>OY292316.1:29677223-30927223 GCA_958496155.1 Sisyra nigra | reverse complement strand
TTTTATAAGACCTATGCCATAACATTATACATAATATTTCATAGAAATATTTAAGAAAGACGTCGTAAATAGTTTTATATTGAAAATTATTTATTATTTTATTTTTACATATTTCATTCAAACACGAGCTCATAGTTGGAACAAAAAAATTATATTGTTAAATTATTCACATTTTTTAAATAAGTATATGATATTAGAATTCGATTATGTATCTCGTATGAAATGTATGATATATTCGACGCTATGATTATGGTAGTTATTTAGGCAACCCAATTTACTTACCGACTAATATTAATTCAATTGATTAAAAAAAAGCCTAAGCTATGTTCTAAAATCTAATTAGTCAAACATTGAAACGTAAGACGAGATGGATTCAAATATTTAAAAGTCAAATGAAATTTTATATCAAATGAGAGATTAGTAATTTAAAAAAAAGTTGTCACTGAGAATTTAAATATAAAAGATAAGATAAATTATTTACTAGAAAAAAAGTAACAAATTTATTTATGGTAATTGTTGAGAAAAATAACATGGTAGTTGTACATACTTATTTGGTTTATCAGTATAATAAAATTAATTTTTAAAATATATTTTTATTAGGTCAAAAAGAAAACTTAGATAATAAAGTTTTATTTAAATATTTACAAAATTTAAAAATAATTTGGTGAAGCATATCAAATGTTGCATTATGTAAATGATGAATGCTGTGTGGAAATAGAATTCTTGCGTTTTATTAAGAATTGATCAAATAATATAGAAGAATCTATGCTTGAGAATAGAAAGAATATGTGAAGTTTTGATAAAAATTCATTTATTTATGTTTACCTAAAAGGAAGTGTTGAAATCGTGATGCCCGATTACTTAAACCCCCATTGCCTGTATCTCACCCCGTATGTGACGACGCATATTCATTTTCATAAACACACGTTGTTAATGACGACGACGTTTCTTTTTTCCAATTTTAATTTGCTCCTCCGTATATTTTATTAGGCATACAGCATGCGTTGGACACAACGTTGACACAACGCGCGTCGTACAAAGCTCACGACAAACACAGAAAGGCTTTGGGGGTTGTAACGCAAGTCCCGGACTCAGGTTTTACTTGGAGTTGATGACGACTAACGATGATCAGCAGCCATGTCGTATAAATGTGTAACGTCACACATCTATAGCTGTACAACACCCCCGGACAAATACACACGATGTTCACGCAAATAACAAACCCCCGCGATATAGAGAATAAATTCGTATATGGTTGGAACTCTTCCATAGTAGTGGTGGCTGTTGCGATGGTGGAGCCGGGCTATCGTGGTGTTGGGTACGGCGACTACCCTCCGAATCAATAATATTATTTATATCGCCGTCGCAGAGGGGATGGAAGAGCTGCTGCTTGGCCGGCTTCTAGGAACTCTCGTTACTTTGATATCCCTCAAATAAATCCATCCCGCATTTATTCTTAATATTAACACCTGATATTTCACCTACCGCAATTCAAGTTCAATAAATTGTAAATTACAATTCTCTATATTGCTAAATGCTCTATTTATACTAAACACTAACAATATTTCTGCGTGAACTAGATAAAATATTTCCCTAGAGGATAAACAGAAATTAAGCTAACTTTGGTACATTCATAAAGTAGATATTATCCGTGAATAAAATGTTGATATCTTTTAAAAAGTCACCTATTATCTTCATAAATCTTCTTAAAAACAATAAATTGAGTTTCAAAAAAAAAAAATTTAGATGCTATAGATACAAATAACTTTTTGTTTCTATAAGTCTTTTATTTTATTATCTAGTAAGTAGTAAAGTTAATAATTGTAATACTTATCATATTGTTAGTACTTAATTATAAGCATTTAATCTTACCATAATATATGTACTTATATAGTGAAGCCAAAAATTAAATTTGTCCCGATTTGTATTTTTAACAACTATTTAAGAATTATTAAAGAATATTTTAATACCTATGAAATTTCGTCCAACATAACATAAAAGCTTTAATGATATCTAAGTGTTGTTTAAAAAGATATCAACTTAATATATTTAGATGATAATTAGTTTTTAAAATATTTATATTGAAAATTATTTATTAAATGTTAGTATTAACTATAAAAATAAAATTTATTGTAATATTTAAACGCTTGCTCTTGATGTTATATTTTATTGTACAAAGATAATATATGAGATGTGTGCGAATTGAAAATTTGTACACCGTAATCGTTTGCGTTCCTTTGTTCACGTAACCATTTTTCACTAGGAATCCACGTGTGTTGATTAACCGTTAAAATAAATGTTCTAGTCGAATTCCCCGTTTAATTCTACCCTGATTTCATGTATAATACTCTGATAAAATCTCCAGTGGATCGAAATAAAACGAATATGTTATTTCTTTTATTTGACGCCCGGAGATAGGACTCTTAATATGAATAGTATAAAGAAAATCATTTCCGGCTTAAACGTATGGACGAACAGTTCACTGTATCGATTAGATGATGCCGGTATCGGATTCCGCGTTCAATTCTGGCCCAATTTCATGTGTCTAACATGTATATTATTTATAAGAATATTCGATTTTCATCATTTACTTGGCTTTAACCCGCTTGCTTCTATCACCTAATATTTAAATACATTCGGGATTTCCGACTAGTAATGCGTTTAAGCGGGGAAAAAATCATGATATGTATATGTATGGGTAGATGAATGTGTGTGTTGGGTAATGATGAAGAGAGATAGAATGGTGAGAAATATATGTTTTAAATGGTTTTGGACGGTATTTTGAGAGTATTGGCAGCGACCGCCATGATTCTATTTTATTATTCCTATGGTTATTGATGTGATCATTCGTTTTCGTGTATTATTGCAGAGAAAGGCTCGTCGCTGTACGACAGTTGTTTGAGTCCACGTCGGGTGTCTCTGGCGGAGGAGTTTGAGGGGTCGTCAAAGCCGATGGCGTTCCCTATGTTGGTCGGTTGCGCGTTCTCTCTGTATTTGTACTTACACACACACACATTACCCATATTCTGTATGTTCTGTAATGGCAAGTTCTCAGCGGTCTTTTGCCTCTCTTGGTTTTACAGCGGCCGACATTCACCGGCTGGGCCCTGACACTCATTTTCTCTGAATGTATGAGTAAATGTGAGTAAATGCGGCGCGGAATAAGGTACGCGAATAGAGGACGGCTATCAGTCGATGAGGCACTAACACCAGCCGGATATTTCTGAGTGAGGTGCAAGATGTACGGTACGAATGCGGGACGGAGGAGCACTTTAGAATTTTAGTGTATAGCATGAAAGTCAGTTACAATCTACAGAAATAGATACCATTTCAAATTGTTTCCAAACCTATTCAAAACTTACGCTTTTTTAAATAACAGAGCTAATACTAAATTTAGGTTTCTTACAATTTCTTTCATCATCGATATTTACTCCTTATCAATTACAATCACGGATACGAATAAAAATGTTATAACTACAATTTTCGAGTGGACTAAAATGTTGATTATATTCGTTTCACGGCTGAAAATCGTTTAATTATTATGAGCCTGCCTACAACTTAATCTAAATATTTTGATAATACATTACTATTATTATTTTTAAAAAATTATTATCAGTAGGTATTATCAGAGATGTTAAGAAGCTTCCTAACCGTGATTAAAATAAAAATCTATCTGTAAGCGAATCTATACTAATATATAAAATTGAAGAGGTTGTTTGTTTGTTTGTTTGATTGTTTGGTTAAACGCGCTAATCTCAGGAACTACTTGTTCGAATTGAAAAATTCTTTTTGTGTTGGATAGCTTAATTATCGACGAAGGCTTTAGGTTATACAACATCACTCTACGACCAATAGCAGCAGAGCATCAATGGAATATGTTGCAAAAACCAGGAAAAATTTTTCCTTTTGAGAGCGTTTGTTGCCTGCCCTGCGTAAATGGTGAAAGTTACGCAAAAAACATGTGTAGCAAAATTGTTCCTCTTAAAAAGTTCTAAAAAAAAGTCCGCGACGACATATGTCTATCTTTTAAGGTTGGCCCGCTATAACGCTATAATGAAATTTGGTATGATGATAAATGACAATTTGAGTCATTAAAAAGAATACTTTTTATAACGGGAAAATGTCTCATTTAACCGGGAAATTGAAAAACGGGTTGGAACAAAAATTATGCATAACCTATACATTTTTATTTGCAAATGAATATTGGTGATATTTAAGTATGATGATAGCTAAATGTGAATCATTATCTACAATACATTTTATTTCGGAAAAATTTCTCATTTCAACGGGATATTGGAAAAACTGGTCTAAAAAAAAATTATGGTGAAACTAAACGTTTTTAGCTGATTATAATAGAGTACATTAATAGTTACAACTCATAATGTCCTCATGGAAAAAAATAATTTTCTTATCCTACAGTCTAATTTTTATGCAGGAAAAATGTGCGGTTCCCGTAGGATAGATATGTTTTTATTTTTCACAGAGCAAAAGATTACTATAATTTCTTACAATGAGGTGGTTAATTGAGAGAATTATTCAGAGAATAAATATAGGCTACCTTTTATGTTAGAATATAGCACGGTTCCCGTAGGATAGGATAAGAATGGTATCCTTCAGGGACTGAGTATTTAAAAGGAGTTTCGTAAAAGTTCATGGATAAGCGTTTTAAGGAATTTTCCTCAAAAAAGATTGGTCTACCTTTTATCCAGGAAAAATGTACAGGCCCGTGGGCTAGATACGTTTTTATTTTTCATACAGCAAAAAATCGACACAAATGTACTCTTCCCGTGGGATAACAAGACAATTGTATCTTACAGGAACCGTGTATTTAATAGAAGTTTCGTTAGTACGTGAAATAGAGTTCTAGCGCATTATCCGCAAGAAGGCCTGATCTCTTTTTTATCCAGGAAAAATGTACTATACCCGTGGGATAGATATGTTTTTGTTTGTCATAGAGCAAAAGATTGACATGATTTTTTGCAATAGGGTAGTTGAAAAGTCAGAGAAAAATATAAATTATTATAATTCGTATGTTAGAATAATGCACGATTCTCAAAAGATAGCATAACAATTGTACTTATCCTACAAGAATCGTGTTTTTGAAAAAACTTTCCCTAAAGTTTTTTTGCGAAATAGCGTTTTAACACAATCATTCCAAAAAAGTTTAAGTAAAAACTACAATTTCTACAGCAAAATATGATTTTTAATTTAACATCCGATAACATCGGTAAATTAATAATGAAAATTTTTGAAACATTGAAACTTCTTTCATTGTTAATTTTTGAATGTCTATAATGTTTAGAAATAAACGTGTTAAATTACTATTGAAAAATTTGAACTTGGTGAAAAACTCAGTTAAATATATAATACATTCAACATTTTCGAATTGTATTGCTACTTAAGGAACACAAGTATAGGTACCTATTTTATAATATTCATAAAAACGTATAGAACCAATAAGATAGCTTTTCTAGATGGCTATATAGAATATCTTCCTGGAAAAGTAGTTTATCTGATTTTCATGAACTTTCTATGAATCAAAGTTCTAGAAATATCTAACTGTCTTTTTTTGTTAATGGGATGAAAGTTTCCATTATTCAATCAGTATAATTTAGATACGCTCAGCGAAGCGGGCGGGGACCAGCTAGTCCAAAATAAAAGTTTTGGATAATTTCTAATAACGGGGAGTTTATTATAATTTTGTTACTATTGTATTTTAACTTTAAACAAAGTCCTGGTTTAAAAAAACAATACTCAGTCTATGAAGAGAGAAACCACATGAATTACCTTCTGTAAAATTCCTAAAAATGTCATTATAAAAATAAAACGATGACCCAATGATAGTCTCAGGTATTTACAGAATCAAAATTGAAATTATAGTAAAAACAATAAAAGAAAATTATTAAGCCAAAAAAGACTTAATAAAAGAGATAAAATACAATCCAAAACTAATAAAACTTAAGAACGAAAATAAAACATTAAAAAATGTACTTGGTCATATTTACTGGTCCAAAAAAAATTAAATTTTGGATATTATTTTAAAAAAATTAAAAGAACAGAACTGTACACGTGATAGAAGTGAAACTTCTTTAGAAATAAAAGATATGAGAGATTTAGTATTAGAGACAGGGCAAGAAAAAAAGAGGCGGAGAGAACATTACAAGAGTATTAAAAATATTCGATTTATTCAATTTTTACACTGCTTAACTCTTAAACTAATTTTATTAACTTTTATTCTCTTTCGAACGTCGGAATACATTGGTTTCTGTCTTTTTTATGCATCTTTCTTCTCTGTCGTGCAACAAAATGATATGTCTTAGATATTTCACCCTCAATTCTTGTCCTTTTATCGACTATTGAACCACTGCCTAAAAAGTTTCACTTCAAAAATATATGAGCTTGTAAGGTTTACACGTAATAATGACAATAAATATTTTGTATTTTATCCCTCTACCGATATTAGCTCTACGATATTCTTTGTCAAAGTCAAAGTGATGAATTTACGAAAATTGTTGTTTTAAGAAAAAGACTTAAGAAATAATAAAAAAAAAACTCTCCAATCCTTTTTGAACTATTTAGGGTTGGAATCTCAAAAAATCCTCTGTTAGTTGGTACCACAGTTCTTTCAGAAAAAAAAAACACTTAAAAAAATAATATTTTTATCTTCAATGGGTTAGCCTTCCGTGTGTGTGTGTCAGTCAATCATTTTACTCTATTGTATATTAAGTTATACACTTTAAGAATAAAGCGTTCAATAAACTTATTTATAGTTCATAGTCTATAGCAAAACATATATTTAGCATATTTTTTTAATTTTTATGGAAACAATTGTCATCCTTTGTATTTACTGAATTTAATTTATCAACCCACTAATGACTTTTTACGCAGCCTTTATAATAATGGATTAAAAAAATATTTTTATTTACCATCTGCTAAGATCTTTACTATGAAGAATAAGTATTAAAAATTACCTACACGTTTTACGTATACGAGTATGCATAAAAAACGGTTTTAGTCTTTAATTCAATTCTGACTAGTTCTCCAAACATATCAAATGCATAACAAAACGATAGAATTGCAAATTCACTCATTAATACATTGTAATACGTAAGCTCTTACAAAATTCCAGAAATATTAATCATTGACTACCATTTCGCAAAAACATTTCTACTTAAATTTGAATGAAAAATTATCATGGGTAATTAAAAATAACTTTGAATATAAGTTTGCAGTTTCATTAAAAATTATAATAAGATTATCTGATTTTCATCTAAACTGCAGATCATGAAGATTGAGAATATATAAATGATAAAAGATAATTATCAGTAATAGTTACTTATGTACGCTATATCTACCTAATGTACAAAATTCTTTTGAAATTCAGAATGTAAGATTCAAATGAATGAATATCAATTCGAATTGTATAGACACCACATCACATTGATAAATACTTCGAGTATTATAATATCAATGGTATTAAATGCAAGATTCACTTTTAAATGCATTAAACAGATGGAAAAATATTTTAATACAATTCATGACCAGAGCTGGATTTAAGAATTTCCCCGTCTGTAGGTTTGTTCGAAGGGCGCTAAGCACACGTGCTAATTCAGGGGAAAATACCTTAGAAAATAATAGTACAACATTCGAGCCTACATCGACCTTCACCGAGTTGATAATAGAATGAAACCTATTTTATCATGAATTAAGTATATTAAGAAATATATTAAAAATGGGTTGTCTAAAAAATCCTGGGCAGACTATTTTTAATTAATTAAAAAAAAATATTTTTAATAAAATATTGCATAACATCAAGATAATAGAAAAAATTGTATATGATCACAGTTGACTGCGATGTTGGGTCCTTTATTAATACACAGTACTTACCTCGGATCTCTCTGTCACACATTTCCATACGTATTAAAATTTAAATCTTTAAAATTCGTTAATCCCTAACAGGACCGAACTTTTTGCAGATAAACCTATATCAACGTGTTCTCAAAAAAATAGCGCTTATGATGATTTTTTTTTCTATTATCTTGATGTTGAAGTATTTTATTTAAATTATTTTTTTTTTAAATAATTAAAAATAGTCTGCCCAGAATTTTATTAGGCAACCCATTTTTAATATATTTCCTAATATACTTAATTCATGATAAAATAGGTTTCATTCTATTATCAACTCGGTGAAGGTCGATGTAGGTTCGGATCTTAGACTATAACTTTATAGGATTTTTATATAAAAATTGAACGTTAGTACAAACAATATTTTTCTAGAATCTCTAGAAGAAAATTACAATACTTTTTCGATAGTAATTGGTAATTAGGAACTTTTCAGATGATTTGTCATGTTTTACTATAAGTATTACAAAGTATATAACCATCAAGAATCAATCAAAATGAGAATATAAGTCATAACAAATAATAATAATAATGCTTAAAAATTAATAATGTTGAAATTACTAATAGGCCAGTCAAAATCGACATAAAAAATAGCTAGATTCGCAAAACATGATGTATCTCTGATTTTTAAATATCGATGGTTCAAAGGTAAAAGTCACTAACTGCATTTTCGTCAATATATATTTTTACCTTTTATTCTAATAATTTAAGTTTTTTTTTTAATACTTTCATACAAACTATTGCAGACATTATTACCTACACAATGCGTATGCTATACTTAAACATTACTCTCACTTAATGAAATAAATCTGGATAATAGAACTCAAATATCAAAATGTCATTTACTCCAACTTAGATGTATGTCAGTTAGTGAATTTTACCTTTGAACCATCGATATGTTCTTTGGACGCATTGGGGCTATATTTTCTCAAGTTTGCAACTCCCAAAAAGTTGTGGAAAAATTTTTATTGGAGAAAAACCGTGAAAATTATGAACTTGTTTCAGATTCTGCTCGGTATCTCCTAATCCATACATTTTTCTATATGAAAGGTATTCTGTACGTTTTTTAAGAGCATAAAATTTGTTACAAATTAAGCCCACCCGGAGCTCTGCACGTTAATGGGTTACTGAGTTACGGCACTTTAAAAAAAAGGTTCAGTTTTTTCAAAAATTGAAAATTTTAGTTTTAGACCTATTTTGAATCGAAGTTGCGTCGAAACCGTAGATCCTACAAGAAGAACTTATTAAATATAATTTGTAGACAATTTAATTAGCGTTAAACTAAGCGTTAACTACAAAGCGGGACCTGTAAGCCTCGTAATTCTCTCAAAATCTTAAAACAAAAACCCTAAAAAGTAAAATTTCATTTTTCCAGAAATGTACCTTTTGTTGATTTTTAAGTATGTATGACCTCGCCTGGGCTCATCCACATTGCCAGTCGGCATGATCCTGCCCCCGGAGAGCTACTAAAACACCTTTCTTGTAAATGCAAGAAGGGGTACTGGGTGGTGGCTGCACTTGCCTGAAAGCAGGGCTTAGATGTTCTCCAATGTATGCTATTTGCTCTGAGGAAATGTGCAAAACTGCAATTAAGAGGACGACGGTGATTAGCCTCAAATAAACCCTGACGTTCCACCAATACTGGAGTACCCACCAAAATGCAATTTTACCTTATATGGGTTCTCTAAAATTTTGAGAGTAAAAATTCATGATAATCAACGTTTAATTGATGCTTATTTTATTAAATATTTATATGCAATTGTCTTACCACTAATGAATTATTAATGAAAAACATCAAAATTGTTTTTTCTAAAAATCTAGAAGATAAAGTGTTAATTTTTTAAATGGTTTAAGTAAGCTGAAGCATAACTTTTGTTTTCCATTCCCCCCTTAATGTTTCTTATAAATAAGACTTTAGACCGATTTAATATTGATTTGCGCTTATGTGATCATAAAAATGATTTAAAAATTTTTAACTCATTACAATTACCATATAAAAACAGAAAAAATTTCTCTAAAATTTGTGTACCATTGCTCTTAAAAGGAACGTTTTAAACTGTAAAGCAGTGTTACTCAACATAAAATGAATCACAAATATAAAAAATGTCTATTATTTAAACGCAGAGCTTTATGGTGGTTTCAATAAGTTAATCGAGTAAATATTTCTTATTAGGTATATAGGCGTAAGTGTTATGGATAGTCATTTTATTGGTATAAAAATGTCTAATTGACCGAATATTTTTAATGTATTTTTACTTTCTTTTACTACTATATAGATAGTAAAGGAAGTGTTGTAATCGGGTCGAATTTTTGAATTCGAGCTTTCACCGGAAATACATGTTTTGAGGTCCCCTGAGTTCAAAAAAGTGGTTTTTAGAAACATGTCTGTCTGTGTGTGACAGCCATATGGTGTCGAAAGCTTTATCCGAATTCACCAAACTTGGAATCTGGCCTTCATATTATACCTTGTTGTGCCGCGAAGCTTTTGGTTGAAATCGGTTAATCGAAAGTTCCACTTTATTCTAGAAGTTTTTGAGCTTTTTCAATTTTTTTCGAAAACGGCTTCAACGATTTTCTTTAAACTTTCCATAGTTTTTAGACTCATTAATAGCTATAACTTTTATTTGAAACTTTTTCCTGGTAAAATTCGAATAAGAGCGGTTCTGGGGTGAAGGTTGGGAATTCGTATATACATATAGCCCTATAGGTTGTATGCATATAGTTCTGTTTATATGTATTGTTACAAAATGCTTATATTTCTTTTAACTAACAGCGAGTATTTTCATAAATGAAAGTAAAAGAAAGTAGTGTGACGCCTCGCACCAGATATTTATATAATATAACATGCTTTAGTACCTACATACATAAGAAAATTTTATTTTTTATTTTTAGTGGGCTATTATAAGTCTCTTAAGAGACTTATTTAGTTGCAGTAGGATAAACATTTAAATGTACAATATTACATTTAGACAACATTTTTACAACATCTACCTTTAAACACTTACATTATTTTCAAAGAGATTTTTACAATTTCTTAGAAACCTGAAATTCTTACATTCCTTGATATCGGGCCCGGCCATATAGCTCTTATTTTGAAAAGGGACTTGTGGATTTTTTAACTAGCCCATTGAGGAAAGATTTTCTTTAAATTTTCAGGACATGGTTACAGGTTAGGGGTGGTTGCTTGTAATTAACTGAGAACTATTATTAAATTCATAAAACATTCAACATTTCATGAGTGCGCATTTTTTATTGTTTTCTTATTACATATTTAAGCTGTTGTGTGTAGTTTGCTACTAATTTATAACACTGGCTATAAAAATATAAAATACCCACCCTTTTATAAGCTTTTGGGTGAGTTTCGTCTAACCCTCATTTATTTGTAACTCTATCATACAGTTTTCTAAAGAGCCTGTTTTACCATATATGTAACTCAGATCATGGCAGTGCATTTAATTGAAAATTAAAATACAACCACTATTTATTACTATTTTTTATATTTTGTTTTCTTTTTATATAATACATATAAAATTATATGTAGGTAGCATTACATAATACAACAATAGAAAATATGAATAAAAATTTTAATTTTGTCGAAATATAGTTTTATTTCCATTTTTACCAGATAATACTTTTTAAAACTAATTTCGATTAAAGAAAAATTAAAATTTATTTTATTGTTGTTAAATGTTTAACAATAAAATTATCCATATCTTTTTTATGGGTTTTATGATGTAAGCATGTAAAATTTAATTTAAATGATTAAAATAATTAATATGAAATGATTTTTCTTATCGGTGATGTTGAAAGAATCTGTACATATTATATTATTCACATTGTAAAATAATTTGTTTATTTGAAAAACAAAAATCTAAATAAAATATTATCAATAAATCAAAATTACAATTAATGAAACAATTACAATTAAGATTACTGCATTGTAAACACTACTTTCATTTGTCGGATACACACAGAGATATATTGTAACTGCACATGATGTGTGGAAGCGAGATAAGCGCTTTCAATTTGAACAAGTAAAATTTCCATTGTCAATATTAAGTGCGACAAAGAAACCTATATCCGGGTGTACGCACACACATTCATACCGCCTTGCATGTATACGGAACAAAATACTATGCTCGGGGGTAATGAGGGGCGCTGAATTCGGCGGGAGGGGGTGTCACACGCAGACGTGGGACAAGGGGGGCCACTTGATTCGGTAAAACGGGCCCAGCAATACTAATACTACACACAACTGACACATCCACATCGGTATCGTCGTCGCCGTTTTCGTCGTTGGTTTCGTCGTCGTTTTCATCGTCGATCGTCGTTGTGTTTGTAATGTGTGCGCGCGTGTGTACGTTTGTAAAAAAAGGATAGCGAGCCAGCCATTTTGCTTCGTGCAAATGAAACACATATACACCCATACACACTTTGTTATTCACCTATGTTATTTATACAAGAGACACAAACACATCGACACATCTATACAAATGTAATATGTACATATTATAAAGATACACATATACATATACAGGCGCGTTTTACTGAGAGAGGATTGGAGAGGAGAGACCTCAAGCTAACACAAGCCGAGTGAAGTGAACCTCAATCGGTTTGTGCGATTGAAAAACATCTCTTATAAAATATATATTCGATAATAATTGGACATTATCAATAAATTTAATTACCTAATTACCATCAACAATTCATTAACATCTTGTGTGTGTAATTCAAGTGTCAATTTTTGCATTCGGTGCTTGTGTTCTCCAATAAATAGAAAATTCACTCATAAATTGTCTTTATTAAAACATATAAAATCGTACCATTTCCAATTGTATAGAATTCGCCCAAATTATCCCATCTCTTCATCATATGTGGATGTGTATGTGCTATTCTTTCTATATATAACAAAAATTATACATATACATAGAATAAGTAATAGACATAAAACATTTCTCTTCTTCTTTTCCACCTCATCATCATTATCAAACAGAAAACAGGAGGAGAATGTGTGGAGTGTTTGGATATTCTTATTTCTTATGTGTGCCGTTCATTGTGTGTGAAAATATCGTGCAACAAAGATATCTCTCATAATTGATTTGATCTAAAATAAATATTATTTCAATTAAAAGAAAAATTCTACCGGCATTTTCGTAAATGTGTCAATTTAGTGATTGCAATTACCCTCAGTGAGTGTGAAAGTGTGAAAAATTTTCAATATATTCCCCGTTTTAAACACAATTTGTTTGTAATGTGCCGCTAAGTTTTTTATCATGTTTTTTAAGATGTCTAATGAATTACACAACAGTATTCGACTAAATAATTAATACAAATATATTAATTAATTTTTTAAAAAGAAATGTACAGTAATTACACCTTTTTGGTTGATTACAATGAACATTTGGTAATTGTTTGTTGACATTAGTTTGTGATAAATGTTTGAAAGCGTTATGTTAAGATTTTTTTATTGTAAAGTGAACTAACGATAAGAGACCGGTTACAGTTTTCTCACAATTGGATAACCTCAATACAAATATTGTCAAATTACTATTTTGGAATCAATTAAAATTACAATCAGGTAAGATTTTATATTACTCATTCTAATAAATTTGTAATAAGAATTTTTCATGATTGAAAAAAAAAATGATTCATCTTTTACGATCTCATTTTATTATATGGACGATCTCTGCGCATAGTTAACTATTGGTGTAACGAAGAATCTATAAAGAATTGTAAAATTGTCTCATAAGAATATCGTGACGTGTTTTCTCTCGAATAAATAAGTTAAGTGTATCGAAAATAAACTTTAAATCGCTGAATAAATAATTAACACTATTGTTCGAATAGAGCATAAAATAGTTGGTGTCAATCATTTAAAAAAAAAAAAATTAAAATTTAAAAATACTTCTTATGTTTCCTTTACAAAGAAATTTCGACCGGCGTAACCGGCTTTTTAAAACTCAACATTAATGCGGTCTTATATTTTTACCTGTAGTACACTTTGGTCTTTTGAATTTCTAGAAAAAGGTAGATCAAATGGCTCATTGATGCCTCGAACGTACCACTGATTCAACTTGCGATTTAACGACGAACAAAACATTTAGTTTAAATTATTTTTTTTTCAAATTGAATTTTAAAAGAAAAAAAAAAGCCTTGACATTGTAACACAGTGGCCTGTTTTTTGAAGGCCGTATTATTTAACAGGCCGAGTTTTGACGGTCAAGTTTACTTGTGTAACAAATCAAATTTGGATTTTCACTGCCCGAACATTATTTGCAATGCAAGTTTTACCTGAGAAAATAATCGCCAAGAAAGTGTGTGGAGTCGCTTGTTTTATCTAACTTAAGCTGTATTTGGTCCTTGGGGAAGCATCTCATTGAGTTGAGAGTAAAATTATTGTTTTATATTTCTGTCAAGTTTAAATAAACCATTTAAAAAGTAAAGCTATAAATAAAATACTTCAATAAAACCATAGGTCAACAAATGGAACATGTTTTAACAATAGAGAAATGGGTATACGAGAAACTCACAAATGTATTAAAATCAGAGATAAAAAATCTGCTTTGATAACGAATTTAAGATATTATGAAGACTATTACAAGATTTTAATCTTCGAAAAGATTATAGCAAAAAATTGAGTACATTCAGGCTGCATAATAATATCCCATCAGCGTCTTGAAGCCACTAAAGACCTCTTTAAATACACAGTCGCTAAGGACAGTTAATGTTGATGTGACTCAAAATAAATAAACCAAAAAAAATAATATCCTTTAAAGCACATATGTTCCTCTTAGAATTAATATAAGTTTTGATTCAGAAAAGCAAGAGAAATGTTATTACCAACATGTGAAAGAATTGGGAGCTTATATTTAGGGGTTGATACTAGAAATTTCATACTTACATAAAAGAAGTATGAAAAAAAATGTTTTTTTCATCACATTTCATTTACTAATTTGCATTAGTACTTTATTTTCAACTCTTTTCTTTTAAATAAGTGCGATTCAAATTTAAAGTTTAGTCTACTTATTACTAGAGATGCAACGAATATTCGGCTACTATTCGGTATTCGGCTGAATATTGTGTACTAATAGGCCGATTACCGAATACTAAATCATAACAAAATAAATGTTTAATTCGAAATTATATATATTTAAATTACAAATTAAAATTAAAAATTAACAAGGGAGAATTAATTATGATGAAACAAAACAATTTTTTCTGTATTTGAGTAAAGTTTCCTCGAGTAGGAACCTGCTTTGAGTTTAGAAACCACTACTTATATGGATCTAGAGTCCGATCTAGGCGAATACTTTGTAAATAAAAATCAATTTCGATTGCCATTAAAATTTTCTTTTTTTTAATAAAAAATAATGCGTCTTGTGATATGATTTACGTAGAAATAAAACGGCCGAATATTCGGCTAAAGTGCTAAACTATTCGTTGCATCTTTACTTATTACTCACAAATATGAGTGGGAAATAGCGACATTTTCCTAATATTTAAAATTTGTTCTAGAAACTACAAAAGCAACATTTTCCAAATAAAATTACTCTTCTTTAATTGGTAATGGATAAGACACCAAAATCAAAAACAAAAAAAAACCCAAATTGATACTTGATTTGTGTAGGGATTAAGACATAAATAAGGCAATAGAACATTTGGAAGATACAAATGCAAAATGATAAGCTTTCTATTACAAGTAAACCACTGGATACATTTACGAGTATAGTAATATTTTTCGTTGTTATTTTCAAATGCTATTAATAACTTTAAGTAAAAAGGTAAATAAGTGGCAAATAAGTAAATATTATCGTTCGTTGACGTCATTATAACATTCAAAATGGTTCAAACGATGTTAAAATTGAACATAGAAAACCACATTTTAAAACTTATTATCAAAGACCTAAATGTTGTATAAAATAAAACTAACAATAAGAGCGATTGTCTTAATCTTAAAAGTTGAATACATAGTTTTTATTTTTTCTTTATTTTATTTTTTTTATAATGCCGATAAATTTAACAATATATAGGTATATTTACTACAAACATCTATTTTAAATAATCTACTCTATACTTTAAAAGTAATTTTTATTCAACATTAGATTTATTAAAACTCATACACTAGTTTGAAGGGAGATGTAAAGTTTAGCAAAACTCACGAAGTTTATAGATTAATACAATGTTGCTATTATATTATAACACAAGGAAAGGTTTCATTTTCTAATGATAAAATGACTTAATGAAATCAAAAATGTCGACTTTGTTAAATGAAGCAATCATATTAATGTGAGTATTACTTAATAATGCTTCAAATTATTATCCATGAAGGTCACTGATAAATATTTATTCATATTTATATTTCGTAATATCGATGCTATAATCTGCTTACTAAAATGTCTCGTTAGAAAACAATAACGATTAACGTAACAATTTAAAGAAAAGAACTTCATGTTTCAGCGGTTAATACGAAAGAAGAAATATTTCATGGTTTCCAAGACAAATCTTAAACAGCATTTTTTGAACTTAAAATTTAAAAAATAAATTTTTTTTTACAAAATATAAATTTTTTATGTAAGTGCTTAATTCTAGTGAAATAAAAATTATCAATTGTTTAATATTATAATGATATCGTTTTTTTCTTATTTGGTCAGTTATTTGATTGGACTTTAAAATTAATTTTTTCGTTGAATTATCGAGTTTTTAACAACTTCATTCGTTTGTATTAAAAAAAGTCTTATCAGTGTTTTTTTTTTTCATTTAAATACTGACCTAGTGCAATACACATAATGAAGCAAAAAGTGTTGAAGTTCAAGGTTGAAAATAGTCAAGTACAAAAAAATGTTCGCAGACTTTCATTTTATTTGCCTTTTTGAATTAATCAGAATTTTAAGGAAAAGAAAAAAATATTTTGCTAAATTTAAAATTAACTTCTTCCAATAAGATTGATATAAATTATTTAAATAGTTCTATTGATTTTTTTTTTTTTTTGAGGAATATTGGTGGTAATATTTTAATTTTACCTTACAGTTTATTAACATTTTATTAACCAATTTACCCAATTAAGTATATTTAATCGTTTTTATTTTTTTTAAATTCTGATCTATGGAAAAACTAGGGATTCAATAAGTCAAGTATATTAAGAATACCTTTTGCAATGAATTGAGCTTAATATTTAAACCTCGAAACTAAATAACTTGCAAACCAATAAATGACTTATCTTGATATTTTAATGTTAACATTTGACTTGAGCTTGACTTGATTTCAAGCCAAGTTTAGGTCAATTAGCTTGAAAATCAAATTAAGTAGTGAATCTCTAGGGGAAACTTATAAAAAATAATATATAATAATTCATATAATATACATATATAATATGTATATAATATTTGGTCAAGCCTAAGCGAAACTGAAAAAAAAAACTAGCTAAGTACTAATTATTATTTAATTTTACTTATTTATGTTATGTGAAATAAGTTTTACCCCATGAAATATTTTTTTCATTCAGATATTATTTACTTCTTCTAATCTGCTTCCAAATATAAAAAATTCATGAATTTTATTGATACCATTTGAGGAATACAAAAACATATTATTTTATTGATCTGTTTATTTATGATAAACGGAAATTTTGATTTTATATTTAATATCGATTTCTTTGTTTATGGTGAAGTATTGTATAAAAATAGAGAAACATTTTTAATTGAAGAACTTTTTAAAAGTTCCTTGCTACATCTATTTATATATCTATTTCTATAATAAACCTTAAACGATCACTAATTTGATACAATTCGATATTAGAGTCTAGGGACGTATTCAAAGAATAAATGGAAAACTTGGTTTTGTAGTTCATGTTTTATCGTATCTTTTGATTTAAAATGTTTTTTGTATTATCAATATATATAATAGTTTGTGATACGCAGTAAAGTTAATAATAATATTTAATAAGAAATGTTCAAATATTGGAAATACATACATATGCATATTTTTGCTTGATTTACATGGATTTATAAATCTATCAACTTCAATTTTTTATGGTTTACAAATAATTTTTTAGTATTCTAGTCAAGTCGATATGTGGCCAATATGAATAGGTTAGGTAAACTGTAAGTTGTCACTTATAGCGTTAATCCAGTTTGAATGTCCTAGATTTGACACTCAAAAAGAAGTTCCCAACCTGCCCCAACAAAATGTGCATTAACACGGTTTCTTAACATTAAATGCAAAGCCATCAAGAAATGTCAGTAATCAATAGGTCAATAAGATTCTAAATCAAAAGACAAAAATCCCAAAATAGGTCTTAAAAATACAATTTTTGAATTCATACGTATTCAGACATACCAATTGTTTTATTGGGAAAAATCGAGGTTTTGCATTTCTATGTTCGACTAAGAGATTATTCAAAGTAGATAATCGGAAGATTGTACATAAAACGAAATAGACTAATACTTGTAAATAAAGCGAATAAAAATGTACTACTTAATTTTTTATTAAATGTAATTTTAACTTGAAAGCAGGAAATAAGCAACCATCTAATTGGAAAGCCCAATATAAAATTATTGGGCGTATAGTGGAATTCGATTTTAAGTCTACTGATTCATATAGATAGACAATTTACCCACTACGCCACTAAGTGAATTATTATAAGAATCAAGTTCATTACTGACCACTTACTGACCTCCGCTCCATGCATTGGTGATACTTGGTTCGATTCCCAAAGAATCTTAGATTTATGAATTACAGACACTATCTGTGATTAGACAGTCGTGGTATAACTTAGTTGTTAAAGCGACTTAAGCACAAAAAAAGTTCTTAATCATAATATATATACAAATCTTTTCTTTTAAAATTAAATTTGGAAGATGGTACTAATTATAATATTATTATTTAACATACAAATGAAAAATTTAAAAATTTGATTACTAACAATGATACATGTCTTATTGAGTGATCTATGTTTAAATTTTAATGAATACCTATATAGATTTTAAAGAGATTTTGATGTCAGAAAATATAACTCCTATTAAATACCTATTACATAGTCAGTTTTTCAGTTTAAAGGTTTAGCTTTTATTTCTCTGAACTAAACGTTTGTGCACTTTTGATTGGACCCTGCCATAATTGGTACTTTTCCATATTATACTTATTCCATTTCCTTTCCATTTTATACCTATTAACACATCTTTTGGCACAGTTGTAGTTTTGAACATTGCTTCATGCATAAATACATGTTTACGAGAGAGACATTTTGGTAATAGTCTTTTTTGCAAATTGTGATTATGAAAACTTTGTTGTCTCACGGAGATAGATATTTTAACTTGCTTGTATTGCGCTGTATGGGACTCCCGAAAGATTCATTTTGTCATTATACTTCTACCTATTTCTCTAGGAGTTAAAGGATAGATTGTAAAATGTATTGCAAATAAAATAATGTTGTTATTGAAATGTAAAGCGGCTAGTTTTTAAATAGAAATAGAGTTAATCTTCAAAGATTTGATTGTAAAAATTGGACTAATCGAAGAAATATTGAAAACCCTACTTCCAGTCATGAAAAGAGTGGAAGAAGTTTTGGTGCAATGAATATTTTGCTAAGTTTCTGGAAAATATGGATAAACCATGACATATGCTTTATTATGCATTTTTTTAATTGACTTCCTAACACGTAACTGCATGTAGATATTAAGTCACCTCCCTTCATCATAATTTTTGTGCTACGTAACTCTTGAATAAAATAATTAAAATAGTCAAACAATAAAGATTATATAAAAGTAGCTGATGAAAACAATATATTTAAATTCAATAATAAAATTAAGGAAACTAAAATTTAAAAAAATAGATCTAACTACTTCTCTGTTAAGAGAAGTGCTAAGCGGTAGACATTATCCAATGTGATACAGTTAATACAACGTAAAAAAAAAACAAATATTAGATTTTTCTTACTTGCCTTGAAGTTGTATTTGTGACATGAATCTGGCATCTTTAACTACAACAAATAATCAAAATTAACAACATACTTTAATTAAAACGCATTCGTGGTTTTTGGATAGCCTCTTGATAGTACCGAACAATTAATTAAAGTAGACAATTTTTATTCTACCCATTCACACACTTTGATAACTAGTTATCTATAATCGATACCAGTGATTTTCAAAGTGGACAATATCGTCCCCTGTGGTCGCTGAAAAAATTCAGGGGGAGGCAATAGTAACCTCTAGTGCATTTGGGAACATTATATGTTATATTAAAGTTCCGTGATATTTAGTTTTAAAATTTTGTGATCTATGACATTTTAATGCTTGTTGACCACTGTTTAGAAGGCGCTGAGTGATTAATTTTTTGAAAAGGGGGCACTAGGCTAAATGAGTCTAAATTTGTGATATAACAGAAGTTACTTTTTACTATTCCTGGCATGATCCTGACAGGCTTGAGGCTGTTTAAAAGAAAACAAAAATGTTATACCTATATTTAGACAAAATTTTTAACTTTTAATAATGAGTTATAGTCAATATTATTTTTATAGGCGAATGAAAGTGTCGGTAGTTTTAAAATTAAAAAAAAATACTTGCACTTTTAATAGTCGTGTATTGTTTCAAACTTCTGATGATTATAATGTAGGTACCTTTTTTTATTTATTCTACCATATGCTCTACCATGAAGCTGATTGTTTTAAGGACTTTAGGTAATTTGCAAAACATTACTAGATTTTTAAAAATTAAAATTAAATTTATGTACTGTATTTCTAAAATGTCAATCATTGTCAGCTATATTTTATTGTTCACGATATTTATTCTCTAAATAAACCGTTCACGTAAATGCATATTTAATAATTCGAATTATTTAATTAACTAAATCTCTTTGGTTTTATGTAATACTAATTAAAACCATTAATATTTCATTGTATTATTAATATCCGTCTATTTTTTGATTTTACTAGAAATTAATTCAGTAAAAGTTTTAATTAATTAATATAATATTAATATGACATCAATAAAATATGTTCCTTCCAATAGTAAATTTATGCTCTTCATTGCTATGAAAAAACAATAAGTAGTTCTACGCATTCTTCCACGGAAACTATATCAATTAATTTAAAAAAATATATAACAACAAATGCTTACCGGACGTTATGCATATTTCCGTTTTAAAATCGTCCAGTAATATTCATTTACAATTATTACATAAAATGTGTCTGAAATTTTCGTGTGTATCTCCATTGAACATTAATACTTTGGTGTATGAACATTTCGCAAGGCCAACGAGCCAATAATATTATTAATTGTTACATTGTCTGCATTTAAATTTAACCGCGTTAAATAACAAATAAAAATTGAAATGGTGATATATATTAAAGCAAATGAACGTTTTATTTTTAAATAAGAATTAAATGCACATTGAAGTTATGTAGGTGGATAGAAACAAGTTTTGTCGTTCACATTTAATATTAACATTTTTTTGCTTATATACCGAAAATTTCTTAAAATTTTTGTTTGTATTACCCACATTATATTCGCTATGAGTAAATATTTTCTTATCAAATATTATTTTAATGGTGTTAAATTACTTTATTTTAAGAGAATATCTACGTTAATTGTTTGGGTTGAGATAATTATTAATAAATATAGAGATTATATTATAAATATTTAATAAGAGAATGGTTAAATCTCATAAAAGTAAGGAATTTAGTTACTATAGCAGAAAAACAAAGTATCATTTCGCCTTATTTTGTGCTTCTTCAAAAATGTTTAATATACTTATTATATAATCAACGTTTAGTTTACTTTAAGTATATCGTAGTTTGCACATATATAGTAATTTATAATTTTAATTCGATTATAAAATTACTGTAAAACATGTGATTGTGAAATTTATTTGTTTCCATAATGATAGTGTTAATAGAAAAGGATTGTCGTAGTCAAAATAAGATTAAGTTTTATATGTAAAAACTATGAACTAATTTGATGACGATATCACTAAAACGAATTTACATTAGTCATTACTTTATCTTTATGATGAAGGAACCGTGTTGATTTTTAATAGATTTTTATTTTTAAGTAAGCACCTATTTACAATATTTTTATTTTTTTATATTGTAAGTATTAATATAATTTTAAGAAATATTAAAATTGATATACGATTTTTAAAATATAAAATATTGATTTTAACTTTAGTGTATAGAATATCTTTGATTTTTTTATTGTGTTAAAAATTTCTCAAAATTAATTCTAATTTTATTTACATTTGTTTAGTAACAATGAATATTTGTTGAGGGAAACGTTTGTCGTTTGATGTTCAAGTTGAAAGTAATATATGTACCTAGATACTATTGGTAATTTTGTTTTAATAATAAAATATTGGGTATACATAGCAGTATTAAAAATATAGACCTAATTTGCATCTCCATGCATTTCTCGTAACTTGGTTTCGTTTTAATTTTAACAGTAAGAAGACTAAGAAATTGATGGCTTATAAGATTTGCTCTTCATTAAAGTAATAAGAACCAAGGTCTTGGTGTTTCCCAATAGAATGTGTACAACAATGTTAGGTCTTTCTGATTTTTGGTAAAACAAATTAAAATGTTTATACGTTTTTGGCACCAACCTAATTAGGTTTAGAACATTGTATAAATATTGGGGAAAAATTAGTAGATCGTGTAAATTTTTTGTTTCACATTTGTGAATTAAATGATGTAAATTGTTGAAGTTTAATTTGTCTCCAGCACAAGAATAAGTCTTACGTATAGGTTGTTGCGTTCAGAAAATTTTCGTAAACATGTTCTTAAAACAGACATTGAAAAAATGCACATAAACTACAGCAAGTCGTTTTTATTAACACAAACTTTAATTCAAAACAAACACGAAAAAACGACTTAAAAATTCTAAGGTGATTAAAAAATATATACTTAATTTGTTTAAAAATTTATTTCATCTTTATAAATAATGTCTTGTAAATAATTTATGTTTTAGAATTATTGATAGGCGATTAAATATCTCTATTATATATATTATGATATTGAATACATTTAGGTACAGATGATCAGATAATCGTATACTAACATTTTCAAAAATCTCCTGAGAAATCAATTCAAAACTAGATATCAGTTTTTGAAATTCCATGCTTTCAACATTAAGTTTCTTCAAAAACTACAATTTACAAATTCCGATAAATAAGAGAAAATACCAAAAAATTAGAACAGCACATTGTTTACTTTACTGTAGTGGCATTATTCTGTAAAAGTAAAGATTTAAAGTATGCGATAGAAGTAATTAGCGAGCAAATATCAAAAATTTTATACCTTTTAAACTATTTTGCGTCATATCATACTATTTTATAGAGTACCAAATAATAAACTTTCTCACCAGTAATTGTGGTGAAATTTTAAATATTCCGTAAAACCTTGATTGCAAACCGTGGTATTATTAATCCGAAAAAAAATTAATATGAGCAATTTCCACCTAGATTTAAATTACGCAATTTAGTATAAATTTTGAAGTAGAAAATTAAGATGAGCCAAACATTGAAGCAGCTAATATGATATATTTCTGAAAAAATTTTTTTTGACTTCAATGATACTTACACTGAATTTGAAAGAAATAGAGCATTGAATATGAAAAATTATTTCAAATTTAAAGGAACTTCAAACTTGTTATATCATATTTTAAGCTTTGGTAACGTTACACATACTTTACATGTTTAGTTAATAAGAGCCTCGATTAACCGTATACCTAGTTCCTTTTTTGTGGAACTTATTATTCCTCAAATAATCATTCTAAGTATCATTCTATGATATAAATACAATACTGATTATTGCATTTTATAAACTAAATTCTATTGTTGTGTTGAGTTTATGTTCGTTCGAGCTGATCTTAGAAATTACTGTATGGACTTTTATACACTTTATAGTTTATACAATACAATTACAATTTGTGAAAATTTTGCGAAAATAAACTATCGGTATAACACAAAAATTGTCTCTTCTGAGAGTTGGCGTGCTCTGTAAATAGATAAAAATAATAATTTTAAAATAGTTAGATATACCTATTTGATTTGTTTTTATTGAAAAGTTAAAAAAAGTCTGGGACAGCATATTATGTATCATGTATGGACATTTTCGCAGTAACCATAGCTGACCGGATGAAATAGGGTATAACTGGCGCATAGGTTTTGGAATAACATATAGAATATTGTGCAGAATGAGACTGGTCAGTTGGTAGGGTATTACATAAAATAATTAATGGGACTTCATAAAATACTTTGATTTTTATGTGGTACCTATCTTAAGTTCTTGAAATACTCCTATAACAAAATAAATGACAACCTAATTTTTATATGAGACTTGGGAATGGGTTATATAACTTATTTTCTTCTGCAGGAATGGACTTTCTGGTTGTTCAGTTCTGATTAAGCGAACTTTTGATTATCCTAGAGTTAATGGTTGACAATTAAATTGGAAAATCAATAACCACCAACCTTTGTTAAGCATTAATCGTATGATCGTTTGTCGAAGTATTTGCAATCCAGCATAGACGTAAACAATTAATGATGTAATTAAAATTTAATACCCACAAATCAAATTATCTAATGGCATTCTTCTATGTTAAACCAAACCTCGATTTTACTTTGAATTTCTAGCAAGTCTAGTTAGCAAATTAGATGTTAAATCAGAATAAATACTTACTTTTATTTTCGTAGTAAGTCCTAGTTGGTAACTATTTATTGGTAGTCAAAAGATTACTAGAGATATCCACGTTTCAATAAATTTTCAAACAATGTAAAATTATGGATTCACCCTTGACTTGATTTTTAAGCTACTTGACTTAAATGTGGCTTAAAACTAAGTCAAGCTATCCGAGTGTGTGTTTATACGTATTTATACGTTCAATAGAAGTTTTGTACAAAATGAATTATACTGCCTAACACCAAAAATGGCGTGGGTTAGATAGACGCATATACATAAAATATTTGTTATATTGACGTCTTATGTAAGTATGGAAAAGCTTAGACATTTCTTTGGTGGACCTTTGTGTACTTACCTTTTTATAGAAGCTATTTTATTTACCTACGCAAATTAATAATTTGATATTTTCAGTAAATCTCGTTATGTGTTGATGACAGCCAACATTTTTATGGTTTTGTGAGAAAATGTTAAAATATATTTCAATAACTTGATGACATTTATTAAATTTTAGTTAACAAAACCCTGTATTTTTATTATTAGCTGTTATATTTATTAAAATGAATTTATCGATCACGGCATTGTAATAAAATACCGTGATAGGTATACCTACAGTTAATATTTAAATTATTTGATTTCAATAAAATATTCTTATCTTATTATTACCTTGTTTAAAACAAATATAAAAGTAGTTTACTTTTCGTTGTAGTTAATTCGATTGTTTTTAATCATAATTAGTTGTGAAATGGTTGAGTTAAAACTACTGTGAATTTTTAAATAAAAATTAAAAATTATGTTAATGGTTAAATACAAATGGAGAATCGTTTCTTTAACTAAATCATTTACTGAAACGTTCAAAGACTCTTCAATTTTGCATCTTTTACTTTCGAGATAAGAAGCAGTAATTTTCAAATTTACTTTGATCAAAGTTTTTGATTTTTACAAACATAAATACGTGTACTCGTATAGAAGGGCCTACAGCTTATATTAAGATATTCAGTCTTGCTTCTATTGTGGTTGAGTCGTCTAGATGTAAATTATGATAATAAGTTTTGAACAAATTTTGAACTAAATGGAAAAAAGTATAATTGCTTGAAAACAAGACGCATATCATTGAAATTTAAAAATAATCTCAATTGTTTATGATGATTTTACATTTTCATTAAATAATAATCTTGAGAGATTTGTCTCGTAACTGATCATATTGTGCAATGAAATGAAATGAAGATTTTAAGTTGTTTCTAATATAACTAAACCTATTGACAGATTTTAATGAAGGTTTAAAGAAAAAACAATAAGTCAAAACCATCATTTTGAATTTTTCGTGTTGGGAGTGGAGGGTTCGCAGGGTTGAAGATAATTCTGGACCAAGATGTAACTAAAAGAAATCATACCCCAGAAGTTAAATTTTAACATAAGTTCTGTTGAAAAAATAAAATAAAAATATCCGACATAAAAAAAATTACAGAAGTCGACGAAACTGTGTAGGAAAATTATAAAACCATTAAAGAATACAAAATTAATTGTTTTTCTGTTTGAGCATATCGCGGTGTATAAATAAATTATTCTTTAAATACTTTAAAGTTCACATACACCGAGAGCGAACAAAGGAGAAAACGAACGGGAGAGAGAAGGAGCGGACCTGATCAAACAATTAACAAAAGCGACGTCGAAAGTATAACGTATATGAACTAATATTTAAGTAAATAACTGATGAAAAACCTTATACATTGAAATTAAAAAACGTACAAATTCAATGCTTGATTTGACCTGATATTAGGATATTAACATTTGACTTCATTTAAGTTCAAATTTAAGTGAAGTAGCTTGAAAATAGAGTCAAGTAACTTAAAAACCAAGTTACGTGGTGTATATCCCTAATAATATTCTAGTTGAATTTGAGTTGTAACCTATCTAAAATTCTATTTATCTAAAACA
Source organism: Sisyra nigra (assembly GCA_958496155.1). NCBI lineage: Eukaryota > Metazoa > Arthropoda > Insecta > Neuroptera > Sisyridae > Sisyra > Sisyra nigra. The sequence goes on along the minus strand of OY292316.1, from coordinate 30,900,717 downwards.
GTGGTGCGCAAACTATTTTTATTTGCGACCTCCATTTTTTTGAAAAAACTTTTCGCGACCCATGAGTAGACAATAGACGTTTGCGCACCACTGATCTTAAGTTACTAAAATATCAATACTTAACATTTTTGAGAATATCAAGTTTTGAATTAAGCGATTCAATCTTCGAAATCTGTGAAATCCAATTACTTCATTAAGTTTAGTCGCCTTTCCTAATTTTATGATTTGGATGGTGGTTATATCATAGAAAAGTACTAAGAACAGTCCATATAAGATTGGATGAATTGTTTTAAATATGCATTTTAAAAGCAAAAGTCACGGTGGGTAACTATAGAATTACAGATTATTCATCGAAAGAGCATCAAATTTTTAAATTTTGTAAACAAAGCCAGACGTTTTACAGTAATAATTTATTTTATTGTCGTTTTTTACATATTAAACAGGTATAATTTTTGCAAAAAATTTTAAAAAAAATATTTATTGGTTGAAACATTTCAATATCCATTTCTTTATAACATCTTTAAGCCAAGTATATAGATTCTGTTATTGATGAATTTCCAATTTTTTAAAATTGAATTTTAATTTAACTGAATTGGAAAAAAAGGAAAGATAAGCAAAGGAAATTATATGATAACCTTTTACAGATTGTTTTTAATATACTTAGGTGTAAAAATTATGGTATAATGGTAAATACTTGTTAAAACTGCACCTTAATATATTTTACATAAATTGTTATAAGTTTTGCTGAAAAATTTTCAATAGAAAGATTGACAATCAAAAGAAACAATTGTAGTGTTTTAATATTTTTCTCGTTTTCAACAATTTTAAATTTTTATTCTCTATTTTAGCCGCAACCTACATAATTGACCCCGTTACACTTTATGTAGATTTTCGTATTAATTAAAGAATATTAAATGACGTCCATTGATGGCTTGTAAAATGTAAGAAACCTTAACAGTAGGTAATCAATTTTTATTGATAGATATTTTTAATTTTTAATACAAAATTGTTTAATATTATTTTAAATTATTTTTGAAGTAAAATTTAGAAAGACTTATGAGAGCAAATAATAAGACAGTATTTTATACGTTTAGATTTTTTTTGTTATAGTTTGTTCATAAATACATCATTGAATTGATTATCTACAATTTAAATGAATCAAGATATGTATCTTAGAAAATTATTGATAAAGAATTTTCATATACCAAAACATTTTTAAACTTGATTTTACAATATATTATTATTGTTGTGAGTAATTTTTAAGACTGAACGCGAGTTTTAACTTTAAAAAATGCCACAATGAACGTGTATTTAATCTCAAGTAAGTGCAAAAAACATAGAAATGTGGTTTTAGTTAATACTTTATAATCCATTTAGACTGATTATAACGATGAATAAAATTTAAAAAAAAATTAATCAAGACTATATGATATTACTAGAACTAAACGAATATTAAGTATTTTAAAATGTAAATTATAAAGAACATTATAATAGATATATACCAAGCATTGATATGGAAAGATGAATTGTGGACGAAGTAAGTTTAACTATGCCTAGGAAAGTAAAAGGTTGTTAACCTATTGCGGGTTTATTTGATTGCATATAAGTTGATTTTTTATGTTGCTTTTATATGTACGTGTGGAAATAATCTAATAGTTTGAGGTTTACGGCGGCATTGTATCCAGAATTCCCTCCTTCTAACAGTTATATCACTGAACATATTAACAACTTTGATCTACGGCTATTATTATATTGTTCATGAGAAATGTTTAAAATTGTTATTTAAAGGAAATGAAAGCCGCAAAATCGTAACAAAATTATCGATTCAATCCATCCGGATATTTTTTTTAAATGAAACCGTCGTATAATTAACGACTATCGGAGTTTGATTTATGAATATAAACTGGCATCGAATAAAAAACAATTGTTTGTTTCGGTCGTTTGTATTTTTCCAAGGTATTTCGATACTCAAATTGGTATTGATGAGAGATGTTCATCATATGACAAAAGATGTGGTAGCACGGCTGGTTTTGATCTGGTTAGAAGGCGGTTAAGTGAAGAGTGTGTTGTGAGCTATAGAAATAGCATTGTGATCAGGCTTGACCGGGCTAGAAAGAGTTCTGTTCATATCTCACAATATGATCATTCTTTCTGTATATGTTATATATTTTCCACATGCGACGCTATAACAAAACGCCGCGACTTTTAACGATCTTTTAAACCAATCCAAGTACATTGAGTCTTTTTTTCGTACAACCGGCCATTGCTCTTTTCTATCGTATGGTGACTGTTTTTACCTTCTTCGTCTTGTTCTTGATGTGACGCTTGTAGACATTTAAAATTGATATACTATTTGTAATAAGAGTATGTATGTTCACGGTGTCGAGAGATACATGGTTGGAATTCATTAATTTTAGAATCGCGAACATAACGAAGAAAAGGTAAAACAGCACTAATCAAGAGTTCCTTGAACAGATTCAATAATTACAATGCAAATTTTTACGTATTCTTTTCCTCACATCCGGTTCAGTTAACATCTAAACAATTATCGAAAATCAAACAATCATTTATTATACAACCACAATTATGATAATCTGTAATTTTATTGTTTTATCAAAAAAGCATTTTATTGTTATACATAAATAATTTTGTATTTTTAAGAATGTTAACTTTCGAGAAAAAGCTGCTAAGATTATTTTTTATATTAAATACATAAACTAAAACAGGATAAATGTACTAATAGGTAGTCCATAGGCAGTCTGAAATAAATAATATTTAATACTTAAATTAATAATTATTTAATTTAATATTAAATATTGTAGTTTCAAAATTATAAGTTTTGCTGTAAAGTCCTTAAATAATTCTCTCTCAAAGGGAGATCTGAAAAGCAAAAATCAAAGTTCAATTTTATTTATATAAATGTATACCTAGCTATCGTTGTGCGTAGCCGATTTTTTTATTTTGATTTTTCACCAAATGGAGACCGATTGAAAATGTGCTTCCTTTTTTGGTATTCTAGCAGTCTTAAAAAATAGTAGAACTCAAAATCGGCTGCACTTAACCTTTGCTATTGCAAAGACCCATAAATTAAAAAAAATAAGGTCACTAATTAGTTTTGACTAGATAGTTGGCCTATACGCCAGCGGTCCTGGGCTCGAATCCCAATGAAAGCCTAAGATTTTGTCTGGGGTTTCGAATTCGACGGTCCCTAATGACCATAGTAGTTGATGCGACTTTAAATAAATAAAAAAATATTGGTTGATAATACTTAATTGAAAATATTGAATACTTATACCTATGTCATAAGTTTGGAATATGAAGTTTCAAGAAAACGCGTTTGAAGCTTTTAGTCGACATTTTTTATTTTGAAATCGTGTATTTTCTCAAGTATTAATTATACTTACATTAAACTATCGAGTTATGGACCATATTATGGTTCTTCCTCTTTGTCTCCAGTGGTATACTTGTTTTTATTAAAACAGGATCACATTTTTCACAATTCACGAAGAGCTTATGAAACCTAATTCTTGAATATGTGCCTACTATACGTGCCATTCTAATCGGGACACCGAGCAAGGACAGTAGGTTTACCTACTCTCAATAATACAACTGTAACTCAGTTAATTTTTGACATTTTGATCTTAAATTTTTTACATTTATACTTATTCAATACAAACTTAAAATTAAAACAAAAATTTTTTTTTGATCCATCACTGCGGCTATCCCCCTTAAGGATGTTTGGAAAGTAAACCATAAATAATGACAAATAAACAAAATCTCATCGTAATGTTCCTTAGTTAATCCTGAATTTACGGTTCTAAAAATTTAAAACTATTAACTTTCCCGCTCTTTAAGAAAACCTATATTTTAACATATTATGTTCTTAAGAAGATTTGCTCACTCAATCGATTAAACTAATTTAAACTAATGTAAAAAAGTTGACAAATACTTCAAATTTTCATTTTTTATAAAATTTGAATTGTATGAAACAACTTTGCACAATTTAATTAACATTCATTAAACGACTATCGAAGAAAAGTTAAAAATAAACCGAAAATTTGACCGTAAATTGAGGTAGGTATAAGCACTGTCAAAGATAAGTAAATTTTTAGTTTTATGCAATTTTTCTTATATAAATCAGAATTGGAATTTTATATACTTCTTTTACTAATGAAACTATTTACTTACTTCGTCACAGCTACCCATAATATAGAATCAATGGTATTGATATTAACAAATTATTAGTGTTCAGTACTTTTGCTTCAGATTATATCTCCTCTACATCCTTAAATCAATGTAAAAAACATCCCGTGTACATAGGCACTAGTATAGAAACAGGTATAGGCTGTTTCCCAATTACAAGGCATTATGCGGTTTTGTGCCCCATATACCGCCGTATAATTTTGATGTTTAATTGGAATAGATTAGTTTGTAAATGCTATAGTAGAGTGAATTTGTCTCACTTCAGGTTTTAAAGAAAAATTCTTAGGTTTGGCCAGGTTTAGCAACTTTAACTCTTTTTTGTAATCACATTGTTGACTAATTGTACATATAAATTAATTCTTAAATTTTTAAAATTAAGTTTCAAGATGAGCTAGAAATTTTTTTTTTTTGGATATTTTAAGTCGCTTTAACAACTAAGGTCATATCACGACTGACTAAACACAGAAAATTTCTGTTGGTCAATTTTAATCTTAGTTCTAGGATCTTAAGTCTAGGATTCAACGGGGATCGAACCCGTACTACTTGACGCATGAAGTGGAGAGAATTACTGCTCTAGCCACTGCGCAAATAGGTGGCCCAAATAATTTATTTTAATGGAATCGTCCTATCCAGATGATAATGATATCATAATGGCAGATGATAAATAGTAAATACACTTCAATAATGCCAACTCAATGAAAAGATATAGGTAGATACTTTTAAATATTTTTATGTTAACTTGTTGGTACCATTTGTGCATTACATTCGAAAGCAATGCTATTTCCAATGCTCTAAGGTGCGATCCGTTGCTGTAGTTGGAACACTCGATGCTTAGTATAATTAGTAATTAGGAAACGGCCATAAAATCCAATTGATATTTTTTAATTCGAAAACTAAACACACGATTAAATAACATACTAATAAATTTGGAAGGAGTTCTCATCAAGTTGATTTCCTTTTTTAACAACCTTACAACCCTCTAAATATCAAAAATGATAACCTGCAATTTTTTATTGCCTCAAAAACGATGAAATTCACAAAATAATTTTATCGTTACACATAACTTCTTCTATTAAGTGTTGGAACCAATGAATATCGTCCCTAAATTATAATTCCCATTTGCCAAATATGTTGTCATGGTTTTCATTGTATTGTTTCCATTCCGCCTATTTCATAAATAGAAGGGTTGAAAATTATATAAAAAGTCGTCTATCAAAGTAGACTTCTCCCTTTTTTGGCCTCGTGAACGTATTTGGGGGTAGGTCAATAAGAAATATACTGTGTATCGCGTCCCGAAAAAGGGGAATCGTCCAGACGAAATAAAATTACCTCTAGGGGTTGGTTGGCGTATTGTTAATTTCTTATTGATATATTTTTCATGTATAAAACAAAACTTGAATGTTTCTTTTCTCTGGTAATTATGATTTTCGTTAATAATTTGTCAAAAATCGGTTCAACGGTTTAGTAATTATTGTTTTTCGGTGGTTGCTCAACGTTGTTAAATTATTGATTATTATATAATTGACGTTTTTAAGCGAGAAATTACAAAAAAATATGACTCCATTTTAAAAGTGCAAGAATTATGTATTTTATATGGTTATTGTACCTATGTCGTAATATTGGGTTAGAACCGAAAAGGTCGTTAACCCGGTTGTGGCACTTCATCTTCATTTGTTTCACTTACTTTTAAATACCTACGTTTATAAATTTATGTTTTAACTGTGTCTAACTGTAGTTTTTCGAAATACTGTATTAAATGCAATTGAATCTTTGTTTTCTTTGAGAATTCTTCGTTATAATTCATTCGCTGGTTTTATTATGTTGAGGTATTTCCAAATGAGCTCTTAAATTTTTAAACTATGTATTGGCTTAGGAAAAAAATTGATTCGTTCTCAATAAACCTTTTAAGATTAAATTAAAATTAGGAAGTTGAAAGATTTACGTTTATTTGGATGTGATAATCACGATTAATTAAATTTAAAACTAACATAATGAAAAAATTGGTAGATTATCTAAGAAATTAAAATTGTATTTTCATGTGCATTTTTTTCTTCACAAAGAATATAGTTGTAGTTAAAACATTTTATAATGAGCTTCCAAAATTTAGTTTTTTTGTTTTAATACTTCAGTGAAGACTGAAGAGATTACTAATTAATTACTTTTTATTATAATTAAATTAGCACAAATATTTAAGAAAAATCGATAAGAATTCCAGACTTCTGTCTTATTATTGTGTAATTATGAAAGTTAGGAAATTAAATTTAAAAATTAATTCTCATAACACTACAGTTGGTTCAATTCCTAATACTTATACGGTTTCAAGTAAATTGTCGCAACAAAATTTAATTCGCTGACGTTTTTTGGTTTTCGTATTTCTAATGGATAACTTGTTGGTAGCCATAACTATTATTTTTTATGTAAATTATTTATAACTTTAACTTTTATTTTTGAAATTTAGTTCTGAGTGCATCAAAACAAATCGATTATTATTGATGATATTTAAAATCTTCAGATTTAGCATTTTCATTAGCTAAATTTATTTTTATATAAAGAAGAAAAGGCCAAAAAAAGTCAATTATATTCGATTGATTGTTTTATAGTTTTCAATTGCCCTCTTATACTTAATGTTACATTTTATTGATTTTATTTTAATAGTTTGTTACTTTTTTTAATTGATAGTTTCCCTTTGGATTTGAAAATAACTTATCCAGATAAAAAATATGTAGGTAGGTACTCCCTTGGAAAATGTTTCTGTTTTTTATTGAGGAAAGTACATTTACTACACTAGATAAAGTTTATTTATTGAATGAACAAGTTTATTTAGATAAGTACAACACTTTCATACAAGAATAATTATTAAATCATAATAAATAATATTTACATATTAAATAGTTACGTTGTTAGTGTTTTCGTTAAACATTTAGAAATTCCTTCCGTACCTGTAGAAATGTACTTTTATATACCTAAAGAAATACCCATAAGTAATATTAGTGATTAAAAATCACTTCTACGATAACACAAATTAGGTACATCGTTGAGGTAAAAGTAGGTACACATTTTTACAAGCTTTTATGTAATTTTTATTTTATTTAAATTTTTTAAAATCAACAAGAACCACTTCTTATTCTACGAGTAGCTTTATTCTTATTCTACGTAGCTGAAATTTTGCATGTTGGTTCAGTTTCAATGATATTTAATTCTTATAATAAGTAAGTATAGACTAGAATCGACGTTCATGATTAGAATAGTAAAACAAAAGAACTACGGAACAGATATGAATTGAAAATTTTTAATTATTACGTAAATAAAATACCGCTTTAAACTTTTATTCTATATTTTATATTTTTTATATTATTTATATTATTATTATTTATTATTATATTCTTCATCTTTCCACACTGCAGCCACAACTTATTGTGTTTCTAGCTTGCTCCTATATTTTTATTGTCTCCTATGCTCTTGTCTTTGAAAAAGAACATTTACTTCTTTCAAGTCCAAATCTGCCTAACAGAAGTTTTCTTTATGTACTAATATCGTGATGCGATTTAAGTCTGTTGAAGCAATGGATTCGTAAAAAACCTTCTGTTTATACAAAGGTCTCTTCATTAATAGAACGCAGATATGTTTTGAAATTAAAACGCTATATTATGATGCAGACATTTACTTAGAATCATTTTAGGATTATAGTACTGATAAATATACTTACTCCACATGCTAGTATTACAGTTCTCTTTACGAACTGCTAGCAGCTCCAGTATTGACATCATACATAGGTTTCAGTCCAAGGTGTTGCGATTCATTGCCAATGGCTCATGGTACATCACCAACAGAGATATCCATAAAGACCTAGGTATGGCTACCGTCATGGAAGAGGTAGTCAGGTTCAGTTCTAAATATCTCAGGTGGCTAAGGTTGCTTTCCATTTACACAAAAACGACCTCTGTGTAACGCAGTGTTCGACACACAGCGTTCCATTTATTACAATGTCGAACACGGCTGAACACTGCGCGACACTCGAAAAAGCCGTGTTTGGCCGTGTTTCACCGTATTTGCCCAGGATTACCAACACAAAAGAGAAGAATTCTCTTCTCTGCCTATGATTCCCTATGCTTATTAATTATTCTGGTTCTTCAGGTTGGTATTAAAAAACCAAAAAATGCACTCTAGTATTTGCTCTAGTCGCTCTAGTATTATTTTGAGATAACTCTGTTTCATTTTGCCGTGTTTTGCAATGTAACGCAGAGTCGCTCTGTGTTAATAAATGGAAAGCAACCTAAGCAACCATCCTAGCCACCTGACTGTTAACCTCCTCGACAACAGTGGAGGAATCCGTCAGATTGAAACGCGTGTCATTTCTGAAGCTGTCCTACAGGTAGCAGTACAGCAGCCACCCTTCCTGGGGGACCTGTCCCGTCCAAACATTCGTCAGATTCGCTATTATCTTGGGACAGATTGTGAAATAAAAAAAATTGTTGTCTCAAAGTCGGTTTACGGACGATAGTTTTACGTGAAAACGTCATAAAGAAACTATATATATATATATATAATATTATATTTATATAATATTTAAGATCATCTAATCTGAGTTATTCTGTTAAGGATAGGACGATGATAAGAAAAGTACGAAATCAAGGGGAGTGTTTCATTTGTAATGTATCTTGAAAAAGTCAAATCGATGGTTGTTCCTTTCAGCGTTGTTATTAAGATGCGACATGTTACCATATAATCACGAACAATTAGAGTCATATTATGTCATATTATTCTTTATTTATTATTAGTCATATTATTCTTAAAATGCAAGAATTAATTACCTTTTTGCTGCTGTTTTGAGAAAAACAGTTAATTGAGGTGCATACAAAATGAAATCAGTCTGAAAATTATGAAGGAATTAATTAAATCTTATTAAATTGTAGAAAAAAACCAAAACACGTTGTCTCGGATTCAACAATAATATCGTGCTTCTCTATCACTTGTATCGCGTTCTCGCTTACACGCACAGGCTCAAACGGAACGTGACACTTTTTCATGCTGGCTACCCAGTGTTTATCAATTTATAAGACGTTATCACGCCAAAAAAACCTTCCCCTTACTGCCCCAACGAAAGTTATCAAGCTATATAAAGGTGTTTATTAAACTAGCTACTTATAACTGCGTACACATTTATATGACAAATACTGCAACATCGGATCACGGCGTTTTAAATTAAAAATAAATATTATAATTAATAAGGTTCTTCGCAAAAATGTTCATCCGCTAGTGTTGGAAAAGTGCCGTAAATATTCTAAACAACATTGAAATAATTTTTCTGTTTCATAATCTTCTATTTCCCAGCTTAAAGATTGCTAAAATATTAACATAGCTACACACATTACTCCGCAAGACAATGTATCATTCGGTATTTATAAATAAAAATTAAAATAATACTCATAACTAGATAAAATTCAAATGTTCATTGATTTCTGTGTTTTTGTAATAAATGATTTATTATTACAAATTCTAAACCATCAATATGTATGTTCATTGGCTTGGGAATCGCTGATTTAAATATCCAATTAATGACATTTTTGTCGATAAACTATGAAACATATTCTGTATAATTTATTATAATTCAAATTTTTCAATTGAAACTTCTGTGATATTATTTTCATGTAACTACATCGTTAAAAATAGGTTAATGAATCCACCCAAATTAAGTTAATTAGTAGTCGGAGAGAGATAAATAATGTATATCGAAAATCAATTAAGAGGATAATAAAATTCTGTAGGTATAGCGGTAATATTTTTACAAATGATTAATTTGTTCAAGATATATAAATGGTAAAATGAATATTGTTTCAAAGGAGAAATATAAGTGGATATCATATGAGTATTTTTTGTTTTATTTTTTTTTCGTAATTGATATGAATTTAATATTAGCTGTATATTTTTATAAGCACTGCAAATACTGTGATTTCCAGAAGAACTGTCTTCTATATTGTTAATAGCACCAATTGGTGTTCATATGTTTCAAGTTTTAAAATAATCTATAAAAAGTTAAAAATATTTTCAACTTTTGTTTAAAGATACTTATTTAAAAGTGTTAAGATTTTAAAAATAATTATTAGTAAAAAAAATCCAAGAAGTAATTACTTAATACTTTCAGCTTCATGAAACATTTTCTTGTAACAAGAATTGTAGTACCTACTACGAATTATTTCCTCGTTGTTTTACGAACTATTTTCGACACAAGATAATAGCAGAAATATCTGCGTTCATAAGAAACAGAATTTTTAACACCTTATTTTAATTACTGAGCACATTTTATGTTTACAGTATACATAGTATCTTCGTACGTAAAATCTTAAGAGAGAAATTAAAATAAATAATGTTATTTTATAGATTATTAATAATAAAATTATGAAACCAATAATATTGAGCTTCTCAGTGATTTACATAAGTATAAATTCTTGATAATATGTAAATGTGTTTTCCATGTAATTTAAAAAAGTAACAGTTACTCTTAATGTCTAGTACTAAGAATAAAATATTCCTTCCTAGTTGCAAACCTCGTAAAATCAATAAAGTATAATATTAACTCGAGTATTAACAACTCAAATAAAATGTACAAACAGGTCAATATTCTTATTAATTATTATGCTATTGTCTGGCAAATATTCTTCTAGCCATTTTACGATGCAAATATAAATCAATCACAACTTCGTCAAGTGAACAAACAAAAAAATAAAAATATTAAAAAAGAGAATTTGTCTGTAACAAGGACACGTAATTGGAGAGAAAAAAAAAACTTAGCTGTGAGTAGTTTGATTTATTGTTAGTACTTTCTTATTGCTAGTAAAATTTAACGTATGAATTTATGAAATTTAATATTAATGAATAAAGTGGAACAAATCATAAACAGCTGTTGTATGAAATTATTTTATATTTCTTTTTCTCCGGTTGAATTAAATTAAAAAAAATGAAGAAATAACGGTTTATGAGTCGAAATAAGAGTTAAACTCATAATTGAAAATTTCAATGTTCACTAGTTGTGTTGTAAAACGCTTTAGTTTTAGGAAAATGATGAGCGTTTTCCTTCGTGAACTTGACGATTTTAGGCTTTCTAGGTTAGTGTGGCAAAAGGTGTTAAAGTATTTAAGTGTTGATCTTATCGATTTTACAAAATACATGTGAGATTTTATTTTCTGTATTAAAATAAATTGTTTTTTTTTTTCAGAGTTTCGGATTTGATTTAATTGGAAAGGAGAAATATTAAAAGTGGTAAGTTTTGAGTTGTTCTTGTTTATAATCGAGTATAAGCAGAGGTCGATTTACGACTTTGCCGCCCCTCTTCTTTAACAATATTACCTTTTTATTTATACTGCTGGCCGCTGGGAAACACTATTTAATATTATCACAAACTATGATAAAATGAATTTATCTTTACATTTCTTGTTAACGTGGATAATATATAAATTGTGAAATATATGTATGAACATAATTTATTAATAGAGAAGATGGGAATATAAAATTTATGATATTTCTATAATCTATCATTTGGTACTACCATTAGGTACTCATATAAGTAATTACTATAGATACCTACTCAATTTTAAGTGTTACCTACTCAAGTAACATAGGCACAATAGACTGCCTTTTATTAGAAACCATCCGAAATTTTTATATCGGATTCGGTTACAGTTAGGTATAGATTTTTATTTCGGATATCCGATAGTTTTGGTTATAGTTACAGAGCTCATCAACATCCCTCCTAACAACAATGCTTTTGTTATTCAATTTTTTTAATTTCAACATTTTCTGCCTCATAAAATTTGCCACCCTAGACTTTCTAGCCTTATGGTTAATCTGATTCTGAGTATAAAAACTGATTCCCTTCCGTGTTATTGTTCCTTATTCTTGAAACCATCCCTTTGTATAAATTTGATAATCAGTTATGCTATGTTGATCGGCGCCGACCGTCAAATACATTCATTTAATTTTCCGTTTATTCGGAAAAATGATATTAAAAGTTTACTGCCAAATCGATGTGACGGACGGACGAATGCGATACACTCACACACAATTGTACGTTTAGATGGGCTATGTAGAAAGACATACACACAACACTAAAGAGCTCCGGCCGTATTGATCGATGCCCTAAGAAGATAATTCTCCTCAGTATATTATATACATTTGTATTCTATAGTTTATACATACACATATACCTAAACAGCAGTCTATATCTATATTTGTATGGGAGTTTAAATGGCGTCAAACATAAGTGAAACAGAGGAAGAAGTATCTATAAGGTAATATTTGAATTGGATGGAAGAAGACGAATAGAAGCATCTACCTTTCGGTAGAAGCGTAATATAACAAACAAAAGAAGTTCAAAGCTGAATATTCCGTTACGCGATTCTATTTAATATTGCTGAGGGTATTGGTGTGTACGTCTGTATTTTTGTATCTGTATTATAATGGCTCGAGCGATGCAGTATGTGTGCAACGAGAGAGAATAGAGAAATTGAAGAAGTTTAATGCCATAAAAATGTACATATGAATGTAATTGCTCTATATAATCATAGATAAATTCGATAAAATTCAAAATTGAATTTTCACCATTTTACCTCCAACAACTGTAGTTGTTGAACTAATTTTTAACACCAGCTTCTTCTTAAAGTATTAAAAGTAGGTAATTTAAAACTAAGTATATTTGCGGTAAATGTAAAGAGTTCTTATTACACGAACGTTTCTGGAAAAGAAGAGTATTTTGCCATTTTATAGCTTCATTGGGTGGGAATGGGATTTTAATTTTTATATATACCTACCTAAAATTTCTCTATAGTTGCATATTAAGCTGTTTTAACCGTGGTTATATATAGATTATATTTTTTGATTTTTAATGACCCCTGGGAAATAAGTTCTTTCTTGAGCTGTATGACCAAATTTTTTTTAGGGAAAATTAACGAAAGGTACCTACTGGGTTTGATTTCTGTTGAATCCTAGATATAAGACTTATGACTTATAGAAATTTTTTGTTTATAAGACAGTCGTGAAAACCTTTGATCAATGGTTCCCAACATTTTGGGGTAATCGTACCTACCCTTTGGTAACAATTTGGAATCTTACGTACCCTTAACTTTTATTGTTACTTATATACAGCAAATAAACAATATAATGTAAAGAAAAAAACATTTATTGACCTTATATTTAAAAGTAATTAATTACAAATTTTTATACCGCCCAAGTTTCTTGTACCCCCGAGGAGTGCTCCACGTACCCCTATGGGGTCCATAGACCACCGGTTGGAAATTCGTGCCTTAGATGTTAGAGCGACTTAAAACACCAAAAACATTTTCATTTGTGACACTTAATTCAAACCAATGTTCTCTACTTTTTAATATAGGTCTTCGTATTTTTACGATAAAACAATTTTTGAAAGAAATAACAATTACTACGTTTTTAGTATAAAAAACTCGTAGACAGAAGTGGTCCATTTGGTATCTCTTTATGACCAGTGATGGTTTAAATGGTTGTAAATAAAGTACGTGTTATGATTCTAGATTTAAGATGGTAAACTTAAATTTTTATGGTTATTTTTTTGTAGTTAAACGACTATTTGTCCTTATAAAATATTGTATATGGAATAATACTTGAAACCATCTGCTTGGTGTTGTTACTTTTAAATATAAAATTTAACGTTAACATTGGTATATTTTTAAATTACCTACCGTCAATTTTTTTAAATAATACGTTTTAGATTTATTGAGATTTAAAACAAATACCTTGATGCATGTACCTACAAACAATCATAACAATAATACACTATAAAGTAGTTTGAATTAAATTTTATTTAAGAGATTTAATTTTTATTTGAACTCTTGTCGTTTTTAACTTGATGTCAATTATGATGATGATGTCAACATTTCCTTTATTGAAAACATTTTTTTTTGTTCTCGTGTTGTTTAGGACAGGGCTTCTTAAACTATGGGTTGCGACCCAAAATATGGTATACTTATTATTTCTTCATTTACATATAAGGTTCCTAAATATACTTAATTATAATTTTAAGTAAAAGTTAACATCACGTTTAACCTAAAGTTAATTTCCGTAAACAAATACCAAAATCATTGCTGAAGTTTTGAACTAGTAATGATGGTAAAAGTCATAAAAATCAATTCAAATTATCCTCCTAAAAAATCTAAATACATACGTTAAAAGGCAGGGTGTTTCAAGAGACCGAAGGTTTAATTTTAATTACGGAGTTTTTTTGAATTAGAGCGGGGTTAGAGCGGGGTTCGAATTACAAAGTGTTAACTGTATAATAAATACAGTTTGATAACTTTTTATACCCAATAATTTTAATCAAATTTTAAAACTAAAACTTATATAAACTATTTTGTTACCTAATCAATAAATCATTACCAAATATTTATATACCTAAAAATTCTTTATTTTTTAAGTTTGGGTTACCAAAAAAATTGCAATCATAAACGGGCTCATGAATGAAGAAAATTTGAGAAGCCCTGTTTTAGGAGGACAAAATTATTCCCTGGAGTTCCCTGGAACGTTGACAGGAGTTCCACGAGTGATCACTATTTGCTTTTTTATTAGCTATTTTGCTATTAGCGTTGATAAACTATTATATTTGCTACCTAACTAAGTAATACTTAAATTATGTTACTAAACGTAAAGTTTCTCTAAGAAAACTACAAGCTTAAAGGGTTTTATAAGCCTTTAATAGTGATTCTTAAAAGTGTAAACGATGGAAGACTTCTAGCTTAGGAGGTTTAAACATCACTTTTGGATGATATTTAAGTCTTGGACACTATCTCTGAACACTATATTGAACACTTTTTGTAAAAAGGTTGTTAAATCGTTTCATTCACTCTATTTTTGTGAATAAGTCATGCATGTTGCAACAAATAGATTTTAGTATTGAATGAGAGTAAAAATAAATGAACGATATTCAAAAGTTGTGTAAAAAAAATATTTCATAAGAAATTTAGATTTACTGTCTCTGGAGTCTTAAAAATTTTACATCTTGTTTCGAAAAAATGTTAATTCAAAAACATTTAAGTACTTCAATTAATATTAAATGCCATTATTAGGTACCTGGTTAATGTTTATGTTATTCTTTGATTTGTAAAATTAAGATCAGTTAATTAAAAATGTTTTTTAAAGTGAAACTTTTTATACATCGTCTCAAATTTTTTGGCCTGTCTTTAGCATGTCGCTAAATGTGTGTTATATTCTCGGCAGGGAATCGGCAAGTGTTCGGCAGACCTCGTATTCACATTGTTAGCTACATACCATGTCTTTTTACCAAAATTGTTGCGCGAGTTCTTACTGAATATAATGAGCTATTTTCCTCTCCATGACAACGTTTTAGTATATTATAAGTTGTCATTAATTGTCAATTATATTTGTATTGGTATTTGGGTTTTGATCAGTGTATTGATATAAATGTTGTTTTTCACTTGATCGTGATAGATAAAAATACAGATAGTGAGAATAGTGCGAAAATTATTTTAAAATTTATTTTAATTTTTATAGTGAATTTATTCGAATTATTAGAACTTTCTGCTGGTGCATAAATCTTTATGTGTATGTCGGAGCGAAAGGTTGTTTAGTGTGATGTTTGTGTTAGAGTGTAGCCCTTTCGTCCAGAAACTATTTCATCGCCAGGATACTTTATTTAACAATGATTGAGCATGATATTCTTGAAGTAACGTTACAATACATAACAACAGGCAAATGATCGATTTAACAATAATCAACAAACTCAATAATAAACATGACAGCTTCCGTGAATTTTATTGCAACCTTAAAATAAGCGAATTAAGCAACTACAATATCAGAATATATTTTCACGTAAAAATATACTTCTAAAATTTTTCTTGGAGCCACTTGGGGGATCGGGGTCGGAAAATCCTTCCTTAAGAAAATCACAGTTCGCTTAGTAATAAAACTTCCAAATTTTATGTAAACATTTATCTTCAATGATTTAGCTTCCAGTGTGTCTGCCAATCAATTAATACTGCTGTGAAAAAATATTTAAATTTTGGTCTGATTACATTTAGTTCATGAATATTTTAGATCGTGAATTTTAATATCACTTGAGTAACAATTAGATAAATAAAACATATTATTTAAAAGATTGATTCATTTTAATTTCCTTAATATTTTTCACAATATAAATGTAATCTTTGAAAAATATATGTACATAATTACTTTGAATATGTTTGTGATTCTTGTAGATAGTTGTCTTATCATTTAAAAGTAAACAATAATACTCAATAATATATTAGTTCCTTTGTGTAGTTCATAATTAGTCTAACTACGTTTTTTTATAAATATAGGTGCAAAAAGAAAATACTTAGATATGTTTAGCTATTTTGTATGTTTCACCAAAAATTCAAAATACTTATTACTGCAAAGAAGAGAGTTTTTGATAGTAAATGTAAATATTATTATATATTTTGAAATTATTAAACCTTTTGAATTGTAGTTTGAAGACATCTTATTGGCAGATCGATTTAATTAATAAATTACATTTACCATAAGTTATAATCCTCTTTTAAATTTTCGACAGATACTTTTAACAAGAGTTATGTCTTTATACGACTAATATATGTACGATAATATAAAGATTTACATAATTAAAAACTCTCAGGAAAAAATCAATATGATAAAGTTAGAGAAATAAGCAATAATTTAATAACAAACATTGTTATGTATGTACACATTTTTCTGTACAATACTTTAATTTGAATAAAAATAAAAAAAGTATTTGGATCATACATTCACGTTATCAGAGATAACATAATTACACTTTTTTAAATTTGACACTTTCATGAATCATTTAAATGTATTTACCATTGTATGAGTAAGAGTTATTTTTGTTTTATTATACAATGGTTCTTTGCTAATTTTATGCGATTGTTCAAGTAAAAATAATAATTTTGTTCTTTCCATTTTTATCTTAAATAATAAACCTTTTATTAATCTTTATAATTTTTTACAAACTGATAACTGCGTATAGTAATTAAATAGATTAAAGTTAAGAGTTGGATTATTAAAACATTCATGCTCTTAACTTCATTACGCTGTGTGATTTTTTTAAAAACCTGGAAGGCTGTTAAATTCTTTTTTATATTTTTTTTTGTTTGTTTTTGTTAAATAATCTGCAAGAACTATTTATACGCAGAAAGCGAAACATTGTGAAGGGTTGGATTCGGGCTGTGGGTTGTGTTTTGATAACCGCTATTTTAATATAATTATATCTATAAACTATGAGTTCTTTTGTTTAAGTTTTAACTTATTGTTAAACTATGTTCTAAATTTTTGAGACAAACATTAATTCTTATCTATAATAATCTTAACGATAGTAAATTATTAAAAAAAACAAAACGCAAAAATTTGTATTGGTGGGTGTGATCTCTTAAACGAATCATTAGATTTTTAAAAATGCATTCATTATTCCAAAAGTACTTTTTCCAGGTGACATAGGCTTTGTATTATCCTGGAGATTCACAATGTCTTTTTTTGAAAGAATAAACGCATTTCAATGATAGCTGGTGTAAATGTAGCTTATTTATTAAAATGGTTAAAGTATATACTTTTCCTTCTAGAAAAATACCTGATTCTTATTAGATAGTTATAAAAAAAAAGTTTTTATTACTTATCACACAGGAACAAAATAACGAATCAGTTTTACTTTTCTTATATGGTACTTTTATAGATAACAGATTACATAATATGTTCATATTTATCCAGGAAAAATTCCTGCAGAATAGCTATAAATAGATATAGTATTTGTTTGTTGGTTTTCAAATAAGAGCCAAACAAAATCAGTTTGAATTTTTGCATAAGATTTATTTCTGAATCAATTATTTTACATATAAGTACATAGTAACTTTATTTTGTAAAACTGTATAGTTCAAAAAGGAAACTGTATAGTTCTGTACCTATAGAAAAACGCATTTATTGTTTCTTACACAGCTAAATGAAGTAGAAAAAATCAATGTCAAAAAATCTGCTACAACGCGTCACAGAACTTTTTTTTACATAAAACTCGCTGTTGGTTAAAAGAACTTGAATAAAACCCACGATTGCTTAAAAAATTATAGATAGAATCATATATTAATACTCATATAAACAGAACTATATGTATACAGCCTCTTTGCATAAACGAACTCCCACCCTTTTTCCCAGAACCACCTTTGTTTGAATTTTATCATGAAAAAGTTTCAAATAGAAGTTATATAGACATTGATTAGAACTATAGCTAGTTTTAAAAAAATCGTTGGAGCTGTTTTCGAAAAAATTTGAAAAACTCAAAAACCCATAGAATAAAGTGTGGTTTCCTGTCAACTGATTTGAACCAAGAGTTTCGCGACACAACTAGATGTAATATGAAGGCATTATTCCAAGTTTGGTGAAATAGGGATAAAGCTTTCGATGCGACAACGCTGTCACAGACAGACACATACACAGACATGTTTCTAAAAACCACTTTTTTGTATTCATGGGATCTCAAAACGTCTACTCCCAGTGAAAACTCGAAATTGAAAATTCAACCTAATTACAATCCCTACTTCATTTACTATATAGTAGTAAAAGAAAGTAAAAATGTATTACTTACTTGAAGATTGCAGGTATAAGTTACTATCCCAGAAAAATGCTTGACCCCTGCGGAAAAGTAATAAATAAAAATTATTTTAACTGGATAGTTTCAGTGAAAACGATATCAAACGCAAATTGCATTTGTAAACCCAAAGCGAAGCAGAAACTGGTCTGTTAGTAAGAAGATAAAATCATATCGGTTTTGATTCAAATAGTTAACATGCACTTGAGACAGTATGAAAAAAATATTATCAATTAACATGTACAAATATTCTATAGTTTATACATATAATTATTCTCTTTTTTATTTTTCAACTTGAAGAATTTTACTTGTGAAAAATACCTAAAACTTCGTGTCTATTGTTTTATTTTTATTTTTTTTGTAAGTGTCTATATTAAGACGGTTTTCAACTCTGAATTTGTTAACCTATCCTTTCTTATATAGGTGATTACAATATTTAATGTATATGTACATATCACAATTAGATAGGGTATTTTATTTTAATAAGCGGAAGCTTTAGGACAATCAATTTGTTATTTTATATATTTGAGTAGTCAAACGTCATTCAGCCTTCTTATCTTATGTGAAATAATGAGACTTTTGATTCTTAAATTCAATTTCTATAAAAGAAACATACCGAAATATAAAGTGGTGGTTTTTAATATGTGACATAATAAATTTGAATTAATAATATTTATTAGTCTGTGGAAATAGATTTTTTATTACAGTACTGTTAATCAATTCAATTGATTCCTCGTTTTTGTGCAATCTGCTTTTCTTCTCTGATTTAAAAAAAAAGAATTGTTAAAATTTGATTTGTATGGTAAGAAGATGCCGGGCGTTAAAACGAGTCGCGTGCGCGACGAATGTAACATGGTAGTAACCGGGAATTTGAGACGTCCGTCCAGAATCCCGGCGTTCTACTCGTCCTGTACACATTATTATAAGAAGAAACGGCCGTAACAACCCACCACCGTCACCTCCGTATGAAAAACGACACAACACCACTGTTGTGTGTGTACTCCTTTTCATTCCCTGTTTTCTCTTAAACTCTCGGCAAAATCCCTCGCCTTCTCCACGTTCGTTTCCATTTCCCACTCATATAACATTCTCTGAATCAATACTGTAATACACGAGTGCGGTAAAAGGGACACACTAGGATAGATAGCAATGACGGCGATGACGTGATGGGTATCTATGGATTGTAGATGATTACATGATGGGGTTACCGCCTTCATGTCGTGCGCGCCAATCCCATCCTCATACCGTTTCTCTATGTGTGGATGCTCTATAAAATCATCTCTTCCCTATTCAGATCTGTCGTTCCTCTTTCGGTGGGCTTCATCCTTTTGTTACTCTCTTGACTTCAACGAAACTATCACCCCATCTAGGTAGCAGCTAGAGCCGTTTGCGTACCGAGTCTTCTCGTCGTCCATTTCATCCCTGTTTATTACAAATGCTCTGTTATTGCTCCATGGTCTTTCCTCTCACGTCACGGTACTATATATTCGTTGACGCATATTATCTTTGTTTCATTATTCCCAAAATCCCTACTTTTAGATGACTTTTCATTTTAATATTATTAATATGACTTAGGTACGATTGTAGACACTTAACTTTTATCTACAATATACCTACTTATTTTAGATAATATCTTCTTTGAACATTTTAAAATCCCAAAAAGTTTATATTAAACTGCTGACTATTAATTTAGTATTATGCCAATTATGCTACTATTTTTAATTAATTTCCATATATAAGCGAATGCTTGATTGAGATTTTATTCATTTTTAAACGCTGATTGAATTCATTCAAAATGTCTAGGTTTTTACCTTCCATTTATATCCAGACATTTCCTTAATCTATTTTTATAGATATTGTTTACTTGAATGACTGAATAACAATGCAAACTTTTGATTTGAAGCTTGAAAAATATTGAATCCGTCGAAAGTACTGTTTTAAGATGCATAAGTATTACACTTAAGATTACAATGTGATGTAATCGTTGTTTGTAACATGAATCATTTTAATGTTTGATATACATTTTCAAGTAAAAACGAGAACTTGGCTATTGTATGACAAGTTTTCCAATTTGCATGAAAGTGTAGCTCGTATAATACTCGGATAGCAAGTGTATTTTGAAAACTTTATTGGCGTTGAGATTGAGTAATAGATTTGTGCAAATCGAAAAACTTGTCGTATACATACACACTGACTGATTGCTTTGTTTGTAGACATGAAAATGGCAGACTTAAACGCTCTCACAGAAAACGCTGTTAAAGAAAAAAATGAATTCTACTTTTTAATAAAAAAAAAATAGCGTTGTATTTTCAACCTTTACATATTTCAAGCTTTTTGTTGTTCAAGTTCAAGTTATTTGAATTTTTGGAAACAACTAATTCGAAATGTATGGTGCTTGTAGTGCTTGTAACTATAGGCTCAATAGGACATAAAAACACAAAACAGTAATACGCAGAACGGACTAATTAAATGTATCTAATGGTCCAAAGGTCGTACGTGAAAGACATTTTTTAAGTTTTGTATAAAAGTGACTTCCATTTTAGTTGTTGTATATTTACTATAGCTTTTTTATCGTCCTTGCATCAAAATATAGGTTGCTTTCCATTTACACAAAAACGACTTCTGTGTAACGCAGAGTTCGAAACAGAGCGTTCCATTTGTTACAGTGTCGAACACGGCTGAACACTGCGCGACACTCGAAAAAGCCGTGTTTGGCCGTGTTTCACCGTGTTTTGCCCAGGATTACCAACACAAAGAGAAGAATTCTCTTCTCTGCCTATGATTCCCTATGCTTATTAATTATTCAGGTTCTTCAGGTTGGTATTAAAAAACCCAAAAATGCACTCTAGTATTTGCTCTAGTCGCTCTAGTATTATTTTGAGATAACTCTGTTTCATTTCGCAGTGTTTCGCAGAGTAACGCAGAGTCGCTCTGTGTTAATAAATGGAAAGCCACCATAAACATTTTAGGGCAATAAAAATATTACTACAATGGTTTTATAACACACCTTTTTTACTAAATGATCAGCTCTATGCTATTTGTGACAGAAAAAAAATAAAAGACTATTTGGTGACTGATCCTAACTGCAGAAAAATGCCAGAATCAGTACCTACTATTTATACGCTACTACTTTTAATGTAACCTGAGTAAGTCAAACCTCGTTAAATCATAAATTTTCATAATTCAAAAAAAGCAGTAATCATGTGTTATTTTTCTGAATTACTTTTATTTTTTAACTCGAACAAAAAATAATTTTTTATAATGTAGGTACTACTTATACAAATTTAAATGTTCGACTCAGTATGATGAGGACAGCAAAATGATTAGCTAGTAAAGCTATTTTCAGCTTTAAAGTTGTTTGTAATGCCTTATATTTGTAAAGTCTTTTGGGTTGTTACAATTATCTGCAAACGTTATACTTTATTTACTCAGCTTGATTATTACATCATCATGATTTTTAAAATTGTCAAATTTTTAACTTTTCTTAACAGGTTCAGTTGTTGAAACGACCAATCGACCAAAAATAGCTTTATCATTTTTTCTCTATCAGGATTTAAATCAAAACTCTAATTTTAAAATTTAAGAAATAACAATTTTAAGTTATCCTCTAAACCCAGAACCTATTGGACGACATATAGTATACCATATAGTCGCTAAGGACCTTCGGGTTGATGCGACTTTAAACAAATAAAAAAACAATTAATTTCCGTATGCATTATAAAAAAGCCTTTTATTCAAACGTTTATGTATTGTGTACTGCAACGTTTAACTTTCAAAACGAATTTAAAATATGAAAACGTTCCTAATACTCCCAGATAAGGTAAAGGTGCATAAAAATAGTATATGCATATATGTACAACATACCACTAAGTAATGGAAGTTTTGACTTATTTTTATTTTTAGTTGTAAAATATTTTGCGGTTCATTGGTGACAGAGAAAACCCACTTTTTTGTGCCTATACATTTAGTACCATAGTAAGGGCGTTTGGCGACGAGACTCATGTTTTGATATTACGCTCTATTAGTACATTATAAAAAAATCTCAGGTTTATGATTTTTCAATTAATTACTGTGAGGTTCAAAAAGGTTTCAATCCACACTTTTTTCACCCCCACAAATGCACTCCCAACAACTGCAACCCTGTTAGAGGCCCCTGTTTCCAGACACTAGTTACACAGTACCGCTTACACTCTCCTCAAATATTGAGAGAGAGAGATTATGCAAGACGAAATTCAACACTGAAAGTGAAAACAAAATGAAAATAAACTTCAACACTTTCTTAAAATAACAATTTAAAAAATACAATCCGAAAAAATTAGTTTTTACTTTTTCATATTAAATATTCTATGCTTCAACGATAAACTAAAAAAAAAACTTGTTAAATACGAAATTAAAGTTATGAAATTGTGTCACTAGATAAAAGTTTTTATTATGCAGTACCTTAAAGTATAGACTAAAGAAATATATTTTCAAATTTGTATTTTTAATATATTTAAAAATTAAAGTCTGTGGTATTCGTATACATAATGTGATGTTTAAAACTTAGCAAATGCGTTATTGACTTTAATATAGCGTTTTATTAATTTTAACAAGGTATCTTATAATTTAATAATTGCAGCAGCTTATTAAGATCTTGTAGCTACCATTAAAAAGTGTGACTTTTCATAAGCATTGCGTATATTTTTTATGTGCAACTATTACTTAATTAGAAAATGCACAATTATGTTGAAGTTTTGGCTTTTTATTTATTTTTTTTTTACGCCATATTATGCAAATTTATATAATTACATCTCAGCTAATAAGTTCGCTATTTTCTTTTTATAAATATTGTAAAAATTGTAATGATGTTTGAAAGTCATTTTTTTGGCACATAAATCACTCGACGTTGACGTCATTTCCCTCAAAACCGACATTGATGCGGGCAAAATTGTTATGCACATTAAAAAATAGGAATTCGCAATTCTTTCGAGACAATTTTTTGATTTATGTGTTTAATAACGAAATCGATTTTTTCTTTTCATACAAATTTCGGGAAAACAGTTGAAAATATTTTATGGTAGCGTTTAATGAAAATTTTGATAGTTTAAATAAGAGACTCGGAATGATTTGAGCTATAAAAACCGGCTTTGGGATTCTTGAAGAGACTTTGGAACAAAATGTGTATGAGATGGATATGTCGGAGACTTTTTGATATATCAGTATAATGCTTTCTAATTGAAAACGAGAATGTCGTCAACTCGGTTCTTTTTTCTTCATCTTCTCGAGTTTTAATACATATTTCTTCGGTCATCGCAATCGTATCCGATCACAACGATATTAGGTGTGACAAAGAGATGTGAGAATCGTTAAAATTATTTCAACCCGTCGCATCATTTCATTTGTATTTTTTTTGCCTCTTCTTCGTCTTATTAATATTGACCCAAACGAACATCCTACGCTTCGAATATGATGATGAAGAATAAAATTATTATAAATTCAACGAAAAATCAATTCTCCCATATTGTGAAATCTGACGAGATCATTGACGCTTCTAAAACAAGTATAAATACTTGAACAAATATAACATTCGAAGATTAAAAATACATCAAATCATTTTAAAATGATGCCTGAATCAGTTTAGCGTAACAAAGACATGCAAAAATGTGATTCGTATCGTTTTATTTCATTTTTTTCATCTCGTCTTGTTCTCGAAAAAAACAATATCGTGACGTGTGTGTATTTGTCCGTTTGCCTCGGCCATTTCTTGGGCTATTTGTCTGTCCATTTTGTTCCATATCATTGCAAACAAGAAAATAATTTTTTACCGAGGAAAAAAAGTGGTCAAATCAACAACATTAAATTTATTTCTTTCGATTTCTCGTCCGTTTAAAACAGGACAACAACCAAGCACCGAAGAGGAGAGGCTCACATTATAGGAGAAAGAAAGCTATTGTCCTTCCTCTTCCATATATAAATGTATAAAACGTATAATTTAATATCTTTTAACATATAATTGCTTCATTTTATAAAAAGATTTTTTTCAAATAAATTAAATCAAGATGAATAATTGTCGTTGGTGTTAAATTTTAATTGATTCAAATGTTTCATTTGAAATAATTGTTAGTTATAATTAATGAATTGTCGGGGTGAGATTTTTAGGGTTGGTTTGATGCATATTTGGCTAGTGCTAGAACAAATAATTATTGGATGAGAAATGAATGTTTAAAATCGGTTTGTCGCGTTTTATGAACATAAAAGCATGCCTTTTGTGTAGAGAGAGGTGAAATACATTGGTACCTACCCTCCATACAATATTTTAAGGTATTGATTTGCCTGAGCTTTGACGGGCGTAGTAATACGAGGAATTCGAATGGGACTCGGGAGTTTGTAACAAGTTTAATTTAATAATATGAGGGAATAACGGGGAGTGTCTGTACATAGCGCCATCACGGCTGAAATAAATAACCATTGCTATCCGGCAAATATTGTCACAATAAGAAATAGATTTAAAAAAAAACTTTTTTGGTTTCTTGCTTAGTTTTTAACCGGATAACGACTAAACGTTTCAGTTGAAGATAAATCGAATGTTTTATAAATTATATTGTATTAACACATGCATTGGAGCCACGCACACACAAACATAGGTAATTCTATGACCCCAATACCGGTCAAATATACATAATATCTAAAGAAAGAATTTCTTGTAATAAAACATTTTCTTGTTATTGTTACTAGTATTTTAATAAAAATCGTTAAAATAGAACGGCGAGACTTAGTATGTAAACTCCAATCTAACGCATTTAAACGTAAAAGAATGTTCGAATAACTCACATGTGAATAATTATTAAAAATATTTACCTAATGATTTTCAAAACTAATCAATGCAATGATTAATTTGTATAAAAAAAATTTTACATCTGCATCCTTTTTATTATTAAATCAGATCGTTTGACGGGATCAATGCTCGAGTGCATCAAGGGGTATTATTTTAAACATGCAAGAAGGGGATACGTGCAGGAGCAGATGGTTGACACGTTCCCAAGCAAAAAAGTGTTTTGGCATCAACGGTTTTTACTTGGAAAAAATTCGATGGTCCTAAATAAAAATCTTTGCTTCGAATATTTATGCAACATTTTTATTAATTTCAACGACTATTAGTAACATTCAAGAGCGCAAAAAAAAAACAACGAAATAATCACATGTTATTTTAGAGAATGTCTGAAGGTTGTGCAAAATTCTCGCTATTGTACACAGGCAAGATGTGTATTTTTTTTCTTTGTATTTTGATGAACATTTAGTCATAGCTAGTTATTGAAGATGATTTTTTAAGTAAATGTGTTCATTCTTTTCAATATTGAAGCGTTGAAAATATTGCTTTCATATTCCATTCGTTCATCGGAGATTAGCTGAACATTTTTTTTTCGAACTTAATCATTTAAATCAACGCGTATCATATGTATTGTTCAAATTATAGACAGAATTTTTTATATAAAAAGTACACGTATACATTTGGCCATTTTATTGATTGAAGTATTTACCATATTATGATTTTATAAAAAAAATTAGCTATGTGGAATGTTATGTTGGTCTGATAAAATGTATCCCATAACATTGTCTCTCTCAAATATGTTAATTAGTCATGTATAGTCGTATCTGATAAATATGATATTGTTTGCTAATAATAAAAATATAAATTTTTATTTAATTAACATATGTAAACGATCAGTTCTATGAAAAAGAAGCGACACATACGTAAATACGCCATGTATATCTATTTTTCTTTTACAATGAATTATCTAAATTTGGAAAGTTTTACTTTCTTATTAATTGTACATATTTATACATGGTTGTATATTGAATTTACTTCAATAACATTTTATGTGGGTAGTGGCATTAGATGTGTACGAGAGAAAATTTTTATTCAAACCTTTCACCGATAACGTAACGATTATTTAAGAAGGGCCATGCAACGTGAAGGGCTTTTTGGTACGCGTCATCTTTTATTTTGAAGAACATTATTAAGTCAATAGTTTCCATATGTAAAGATAATGTGGAATAATTAAAACAAAGTTTTTCAATAACAATTGTTAGTGCTCTGGATATCTTTCCAGCGTAGCTTTTCTTTAAACGCGATTTAAAAATAAATTTACCTCACTGTGAAGATAATCGAAACTTTAATGTGTTGGAGTCTTGCAAAATAGTTCTTGACATGCCTAATACAAAAGTGAAGGCAATAATACACAAGAACGTTCTTCATCGTGTGTTTGAGTTTTTGTGGTATTTTTAGATTTTATGACGGCTTGGAGACCATATGTCGTATGTAATGGGTATTCAAATGAATATTACTTTTGGTTTCCTTAATTTCAGAAAAAACAAATATGGGTGATGATTTGATGACAAAAAAAAATTCTTGCACTTTAGAACCAATCTCTTAGGCTGTGTAATTATGTCAACTACCGAGTAAAAATATTTAATTTATAATTTTTTCTTTGTGTATAATTAAAAATATTTTATTTATAATTTAACCAATGCAGAAAACCAATGATATCTTATTGATGTTAATGTATAAAATAAATTTAGGTAGAGAAAAAGAAACCATTTTATACAGTGAGTGATTATTTATTTACTCATTACGTGACAAGTAAATAAGAGAATTAAATATTTTTATTAAATATATATTTTTACATATTATGTATCTATAGATTTCTTTTACAAGCACGTGATATATAGTTCAAAAGCCACGTGTATAGGCATAAGAAATATAATGATTAAGATAAAATTTCTTGGCAAAATTTATATAAATTTTTTTTACTGAAATCCACCAGAAACAAAGCTTTTATTGTTTTAAATTTACATTTTTTTATTGTAATTGTCATTATAGATTGTAGTAGGTTTTTTACGACATGAATTTTTACAACAAAAAGGAAAAATAATCGTTTTTGATATTTGTTTAAGTAACACACTTAAAGATTGAAACTTATTAAAATATATTTAATTAATTTTTTGGCGAATGTCATAAATTATACACTTTTAAAGTTTGGGTCGTTTTAGTGTTAAGTTAGTGTAAAAAGCCTGATAAATTGACCACTTGTCAATCAATTTTGACCAATGTATTGTAAAGCTTAAAATTAGATTCCTATATTGTATTGGTTTCTTCAGATCCTAATAATCTTCAAATGATGATTATTTACAGTGTATGCAAAACAGGTTCATGCATTTATTCAAATTTTATGCTATTATGGATTATTCAGAGTAAAAAAACTCAAGTTTGATCGAAATAGAAATTTCTTACTTTTGCTTGTTGACCGTGTCTGGCTTTTGTCTTAATCTTATTGTAAAATTCCTATTGTGCCAGTAGGTGATAAGCAAGTCGCGATCAAAGTAAATATGGCAGAAAGGTGAGAAACAATACGTTCATTGATGTAATATAAGATAGGTTCAAAACAAGAAAAAATATTCGTTTATCATATTAAATCACTTAATCATTCGTTACATATGCACCCTCAATAAAATTATACTTCTTAACTAAAAGTGTAACTATTTTCACAATATTTTTGACTGCAGTATTGTGATTTGTGAGTGATTAGAAACAAGGATAATATGGTAATGGGAATGTTTTGACTTGTGTGCTCTTGTAGGAGGTGTATTAAAGTTTTCGTAAATCAGTTTAAATTCAAAAAATGTTACAAAAAAGACGATGAGTTCAGAAAAAATTAATCTGAATAAACCAGAATATACATTTCACGACCAAAACTAAAACAGAGTAGGTACCGCTTGATAAGACTATATGATAGAAACGCCTAGTGACACACTATAACGCTAATCGTGACAAATATTCACCTACAATCTACACTTAAATCCTGTAAAGCTCCTACAACTGATACTAAAGATAGCATATCATATGCAGATAGATATGTAGACATATTCATAATTACTTGAATTTAAAGCTACTATTGGTCCAAAATTGACTTAAAATTAAAAATCAAACTCGAGTAAAATATTAAAATTTAAATTTCCAATCAAGTCAAGCATTGAATTTACAAGTTATTTCATTTACAAATCAAACTATCAAGTACAATTCATTTACAAAAATTTCCAACTACTTGAGTTGATGAATCTCTAGTTGTATCCAATGCTTTAATAGGACTAAATATTTTTGTAATTTTTGCAAGAAGTTAGACTAATTAATATGTATATGCTATAAATATTTTATAGGTTTATTGATATCTTAATGTTCACTTCGCGACTTTATCGGAGTAGGAGATCATCTTGGTCAGGACGTCCTTTGGAGCTAAGTTTGCGCCTGAATACTGTTGAACGCCAAGTTCTTATTCTTAAAGGTTGCAGACTGGAAATCATATTAAAAAAAATGGTTAATTTTAAGCAATTGAGATGACTTGGTAGTAAGGCTCTCTTTTTATCACTAAAATAAGTTAGATAATATACACACATAGATAATAATAATTTGAGTGCATATCTGAATTTTAGAAAACAGTCCTTAATTAGAATAAAAAGTTAGAAGTTAAGAATAATTGTTTAGAATAGGTTAAACTTTATTAATGGGTTATACTTTATACTAAAGAGGCTTTTTCTTGCATTATAATTTACTAATGTCAGCTGTAAAGAAAGTAATAAAAACAGATTATTGTGGGTTCTGTCCAATTTTTGTGAAAACTTATCCGGGAATAAAACAAAATAATTATAAATCTACCTTTTCTCAAATGTTGGAAGTATTGAAGTACTAGCGTTTTAAGTGAATAATAAGTGCTCTCAAGAGCTATCAAAGAATGATATCCTAAAATAAGTAATAAGGGGAATTAGGAATGCCAGCTTTACAATTACATCTGCCGAATTAAGTTGCTAATAAAACAAAAAGTTACATGTAAAAAAATCCAAACCAGTATTTGTCCATGGACTATAGGTTGGGTACCATAAATCTTAGTAACTTGTATAACACGCGTTATGTTATCTTTGTGTTTATCACATTAAAAAGGGGTTACGGTACATATAATTTTTATTTAAAAGTAATAATATAAAAATTATTTTTGATCGACGAATCTTTCTTCTTTCTTTCCTTTAAGAGTGAATTGGAGATAAAATCGAGAGCAAAAGTACTGAGCACAAATAATTGATCTACTGTTAGTAATTTGTCACCAAATGAATACCTACTTATAATTCCAATACGAAAAAATACATAAAACGAAAAAAAAGTTAACTTCCTTTTGAATAGTAATTAAACATCAATTTACGAAACATTATCTATATTCAATCAGTAAAATTAGGTTTTTGATTTATTTTTAATGTTTTTCTCGCCAAATGTTTAGTGAATGTTAATCAAATATTACAAAGTTGTTTTATATAATTAAAATATTATAACTTGAAAATTTGTCATCTTTTTTACGTTAGAGTTAATAAATTTAACATATTGAATGAACAAATCTTTATAAGAACAATTACTGTTAAATATAGACTTTTTAAATTGTTATAACTTTTGAACGATGAAGTCGATCGTTTTAAAATTTTACCCCGTACATTTGGGATTAATTAAGGAATATTCTAGTGAATTTTTGTTTTTTTGTCATTTTATTTACTTTCTAAAGATCCTTCCAAAAATCAGAAACCTGAATACTCAGCAGGTACCTATTATATATTTTTATTCGAAATATAAGGCATCGATTAAAGCAGCAGATTTTTCATTTTACTTTCATAAATTGCAAACGTATAACGTAATCACAATAAAAAACTTAAAGCAATAATTTAATGTAGAAAACTAAAAAAAACAGAATTTAATATAAAATATTTCTTTGAAACATATATTAAATACATATAGGTATAATAGATTCGATGAAAACGAATGAAAATTAAAATTATTTCTATTTACTTAAATAGAAACGAATCTATGTTAAATAAATATAGAAAAATTATTTTCTCTCATTTTTAATATAACTTTTTTCATAGCACACTTGGATTTTTTTTGAATTCTAATTAATATTATATTTTTTCAATATGACTCAAATGATTTTAAAATTATTTCAATGCAACGTTCGATTCATGTATGTAAATATTTAAAAACAAAATTAGATACGACGATTCACATGTCAATATTATTCAAGCAACTGAATATAATATGTCATAAAATATTTGTGGAAAATTCTAGCGACAAAAATCGAGCGATTCAATTTCGAATATTCAAAACCAAAATAGAGAAACTAAGAACAAGGAACTTGAAGAGGAAATCGTCTTACACATAATAAGACAATAATAATCAATTTTATGAGATTTTCGTGGAAAGAGAAAGGTATAGATTAAACTTGTTTTTCTGTGAAAAATTATTATAAAAAAAAAATAAAAATCGTAAAAAATATTTAAACAATGTAGTAAATGTTTATCACATATGCAAATATAAGACCCCTTTTTAGGGTCAATGTCAAAGTTACACACACATTCAGCGTTCGCACAACAACGGCACTAGGTCAAGTTCAATGAACCCCCAGCCACGGTCTCCCTTTATCTTGCTCGTGTTGCCCCAATCTACATGTTGAAAACCATTGGGTTGGGGATCAAACTACTCTATTTACCCTCTACTGTGTCTCTAACAGGAAAATAGGGATATGCCCTAGAATTAATTCTAGTAGTCCTAGTAATTTTCTTCACGATGATTCTGTTAGATAATTTAAACTCCTTCCTCTAACACAAACCTTTCATTTAACAAATTTAAAAATATTTTTTTATTTTTTTTAGATATGGAAAATGGGCTGAATTATAAATCGCATTGGAACTGCAGATCTATCTAAAGGGGAGTTGATAACTATGGATAAAGAAAATGGAGAGGGAGGGAATGATGGAGGTTCAGCGACAAGTAAAATGTCAACCCCAGACCCTAGTACCCTTTTGGACGCTGCTAGTTTATTTGGTAAGTGCTTTTATTTGAATACTATAGTTTAATTTGCTAATTAATTTTTTTTTAGCGTATTGGCCTCGTGATGCAGCTTCGCTGTTTCCGGCGCCGTTTCCTCCTTCTTTAGGTCCACCTGGTTCCGGTTTTCCTCCACCGGGTCTCCTCGGTACGCCACCACATTCACTAGCAACTCCTTCGTCTTCTTCCAATAACAGCGGACTGATGACTTCGACAAGTCAATCTCGAAATAGCGGTAGCTCAGGTCTCACTTCTTCCAATAGTGGTCGAAGTGTATCTTCAAGTGTTTCAAGTGCATATGCTCACCCATCAATGAGTCAAGGAGTTTATAGTAACACTTTAAGCGTAGCAGCAAGCCAAGCCGCTAGTTTAGGCATCAATCCTGCTGCTAGTAAGTTTATATTTCCCTATGGAAATTATCAGAATATATATATTTTTTTTTATATTAAAGGTGCAGCTTGGTGGTCGATGGCATCTCATTTGGCAGCTCAAGACTATTTAGCACGGTTACAAGCATCCGGCTTAAATTTTCCATCACTAACATCCCCTGATCTTGGCTATCCAGGCTTGGGCTTATCATCACTTAGTCATGGCCACAAGAAATCAAGTTCAAAATCATCAAACTCTTTGAAAAACATCGGTAGTTCATCGAAGTCGAAAAATAGTTCGGCGACCAGTTTGAGCTTGCAGGCTGGTGCTAAATTAGATCCATCCAATATGAATTATT
Organism: Sisyra nigra; assembly: GCA_958496155.1. Taxonomy (NCBI): domain Eukaryota; kingdom Metazoa; phylum Arthropoda; class Insecta; order Neuroptera; family Sisyridae; genus Sisyra; species Sisyra nigra. The sequence continues at coordinate 30,868,266 of OY292316.1, read as the reverse complement.
CATCAAAAGGTCAAAAATTAAATCCTAGTCTCACAATTCAACCTACATCGAAGTCATCGTCATTATCGTCGTCATTAAGCAAAAATAATGGAAAAAGTATTAGTAAAACCGATAGTAAAAATAGTTATGGAAAAAGTTCATCCACGTCAATCACTTCACAAAGTATTCCCAAATCGAGCTCTAGTTCTCTAAGTATGAACACATCCAAAGGTCCTTCCCATGGCCAATCCGTATCATCGTCAATATTTACATCACCCCTAAGTCTAGCGACTGCTTCAGGGATGAATTCTAGTGGAGGAACTAATAGTGATAGAATGTCCGGAAATACCTTTACAACGTCGTCACTATCAAATAGTTCTATGTCAACTGGACTTCCGGCTAGTATTTTAAGGTAAGTTTAATTTAAAATAGATAACGTTTACTATTTTTCAATATAAAAAATTTGTTATTTGTTAAGTGCGGCTTTGGAAGGGAGGTATGCGTCGCTTTTTTGCTGGTTTGTAAAATATACCTAACAAACTTTTTTTTAAAATTTTTTTAGCGATCCAAGCTCAATCTTAGGCGGTGTTCGATTACCTCCCGATACGGAAATCATAAAGTATACGTCTTCAATTGTGGGGCCCAAAGTACCAGGTACTACAAATCGTGGCAGAAAAAAGACGATCTCTTTAGATCCCCCATCTGTTTCAGTTGTTGCCTCGCATTCTAGTACTGGCTTACTTATTGACAGGGGCGGCAAAAGGCCTAAAACACAGGTAATACTTTATCTATTTTCATAACAATATATTCATAAACTAGGAACTCACTGCTTAGCTTGGTTTTTATGCTACCTGATTTGATTCTAAAGTTACTTGACTTCATTAAATTTTATTTGAAATCAAATGTTAAAACCGTTGTACGCAGTGCAATTCTGAATCAATTTATATTCACATGTGTATTCTTAAAAAAATATGATTTTTTATTAATAGTTTGATATTTGCGATTGCCACCAAATTCTTTCGTTCAGAGTTCGATTCAGAATTCATTCTAATAATCCTCGGATTTTTGTTAGGACCAAATATTCGATTTTCTGAGTCATATGCATTTGATATATCGTAGATAAGTCCAAGGTTAGTTTTAGTTAACTTAAAGGATTGTCTTCGTTACTGTTGACGGTAACCTGAATTATTACCGACAGTCACCGTTTTGAATATCGAGTACGAGTACGTGTTAATATAACGTGTTAAAGTCGTTACGAAATTAAGAACTTTATAATTATGTTTAAAACTACTGATTGAAATTAACATGTTGATCCTGTCAAAACTTTTTTTTGGCAAGATTACATTAGTATTAGCTTATTCCTGAACTATTTTTTGCAGAAAGGTTGTAAAAATACACTGGGTTGCCGAAAAGTAGTTCTTATATATGTTCTATTTTATGAAAATGTTTCATAAGAAAAATTTGTAAAACAAGGCAAGAGCCTCAGACCCATTGCATATCGTATATTACCTAAATTCAGTTCACGCACAGCCCATTTATAGCACACACTTAGCCCACGTTTAACCCATATTAACGTAAATCTACGTTTTTATAACAGTACATTGAACCAAGCTCAGATACAACGAATATGTTTTGGCTACAATAATCCAATACAAACCTACTTACCAGGAAACTCATTGAATCCCCACAAAACGTGGATTAGTCGGGAAATGTGTTTAATTTATGCTGCTTGTGCTAAATAGAAATCATATTGTTTCGAGAATTAGCTACACATGGGCTGTGCATGAGCTGTCGTGGGCTAGGTTTAATTCGCAACTAGTTTTAGTTGAAGACATTGAAGTAAAAGATACCCTGTTATCTTTAGCTGAATTTGTGTATAATGATGTGGGATATTTAAATTTAGAATTGATTGACGAGTTTATAGAGTCGTTATTCTAATTGTTGGTAGATTAAAATTTTCTTTGACCAACTCTAAATATTTAAGTTTTTATCGTGGTAACATCATATTGCACATTCTTATAAATAATTAGCTTGTTATCTTTAAAATTGATTTTTATAAACTCTAAACTCTGTAGTTAAGGAGCTATTGTACAAAAATTTGAAAAAAATCATGTATTGCACAACAATGTTGTAATTTTAAAGGACCATATCTCAGTCATAATTTAAGCTATTAAGCTTATTTTAGCTTCAAATTATAGGAAATTTACTCTACTGAAAATTAAAATAGTACAAATTTTTCTATAAGACTAAAAATTTAGGAGATATTTAACCAATTCATTAACAATGTCGACATTTTTAATGACGCCTAAAGTCCAAATTTTGGATTTAAAACCTTAGGTATGACCGTAGTAACATATCAAAATGTCAGAATTACCCGATATTTTGTAGAGCAAGCCCTTTTTTCGATGGATTTCCTTGTCTAATAATCTTATTTTGTCAATAATTCTGAATTCTGTCGTAAACTGATTCGTAATCGATTAAAAATGAGACGCGCGAACAAAGCTTATATTTAAATATCAAGACAAGTCAAGCATTGAGCAATTTATTTTCTTTTGAAGTCATAATATCAAGCTTAATTTATTTCATAATAAAGCCAGTTACTTGACTTGATCCCTATCAAAAACATTATTTTCAGACTGAACCTCAAGACTTCTCAAATCCAGCTCTTTCCAACAATGATCGTGTTGAAGTAATCAAACTTCCAGCGACCACCAATGGCAGTCCGTCTGGAATCAATGTTCCTCTGTATGGATCTGAATCGAACAACGATGCACCACTGAACTTGTCAATGAAGCCTTCATCGTCAGTCACAACGGGCCAAAGTTCTCTAAGCTCTCTAAGCAATATGTCAGCGAATTTAGGAATGAATCAACACTCCAATGACAGAATTTGTACGTAGAAAACTATGTAATTGTTAAGTGAAAAGCGATATACTAAATGTTTTTGATAATATCTAGCGCGCCGAAAACCAGGTCCGCGGCCACGACGAGTTATACCATCACATAATATGTCTTCAAGCCCGGTACCAACGACAATTCCGGCGAATCCATCGCCGTCCCTAGCGCAATTATTCGCCGCTGCTGACTCACCTCGGCCTTCCAGTGGTTCAGCTGAAGAAAATGATATCACAACGAATGTCAATAACAATAATAGCTCACGATACGAGGGCAATATTTTAGACAAACCAAAAGATAGTCGACCAAGAAACCTAGGTCGAGGTGTCTCGAAACCGAAGAAAAATACAGTAGCTTCTCTATTAGCACAAAGTAGAGCATTAGGTCGGTGTTTCAACTCAATTATTTTACTCTTCCAAACCCATTTTTAAGAAGATGACATTTATTTTATTTTGATAATTATTACAGGAATTAAACCCATGCCGATTTTAGATCCAAATACATCAATTAATCAACAAATGTCATTGCTCAAATCAAATATTTTAGCAGCTCAACAATATATGGCGGAGGCGGGTGATGAAAAGCAATTGGAGAAATTGCGTGGAGTTCTCAGTGATTCAAGTAATGTTGAATTATCCACCGACTCTGAAAACTTATCAGATTCGAATCAAACAGATTCGGAAGGTGATATTGACAATGGTCCGATTGCCAAGAAAAAGAAGTATTATGACGAAAACGACTTACGTGTTCCTCTCGAGTGTGGTTGGAAACGAGAAACTGTCATTCGAGGACTTAATAAAAATGGATGTATTAAGGGTGATGTAATTTATATTACACCAGAACCTCGTACAAAACTCAAACAAATCACTGAAATTGTTCAGGTATTATTATAATGAATTGCAATTAAAGAAATTACGATTTAATTTTGATTTTTTTCTTCTTATATAGTATTTGGATTCGAATAACATTCGTGATTTAACGAAAGAACATTTTTCGTTTAGTCCTCGGCCAATCGTGGGCGATTTTTTGCAACCTGCTCCACCTGGTTTGGCAACTGATGGAGAATATACTCGTTTATCGGAAGATGAGGTTGCTAAACGGTAATTACTTTTCATAAATAAAAATTATTATAAATCAAAAAGTAAAAACAAAAAGTGTTTAGGAATAAATTTTTACCATACAGCTATGGAAAGCCGGATATACACGGAAGTTGTGAACTAGGCGAGAATACTACCAGTGTTAAGAGCAGGAGTAGAATTTTCGACTTACTAAAGATTTTATAACTGGTCTTTGACTTTTTCAAGGACGATGCCTCTATTTACACTATTATTGGTTTACAAAAGATTGTAATCACAACCACCGGGGGGTAGTGATTTCGCCCAATTCACGGCTCTATGTAAATCTGGCATAAGATTCAGATCTCTCGTATTAATAAATAATTTTTAAATATTACATCTATGGATCAAAATATAATCGTGAAAATTCAAATATTTTTATTTTTTGTTGATTATAGCTTAATTTTATTAAGATTTCATTCATTTACAGCCTTGAAGAATACAAACAGTTGTCTCGGCATACAATTACGGTGGATCAACGTATACAATTAGCGAAGCAACAACAAGCAATACGAGAAGCAAAAAGACAGGCTCGTCAAGCTAGCGAAACGAGCAGTTCTTCATCGTTGGCAGCGGCTGCCGCCGCTTTAGCAGCGAATGCGACCACAATCACGGCAACAATTAGCAATTGGGACGGAAGTGCGACAACAATTACAGCTCAAAACAGCAATAACTCGATGAAGTCACGTGAACATGGCCGTATGAAACAAACTCCTGCGGAACGCGCTGAAAAGCAAGAAGCAGCTCGACGTGATCGTGAAATACGAAACCAACAAATGCTAGAGGTTGGTGTAGTGCCCTTAAAAAAATCTTATTTGGCTTTGTGTGAATGGTTTTTGAGTGTTATTAAAAAAAAAAAACTATAATTGGTTTACTGAAATGAAATTTTAAGCATATTTATTTTTTCATTGGTTTGTAAATATTTTAAATTTAAACAGCGTTATTGCATTTGTTTTTTTGGCATGGAAATGTTCTTGTTGATATGTAAATTAAGAAAAATTCACAAAAAAAAAAAATAATGGGACCTCCGTCAGGAACGAAGTTCTTTATTATTTTAATTAAATGATTTTCAAAGGAAAAAAAACAAATTTTCTTACAATTTTCTTGTTTATAAAAATGAATATTGGAGTTTTTTTTGTAAAAATATTTAAATAACTTCGTATTTAAATTTAATTTACTAAATTTGGCTTATACTTTTTAGTATTAGAATTTAGATTTTTACAAATTTTATGATCTCGTCAAGTCTTTCTCTGTCTATCTTTCTATTTCCCGTCTTTCACTAAGTACATTACTTATTTCAGCAATTGTCAAGCATTGAGCATAAGGAGGTAGAAAGAGGAAAAAATAGAAATTAGAATTAAAGAGAAAGATAGGGAAGGTTATTTGTTTTGTTACGTGATGGTTTCTGCCAGTTTACTCTAAGCCCAGTAAAGGAACTTCGTTCCACAAATGTCAGAAATAAGAGAGGTATAGTGTTGATGCAGAAATTGTGTGTAAGATGGAAATGTTTGTGGCACAAAAATTGTTGGGTTTCCATTATTATGAAAATCTGAGTGTTCCAATTTAGGGTCGTAAACGTTTAGCATTTACTCTCGAGCAAAAAATGCAAATAATATCGGAAATCGAAGGGGGTAAGACGAAATCAGATGTGTCGCGCGCTTTGGGATTGGCTAGTTCAACAGTGGCGACCATTTGGAAAAACCGCGACCACATCTTAACCGCGTACAATTGCAACAACGACACGTCTATCTCCTCGCGCGGAGGGGCCGAGTCGCCCAACTCTGATACCTCCTCTTCAAATCCCTTTGATTTACCATCGAAACAGAAGAAACGTTTATATTCATTCTCCATGGACAGTCTTACTTGTTCAGATAGTATTATGGTATGTCGTTATTCACAGAAATCAATATCGGGAATTTTTTCATTTGGGTAGGCAAGGAATGCAGTTTGATCGTACTAAAAGGCGTACCATAATAATTTACACACATTCACGAGTAACTAATCAAATCAAAATTCATAAGTTTGCTTTTCAATTCGCTTACTATTTGTTAATTTTTAAGACATTTTAAAATAATAGATTTATCACGAACCTCTCACTGAACCTACATAATATTATATAAATCCAATCACATAAAATCGTGTCACTAATTTTTAAATGTACTAACGAAATTTGCATACTTAGTTGCCACTTAAAATAAGCATCGATCAATTATTGTTTTCATAATTTGTTTCCATGTTCAAATACCTACATCTCATTTTCATGTATTATTAGTTTTCATCATAGCTTTCATGATCAATAACGATGTAGTATCGTTTTGAATGAAGGGGATAAGGTGTTTAATAGTTATAATATATTTTCAACCTGAATCAAAACTATATTTATAACGAAAATAAATATTTAACAAAAATTATACGAAAGGTTGTACAATCTAAAAAGATCTATAAAACAACAAAAGGTTTTATATGTAACACTTAGCTATCTGTTATATAGAATTTTATTAATTTTATTTATGGTTTTTTGGCAAAATAATGAAACTGCACGCACTGATTAAAAGACTTATAATATTTAAAACTTTTATATGGCAAGAATATTTTCAAATAAAAACTATATTTTTATCATTAAGGGGCCATAAACCACGTATTTTACTTTATGTACGATTAAAAAAAAATTTATAATATTAGATAGTCTTAATGGTCGAAAAAGTGTTACGTAATAGGGGAGAGGGGCTCAAAAAGTACAGAAAACGCGTTACATGGTTCAAGGATGCCCCCTAAAGGACGTTTTCAAAAACTAATAGTGTTAATATTCCTGATTTTTTTTTCTTTCTCAACCTCTACTAAAGTAAGTGTCTTCAGGTGCAAGACTAGGTTCGACATTATACAAGCGAAAGTCAACTACATATCAACTTATGAGACAGGGGTATTATTTAATTTAAATAATACAGTTTTTCTATCCGTTAAACACACTATTAGAGGTTGATGTGAATTTCAATTTTCAAAAAAAGTGATTTTTGAGAACTCCTTTCATATAAATTCTAAAATATTATAAATTATTATTAGCTAGGACCATTCAAGTATTACGTAAGTACTAAAAAGAGGCGGGCATCATACTTTGATGACATGTGGGATGGGGAGGGGGTCTGGATGGTTTTTACGTTAGAATGACGTTACAATTACGTTATGAAATTTTTTTTTCTTTTTCGGATTTTTTACAAAATTTAGTCCAAGATTTGAGTACAAATGGCAGCCCCGCTTATCTATGCTCGATAGCGAACAAACGCATCTTCAGGGATTTTACGAATAATATGGATGTGCATACTCGCTAGATTAAAAAATTTATGTACTAAAGCTTACGTAAGCATGGGAGGAGGGGTTAGGGATTTGTTTAATTTTTCTGACATGGGGGATTTATTAACTTTTAAAAATTTGCTTACGTAATACTTGAACGGCCCCTTATATATATATTATAAATGTGAATTTATGAAATGCTTCAAATGAATAAAACTATTAACTACAACCGTTGAGTTGAAAAAAAAAACGTTTAAAATCAATACATTTTTTGATATAACTTGCATATAAAAGTTTTAAAAGAAATTATTTAACTATGTTCATGAACTTATGGCTTTGTAAGAGTTTATTTTAAGATTTTGACAATTTTTCTCTTTAATAGTATTTACATAGATAATAATTATTATAACAGCAGAATAATACATTCTTCAATTGATTTTACTAATATTTTTTCCTGTTCAAGTCATAATTAATTTTTTCTTATATAAATAATAACTAGACGGAGTTATTAAGCTATCTTTGATGTTATGCGACAAATTAAAGTTAAACTTTAAAACTGACTTAAACCTGTTTTATTTCTGTTTAGATATAATCATAAAGGTAGTTGAACTAAATGTTTTAATCTATATTTGATGGTTCAATATTCGACGTTTAATTACCTTAAATTACCTTAACATTAGGTGTGAAAAATTTGAAACTGCATGTGTTTTTAGTTTTCATATGATTTCACTATACCTCTTGCATGCTCGGTTATGATTCTCCAAGTAATATTTCCGGCATGAGTATATTTTTATTTTAGCTATAAGCATGAGCCTGGTGGCTTATGAACTAATTAAATCATTGACGAAATACTAAAAACTAATTTAATTTGTTTCGTTTTTATTTTCGTTTTTTGTTTAATGGATGTTGTTTGCATGTTTGTCTATAGGCAAGGCGCAAGCGACAGGAAGAGTTAGAAAAACAACGCCATGAAGAACAGCAGCGTAAGATGCAGGTATTGATATAGCTTTATAATTTTATATTTTTTTTTAAATTCACTAACTGGAGCATCGTTTTATTTGTACTTATTATTGCATTGCAGGAGCGTGAATTAAAACGACAGCAAGCTGCAATCATTAAAGAACAGGTAATGATTTTATTTTAAAAATATTTTTTAAATATGTTGCTTTATGCCAATTTTATTTGAATTGTTTGATTTTTGTAGATATAAATGTTAATTGTTTTATTATTTATTGTTACATGTTAACAACATTATCCTTGCATTCCCGTAGCGTAAAGAAAATATTTAGGATTTTTTTTTTCGAATGAATGATTTCACCGGCAATAGTCAATCAGTTTTTTGATTGAGTTTTGTAATTTTTATTTTTGTGTTTGAATAGTGTTAAATGTCTTAATTAGTCTTAGAAAGAAATTTATTTTGTTTAACATCACAATTCTATTCTCTTTTCCATTTAGATTTACATGCAGGAGCTGAATAAACAACGAGAAATGCTCTACACTGTTGAATTGGTACGGTAATTTTGTATTTACCCCCCTTTCTCATACAGTGTTTTCTTTTTACACACTTATTAATTTTTCTTGAAAACTTATGTTTTTTTACATTTTCAACTCAATTATCACGTAATGAATTTATGTGCCTTGAATAATATGGTTTTAGTTTGTTTTTTTTTTTCGGGACTCCAAAAAATGGAAAAAGGGTTTTTATATTTATTTTTGCATGAGTTTTAACTTGGATTGTATTGAAATTAAGGGACAAGACGGGAAAGCGGCCTATTTAATATGTCTAATATACTGAGATGTGCTTAAACATGCTTATATAATTATTGTATTATTGGTGTCTTAATATGTATTCATTAGACTTATATAAAACTTTAGGAACGAGAAAGGCGTCGACAACATATGTCTCTAGTCAAATCATTAGAAGCTCGCAAGCGTCTTGAAGAACGGGAACGTAAAAAGCAACAACAGCTTTTAGAAAAACAGGCATCCAAAGAACGTCGAATGGAACAACGAAGGGCCGAACTGGAAATTTTGGCTGAACTTCGCAAACCTTGCGACGACATGGAGTTGAGCGGTGGTGAAAACTGTGCATTACCACAGTTAGATCGAATACCTGGCTTAAAACTTCCAGGCCAAGCATTTGCTGATATTTTAATGGTCTTTGAGTTTTTGCATAATTTTGGTGAAACTTTAGGTTTTGGTACGTTCTAATCGGAGTATTGGCTTTGCTTTTTTGTAATATAATTTTTTTTCATTTTAGACATGGATTCGCTCCCCACCCTAAATGCATTACAGTCGGCTCTTTTAAATACATCGGTTGAAGCCGAAGAAGAATTGCTCTCAATTATGACTCATTTATTAGTTTGTGCTATTGAAGATCCTGGAATTCCAAATCCAGCACGTCATACTACTATTTTGGGACAGTCACTGCGACAAGCTGATATAACTCATTCTAATTTAAGTGAAGTTTTAAGAATTTATTTGTATGCTAATGCAACAGGAGAAATTCGATCATTAACAGGTATTTTCTTGTATACTTTCTAAGTACTAGATGACGTTCACATTGAGGTGCTCAGCGACATGTCGTAAGCGATAAGCGGTACCATACGGATAGATTATGTATACCCTCCATGGTACAGATAGATTGAAACTTAAAGGGAGTCTAGAAAAGGTCACACTAACACGAGGTGAATAAATGTTGATGTGTATTTTACATCTTTTATGATATATCGCTTATCGCTTCAATGTGAACGACGTCTTATGAATAGAATTAGAATTTTACACATTTTATGAACAAATACATAATTTAAACAGTACTTTGTTAGAGAATGTCACAATTTGACTACAAAGATACCAAAAAAAAAAAAAAAATAAAAAAATCTTGAGCCAAGTTTAATTGCAAGTACACAATACATAAATAAATCATACGACTAATAACTAAAAATTAAAACTAATGTCGTTTAAAATGCAACAACTAGTTAAGATTATTTAAGAACATGTAAAGTGTATAACTTCATTTTAAATGCGCTCTTTGGATTAAGATATTTATTACTAACTGCTATACATACAATAGCTCAGTTTTTGAACTGATTACCAGCAATTGTTACAACTTCATTGTTATACATTTATCTTATTTCCTACTCCTATAAGAAATAACATTTGACTTGTTTAAATAAAACTCCCATTTTTTTCAAAACCTAATAATAAGGCAAAAATCAAAAGATTGTATTTTACATTTTTGATGTACTTTGGCTTTTTATTGATCCGTCATCAAACCTTAGTCTCTCGGAAACATCAGAAACCCTCCAATATTACCAAATTCCTTTTATATTGAAAACCAGAAACCAGAAAAATATATAACGTGTCACTTGTTAAGTGAGACGACACCTGTCACTTTACAACAAATATTGTGAATTTCTCGTTTTAAACGACGCTTGTCGATTCACACTGTGTTAAAGAATACCAAAAAGAAGCTAGCATCGCCGCATGTAAAATATTTGTCGCGAAGCGACAGCTTATGGAGTACGAATTCGAACTGTTGTCTCACTTGATAAGTTAACCGCCTTACAGAGGAGTTGCCCTGTAGGTCCTATGTATCCATCTTAGAAGGTTAACTTGATACATAAGTCAATTCTTATGTTGTTTGAAGCCTTATTTGCATTGGGTTTGATTTCAATTGATAGACAACACATAATTTTGACGTCACGATTTTAATAACCAATCAAATCTCCAAAGCAATCAGCTTCAAATGCTCTGTGTTTTTAAATTAATAGTATTTCAATATTTTGATGCACAAATCAAAAACATCATTATGACTATTTTGATGGTGCTTAGCTTTCAATTTTATTTATAAAATATCTCATTTCTACTTGAATTCTTAGTCAGTTATTTATTTACTTTTATATTTGCCTTAGGAGTTCATTTTGAAAGAGATCGAGAAAAACGAGTTGCTGACCATCATCAAAACGGACAAGAAATGCAAGTGACTTCAAGTGGAAAAAACGCGGCCTTTTATGAGTTACTACACGACAATAATACCTGGAAAATGTCTGACAGTTTAAAGGTGAATAATATTTGTCGATATTTCCTTAGTCTCAATATTTTCACAAATCCTATTTCCATTTAGAACGTATGGAATTCCTTGAAATCCTTACCTGAAAATCATGTAGTAACAAAATGCTTAGAGGTGGTTAATGAACACCTTGTTAATAATATTATAAACAATTTTTTTTAGGATAAGCCATTTTTATGTTTGAATCCGACAGAAAAGGCTGCAATGTTAGCATTTTTATGCAACGAGTTGTTACAAAATAAAGCTGTGATTAAACAGATTGATGGGTCTTTGGATACAGTGTCGCAGTTGAAAAAAGAACGATGGTTGATGGACGCAAAAATTAGAAAGTGCGTTTTTTTATTTATAAATTATAAATATTATTTTTCTATCATGTTTTATATTTTAGATTGAAAATGTTGCATAATCGTAAAGTTCGTTGCGAGGCAGCTGAAAAAATTCAAGCGGCTCATGCTGCGGCAGCTGCAGCATCGCCTGCACCTACAAGCGGCGAAGGAGGTGGGAGTGAAGCAGCAACTCCAACACCAACAGTTGCAAGCTCTCCACATCACAAAGACGAGGAAGATGAAGAATTGAGTGAAAGCGAAAGTGTTGCCACCCAACCAGAAGAGGTATTTTTTTATTACAATAGATTTGTTCGCGGGTGCGATTCTGAATCAATTTAGGAACTATTTGCACTCTTAAAAAAGCGTTCGTGGGTCCTTAAATTATGACATTTTAGTAAAACATTATATAAGTATAATAGTTATTACTTATTAGTAATAGATTTAAAATGAGACCCGCGAATAAAGCGATAAGTAATATCAAAAATACTTATAATTGATTGAAATTTTAGGAAGAAGATAAAAGATTAACCGGAGAGGAGTTATCCAAAAAATTAGATAAACTCTTGAAAACATCCGAAGCGCAATTACAATCTCTGAATGCCGCTTCACATCAGCTTCGCGCTACTTGTTATGGCCAAGATCGTTACTGGCGTCGTTATTGGTGTCTTCCTACAGCAGGAGGCATTTTTGTTGAAGGCATGGAATCAGCTCAATTAGATATATTTGAAAAACACTTAAATCTGCCACCCGGTGAAGATGATAACGATGAATCTTTAAAGACTAAATCTGATAAAACCAATGAATCTCAAAATGGAACTGATGATAAAAATATAATTAGTAATATCCCTAACGTTGATTTCAAACCAATCAAACCAGAACCAGTCATAGAACAAACCAATGGTTCTGCAACAGAAATTATCAATACAACGGTTACTAAAACGAACAACATTGTAAATCATGTCAATGATATCAAATCTGCAGACGTTAAAGAAGAAGAAAATATAAAACAAGAAAATCATGAAGAGAACGAAATAAAACAAGAAGTAGAAAATAACGATAAAATTAAATCGGAAACGGATGAAGAAGCTATCAAATCGGAAAACAACGAAGAGAAAATCGAAGTTAAAGACGAAAAATCTGGAAGTACCAAAGCTGACATGCAAAATGAAAATATCGAAACTTTGATTAAAAATCAATTGGATATCGAAGACTGTATTCCAAGTTCATACTTAGTAAACTCAGGGAACATAGGAAATTTATTTAAAAATTTAGGTGAGTGTATGGAAAAACAAAGTTCTGGAACAAAGACTGGAGATGGTGCACAAATAACTGAAGCAAAGACTAAAGATTCACTCTCTGAAACCAATGGTGCTATTGGTAATGCCGAGGAAAAAACCGAATCTGAAAACAAATGGTTTAGTATTTTAAATAAAGACGCACAAACTTGCGATGGGGTACAATTAACTTCCGGAAACAAATGGGATGTACCAGGTTTAACAATGGCTCAAAGAGACATTAATCCTGGAACGGAGTTGAAAATTCCAGTGTTTCCACATCCAACATTGAACAGTTACAGTAACCATTTGAGTTGTGATAGTCCTGGGCCGTTACAAATGAGCCACGAAGAGAGTGTACTTATGGAGTATATCAAACAGAATGGATTACCAAAAAAAGTCGAACTAGCATCTGTACCAAAAGATTACCGTTATGGATGGTGGCGAATCAATGATACACAACAGTTACAAAATTTGTTGGATAAACTTCATGCTCGGGGTATCCGGGAAAAAGAACTGAAAAGAACGATTCAATCGACAATGCAGATTATGTATGAAACTGGAGGAAAGGTATGCACATTAGCATTTCAAATATTTTTATATTGTTATTTACCAGTGATTTTTATTAGTACCAGGGTGACCAAACTTTGTTAAATTGAATTTCCAACATATACCTATGTTGGGATTCTATATTAACATAACGGCTACGTTGATATGATTAAAAATCAATTTCTTTAAGTTACTTTCTTAACTTGAAACTTCTTTCCATTAAAAAATTAATCAGTTATGGTTTTCAAAATTTTGTTACTATGTGAAACTTTCCATACAATCCACGAGTATTCAAAGTATTGATTATTCAAAGCATTTAGTAACTAATACATTGTTAATGGATAGGCAACCACTTATTCATCAATGCATGAGAATATTGTCGCCTAATAAAAAAACTGCAAGTACAGAGAAAATTAATTTTCCTAAAAATGAGAGCCAGCTAGATCAATTTTTGAATTTCAAATCAATCAAAAACCTCTTATATTTCATTGAAATGATTAGTGCCGTTTTTGAAAACGCGGTTACAAATACTTCTCGTAAAACTTAAATAATTTGTTGTTCATTTTAAAAAAAAAAAAATGTTGCTTCAAAAATGGCTTCTATTACATTGATTAATGCAATTTAAACTTTTTGAAATTTCAATATTATTTTTATTTTTTCTAGTTACAAATTGAAAGTGGTGATACTACAGCAACGACGTTACACTTAACGGAATTAGACGATTACATTAACGAAACCAGCGGCTTTCCTTTGCCGGACAAAGGAGAGTGGAATAAATCGATTGCAGATCGTGTCGACAATTTATTACTTGAACAAGTCGAAGCTTTAGAAGATAAAGTAGCCAATGCCAGCATGCAAATAAAAGGATGGCGTGTTCCATCTAGAGAAGATGAGATTATGTACGAAGGCTTAACAGCTGTGGAAGTTGCAAAACAACGACTTGTTTCATTAGAATCAGCTATCGAACGACGATATTTAAAACCGCCACTTGGTGCTAGGTATTTATTACCATTTCTTCTTTTTATTTATAGTAAATTAAATCATATTTAATTTTTAGTATGGGAGACCCTAATTTAGCTGCAATTGCTAGTCAGGATGCTAATCAACAAAATACAAATCAACAATCCTCTCAACTTGAAGCATCAGTTAATAGCACTCCAAATGATTCGTCTTTAATGAATCAATCGGGATTTTCTGATCAAAACAATTCGTGTGTTATATCGAGTGCACCTGGAACGCCTATGTCGCCCAATACTAGCGCTCAAAGTGGAAATGGAGTTCCGGATTCACCGGGTGACCAAAAATGTGACCAAGTACAACGAGATAATATTCCCAAAGGCTTGACTACGTGGCGAGAGGCCGTCGCTCGATCGCAAACCTCGTCACAGTTAGCGATGGCTCTCTATATGCTGGAGTCGTCAATAGCATGGGACAAATCAATTATGAAAGCTGTGAGCATGCCACCAAACTACTCTTCTAATAAAACAAACGCAAAAAAATCTAAAACTAAAACAATTAAAAAATCTTTAAAAAATACAACCAATCAAAGTAGATCAGGCAAACAGTTAACACCGAAATCGACCACAACCACTGAATTAAAAATTAACAGTGTGGGTTTGCTTTTTTTTCTTTTTATTTCTTCTAACTTTAATTTTCATTACTAACACTTTTAGTTTTTATTACCATTATGTACAAATTTACACATAAGGCATGTTCCAGGTGAAAATAAAAATGTACAATGCGTTCAACGCGCAGTGCAAAAAAGCTGTGAAATTTTTATATTGCGCCTAACTTACAACGTTCAATGTACAGTTTTATTTTCATTTGGAACAAACCTATTGTAAAAATGTACATTTTGCTATCAAATTATGTTTATACTTTCAAAGCATGGTTTTTTGTTTTTTATTAATTTGCTTTAATCCAAAATTTATTTTAAGTAAAACAGTGGTTGGTCAATAGTAAAAAGTGGTGTTCAATTATTCAAATTATATAAGTTAAACCGCAAACTAATAGATAACAAATTAGGACCATGTTTATTTTAGTTAAAAGCAAAACCAACAAATCGTTGAAACATAACTCTTTTGTGTTGCAGAACTGTCAATTTTGCCACAGTGGCGATAATGAAGATAAACTATTACTATGTGATGGTTGTGATAAAGGCTATCATACTTATTGTTTTAAACCAAAAATGGAAACCATTCCAGATGGAGATTGGTGCGTATTTTATATTGTCTCAAGTGAAAGTGTTTAATCGCATTGTTATGTAGGTATTGTTATGAATGTCGCAATAAAGCTACGGGAGAAAGAAATTGTATAGTTTGCGGGAAGAAACAGTCAACTGGAAAATTAGTGATATGTGACTTGTGTCCACGAGCTTATCATCAGGATTGCCTCCAACCTCCACTTAATAAGGTATGTGCTATGTTTCTAAAGTAATTTGGCGTTTAAGCGCTAGTAATTCTTAACATACATTTACTTAAACAGTCCATTTAGCTTTTAAAATGACGGTCATTTGCTTCTTCTACTGTATATATCAGAGGTTCGCAGACTTATTTGGCCTAGCGCCTCTTTTACAAAAAATAATTTCTCAGCACCCTTTAATACCTAGTACAGTAGTTGGCAACTTTTTACACTTCATTGATCATCAAATCATCAAATTTGAATTTTAGGGGTTCGCAAGAACCATTGCATTCACATCAAAGGGTTCACGCGAACCTTTGCGACCCCCTCCCCTCTGAGTCTATGTCTTATTTGAGCCGCTCGGTGCACACATCGATTAACTCCACTTTTTCAACTTTTACAAATTTTCATGTCAAAACACTAAGTTGACTCCTAACTTGACATATCCGAAATAAATTTTTCTAATAATAAGTAATAAAAGCTCTAAATGACAATTTGCTTTTTAGCTTTTCCATATAAGACAATGTATTTCAGAAATCTATTTTATTAATTTACTCAACTTGCATTACGGAGTTAATCGATGTATGCTCTGAACGGCTCATTTATCGCCCTTTCCTTGTGTAAGAAAAGCGCAAATCAATGAACAAACGTTTAAATGTATAATAACATTACATCACACACCAACCATTAATTTTTTCTGGATAAAAAGTAGAAGAAATAAATGATCACTATTGTAATTTGCGACAGTTAGGGGGTATTCTAGTCTAGAAGTCCGAATTTCGAACGGTTTTTGGCAATTGAAAAAAAAAGCATTTGATAATTTTAGTGTCCATTTTTTATCATTTGTTTATTTATACTCAGAGAGTATACAAAATTAATTTAAAAAAAACAATTTTCATTGAGTTATGCATCCTTGAAGTATAGGGGGGAAAAAAGGCCGTTTTCTCGTCGCCATGATTTCTACCCTTGTGGTTATCTGAAAAATAAAATAATGATAGATTCTTGATTCGTACGAATGTCGCTATCTCATGAACCTGCAAAACTGAAAAAATTGTTTTTTCATAAAATGGCGGCTAATCAAAAATAGGGTCAATTTTTTCACTAATTTTTTAACTCTGTCGAATTTTTTAAAAATATTACAAATTTCAAATTTTTATTTTTTGTTGGTTCATGCGATAGAGAAATATTTAAAGAATATTCATGCCTAATTTCAAGTAAATCGGCTAATAAGAACTTGAGATATTTTGGCTACCGCATCGAAAAAAGTAATTTCGAGAAAAACGCGTGTAAAGTTTTACGTTAAGCTCAACTGGTCTAGTTGCTACGTAACTAAAACGGCTATAACTTTGGAAATAATTTGAATTTTGAAAAATCCTTTTTGCGAGATACTTTTGAATACCTAAACTATCGGATTATGAAAAAAAAATAATTTTTGATTTTTTCAAATTTCTAGACTAGAATACCCTCTTAACACTGAACGACGTCTTAAAAATTTCAAACTTATACGCTGCTAAAAACTATAAATAAATTATATTATTTTCAAATTCTACCGAAATTTTTAAATGAAATCTGTAATATTTTTTTAAACATGGCATTTAAAATTAATTCCTTTATATCATATTATATAAGGTATATTGATTGTTAACATTTTGTGTTTACAGGTTCCTCGTGGCAAATGGTATTGCCCTACTTGTCATTCCAAACAACCGAAAAAGAAAGCTCAACCTCGAAAGCCTCCAAAACCAGCACCTAGTCGTGAAAGCGAAAGCTCGGAACATCCTCCAGCGAGGTATTGGTCTTTCCAAAATTATTAAAATTTATTTAGTTTAGATCATGCACCATGTATATGCAGGGCTAAAAACTAAGTAAATTTTTATAAAACATGGAATCAAACAACATTCATTGGACCTAAATGACCATTATTGGCTGATATTAAGTCCTGTATATACACGAATTGTTTAAATAATTTAACATTTATATTCACAGTCCGGCTCTTTCACATAGTTCTACGACCGAGGAATGTAATACACCTCATCCTTCCACGGTTGTGACGCCTGTCGTTAATGTACAAACTGTGGCACCAACTCCGGTTGTGCTACCAATTGTGGAACCGTCGACTCCTACTAATTCAACACCAACTACATCACAACCGAACTCAGTTAGCCATTCCCCATCTACTTCAGAAAAGAAGAAAGACCGAGTATCAAAAAAGCTTTTAAAAGAGTTAGCCCCTTGTAAGGCACTGCTGGAAGATTTGGAAACCCATGATGATGCGTGGCCGTTTTTACTTCCCGTCAACACCAAACAATTTCCAACTTACAAGAAAATAATAAAAAATCCCATGGATTTGTCAACGATTAAAAAACGTTTACAAGACGCCTAGTAAGTATTCTTTACGGAAGTATTCTAGTTTAGAGGCACGAATTTAAGACGTTAAGGTTAAAATTTTCAAAGTCACCGACTGGAAAAATAAAGAAACAATAAAATAGGGAAGCTTTTGATAGACACGATTTCAGCCTTTCTAGTCATCTAAAACTTGATCTATAACAGCGTTTCTTAAACTTGTTGAAGTCACGGTCTTCTTGGAACCCAAATTAATATCTCATGGCACCCCTTTTTTTAAATTTTGTATATGCATACATTTACTAGTCAATGCATTTATTTGCTACATTTGCGACTCTTCGCAGCTACCCTGCAAGTAGTCCCCCCCAGGAGGCGGCGGCCTACCACTTTAAAGAGTACTGATCTAAAACACTGAAAACACAACTTTCTTAATTAGTAATGATGTCATTATAGTCCTTATCTTAGAGAAGAAACATTATTTTTGTCTCTCAAAATGGTGGCTGCTTAAAAAAAGTCGATTTGATTTAACGGAATTCTAAAAAAATAATATAGTAATTTTCACTTTAGTTAAATCAATTTAGGGGATTCGACACTGTAACAGCTTTAATCCCGCAAACAATCAAATTTTGAAAAGTACTCTAGGGATGTATTTTTACGTGTTCAGTGGGAAGGGTATTTTAAAAAGCCAAGAAACTTGGAATATTTCCTTTTCCCTTGTATTTCTTTGTTTTTAGCGTGCATAATTTCTTTCTATCTTAAAAAAGTACTGTATATACTCGTTCTAAAGCCGACTTTTTTTTTGGCCAAAATTTAGGGGAAATGGTTGAGGAGTCAGCTTACGAGCAGATCATAGGTGATTTCTACATGCACATTGAATATCGGTGTTGTTATTGTAGATCATCAAGGCCCTTGTCTACATTCTACAAGATTCGACTGTAAATAGGACATTCGCCTCATTTACAGTGCTTAGGCATCGTGCGTGATAAAAAAGTCAGTCTCAGAATAGTCAGACTCTAAAGGGTTTTAATTTTTATAGAATTATTTTATAACAAAATAAATTACTCGAGCATTATTTTTATAAAAAAATAAATAAAATTTAGCTCGTTGTTTTAAAAAAAGTGTATCCTTTTGTTTACGCTGTACTATTATTTTTGGGGTCGGCTTACGAGCGGGTTACACACTTTTCATACTATTCTCTTTCAAAAGAGGGGGGTCAGTTTATGAACGAACGGGCTATAGAACAAGTATATACTGTAAATAAAATATGTATTCACATATTATCCACACATTTAGGTATACAGTAAAAACACTGTAATACTTTATATACTATACTATATGTTTACTATCCTTAATAGTTTAATATATATATATATAAAACAACTTATAAATAACAATATTATTTTATAGTTATAAAAATCGTGAAGACTTTCGAGCAGACGTTCGCCAAATGTTCAACAACTGTGAAACATTTAATGAGGACGACAGCCCTGTGGGAAAAGCTGGCCATTGCATGCGGCAGTTTTTCGAAGCTCGTTGGGCAGAACTCTGAGAAAAGCCCAAGCATCGAGCGTTCAAACACTAAAGTCTACAACACTCCAAATGTCCAACATTCGCTTCAAAATGAAAGCGAGTCACACAAGATGGCCATTTTGAAATCGTACAGTAAAAGTGCATTAAACTTACAGTAACTCAGTTGCAAGATTAAAAATCACAAACCCTCGTTTTTTTGAAAATGATAAATCTAGCTTTTAGTTTACGTTGTACGCGCTTTTTTATTTAATATAACATGCAAAATGAAACTATTTATAACGTGATTGTAAAATATTGTAATTATGAACATTCTGAAGAATGAATTTATTAAATTAATTGCTATTTAAAAAGAAAAACGAAAATGGAAATATAAGAGATTCATACAGGTATTTGTGTAACCTAAAGTGATATTATAGACTTCTATAATGATTTTTTTATATTTTAAAAAGCTTTTTAGTTAGAAAATAAATCATGCCGTGGTAGATGACTGTATTAATGAAACAAAATAATTTAATTATTAAAAAATAGCCAACGATTTTTGTATTTGTTTTATATGAAACTTATTTATAACTTATTAAAGTATACTTAATTTATATAACTATTCAGTATTCACGTAACTTTTTTTTCGTTTTGATAACAGTCAGTAATAATATTACGTCACGAAAATCAACTTTTTATTATTTCTGATGAAAAATGTACTGTCTTCTTTTAAGTCATGCCAACTGTATTTGTATAAATTAAGCTAATGATTTTAAAAACTTAGAAATGATGACATAAAATTGCTCTCTTTTGTACTTCATTCATTCCAACTCTGTTTTCTGTTTTTACTATTTTTAATTGACTTAAAATAGATCTCTCGTTAGTTTAATAATTTGAAACCAAAACGCTTAATTATTTCTTAATTCCATCCATTTGAGGTGTATTACTTGAAACTTTTTTTTTAGATTCATTTAAATTTCGAGGTGATTTTGTGTTACATAAACAGTAACTACTTTGCTATTAAAAGAAAATTGTACAGTCGGATGTGATTATTAGGCTAACCAATAGTTAAATGATATTATAATTGATAAAATTGTGTTTATCTAACATGTCCACGTACTATTGAAAGAAGGTAAATTATAAATGTAATTATTAAATTAACGCCGTAATTTACCATACCTTCCCTAAAGAAGTCATTATATAAGACAAATAATTTAACTTGTAATATGGAATCTTAATTACCGTGCTGCCAATAGACAATTTCAAATTAAATAAAGAAGTATAGAGCTAATACTAAAGGAAACGCGTTTAATTCAATTTTTTGAAATCACTCATTCACTATATTTATATTTAATTGTAATTGATCTATGTTTAGATATAGAATGTCTACAGTTTTGTGTTTTCTATTTTTTATTTTTCAATTAGTGTAAGTAATTATAAAATTAGTGAATACATTTTAAATAAAAAACAAAAAAAAAATAAAAATAAAAAAAACTTCTGTATTGACATGTAAGATATTTATAATAATTATATTATTTAATTAATCCATGTGAAATATTTGTTCTTTAATATACCTTTTTTTTTTAAATAAGCCCTAACATATTTTGAAACCAAAAAAATAGTAATACACGGTATTATTTTCGAAGAAACACGGTAAGTATATTTTTGATGGTGAAACTTCTAGTTACTTCTTCTTATAAGGTAATTTTTTATTACCTTTAATTTGATATTTATTATACTTATTATACTAATAAAAATAAACAAAACTTGTTAATTCTCCCCAAAGATTTGTCGATTACTGTGCCACATCTTCCACGAATCTGAATGTATATTTTCGTTCAGTCCTAGACTTTTCAATTGGCCATAAGTTAAGCCCACTACATCGTGGTGGTAAATTTTAAGTCACTCGCAAGAATGATATAGAAAAGTGATGAATAATAATGGGAGATAAAGAGTCAACAGTTGGCACTGTTAGATTTGTTAAGGGTCTTCAGTTTAAACATGTTTAGAAATCTTTGCTTAAGCTTAGTAACAATATGTTTATACAGCAAAAATAATTTACTAAAACTAATAAAACAAACGATAATAAGTGACCACATGCCGAACCCCTTCCCAAGGTTTTCGTGGAGTTCTGGTTGAAAGATCCTGTATTTGAAGATTAGAGGTGCAGTTACACGTGAATATTGAAAGTGTTTTCTTAGCATATTTAGTACCCTTAGTACGGAGATTATTCTAGAACTAATCGTTGAATATAATCGTAAGTATGTACATTTAATCATACATTGAATTATTTTTTTACAAAAGGCATATATTCTTATTTATAGCTCATTTATAGTTTTTAATGTATTTTTTGTCTAATTTTAAGAGTATTTGAAAATGTTTGTTACCTATTTGTTACCAAGACCCGCAAATAAATGAACATGATAGGGAAAAATTTATTGAAAATAGAAGCAGGGGCTCTAATGAAAGTCTAGTTTTTTTTTAAGTGAAAATACGGCATTATCTTATGAAAAAGAATATAATTACATGGGTATAATTTAAAACAGTTCTTACTTTGCTTAGCGAAATATTGTACAATGGGTGGTCGTTAGTTATGATAAAATAATTTATGATTATTATGTCATAAACGGGCAAGTAAGTATGATCTATTACATATAGAGCTATTCCACATATCTAGTTACAGATTGTATTAAAAATATGCTCACAATAAGATTGTAAAAAATGTTCTGTTGTGTAATTTTTTTCGTGTAGAAGCTAGTTTTGGTGAGAGTAAAACAAATTAAATGTTTTGGATCGAAAAAAATTTTAAGTACCTCTTGAGAAGATTTTTTTTTTTTTTTTGATTAAAAACAAAAATAAAACATTGCAAAGATTTAAACGATGAATACAAATTGATTACAGTTATAGAAACTATATTGGGTTGTAATATAAGTCGATAATTCACTTGGCAGACGTACCACTTTATTTTCTATTAAAGTTTTATTATTTGAATACGTTCTGACGTATTTATCAATCGATTCCTCAACCGTGTTTAGTTTTTCGAGGATGGATATTTCGCTGGATTGTTTTTTTTTCTTTATAAGATTTCAAAATATTTTCATCGTAGAGGTCATCGTTTTTTCTGATGCTGTAAAAAATTGGACATTTAAAAAAAAAAAAATTTTTTTTGACTAAATTCATAGCATAAATACGCAATCATGAGTTTGGAAAAGTTGTTATCGAACATGCTGAGAAAACCCAGTAAGAATTTTTCTTCTTATCGGATTTTTCGTTATTTTTGATTTATATTTTATTTTAATACATAAATGATTATTATAGGCAATCATTCAATCAAGTGTGTTGATAAAGCCTTAATAAGCCTTAATATAAAAAAACGTTTTTTTAAGGACGAAACATTTTTTGAATTAGTTTTAACTTTTCTTTTTGTATTATCGGCTATTTGTTTTCCGAATTGGGCCACAAATATTTACGAAAGAGGTTGAACTGATTTTCTTATATTGATATTAAGAAATATATTGGAAATGTATTTGTTTATTTGTTTCGAGATGCAAATGCAAGAATGAAATTATGATCATATGCATATCCACAGAATAACCATATTAATCTTAATTAGTTATGTAAAGATTTGACTTGAAATACAATTGAATTGCAATTTATCGACGTATAAAGCAATATAAAATAATAATATTTACTATTAAAACTCATAAGAGCTTATACTGCAACTGCAGCCCTCTATTTCGTATACTTTATGAAACAAGTAACTCTTAAAAATTTATATAAAGTATCAAGTTTAAGGCTTCATCTGAACAGAATTTGACTTAACATATAAATCACGATATAGTGCTAAAGGTAAAAGTATAAATTATAATTATTTGGATCATTTCCTGAAAACATAATACGAGTTGACTGGGACAGCGCCGCAATTAGATTTTAATGCACTTGGTGAAAGCTTTTGAAAAATACCCAGGTCTTACCCACCTAGGTTTTGGTTATTTTTGCACCCCTCCAAGGTCTGCGCCTTGTATCTATGCACCACTCTCACCCCTCTAGTAGCGGCACTAGATTCAGAAAGTATCTTCAAAATTTGAAGTACGAAATATTGAAAAAACGGTTTAAGTAGTAAGAAACAGTATATTTATTCCAAAATGTTTCTACTGATTCTAATTAGCGTTAGCTGTTAGGCTAGAGAGCTACAAGGTACAAAATCTATTTTCTAAATTAAAATCTATTAAACACATATTTTAAAATTCGTAATATCTACTTGAATCTGAAGAAAAACTCTGGATAAAATATGACCTTATAATATATAAAATAAGAACGTAAAATCATTTTTTAAATGTATATTTATTATGTCATACTATTTCTATTGTATATATACAAATCAATCAAATTATTTAATATAAAATATATTTAAATAATTTCTAGAACATACAGAAGGAGAAGGTTATTAAAACAAATTGCATATTCATAATTTAAAGCGTTTCTCCTTGTCCTTATATACCTCTAATAACCCAATCCTCACTCTACGTTCTATTTTTAAGTGAAATTTTCAAATTAAATCTACATAAACATACATACGTATTTATTTCCCATACAGTACACGTTGGCTAAAAATCGATTGAAAGAGAATTAACGACAATCAATTCACAATTTTTAAAAAAGTACTGTCTGGGTTACCTATATAACTATGTTACTGTTGAAATGCAGTTACACATTTTTAATATTATAATTATTTAATCTTAAGCTAAAAATTTAACTCTAGTTATTTAAAATAAATATTGCATCTGTTATTTTTCCCTGTGTGGTCACTGTTAAGTTGTTGATACAACAAATAATTTTTTAGATAATGCTTATGAAGTTTAATGTTATGAATAAAAAACCAATGGTTTAGATTTTCAATTTTGTGAAATTATAAATTATCTTTATGGGTAAGAAAAGTTATGAGATTCATTGAATATCCTTTGTTTAAATCATAATATTTAGATGTAATGGTATCTTAATTAATGCATCCTTTATGGTTCATGTATCCATCGAATGGAGATGGTGTTGAAGAGCGACTTGTTAAGTCTTTTTGCTTTCGTAGTCGGGAACACGTAGTTAATAGTACACCACACAGAGCGAAGAAAATTGCCGCTAAGAGCGTAATCATTGCGCCAAACCATCCTGTTTTCATGCATACTGAGTTTGAATCAATTATGGGCTCTGAAAAAAAAATTAAACAAATAAATAAAGTTGAAAGTATGGCGTGAGTTTTTGTTTAATTTACGTTCAGATGCTGGGTTTGGTAAGGTGTCATCAGTTTCACCTTCTTGAAGCACTCGAAGTGATTGGAACAAATTGATATTTTCTGATAAGGAAGGAGTTCGCGATGTGGTTCCCACGCTAGCTAAAGCCATCGGTGCTTCATTCTCAGTTGAGTTCAGTGAACGTTTTTGTTTTGCATTACGCCAATGACAAGGTTGGCTCTATTATAACAAAGTCCGTTAGAGATCAATAACGTTTATTTATTACAAGAAGTTAAGTCAAACTTACAGGACAACGTCCATGACACATACGGACATCACATTCAATATAAAGTGCTGGCGAGCCTGTGAATCGGAACGTTTTCATATAGGCGAAAACTTGCGTTTCAAAAACACCACTATCGGACCAAGAGCCACGGAATCGTGAAATCAACTTATCGTCGACGGGGCATCTGTCGACACAAAATCCATAAATGAAACCTATTGTTCTTTTTACGTTAATTCAATTGAAATTTCGCTTTCGCTTTCTTTGAACCGTAACAAAAAGATGCTGTCCGGTTTTTGATTCTCAAGAAAATGCATTGTCGAAATTTCAAAAAAGCAGCCATACAGTCATTATGCGATCAATATACTCACCCAAATTCATCAATCAATTGAATCTTTTTCGTTGCACCATTATGAGCATAACAATCATTAACAACGATATCAAAACCATCTGCAACAAAAAAATGCATTCTAGTCTTTAATGAAATTCCCTTGAAAGAAGGCGACAATAAATTCTTGAGCGTTTTAAATCTTAAACAAATACAAATAGATCACTGACCATGACTCGTCAGTTTCGACAAAGATTTGGATTTTTTGAGGAATTTAGTGAATCGAATTTAATTTATAACGGAAATAAAATTGGGAAATATTTAGTAATTGTATGATGCAGCAAATTGTAACAAGATATGTGGTAAAGAAAATTTTAATTTAAAGTAATTTTTTGTATATGATTTCAAACTTCCTTTTTCTTTGAGTTTTTCGTTTTAAACGACTTATGTAATTATTTCTTTTTATTTATTTCACCAAGCTGTGCTGTGATCTTTTTTCAAGATAAGATTCGAAATGTTTTTAATGCTTATTTAAATTAGAGAAAATTGTAAAAGTGATTGAAAATACTATGAGTTAATGGAATATTTATTATTACCATATTTGGATCGCATGTAGATGATAAGTGTTAACGGATCACCAACTCGAACAGGACCAGCGACTCGACTTCCTTGGGTTCCATATCCGTAACGAATTTCCATATAGCACTCGGGAGGTGTAAGGGTGAAAACAACTGGATTTCCTGTGGCAACCCTAAAAACATATTTCCGTAGTTTTAAGAAATGATGTTCATAAAATATGTAATCAGGAATAACACATTTTATAATAAACCCATTATTTTTGAGAAAGTTAAATTAAACACAATACCATTTTAATAAGGGAAATATTGAAAGAGTTGTATAAGTATAGTAATGGGTCGCCTACTTAAACACATTAACAATATATCTTCGCTGATGATTTAAAAAGAAAAATTCTTTCTCGCTAAAAAGAACACTTATAGATAACATCAACTTTTTGGGACAATGTGACTGAAAATTTGAAAGTGTGATTATGAAGGTCGTAGAAATAATTTCTTAAAATATATATTTATGGATTTTTTGAAAAGGATTTCTTTTTATAAAAAATGAATAAAATGTAACGATAAACTATTTTTAACCACGGTGTTTGCATTTTTAACTACCTATTTGAAACCAATACTTATAACCAATACCAATTTAACTTTGTAATTGCACCAATAGGTCAATCATGTAACAAATATAAGGATGGACAAAATAGTGAATTAGAAAAAAAAATGAATAAGTATTAACGATGAAAATAAAACATGAATATTGAGAAAAATAGGGATGTTATGGAGATCCGTTACTGTAATCGAATTTTACAAAAATTTTGAATAATTTCGGATAGGGATGAAGTCTATAATATATCTATAATTATATATGTAAGCCACTGCCTTTTAAATATTTGTATTTTCCTTTTTCTATTCCTAAAAAATCTTATATTCATTACTGAAACTATAGTTTGAAATTTAAAATAATTTAATATACAATATTATTATTCGCTACAATATTATTCACATATCCTTATCCAAATCTGAACATCCATAACTTTCTTGTTGAAAATATTTGCAGGTTCGTAATATAGTTGAACTGACTTAGGAAATGTGCATTGCGTTTAAATTTGTATTTTACATTTTTGCTATATTGATCACTTCTAAAAATTGAGTTTTACTAAATTGGGAAATTTTGTTAAAAAGCGATAATTTTGTAGTGATAATTGTGATAGTAGTAATTTTTTGGCGTGATTTTTTTCTACTTCTAAAACTTAAACTTTCCAAATACTTAAGTTTTAATTACAATTTTTATGTAATTACGTTAATTATAGTTGAGAATGTAAGATACTCACAAAACTATAAATTTACCTAATTTATTTGGGAGAACATATAATTTACAATCATAAGCAATTACCATGGTCCATGGGTAATACGTGACAGTGTTTTTTTACTATAAAAGTTTATGCAAGTATCAAAAAAAGATTGAAATATTGATTATAAAAAATATAAGTTCTATTTTTAGCATAACATATTGCATTTTTTATAATGCTATGTTCGGTTTTTTAGTTTATATACCTACATCTACAACAATGCAACTGTACACCAAAAAAACCTTTGTATCAGAACATATAATTTCCTCTAGTTTTTGCATAAACAAAAATCACGGTCAACAATCTATCGTACATTGAACATTTATCGACTATCGTACATGATATTTTGGTAGTTCAATGGTTTAAATAAATAAAAACGTAGTGAAAATTCGCATAATAAATTTTGTCAATGTCAATGTCAATGAAGACGATAACAATTCAAAAAGAGTAGCGATTCATGAACGCCTCACGTTTTCTCATTTTTTCTTAACATTATCATCGTTTTCATAATTGCTTAATTTTGAACTTGAAATGACCTCTGTGCTTGCATTTTAATTTTGACTGTCGTAATATTCAACTCATACGTTTTTGTTAATTTGCTTGTACTTATTTTTATACTCATATAAAAAAAAAATATTTAATTTATTTATAAGTATATATTAGAGTTTGAAAAGTATCGACATTAGTCGTTAATTCAAAGCAATACGGAAATGACGTTCTTAAAACTTTCTTTTTAAGTATAAATATTTTTAATAGAATGAAAATTCGTGATAAGTGTAGACTTCTGTGAATTTGTAAAGAACATTTTAAGCCAAAGAAATGAATATGAGTGAAAAAATCAATGAAGTAAGAATCTTAAAAGTTACATTTATACGGGATTATAAATATGTATATTATATTTAGATC
This sequence comes from Sisyra nigra, assembly GCA_958496155.1. Lineage (NCBI taxonomy): Eukaryota > Metazoa > Arthropoda > Insecta > Neuroptera > Sisyridae > Sisyra > Sisyra nigra. The sequence continues at coordinate 30,839,857 of OY292316.1, read as the reverse complement.
TATTTATATAGGGGGATCTATTTTTAAGGGTTTCCCGATCATTGTTTGAGACATTGATTTGAAACAGTATTAGAGTGTAACTGGAATTTTTTGTTGCAGTCTTAAGTTAATTAAAGTTAGTAAATCTAATATTAAAATAAGGATACTAAAATATTACTTTTTTAACATTTTAACACTAATATTCTTAGTCTTTTTTACAATTTTATTAAGTTACTGTAAGCATTAAAATTATGATTTAAATTTTGATATATTTTTTACAAGTAGAAATATTTTTCATTAGAATGAAAATGAGTAAAAAAAAGTTTTGGTTATTTGTTCGTTTTTTATGAAAAACATCGAGATAATTCTTGTGGTAAATAAAAAATTAATACATATTAGAATGGTTAGGTTTTCAAATTGAACATGATAAATTTTATATCCTGGAAAAATGTACGGTTCCAATGGGATACTTTTAAATGTAAATTTTTGTTCATCGGTTTGCGCTGTTCGTAAACAATTTCATATAAAAATAGTTTACAAGGCAATGAAACTAAAAGAAAAGTTGCTTTATTCTGGAATGGTTCTGTGGGATAAAAAACTTCTTAACAAACGACTGAACTAAGCTGAGTGAAATCTTGTTGATAATGCCTCAGGTTTTAAAAATACACATTTAATATTTACTGCTTAATAAGAATAATATACATAGTTGATATGGGTAGTTGAACAAATTTAAATTTAAGCAACAAATTTGAATGGCGTTTGGTTGGAAAGGTACTCAGATCTTAATATAACAAAAATATCAATAATTTAGTATTTTATCCTGAAAAAAAACGTACATAATCTATGGGATAGCTAAAGCTCTTCTTGGAAAAGTAGTTTAACGGATTTGAAGAAACAACTATGAAATATACCTAACCTTTATGAATCCAAGGTCAGGAAGTTAGACCAAAGTATTTATTATTTTAAAAAATAGAAGATTCTGAGGGATAACTATAAGTATATTTTACAGTTAAAATAGCTAAAATGATTTTTTAATGTTTGGCATGAAAGTTCCTGTCAATAAAATAGTTTAACTTAAGTAGGCTCAGCGAAGCGGGCAGGTATCAGCTAGTCCTAAGTACAACTGAATCTACATATTTTTGTTGGGTTTTTTTTGAGGAACACTTAAATAAGTTTTATACATGGTAACTTTTAGTAAGATTTTGCGTTATACTTACACTTACAATCTATTTACATGCAATCGTAGTTTTTGCTCTAATTAGATACACACTGTTTTTGTGAAACTAATTACTCTTGCCGTTTGCGTAAACGTTGAAGTTACAATAATTTAAATTTAAGTACGTAGCATATTTCTCGCTATAGTTTTAAAGAGAAATAATTTTTATAATTAGGCTAAGCGAAAATAAAGATAAGTATATACTCTAAATCAGATAATTCGTAAATATAGATAATTTATGATAGTAAAAATTAATTAATTCAATAACGTATTTATATTTTAGTGCTTGCAAAAAATGTAAGCGATTATTTAAAAATTATTCAAAAAAGTTTTTCATCACAATTATTTTGCAAACAACTAGATATTGGAAGCTTTTTATTGTGATTTCCTAAAACTCGACAAACAACACATAAAAGCTTAGGTACTTCTTTATTAAAATAGTTGAATAAATAACGAATATGTTTAGGTACTTACTCGACATCTAAGAATGGAAATGTGACTGTTTTCCAAAAATCGTATCCATATTCACAAGTCACTTTGAAATGCTCGTCAAACTCCTCCTCAATTAATGGATTGTACTGGACCGTTACCGTATTCCACATGAAATTTTTCTGTAAGAAAAGAACGTTTATAGCAGTTTTTATAGTAAAAATAGGCAACAATCGTTTTTCAATTAGCTGTGAAAACAACTCAATATATCAAATGCAATAAGTCTTTACTACCGTAAATGTGAAAAAAGAGAAGCTAAAATGCAATGAGTTTGGTGATCCTATTGTCAAGGCTGGGGTCAAGCTGTTTAAATCAAAGAAGTAAACACACTATGACCAAATGATAGCATTTCGATTTCCCCACTTCGCATCAATAGTCAATTCATCATACGATTTACAGTTGTAATTGAAAATTTTCTATTAGATTCATTCTATTATTATTTATTTTTATTATCTTCACGGGTAACAATTATCTCTGGCGAATGGGAATAATAGGCCCCCCCCCATATAATATGGTCCATCCACAAAACGAAACGTTTGCTTCACTTTTAATCTTCTTCGCTTTTCTTTGTATTGAGATAATAATAAATACAAGTTTCATACAATTATTTGGTGCGTTCGTAAAGATGCACATGCGGAAGTGGAAAACATTTGATTCGAAAGAATTTTTAAATTAATTGTCTGCTTTGAACGTAGAAAATTTAATTTGGAAGCTTACCGTTGGATTCTTTCGACTATCTTCATTGTGGGTATTTTTACCCAATGTTCCACATCGATTTAACTGAATATAAAATTCATAATAGTCTCGTCCTGTGCCATTAATATACATGCAGTCGGGGTCGTAAGCATATCCTAAAAAAGTTTATTTTTAGTGTAAATTTTACTTTAATTTTAATAAAATTTATTTCCTTACCTGCGGAATAAAGAAGGCCAGTAAACGATCCGTTAAAACCGATTCGAATTTTCATGTAGTCATCTTGACATTCAGCTTCAATATCTGCAAATTAAAAAAAAAAAAACAATGATTCAAATCGAAACGAATTTTGGTAAATGAGCTGGTAAATAGCATGAAACTGGTTGAACTAATAAATTATCCATAAAGTAACGAATCGATAGATATTAAAAGTTAATTGGAAAAGACAAAAATCTATTGGTACTTTTGTTTTTGCTTTATTATTTCCGTAGATCTTATTTTTTTTTGTTTAAACTTGATAATATTATAGACACCGACATTTGGCTAGTCTAAAATTAAAACTATATTATAACTACTGACTAAAAACGAAATCGTCTCCATGCATAACATCCAATTAATGTAATTTAAGAGTTAGATTTAATTTTTACATTTTACGGTTTATATGTAGATATACAATTATTTTATAAATGGTTTTTTCTCTTTCTATTGAAAACTGAGCTATATTTCTTTTAATGATATACCTTATTGTTAATTACAATGGTAAATATTAAAAATTAAAGATTAAAAATTATAACGTCCATTTGGATCCAATTATGATTTTCAAGATTCGAAATAGAATTGAGTTCGAAAGCTCAAGAAAACTACTCGATAATTTTTATCATAAAAAAGAATTAAAAAAATATTATTAAGTAATATCAAAGGGCTTTAAGCATTTTAAAAACTGTGAAAGACTTCTGTCTATGTGAAACCAACTAAAAATTTAGACATGTTTTCTATTTTGCAGGTCTTCAGCGTGTAATATTATAGTATAAAACATTTTTAGGTATTTCAATCAGATAAGCGTCAATGTTTGAAATAGAGATAGTAAAACTGCATTTCTTATTATTTTATTTTATCATCTGACTAACTTCTGTTCTGTTTAACTTTGGTTAAAATTTTCTGTTTTCTGTAAAAAGATATTTTAAATTTTATTATTTAATTAAAATCCTAGTTATAATCTGTTTAATAATTACAAATCTTATAAATTGCAAAAAGACTTATTAAACCTAGAATAATATTACTACCTTATTTGATTGGATTCTCAAGTTCTTTTTTCATAATATATACAAAAATTTAGAAATGGAGTTTTTGTAAACGTAAAGAAGGATTTTAATTTTCTATTTAAGTTGTGATTTTTTCATTATTAATTAAACTAACGAGAATATAAAAATTAAAAAAGTATATTTAATTTAGTGGCCAATCATTTAATTATTCAGATGTTTTAATGAAATAAAAACTATATAAATTTTATCAGTTGTATTATCATTTCATATATTTCCTTTTTGTTTTGTCAAAAACATTCGCCAAACATTTGCGTCGTTTCTTGCGAATGCGAATGGAAAAAAATAGGCGAATATTCGTTACATCATTATTAGGTAGGTTCTATTCATTCATGTCTCGACATCATTCCATCAGTTTACGAACTCCAGAGAAGTAACGTTACTTAACCGAATAAAAGCGTTTAACGCCACCGAAGTTAAACTATTTTTTGACCAACTAGAAGCCTTCCAACGAAAATACAATTTTCCTAGGCATCGTATCTTCAACATCGATGAAAATTGATGAAAAATGAAAATTTTGGCTGCAAAAGGTTTCAGGCAAGTAGCAAAAGCGACAAGCACTGAACGCGATATCAGCACTACCGTTGTTTGTGTATATATGTTCCTCCAATGCTTATATTTACAAATCAGCGTACCTATACGTGTGAACTCTAGCTTAATGGCACTAATAACGATATGATTGGCACATTATTGGTTTCTGATTCTGGTTGGATAAACGAGTCCATATTCGTGGATTATCTACAACACTTCATTTCTTTTGTAAAACCTACCGAGGAAGAACCAGCCTTGATAATACTAGATAATCATTAGCTTGGGAGCATACACCCTTTTTTGAGACCACATTCTACATGTTCTTTCCTTGCCTCATACATCTTATAAAATGCAGCCACTGGACTTAACTTTTTTCAATGCACTGAAAAATATTGCCTACAATAGAGAGTGTGAGCTTTACATGGTGACTAATCCTGGCAAACGGATTCATAACGAATCCATAAGTAGGTAATTCTTCCCCTATTCTGTTATAAGGTTAATGTTTTCACGATGCATGAAGCCCCAAGAGATCCAGAAAAAAGCCTAATAAATAAATTAATTAATTAATAAAAAAATTAAAACGTTAGACATTTATATATTTTATATAATAAATAATAACATAAAATAAAAATTGTTTGCTTTTATTAAAATTATGTGTAGGTTAATACGTTGTTCAAGCAATTGAAAGAAATTAATTAGGAAATATTGTCTTAACATAATATTTTTTTCTTTCGTGAATTAGTGGGAAATAGAAAATGAATTTTGGGGAAAATTTGAAAACAATAAGTGTCTTAAATTAAATTAAAAAAACTAACTTCTTAAAGTAGTGACCACTTTTTAATTATTAAATAAACGAAGCATTTAAAATATAAATTAATCGTCCTGAAAATACAAGAAAAAGAATCTAACGGATCATAATAGTATAAGTAATTTTTAATTTCAACTTCTTCGTTTGCGAGAGATAAAAAACTCTTGTAAGATTTGGGTTTTTCTGTACATTTTTCATTTGACGAGATTTTTTACACCTTGTACAATTTTATGCAAAATTAATTTTAAATTATTTGAAATAAGACAGGAAACAAAGAATGTTAGTTTAATTTAGTATTGTAAAAAATCTCTCTATTTACACTTATTTTTGGTAAATGACTGTAGCAAATTACAAATATATTGTTTTGAAAAATACCATGGCCTAACTGATTAATTAGTAAAATACTGGTCAATTAATAATTTTTGGCATATTTCGAATCCCGTAAGCGGGCCATTAACAATTGAACAATTATACACAGATCAAGAGCATCAGCTGCACTCTTAAATAAGTAATTTTAAATTAGCCGAAAGAAAAATCAATCATGAGCCTCAAATAGTTTTGAATGAGACTCGAAAAACATTGAGACAATAAGAAACGCAAAAAAGCTAACAGTTACAACAATTGAAACAAACAATTTGAGCAAAATTTTTTCTTTGAAAATAAAAATAGCAAAAGAAAAATCCGTTAAGCAAACATTTTTACTCTATGTCGATGAAGATGATGTACTGCGGATGTTTTTCAACTAAAGATTCTGGAAAATTAATTTTGCGTGAAATGACCGGACATGATATAAAATCGTTTTAATTATTTTATTGCTATGTCAAATAACGCGTTCTCGAAAACTAATAATAAACATTCTCGCGGAAAATTCAGTGTTGAAACGAAATTAAATAAATAATGAGAAATCTACGATTTACAAACATGAAACAATGACGATGCTCCTCAAGGCCTTTTTTAACACTGTCTAAATGAAGACGGGTCAAATATGTGGGTCAAATTTGTTACGTGGGTGTGTGCGATATCAATCTGACAAAATTTTATGAATTTTCGAAGCGTGTCCATTTTTTCACTCATAAAGAAGACCAATTTAAAACTACATAATTGAATTATGCAAATTTGTACAAGATAAGCTTACTTAATTTAAACAAACAGCAGTTAACTAATCAAAATTTGGATTAGTAATTTAAAAGGAAAAGTACTTAAATGTTGGTTGTTTGTTTTATTCAATAAATACTTTCTTTCATAGCTATTTGGCAATTGAGGAATATAGGAGATAATGTAGTTTAAATACGGTAGATTTACTAATTGAATGTGTTCAAAAAATCTTATCGTTGAACCATGAAAAAGTTAACCCAACTTTATGATTATTTTTTCTTCTAAAACATACTCTATTTGCTAAATTCTACGTTAAAATGGTAAATAAAATGGATAAATATTACAAAATTTCAATCGCATTTTTAAGGAAATTCAAAAAATGTTACCATTCTAATTACTGTAATAGTTTTTTTCAAATTTTGATTTAAGGTAACATTTCTTATGGGAAATTTGATGCATTTTTTAATCCCTCCTAGCAGCTAAACCATTAGGACCATTGAAAATTTGCTAAGAACATTTTCTATGTAGTTCCGGTTTTTCTAAAAGTTTTATTTGAAACTTTTTTTTTCTAACTTTTTTCCTGTCTGAGTTATTTTAAATTTAAATTTTCCTAATTTTTTTACAACCCTTACCGGGAGGTGGGTGCCATGAATATTTTCACAGATAGATATAGAATACCTCAAAGAAAATTATATTCAAAAGTCAGCCATTTTGCAAAAATTTTGATTTAAACACTTGGTTGACTGGACTATAAAGGCTGATTAATTTAACAAAATAGTAGTGAATAAAGTGAAAAGTTGGTAAAAATATCTTAGACAATAATTTGTTTAGTAGGTATCATGCTGTTAAAATAAACTAAATATTGTACATAATGTGTTATTGTGAATTTTACCTCTTTTCTAAACTTAATAAATTAAAATAATCGGGATTCGAATGAAGTAAAAAAATTTTTTTTAACAAATATTCAATGTTTTGATCATTTTTGGGGACTAAAAATTAATATAAATTACAAGAATTGTGACAGTTTTTTTTTTAAACAATGAGGCTAATTACTGTTCTTCTAATTCCTGGACTAAGACGTTAAAGACTATTTAATAATCTTTGTATATCTAATTAATTAATACAGTACAGCCTAGTTTTAAAGTATTCATGATGGTGTTGTGAATTGTGGCGATGTTTTTATTTTTAAGTATCACAGTAAAGAGCGATTAAAAATTTAATAGAGTGAGTCTTTAAGTAGTTCAGGAAGCTTTTATTCAAATGCTCCTCCAAACAGACAGACTATTAGGTACATCAATAAAGGGAATTTTTTGTCTAAATTTTAAAGATCTAATCCCAGACCCAAAAAAAACATATAGGTGGAACATTGAAGAGGAGGAGATTGAATAAAGGGTATAGCCGGGTTTATATGGGAAATCTGCCCTCATTTTAAGAACTGTTCAAGCTCGACTTAAACTAAAATAAACACATTAATCTATAATAAATAATATTTCACATGAATTCAACTTTTTATTTGTATTGCAGAAGTGCTAATATTTAAATTTGCCAATATGACATTGATTTCGAAGGCCGTATCCTTCTTGTTTTAATCTTATTTCGTGTTAAGATATCCAATAAATTTTCTTCACCTTGTATTTTTACAAATGAAGACATCATCGTCACCTCATTATTAATACAATCTGCGTTTGCTTCTTTCTCCTTTGTTTTTACAATTGCTTTCTGTCTTTTTTGATTTTTCATGCGTTATCTTCGATTTGTATCGCACTGCGAGTAAATGCGAGAGTTTGAATGTGCTCAGAAGCAGTGAACCGATGGACGGATGGATGAACCTCACGGACACTATTACACGGATGATATCAACGCAAATGTACATTCGTTTACTTTCCCTTGCATAATACAAGTATGGTAAAGAGCGAAGGGAATTTAGTGGCCCTGATTTATTACTTTATTACTTACGTTGAACTCGCGTATTGTTGAATCGAAATCGTCTGTATTCCCGGTCCCAGGTTTCATGAGAGTTGAGGATACCGTGAGCATGGGTGTGTTGCAGACGCCAGTCGAGTCCTGCTGCAGTTAAGTCGGTGGGACCTGAAGGACCTGTGCCGCTTCCATCAGTACGATCGGTAATCCCGTTTGATGATGAAGGATTATTGTTGGAGCTACTAGGACGCGACCTTAGTGGTGGAACTGGGACATATCCGGCTGAGTCCGATACGAAGACAACTTGCTGTCAAAAAGAATTTGGATTATTATTTTTTTGATTAATGTTTTTTCAAATGTAGGTACCCACCGGAAATTTGCTAATGAACACAATACACACGCAATATATTATTGTAATAATTAATATGAGAGAAATTTATAAAGAAAAGATTCTCAAAATGTCAACTTTGTTATAAAAATTTCACATAAAACCATAATATTTTATTTTGAATCATTAAATTCAATGAACAAAACGCAGATGATTTTTTGAAAATAATTTGCACAAGTTTAATGACTTAAGTAATTAAGATATAAAAAAATTAGACAAAAAAAAATGTGTGTGAAAATCACATGAGTTTGATTTTGAAAAAAAAAATCAGGTCAAAGTTTTCATGTCCAAGCGGTTTAGGTGTTAATTTCTTTTGAATTTACATAGAACAGTAATTACTAATTGTTTTTCCTCTAACAAGAAAGGTCAAATTTCAATGGATCTAAAGAAAAATCTTCGTGGAACAATACGATTGAAATTAAAGCGGTTGTATGATGGTGTTGTCGAAAAAATTCAATTCGAGGAAAACCCACGAAACAAGCAAATAATTTAGTCATTAACATCGAACACCTACCTAGTAAATGGCAATTTTCGTTGTTAAGAATTCTCTCGTATTTCGACGCTGTGATTAAGGAAGTCGACAACGGTTAAATCTGAACACGTTTCAATTTTTTTTTCTTTCTTTTATACATTTGGTCAAAATTCAAAATATAAATATATTGTTTGTTGTCTAACGGTGTGGACATTCTCACCATTATTTGACGATGGCGTCGTCGAAATTTCTCTGCATTTTTCAAATACAATAAGCGTGCACTAAACAAATTACGGATTAAATCAAAAAAATTCACGTGAACTTGAAAACCGAAGCTTCTTGACACCTTATCTAGATGAGTCAGATTTTTTGTTGAAATAGACTAAGATTGTGATTACAGATTAAAATTTTTCTGAGATTTCTTCGAGGGATTTACCTACAGCCGTTATTCAATAGAAAATCGAAATATCTTATTACAATTAAAGCACTTTGAAGAATTCTAGGCTAATACGTACCATTAATTTTTTCTTGGAATGAATCTAACTGTATTTGTTTATGGAATTAAATTTAAAAAAAATTGTATGCAATTGGTGCAATCACTCAGAAAATGATGCAATTGGGTTGGCCTAAATTAGATCTTGACCATGATTGTATCTTGAATCTTTTTTCCATTTTTTTATAGGTAATTCTTTTCAACGAAATTATTAATCTCATAACGTTTTTGTTATAATTTTTACGAAGACCCATTTAATAATTAAAGTTTTTTTTTTCCAAAAGTTCAAAAATTTGATAATAACTTTAATTAATTGTACGATTGTCTTCCAATTTATAACGGACTTTTTGTTATGAATAAAAATATTCAGTGAAGAAATTTTTTTTTGATTAATCAATAGTTTTGGATTTGATCAGAAATGGTTAGGGTTTTTAAAACGGTACACACTTGAAATATTTAAATGAAGAAAATTCCGCTTGGTAAGAGCCCAATTTATTTTACTTTGGTTCAAGTTTGGAGAAAAAAAATAGAAATTACTGTGACCTTCAAGACAATTATGTTCAGCGGTATTGAAACAGTTTGTTTTTATGACCCGACAATTGGATAACGATCATAATCGTAACCCATCACACTCGGACTCTCCGATATTAAGGTAAAAAAAAAAAAACTCTCGAAACCACTAAATTGCGGTTTCGCTTGCAAATGGATGGGTGTCAAGAAGAGAAGGAACGAGTCGTCAGTAATTTTCAGTTAAAACCACGATTTTCTGTTATAATTTTCAATAGACGCATTAGAGATAGTTTTCTTCTTGAAATTATTGTGCAGTGAAGACCAACCTTGGTTCGCGGAAAATGATTTATTTTTTTCATATGTACATCGCCGTAACGGATATTGCATTTGAGACGATTTCATTTGGAATGTTACAAAAAAAAAAAGAATAAAATTTATTATGGTCGTTCCATATTTTAATTTTTATTAACTTTTTACCAAAACCACTCTTTTCGTTTATGTTTGGTTTTTGTAAGTACGAATATAGACAAGTTTCGCTTCGGTTGCTTAATATTAAGTCACCATAATTACTATTGTGACAGAACTTTATTTCTGTTATTGAAAGAAAATAATTATCGAAAATTAGTGAATGGATTACAATTAATTTATGCATTAATTAATTGAGAAATTACCCGTTTGTTTTATAATAAATATTAAATCAATACGCTTTTATATAATATCTTGTTGAAAATTTACATTTTACATTTTACATTTTCATTAAGTATACCTTTAATGAAATTAACATATCTAATGACTCAAAATTAAAATATTTTAAAACTAATGATGGATTTTTTTATTTAATAAGTATCGAAAATTGCTTCATCATCTTGCTCGTTTTTCTATTTTCTATCATTTGTTATTAGGTACCTATACTATCTAACATACTATCTACTCTAACTATTTGTTAACTATACAAAAAGTAAAGTTTATTAAATTTTATGTTTTAATAAAAATATAAATTGATTGCCAAAATTGATAAGAGTTTTCAATCTTGAGTGAAAATTATACAATTTCGAAATAATAAATAAAAAAATAGAAAAATTACGTGTAGTATACCTAATAGTGAGTATTACTCGGCCTTATGAATATTCAATGAGAACGTTCCACGTATAACTTGTGTTATGCAAGTAAATCAGATCATTAACAAATTTAGGAAGCCTATTGTGTGGGTTTTTTATTCTTTTTAATTTCGTTGTTGGCTATCTCTTAATATTTAACTTGTGTGCTAAGTGCTGATTTATTGAGGTAGATAATGAAAATTGTTTATGATTTTGATGCAACTTTGTCTGTAATATTTGAATAAAACGAAGAAATCCTTACAAATAATTTGTTATCCTTACAAACTAGAAAAAAAGAGAATCTCTGAAACAGTTTATGGAATAATACTCAATGCTAATGTTGAAGCTGATAGTCAACATATTTTAATATCTTAATAAAATTATTTAAGATTTGGCAGTTATATTTTTGCATAGATAGTGAATACAGTGATTTTTTCAAATGAAAATAATTACTAACTGTAACTAATTCAAAGTTGGAAAATATATTTAAAGTTTTTAATTAGTGTTAGAGTAGAGTCTCACTAATCCGGCACTTTAATGTAGTGTGGTCCAGGTACGTTTATCTAAGGAACTTTGTTCTATGACCTTTTTGTACAGCGGAAAATTTCCCAATAAACTGTTCCAAAGTTATGAAAAAAAAAATCCTATGTTATTTAAATGGATTGAGGATATTAAGAGCTCGTTTTGGCGCAAAAATGTTTGTTTTAATATTATATATATATATATATTATCAATTCTTGGACACCATAAGATTTTTTGTATCCGATTGATTCCTAAAATATGTCAAAAGTGCTTTCCTTGTCCTGGATTCTAAGACAAATGTTGTCTGACACCTAAAAATTGCATATTTATAAGATTTATATTGTGATTTTTAGGACACATTTAAGTAGTAGGTATAGTAACTTAGTGAGATCTTCCTATAGATGAATGTTTATATATTTATATCACTACTAAATAGGGTTGTTGATTTTTATGTAAAAAAAGGCTGTAAAAAATAAATAGTGAGTAAATGGATGTATAAATAAATTGAACTATGCAGAAGACTTGTGTAGTTTTATGTACCTAAGTAGATCAGTGCAGAATTTACCTATAAGCTACACAAGCTATATTTTGGACCCCCCCAAATACTGTCCAAATGAGCAATTGTTATATATAGTATGTATATTAAAATATAATATAGCATTAGTCCCAACTCCCAATGCTGCACGTCCAGGACTTCCCAAACTCTTCACCCAATTTTTAAGCGCGTCTTTTCGAATATAATATGAACTTACAGAGGGTCCCATTATTAAGTCTAAATTCGGCCTTGAAGTTGATATACGTACCTATTCGTTACTAAGATCCTTTATAAATTACAAGTATAAAGAGTGGATAAAATCAAACAAATGAATCAGTCGTGTACCGACTAATTTTAATTTTCTATTACAAAATATAGGACAATATTTCTCATGAAACTTTGATTGTTAATAATAATTTATTTTGCTCTAGTAGGTAATATGAATCTAATAGGAATCATAAATGTGGTAGGTATTTATTAATACAAATAAAATGCATTATACTTGTAGGTATATTATAATGGATTTAAAAGTGAACCTGGAATATTTGCGTCGATGTTTTGGTGTTCATAATATAATTGTACAAAATATACATAAATATAAAACTTATGTGATTTTGAGAGCAATTTAAAGTACTTTGCTTTTAAGAATATAAATTAATTTGAAATAAACATCTATCAGTAAAAGTGATGCAAAATTAGATGCTTGAGAAAAAAGGGATGATATTAATTTTTCTGAACAATAGTAATTATTGCAGTTGCGGCGAAAGTAATTATTCAAATGTGCAAAAACTGGTATTGTTCTCGGCATGAGTCAGCCTATTTTTGTAAATCATTGATGAAAAGTTACAATCAAGTGTGATAAGTTACATAAATTGAATGGCTCAGAAAACAATAGTATAGGAAACATCAAAGCATAATGAAATATAATCTTTCGTGGAAGGGTAACGTGTTGAATTCGAGACTTAACGAGCCATTTATTGTATCGGAAGAGGATCACTTTCTTTTCTGATTTATTTCGGTGTCAATTTTAGATACACAATCAGAGAAATACATACCGGATCCCGATCGCTGCTTTCCCCCGTTAACAGTTCTTTAGTCTCGTTCTGTTTCTGCCTGAGTCGCTTCCGATATTTGCCATATTTGAATGGGGTAGTCGCTAGACGTTCCGTGGTTGAATCTTTCAGCGCGCTGCTGTGCTCCACGTATGGCGATGCTGTGCTTGTCGAGGCCGCTATTAACGCCTCCGTGGTCGGTACTCGACCGGATCCTCGACTGCTACTTACCGTAAAAACCACTTCCGTGACTGTGTCATCACTTTTTGTTAACTGCAATCAGAATCATTAGCTCTCCGTTATTGTCAGATGCGTAAATAGCAACAGTGTTAACACTTCAAGAGCAATTCTCAGAAATCAAAAACATATCTTAATTCTTTCGAATAAAAACTATATATCTTAAACGGAAATGCATTGCCCCTTTTAAAAAAATAAAATATCATTTTCACTTTCCTCCATCTATATATTAATAAGTGATATATCTATGAATAATATATCTACGAAGAAAAAATTTTTATCTCGTATTTTTTTGAAATACAAACACGGAGTAATGAGAAATTCGGAATTGTTAAAGTTCATATGAAGGCGAAATGCAGAAATATAACTATTACCTAAATGTATAACATTTATTATAGTTAACATTAAATATTCGCTTAGTTTTTGAAATATCATATTACGTCGAATGCCTTAAATATGAACCAACTAACGAATATACCCTTAACTTTGTTTAGAGAAAATTTAACCAACAAAATAAACACTATTCTGTCTTAAAAACCAATACTACTACTTATCCAAAATAAGTACTTCATTTTTACAGTAATTATTTTAACAATTAATATGTTTGAATTTGTACATATAATACAACAACTTTTATTACAGTGTTTTAAAAATTACGTAATAAATAAAAAAAAGTATTTTTTTAAAATATTGATAAATGAGTCGGTAAGAGCATTTCTTCGAGAGTTTTCTTGAAATTAAACAAAAAGATTCAACCTTTAAATGAACGAATTAAGAAACTACAAAAGCAGACATTCTTTTCATTAATATTAAGATTTTTAATTGTAAGATTACAACTTAACAGCTTAAGGAGACCTTAACAGATACAAAGCTTTCAACCGCTTTTTAGAACTACTTAAGGATAGAATTTTGAAAAAAAAAATCTTCCTTAGTGGATCCACTCAGTAAGAACTCTTTAAAAATTTATATTTTTATCTTCAAGAGTTTAGTCTTTCTAGTGTCTGTAGGTCACGTCCGTTTACTCTTTTATATATTAAGATGACGCCAATGGTATGCTGCAAGTTGTCACTATTATAGTATTTTAATACTGCGGATAATAAACGTAATCAGTAAGTTCAAAATTAACTTAATACATTTAAAAATATAAATACAATTAAAAAATAGGCAAATAAATTGTGCAGGCTTTAGTTAAATTTGACTCGTATAGCAATAAAAATCCAAATTCAATGTTAAAATCCTACTTTTGGTTTTAAAGTACGATTTATTCAAACAAATTGAAAATTTTAATAAATTATGGTCGAATTTTAAGCATTGAGTGTTCGGATGTAGATATTAATTATTACGTAAACTAAGGCAATTATCTTTTTCACATATGCCTCAATCCATGTCAAACTTGCCGAATAATTGAGTTATAATTTTTTCTTTATTTTATTACATAGATAAATTGTATGGAACATCTTGGTCAATGGATTACATATATAGGTATACGTATATTATTCGTTATAATGTTTTTTTTCGTAATGGTTTTTAACTTATATGATAACTTGCTTGATATTATATTAAATCAAATTACTGTCTGCATTAGTTGATGAATGATGTTCTTATAAAGGTACAGAAGATAATTTATATTTGATAGATAAGTCATTTTTCCAGTTTATAAATAACCAGAACGTGCGGATCAGACATAAGCGTGAATATTGGTGTTAAAATCTTCAGTAAAATTACCCCTATCGGAATCAATGGCTTTGATTTTCAATAAGGATACTTATAATAATTTAGCTTGAAAAATTACCTGTAAGTAATTGCTTGAAATTATAATAACAGTTTTTTATTTTATTTATTGAACTTAAAAAATTGATTATCTCAGAAATTGTTCATGTATTAAATAAAATTAAAAATTTATGCAAGCATTTTCAATTAGTTCATATACTTAATATAAAAAGATTGATCAACAGTGTGTATTCTTAGTATAAAGCGGTTTATTTAATCTTTTTTGTCGTAATACATTAATAATCAATATAAAATACACCATCAACTTAAAAGATGTAGTTTAGTCAATCAGAATACATAATTTATGCTTTGTTAAGGATGAATCATTAATAAAATTACAAATAATAAGCTTTTCCTTCTAGCTATTTTTCAAATTTTTATAAATAGGTACATTTTAATAATCTTCCACGCAAAGCCTCATTCATTGATTATTTGAATTTCATGAGGAAAAAATTTATATTCAATATTTATTGATACATTCTTTTATTAAAGTGAATAAAATATAATGATACATTTTGATCAAGTGAATAGACATTTTTAATAAATGAGGAAAGAATATAGGTTTTAATAAATCCTTATAGCATTTTTATGAGTAGGTACTATTTATGATATGTCAAAATCTATAAATTTTATAAGGTTCTCAAGTTATCGTTTACCTTTATTGAATTATTGAATGATAATATGTGAAAATCGAAAAAAACATTTCTTTCCAATATAAAATTTTTAATTCTAAATTTTTCAAACCGGAATAAAAACTTAATGAGTTCTAACTTACAAATGTTGTACTCCCACAATAGAGTAGAACAAAGGTGAGCACTTCTTTTAAAATAGGATCCAGATTAAGGCCGTGGATTGTAGTATTTAATTGACGTTATAATTTATTTTCTATATTATGGCGTTAATACTAAATTATTAATATATTTATATATCTGCTACATGTGTTTAATTTAAATCAAACTATTTATATAGAAAATTAAACTATAAATCTCTCATTTTTCTTATTGCTGGATACTAATCTAATTAATTTTTTTAAAAATATTTATTTATTCTTTCTTCTTAAGATCTCACCGTAGGTTGCCCACCGTTGGTTTAGAACTCTTAATTTGTCCCTTAAACGTGTGCTACTGTGAATGAACTTTTTAAGTTTAAACTTGTCATAAAATCTTTTTTCTATTATAAAAAGAATGAAACCAGAATGAAATTATCAATTTTTAAGGTAATGTAGGGTATGTAAAGTACGCAATTTTCAAGGTTATTAGATACATAAGGTATGCTCACTTGACTAAGCGGCGTCTTTGATCTCTGAAAATGACGTCACTGGGATGATCGGCAAACGCGGGAATTCAAAATATATAGCTAAGTAAGGTATAGATTCTAGAAGAAATCTTCATTATTCAATTAAAGTAAAATAACAAAGAAAAATCAAATTTATTATTATTATTTATTATGTTCATAAATAAATTTCAAACTATGAGGCGCAATAAGAACGATAAGAACAACAAGAAACAACGACAGATAATGGCCGCTTCTTTCACTTGTCAGAAACGTCAGAAAGATCATGCCCGATCCAAAAACCCGATCGTCCCAGTGACGTCAAAATCAAAGTGAGCACCCCTTGCGCAATTTCAGCATATTTTACCCTATAATTCTATGGCTATTTGCTACATCAATTTCGTTTACTACATTTTATAATATTTTTTAATTTTTTAATTTTCCGATTTTTTTTAAGTAGGCATAATTCGTGTCCATATATATTTTAAGAAAAGTATCTATTCTTTTCGTCACCTATTAGTTAATTGTACTATTTTTTAGCCAACTCAAAATAAATAGATACTAGTGAGGTACCTACATGACTCGCCTAGCTTAATTGCAAGTACCCTTGAAAATCCTGATTGGTCCCGTTGTGTAATACCACTATAGCGGGCGTTTTAACTATCGGTCTAGTCCACTTCCGTACGAATTCCTCATTAAAGTTAGCAAATATAGTTGCTTAGTAAATATTTGAAATTGAAATTGGTGAATAATAACATACAATTTGGAAAAGAAATCCTTTTTTTCCAAAGTTTTAACTGTAATAAAAAACTATTAAAACCACTTGATGGCGCAGTGGTTAGGTCAGTTGATCCCCACTCTTTGTGGGTCTTTTCTGAAAGTCTAACAAGTTTTGCAAATAAATACAAATTTAAATACGTTTTCGCGAACTTTTGTTTAATTCAGCACAACTCGTTCTTAAACTGAAGCATACGGCCAATCCTTTTGCTTAATGTTGTTAACGTTTCGTTTTGCGTTTTTTTGAAGTTGCGTCGCTGCTGAATTAGTACTAATTTTCACTGTGCGTCGTTAAATTTTCGAAGTTGCGTTGTTCTGGATTCGAGTTTTGTATGTAAAAATGCTTGCTATAGAAAATCATAATTCACTTTGCGTCGTTTCAATTTGCGTAGTGTTTTTTTGGAACGTAACCACGACACAAAGTGAGGTATTGGTGTATAGTTAACTTTGAGAGCGTTTTCTTGACAATAAAATTTATATAACTACACTGAATTAGCTGTTCTTATAAAATTAAAATTTATTTAACCATTTTAATCGACTTAAAAAAGGCTATTACTGCAATTGTCGAGTACGTATAATATTTTTACAAGTATGCAGGCTCACTGATTTCTTAAAAATTGCTCTACCGATTTTTAACCGATATCTAACTATTTTTGTAGTTTCATAGTACGTAGCATCGCAAATCATAGTTAAAATTAAAAATACGTTTTCAAAAGGTTTATTGAGTTGTCCCTTAACTTTAATATTTCAATTATAAAAAGCTACAATATATAATATATCAACTATAAACCTATTCAATTACATCTGTAATTTTCATAGGTATAATAATTAGTTGGTTATTTTTTTCTTTCTACAAAACTGCAATTAAAGTAAAATGTTGATCTATCGGTTGATTACATTACTACGTCTACACAGAAGATACATTTGTATCAAAAGTTAATTACCTAAATATATCACATTGAACATCATTAGGTATTAAAAATAAGTAAATAAAAATTGTACTTACATGAAAAATTGATAAAAAAAGATGAAATAAAATCACGTGTTTGCATCTGAAATAAAAAAAAATAAGTAAATACAAATACTGAGTTAAAAAATGTTAAAACTTCTTACGAAAATTTAAGATAATAGAAAACGATAATATTAGAAAATTCGTTGTTATTTAGAGATATTTATCGAGTAGTTGAACATTTTGCGCAATTTATTGTGCTTAATATTTAATCTTTGAAATGAAATAACTTGCAAATTCAATGCTAAACTTAACTAGGTATTTTAATACTAACATTTGACTTTTTTTTTGAATTCACTCTATATTTAAGTCCACTAGCTTAGAAATCAAGTAACGTGTAAAGCTTTATTTTTAAGTTTAATTGATATAATATATTCTGAAAAGTGAATATATAGACAGATCCGTGAAAATCTCTTAAATACAGTGAATTAATGATTAAGATACAAAAAGAAAATATAATCAAATTATACTAAGTAAACAACGTTCTGTACATGAAAAATCCTTAAAGTAGGTATTTAAAAATAATTTCATATATTTTAATGCTGTATTATTTTAAGTTCTCCAAATAGATAAACTACATTAAATTATAGGCATATATTCAGCTTCAACAGAGGTTCAAATTCTTAAAATTTTTGTTTGTTTCTTAAATAACTACTTCAAGCTATGGATTTTCATTTCTATTATGGTTAAAATGAAATTATTTGCTTCCATTATTGTCCATATACAACATTCCTTATAAGCACCTTATACAATGTTAGATACAGAATAATAATTTATTTAGAAGGAATAAAAACATATTTCTATTGTTTTCCGGAGGAAAATTGTTAAGCCGTTTGAACTAGTTCTGCCAACCAATGTTGTCATCATATGCATTTGATTTAAAGTTAAAAGATAAAAATTTCTTGGAATCAATTAAGAATTTATTCTTGTGCATGAACGAAAGTTCTCTGTTCAAATCTACTCAAGTGCAAAGTTCGACGAAATGCATCTTCCTTGTGCATTTATATTAAAACTGGGTTAGAAACTTATTACAAATAAATTTTACATAAATTAATGCAATTTAGTCAATGAAAATTGTTTCTTTTGATATGAGCAATGCCATATGAAAATATATTTGAAAGTCGTTAATTGTAAACTAATATACAACAATTAAATATCAACACCGTTGAAATGACATTAATTATTTCTCTGTTTAAAAATAGGAGATTGACAAATATTTTTGCCGGTTTTGAAATGGTACGTAGGTAGTTAATTAAATGTTTATTAAAAATCTATCTCTCGTGAAAAAAGAAAGATTTTGCAACGTTTACAGTTAGATTGTTAAGGAGTTTGAGAAAATCTAAGCTTGAATAATTTGTTTTAGTAAAAAATTGATGCAGATCTCTTATATATGCACTCAATGACGTTTTATAAAGATGATAGAAGTGAAAAAAACGAGCGTGAAACTGCAAGAAAAAGGTAATTATTCGGTAAAGGGATCTCGTTCCGGCTATAACAAACAAACTCAGAAGGTGAAGAAACTGTTTACATAATAGATCTGTAATGCATGCTTATATTAACAAAAACACCTAAAATTAAACGTTAACGTAATCGAAATAATAAAAATTATTCGGATTCTCATTATCTCAGATGCATTTTTTCGAGAAAATGAAATTTCTTTGAATTTATATAGGTATGCCACGGATACGCTTAGAACACACCAATTTTCTTTCAAAATGACTTTAATTACTAATGAAAAATGATGATAATGGTGACAATAATATAATAAATACCAATATAAAAACTTCAGAACTTCATTGCGTTGAAAATTATTTAAATATGTGTACCGTTGACTCGTTGAAAATATTAAAAAAATGCGAAAGTTTCATACGTGTAAAGCGTTTGGGCATGACATGAATGATTTTACTTGAACAAAATTTATGTTGAAACTACTTAAGAAATATCAATTTGAATGAAAACCTTTAATTGGCGATTGGAAAATAATTTTATTAAAAACATATGGATTTCAAATCTAACTGTTAAGAATTTTCAATTTAGGGAACAATAAAAATCTCGTCAGGTCACATCAGGAGTGCCTATTTACAATACGGAAACAATTTTTTTTTATTCCAATGATCACGAAACCAAAATCCAAAATTTTCTCAAGAGGGGATTGCCAAATTGAAATAGAGAGTATCGTACTTTATATACCTGTAAAAAGAGATGTTATTCATAAAAGCTGTCTAAGGTCTTGTAATTGGACAACTGTCATGCTAATGACCTATCAGGCTGCTAGCTTTAGTTGGGCTAAGGTGTAATGTTTTAGATCTTCATGTAACGGGGTTCGGTTCCGAGCAACTACCTCGCAGAAACTGTAATATTGTCGCATTCATGTTTAAAAATAATAAGAAAAAGCAAAACCATTTTAATCTGTCTATGATTATGACATTTGCATATTTTGAATACTGGGAGAATGAATCAAATGTTTCAGTTTCGTTTTAAATGATCTTCTAAATGAACATTTCTAAGAAAGTTTTTAGCTCATTTATTGCAAAAAAAGTCAAATTTTTACGAATTGTTTTTGGGCCGTTATTTTCCCAACGTAAATAAACATAGATAGAAATTAAAAATTACTTAGCCTTTTATTTAACTATATATTAAATATGTGTAATTATTCCGTTCCTATACTGTTATTAGAAACTTATACAATTAAATATATTTGAAGTATGTAGACACAAAATTATACGGTATAAATATGGGAATTTATCTAACAATTCTAATTGTGAGTCACACAGTTTAAATATTAAAATTCTAATTTTTTTAATAATAAAAACTTTTGATTATTTGTTAAGGTCGTGGTCACAAAAATAATACTATAAATGCAGTTTATTATAAAATTTTTATCAAGTTTGATTAAATCATTAGTTGGAAGTAGGGAAAAAATGACAAAAGTTAGAAAAAAAAATACTTGGTTACACATTAATTAACCACGAACATGAAGATTTCTGCTGTGAAGACAGCAGATGTTTTAATTGTAATATATTTTGATTCAAATTAAGTTAAAACATTTCTCGAAATTCAAAAATACGGTAAGTAGATAGTAGAAACGTACTTATATGACATTAAGGTAATACATACGACATATACATTTAAGTATATGTTTTGATTGATTTGATTTCATTGACTGATTTTCTGAAATAATTCATAGGCTAACATTTTATTTAGATTCAGCCAGTCTGCATTTTTATTGCCATATTTTGTATCTCTGTACAAAAAAGAATCAAAACTGTGATTAATAACCAGTGGGGTAGCTACGATTTTTGGGCCTGTAGGTTAACATGTAGGAAGAGCCCTCGGTCCCGCGAAACTACCCCGACAATATCCAGCAAAATGTGCAAAATGACATCTACATATCTATTTAATTATAGAATTACGTTGGAATTATTAGCACTGCACAGCGCTACTAAGTGACTTTCCCACAAATTCTGACGTGCTGTGTTGTGCCGTGCAGTGTAGTTTCGCATAGTGCGGTCTTACCTTTAATTGCAAATTTTCAAAGCCCGAGCCGGGCCCCAGTTGCTTAAGGGCCCGTAAACGCTTCTTACACTGACCTTGCGGTAGCTACAGCACTTTTAATAACCTATGAAGCTTGCTTTTGCTTTATTGGCAACAATCACTCAAATTAAAGTTTAGGAATGCACGAACAAAGAATAAAATGGTTTAACAATCAAAGGACGGGCATAAAAGAGAAAAAAGTAAAAGCTTATAAGTTTTCTGGTTTAAAACCACAAAGCTTACCACTTTTTAGCAACATTTTAAATAGTCACACAAGTTGAAAGTAGCGATAAAAAGATGTTACAAGAACACTACTTTCATATTGGTATAATTTTGGCAAAATTGAAATCAGGTAGAAAAAATTTGCTTTGATAACAAATTTAAGATTTTTGAACCCTATAACAAGCTTTCAGTTATCGAAAAAAAATTAAATAAAGAATTTAAAAGATTTTATTGAAATTATATTATAATATATGAAATTCTTGATACCAACAAGTAAGGTAGCAAAAGTCCTAAAAGAGGCGTATAAACCTTTTTTGCTTAGAATAGTCTAAAACAATATTATTTCTATTCCTTTTTAAGAGAGTATAAGTTATGAATTATAACTATGAAAAAATGGAGTATCATTAGGACGTTACCTACACTTAGAAATTGATACTAGAAAGTTCATAATTACGTAAAAGAAGTTTTAAAAACAAATTTTATCTTTTATTCTACATAAGGAATTTATTTGGACTTTTTTCTAGTTAAAAAAATGGTTAAATTTTAAAATTTAAGTCTGTTTTCTTTAAAACATAAATAAAAATTAAAAATAAGGACATTTTTTTAATATTTTAATTTCATTCCTTAACACAAGCACAAGCACAAGTACAAAAGTACTAAACTCAAAATGTATGTTGACCTGTGTTATTGAATATAAAACTATGGGTATCTTTACTGGTGAGTTTTATTTATACCAGTAAAGGTAGTTAAAGTTTACGTTTATGGATTGATCATCCTATAACATATAGTCAATATTCATTTATAATATGTTTATCATCCAAGTTTATCAATTGATAATTCTATGATATATCAGAAACTACACGAGATATGTTATTCAAAACATAAGAAAGAATACCATTCTTATGTTTCTAGAAATAGGGATATACAGTATCTCCTAACTATTGGTTAAAATAAAAATAATGTTTTAAACGGGCTGTTTAATTTTTGAGGTCTTATCCAAAAACGTTCTATTCGATTTTGTACACTTCGTTTTTTCCATTCCTAAATTACTTAAATGATTATAGGTATAACTATTTTATTTGTGTTTTCACTTCATCACTGTATAGCGGTATATAGTAATATGTATAAATAATAATATGTAATATAGGTATAGTAATACAGAGTCAATATGTTTAGAGAAAAATACTTGCGACATATATACGAGCGGACAGGGCTAATTTAATCGAATTCCGTTTTTCAATGGAAAATTAATATAATGTATAAATTACATAAAGTTGTTAATATTAAATGAACAAATAGTATAGCGATCGCTAAATATCAGGAAAAAGAAAACAAATAATAAGCTTTGTATCAATCCATTTTCTTAAGTTACATACGTGTTCTTACTAAAGACAACAATAAACTTAAACAAAATTTGATTCAAAATTATAAAGTTTTTGAGCGATGCTTTGATTTCTTATTCTTATAACTTAAGATGAGAAACTTAAGTTAACTTAACTTCTATTTAATAGTTCCGCAATCCACATGAAACAAACATTTAATTTCTTATATTAATAGGAAGAAAACTTAATATTAAACATTTTGGAAAATATATTATTGCAAAAAATTACGGAAAATATATAACCTGGAAATTATCATTCCAATACGGAGAAGATTGTTGATTTTAATTAAATGAATAAGTAATATTTTACATAAGAATCTAAATGTCCTTTTATAAATAATTAGTTGCGAGTTGTGATAGTTTTTTTATTTTTTTCCCATTAAGAGACCCTATTTACGACAAGAATTTTTGTAACAAAATAAGAAATAAATTATCAATATTCTATAAAAGAACCTTAAATGGACTTATGTTAAACGGGTATAGTTTTTTTCTGTTTTTATATGAGTGATTTTGTGTAATGTAACATGCAGTTTTAACATCTCCGTTCAATTATAATTAAGCCTAAGTTCACCTAATCAATACTTAAAACTTTTCAAATAAGTTATTCATAAATATTTTCTTAGACAGTATGTATAGGTATATTGTACATATTATATTATTTGGTTATTTATTTCGCTGATTAAAGAAACAACACTAAGGCTTCAGTCATACGTCATTAGTTTGATTAAGTTACTATTTTTATGAGCTATTAGTTAATAGTGTTATAGAGGTTAATTAATCGATACTTTAGCACTACGAAGGATATTTACTGTGTCTTTTTCTTTAAAAATAAATTCTTTAAATCTTTGAACGCTTATATTAGTTAAATTTTTTTTACCATATTGCTGTTTTAACATATAGTTATAATGACAGTTCTGCAACAAATGTTCTCCCGCACCCACAAAAATATCTTCCTTAGGTTAAGGAGCATCCCAGGTTAAGAAGCACGCACTAATCTACATTGTACCATTAGTACTATAATAAGTTTATTTTTCAAATGAAGTATTTTTATTATTAACTAACAATTAGAATTTTTTTAGTTTCTTAATTTTTAAATGAAATGTTCATCTTAATATTTCAGTATAATATTAATATCTTATTTTGTAAATCAATGTAGATTTATTAGTTATTTTTTGGTAAGAAAAGGTTATAATGATTGGCGAAATGTTCTGCTAAAGTTTTTTTTTCTAATAAAAATAGGTTTGTATTTGATTTTTAACACTGTAATTAATGGCTTGGGTATAGGTAATGTATTGTGTTAATGCTGCATATAATCTAAAAATGCTTTATTGTACCTAATTCTTTTTCTGATTGTAAGAAAAACATTTCTTAATTTAAATGCAGATACATGTTAACTTTTTTTAAAAAGTATTTAACGTGTAACTTATTAGAACTGTCGAACTGAATTATTTGACTCTTGTAAAATTGTACACTTCTTTAGGGTGAGTTTTTTTTTTTCAATTTCTTTTTTTAGTTTGAGACTAGATAAAAATAAGTTTGTTTTACGATTAGAATCCAATTATAAGTTAATAATTTAGAGTAATACTTCATATATGTGCTTATTTTATAATAGAAAAATTGGTTTAATGTAAAAATAGTAAAAATATCAAATAAAATATAAGAAGACTCTAATAGTCTATCTAGGTATAACCTAGATAAGTTATTATTTATAAATAAGTATAGAAATCGGGAATTTTTGAAGGGTTGGATGAAAATCTTTCGCAAGCCAGATCTGGCTCGCGGTCAAATGCTATAGTGACTAGTGCTATTAATTATAATTATAATTAGTAATTACCTAGTTTATGTAAATATTTTTAAAAAGTTCTATATTATAATTTGATATTGGCTAATGTCGGATGTTTTATCAACGCAAATCAAACAATTTCATAACGAGACTTGAGGGGAAATCCGATCAATTATTATCAGTGAAATATTCTCAAAAATCAAAGTTAAATGTGCAAATTTCTCAATAAAAAAAATTGCGTGCAAATAAATATTCTCATTCGTAATAAAAGACAATATGATTAGAATTATCATTATTAAACTATCGTAGACTAATTAACATTTAACGGAATTCCTTTCTTGCAAGACATTAGCGTGTTGGCATCCCTCTGTCGAAAAACTCATTCAAAATAACTGTGCTGGAATACGAGACGTGAAGATGGCACATTCATGCACCGCTTTTCGTGGATGATGTAATTATTTAAATCAGGGCGAATCTCGGGATTGCTTTTGAAACATTTGATGGGAATTCTAACGTTGGTTTTGGAAAAAAAATTTACACGACTAACAATAGTTCATTATGGACTGATTCTTTTTTGGTAATTGTTTGAGATTTTCGACAAGTTTTGGATGAAATGAAATTTACAGTTGCGTGTTAATTTTGATACTTGATCTGAAATGAAAAGTTTATGTATGAAGTGTGTGAGTTTTTCTCGCGCTACGTTATTTATTGCAGCCGTTTATCGTAAGACAAGGTGATTCCATTCATGTTTTGTTTAAATTCATAAAAAGCCATGAAAAATCAATTAACATTGATCTTGAAGCAAATATATTATGTTTAAAATTGGCATGAATTATTTCAAACGTTTTCAAACTGTTTTCCTAGTAATTATATTTAAAAATTTAGGGCAATTTTAATCTATTGAATAACTAGTTTTATTTTTATATTTACTTAGATAATATTTAAGAAAAGCATACAAAAAAATTATTTACCTCATCCTGGAAGACATTTACGTTAACTAAATTGTAATATAAACCAAATTTTTATAGACTCAAATAACAATTTTTATGTTATTTTGTTTAAGATAAAATAAATTAATTGTCACACGAACGAATTAACATGTGTTCCGTTACACACAATTATTTAAATAATTAGAATAGTCTTACTTTTAATTAAATTTTACTCAAAATTACTATCTATTCATAGCGACACTAACAAAATTTTCCAAACGTTTTCCTAGTCCCAAAAAACGCAAACACAGTTTCACTTTGAACACATTTTTTTAAATATATAAAATATTTTAACACTTGCAAGAAACCGTTGATGTTGTAATCCCAAAACTCAACAAGGCACGTCTAATGCCTCGAAAATGTTTGGCAGAAGTAAGATGCGATCGTTACTTCGCTCGACGATCGCTTTATATTGTATTTGCAACAATTCAGGTTGTACAAAGTAATGCAGTGCGAGCACTTGATGATCGTTACTTTTAAATGCCTCCTCCTCCGATTGTTACACTTGCCATTCTCTAGTTCGTCTTCGTATTGTGTCGACAAATCTACAACCGTTTTCTAGTCGCTATAAAGACATGAATGCGAGAGCAACGGTTCGAAATTCGATGTTCACTGCTATTGTAATGTTCCGATTATTTGATGGATGTCGACAGATTTTTTAATAGCTTTATATATTATATTTTAAAGAAATCTAAAATATTTCAATTATAAAAATAAATTTGATACTATCTAATTTTGATATAAAATAACTAAAATTTTAACTAATTCTAGATCATGTTTATTAACTAAGAAATAAATATTAATGGTTCTTTTAAGCTTTATGCTCACAAATATTAGTTTAGTGGCTTATTAACTCTTTTTATTAATTCTTTGGTTCCTTAGTAAAAACACCTAAGCTTATTTTCACATTTTTCGAGATATCGTGATTTTAAGTTCAACAGACACGTTTGGAAATGGACTTAGTTTGTATTTTCATAATCTGATTTTTGACAAATAATAAGACTGAATCAGGTATTCTCTACGTGACTGTTAATGGAGATTCAAAATCCACACTATCTCTTCTTTCGAAAAAAATTGACTTACTTAGTTTTATCATACTAAGGAGCCACTGAATTATTTTTTTATTTTATTTTATTTAAAACTTTATTTGCAATCTGTAAAATGATGAGCTACAATAAGCAAATGAGGTGATATAAAATACCGAACACTATTTGGGTCTCTAAGGCCAGTAAATAAACTACACCTAGAGTTACGTGACATGGAGCCATGATGAGAGTGACCAGCCAGTGCTGGAACTCTCTAAGAGTTTATTATTAGGAAATCTCTAGTCCATCGGCGCTTAAGTCGCCGTGGAGGATTATTTGGATGTGATAAGGAAGAGAGGGCTCTGGCATTTATGTTGGGATGGGAAGATAATTGAGAGTGAAAGTTAAGGAAGCGTTTGATGATTAAGCTCGCAATGGTGGGGATATCCAGGTCTTTGTGGATAGTGTCATTACTTACGTAACAAGGGGCATTGAGAATTTGACAAAGGACTTTTGACTGAAAGGATTGAATTTGTAGGATATTAGAGGGTTTGGTGGAGCCCCACAGTTCTACACCGTATGTCCATATTATGAATACTAAGGGAAGATTTAGGTTGTAGTATATATCGTAAGTGACCATAACGTCTATTCAATTCCTGTTTTTTTTTTAGTCTCGTATGAGGATTCCATGTTAATCGGTTATCCAGGTGAAAACCTAGGTATCGTACGTAAGTAACTGTCGTAAGTGCGTTATTATCTATGTGTATTCGAGGACAAATCTGTCTTCTAAGAGTAAAAGTTATTTGCTGGCATTTGTCTTTATTTATTTTTATTCTCCATTTTTCACACCATTTTGTAATGAGGTCGAGGTGTTGCTGCATTATAATGGAAGCACGGAACGGATCTGCATTGGAAGTAAGAATTGCTGTGTCATCTGCATATGTAGTTAGGACATCAGGTTAGGATATTAGCTGTGTAAATTGTGTGTAAAATTGGATCTAGTATATTCCCTTGTGGGACTCCAGCCAAAATAGGAGAGATGGAGGAAAATTCGGCATTGCATCGTACTCTAAAGCAGCGGTCTAACAAGTAGGATTTGATAATTAGGAAATACTGGGTAGGAAGAACTGTTCTTAGTTTGAATAGCAATCCTGGATGCCACACGCGATCGAATGCTTGTGCAACATCTAGAAAAGCCCCAAGGCAGAACTGTTTATTTTCTAAGGCTGCAGAAATAGTGTCTACAACTCTAAAACACTGTTGCGTGGTGGAATGATGAGATCGAAAACCAAACTTAAGGAGAAGTCTTTCGAATATTTTTGATTGGAGAGGGAGCAGGCTAATAGGCCGATAGGATGATGGATTTGAGCTGGGTTTGTTGGGCTTAGGAATTAGGATAATGATAGAGCATTTCTATTGTGCGGGGTAGTGCGTGGTTCGGAGAATGGCATTATATAATGCCGTAAGGAACATAATTACTTTTCAAGGCAAATAACGTAAAATTTCGGTAGAAATTAAGTCGTGGCCCGGGGATTTTTTTAACGGAGCTTTGTCTATAAGGACCTTTATCTCTGATGGACGAAAAGATCTGACTGGTACTTTGAGGGGGAAAGGAGTTTCTATATGCCTATGTACATGGAGTTCGTATTCGAGATCGTTAAATTTCGGATGGGAAGTAAAGAATTTTTCAAGACATTTTGAAAAGGCGGTGGATTTTGTTTTGTCACAGCGAATCCAGGAACCATCCTCTCCAAGGATAGGAGAACATATTTTTCGGTGTTTGAGAATTTTTTTGGTAGCAGCCCATAACGAGTTATCTTCAATATTAAGGGTCTCAAGATATTTAGAAAATTGAGTGGAGCGGTAAGTAGCTAGTTGGAAGCGTAAAAGAGAGGAGAGGCGATTAAGGTTAGGTTTGTCGGAGGGATATCTCGTACGTTGCCACCTACTTCTTGCCTGTCGTTTGGCTCGAAAAGTGGATAGAATATGTTCAGGAAGTTTTTGGGGAGGAGTAGAAGCCTTTGATCTAGGAAGCACAGTCGATTGTTTGACCGAATGCTGCACCACATTGCACTGAATTATTAATTTGAATATATGTTGTGATAGAAAATTTTCTCCTTGTCATCGGGCAATGTCACAATATGGTCACTTTTATTTAGGAAAACTGAAAGACTATAGGTTTCAGTAGATAAAAAAAAACGTTTCAATAAAGGAACTTAACGTTATGAAAACTTTTCTAAAAAAAAATTCAATTTATTACTTATTTAAATGATGAAGAACATTTTAGCAAGATAGTTTGAAAATGATGCAACCATGCAATAGGTGTACTGATGGTACTTATACGATTTTGTAAAAGAAATTATACAAAGAAATTAGTTTTTACACTAATTTTCAAGGGTAATAAGCCTCAAAAAGAATTTTTCGTTAGAATTCAGTGAATAATTTTAATGAAACGAATTTGACGAATACACCTAATAGAAAGAGTAGTATAATAACTTTTAAAAACTTTAACTTTTTTAAATAAACGACGAGTATTTTATTTAATTCGTTTGCTAAATGATAGAGGTGAATATTTGTGTACCCACTCTTTTAAAATTTCTCAGTCAACTATTAATTTTTCTAAACACCGACCAATTCAAAACACTAGATAATGAAGTAGGAATCATTTTTACAAAGATAGTAGGATTTTGAATATATTATATAATATTATAAATAAAAAATACTGGAAACGATAACGTTTCCCTCTGAATCACTAATAAAAAGTTGTCAATGAGTAGATATGCATGTCATTGCTTGTAACGATACCGTTGATATAACATATCATCTCTACGATATTCTCACTTAATTATATTGTTATCACTTTTATTAATATACATAAACCGAATAGATAACGAATGTAGATGAGCTCAATTAAGGTTTGTTCTCTTTATATGACTTATTTATAGATTGTTATGAGAGTTAATATAGAAAATGAATAATATAATTAAAATACAATAATTGTAAGGGTTGAAGATATATTTTCTGAATGCAGTTATAACTAAAAGGAACAGTTCTCTAAAAGTTAAATTTTAACATGGGATCTTATAGAAAAAAAAATTGCGTAAGAAAATGACTAAATTATTGAAAAATATAATAATATTTTATTTCGAGCCGTGCATATCGCGGTGTATGTGTAACAAAAAAAATAATTTTCAAATACTTACTTAGTTCACATACAACGAGATAGAAGAGAATATGAAAATGAGTGGGAGAGAAAAAGTGATCTGATTGTGTAACAATTAACATAAGTGATGTAAAAATTAAGATTTATATGAGCGTGTTTGTCAACAGCTTAATATGAGGAATACAAGTTAAAAGCTCTCTTGATCTTATTAAATTTGACTATATGCATGTATGTAGCTACTTATCTTGTTCCTGATAGAAAGAGCAAATTCGTATTCGCTGTAGCCCATTCATGTAATTAAGCAAATTCAAAAGATGAAAACAATTTTATAAAATCTCGCTATCAAGTCTACAGTTATATATAGGAATATTTTTTTAATAAAAAATAGATATGAGATTAATTTAAAATTATGTTCTTCCAATAAAAAAAAGAATTATTAAAATCGAGCTATCCAATAAAAAGTTAATATTGTATCTTTTAGTTTTTAACCTCTTAGAAGTGAACGATTTTCTTCAAATTAAAATGGGACCACACGGAAAGCACTAGCTTTCAAATAAGAAAAGAATCATCAAAATCGGATCACCCAGTCAAAAGTTCTGAGGTAACAAACATAAAAAAATACAGTCGAATTGAGAACCTCCTCCTTTTTTGAGGTCGGTTAAAAAATGACAAACTTGTAGCTTTAATGTAGCTCTTATTTTATATCCACTTTCATATAAAAATAAGGAAAAATTTTTCTAACTTCAAAAATAAAATGATTTGATATGAGAAACTTTGATCGAACCAATTAATAGGATATATATGTATATAGTATTATAAAAAAATGAAAAACCGACTTCAAAATATATAAAAATTCTTAAACAAAAAATGCTCTAAAAAGTAAAAAAATAATGGCGTATCCTTGCAGTATCTACAACTTACAAATTATTAGGATGATACAATGTACAACTATTGTTATTTTTGGAGTTGGTGTCAGCCAAGGAAATACGACTATATTGGTACTTAGCAAAAAACGAAAATACCTTATGAAAATTAGTTTTCAAATGAACTTTTAAACAATATACTCGAACTGTAACAATATCTAGCGACCTTTAAACTACAAAATACCAATACCAACTAAACCTTTTTAAAATTTTTACAAATTACTATTAATATTTATTTTATTGACTGACACCAACTCCAAAAATAACAATAGTTGTACATTGTATCATCCTAATAATTTGTAAGTTGTAGATACTGCAAGGATACGCCATTATTTTTTTACTTTTTAGAGCATTTTTTGTTTAAGAATTTTTATATATTTTGAAGTCGGTTTTTCATTTTTTTATAATATTTATTTATTTCTCGCGTTTTAGTGATCTGAAGTTCGATAACTGATTTTATTTTCTTAAGGTTCTCATTTTTTTAAATGGTTAACCTTCCAAACGCGCTGCTCATATGAGGCAGCGCCGTTTAATATTAAAAGTTACTACATCATCCCTTTTTGTTCTTAAGGGTTGAAATTTTTTGCTTTTAAATGTAATAACAAAACTAAGTAGATTATTCTTTCCAACAGAAAAAAATTATCAAAATTCGGTTAAATGTCACTATTTCATCCCCTATTTTCATCCTTAAAGGGTAGATTTTTTTCTTCAAATTGAAATGTGAACAATGTTTAAAGGTACGTTGTACGTAATAAAACAAAATTATCAAAATCGGGTTAGCCAGAAAAAAATTATAATATTATTTCATCTCTAATTTTTAACCCCTTATGAGTGGAGTTTTTTTTAAATGGATAGGAGATTAATTTAAGGTTGTGTTCTACAAATATAAAAAGAATTATCAAAATCGAGCTATCCAGTAAGAAGTTAATATTTCATCCCTTAGTTTTCAACCCCTTAGAAGTTGAAGATTTCCCTCAAATTAAAATGGGAACACACGAGAAGCACTAGCTTTCAAATAAAAAAAGAATTATCGAAATCGAGCTATCCAATAAGAAGTTAGTATTTCATCCCTTCGTTTTCAACCCTTTAGAAGTAAAAAATGTTCCTCAAATTAAAATGGGAACACACGAGAAGCACTAGCTTTCAAATAAAAAAAGAATTATCGAAATCGAGCTATCCAATAAGAAGTTAGTATTTCATCCCTTCGTTTTCAACCCCTTAGAAGTAAACGATTTTCTTCAAATTAAAATTGAGCCACACGAAAAGCACTGGCTTTCAAATAAAAAAATAATTTTCAAAATCGAGCCATCCAATAAGAAGTCAGTATTTCATCCCTTAGTTTTCAACCCCTTAGAAGTGAACGATTTCCTTCAAACTAAAATGGGACCATTCGGGAAGCATCAGCTTTCAAATAAAAAAAGAATCATCAAAATCGCTTCACCCAGTCGGAAATGCTGAGGTAACAAACATAAAAAAAAAAAAAAAAAAAAATACAGTCGAATTGAGAACCTCCTCCTTTTTTTGAAGTCGGTTAAAAACTGGAAAATCGACGTATTTCTTATAGGTGAATAACTAAAGATCAGTTTTTATTAATTTAGATTAATATTAAATTACAAATAAAGCGTTTCGTAAACAACAAACAACAAAATTTTCTTCATAAAACCAATTTTCGTGACTCTAATTTTTCTTTTCGGATTATTTTCCTGTAATATGTTTAATTTGAATTGGGTAGTTTACGCAAACCTAAAATAAAATAACAAAATAACTTATTGTTTTTGTTCATTAATTACAGTCCCATAGAAAATTAGGCATTTGAAAAATATTAAAACAATTTTTTTGTGTGGATACCTGCGTTTGGATCGTGTGAAATTAGGCATGCACATAAATCGTTCCATTTCCGCTGTTCATAGTCAATTTGAAAATCTCCAAATGGCCTGTCTTAATACAAAATTGTGCATCTGCAATTTGACTCATGTCATTAAATCAATTAAAAGACACTGATGTTGTAATTAAAATTTATTTTCAAATTTCAAATTTGGATTGTTCAGTGATCGTCAAATTGATTGAACCTTTTAAAAGTTAAATTTTATTATTTGCAATTTACTTTTCGTACAACAACTAAATTAGTATAAAATGGTTTCTTATGTGTATGTATAAAAAAAATTGTATCTATAAATTATATTTAGTATATACGCGTCTAGAAAAACAATTATAAACATGAAATAAGTTTTTATTTTAACGAGAGATAAAAAGGAAAATTCAAATTTACGATCGAGACATTTTTCATTATAACCATGACATGTACAAATGAACAATTTTTTACCATCATATGCACATTGTATACACATAAATTAATCAAGAAGAAAAAGATCAGAAGCAAAAAACAATAAGCTATAGCTATAAGTATATTTTTCCAAATAAAATTTTACTTTTTAACCTCGTCCCTAATTATTTCCATACCTACTCATATCTATAGGCATGCTAAAAAAATGTAGAAACAAGTGTTTCGGATTTTTATCTTTGTAAATCACGTATTCAATTTAAACGTACCTATATTTTTTAATGACCATTTTATGACGAGTGAAAAAATTACAAATTGATTATCTGAAGAAAATGAAAAGAAAATTTCACTAATGAAAGTGTTGTAATTAAATAATTTTAAAATATAAAAAAAATAATAATAATAAATAAACGGGTCTCACAGAAAAAAATCAATTGCACGAAAAAAAATTCCGTGAAGATGATGAAATATAAAAACGCAGTTGTATCTCAGTGTTCTTCTTTTCTTCTATTGATCGAACAACTCGTGGAAAATCGAATCGTTGACAATTGCATTATTTTAAAATTGATCAAATAATAAATAGAAAAAGTAGAGGTTATTAAAACAGAATAGGGAAATAATTGAAAGAATGTATTTCCTCATTCGTCAGCAACGCGAAGACATTTCATCCGACAATTTTCGATTTTGTCTGGAGCGTGCAGTTTGATGAATATATGAAGGTATACATCGTAGATTAAAACAAACATGTCCATTACTTTTTCAAATGATGTAATTATTTTTCGTCGACAACAACTTGTTACACTTGCACCGATTCTCTATACTATATAAATACAATCATGCTCAACAGATGATGCATTTGCGTGGTGTTGTTAAGAATATGACGGTGGCCGCTATGACATCCGACATTGATGTATCTAATGATATTTTTGTAATTATCAATTTGTAATGCTTAACTGGAATGCATCTGGCTCAAGTGCCACTTTTCCAAGGCTTTTAATGCTTTTTCAAATCGACAAGTATAAAATATACGGAGTCTACGAGTACCTACATAGCATTTCTCCACGTAGAAAATTTCATATCTTAGCAACCTTCTGTTACCAATAACAATAGTTTTAAGAAATATATCAAAATATATAATCATATTATTTGATAATCTGAAACAATTAAGGCAATTAAAAAAGGGTTGATATTTATTCAGTGTTATAGGTTGGTACTTATTTATATATATAAAGCTATAAGCTTTTTGTATAGACCTAAATAACGCAAAAATAAAAGTTGAGGATAAAACTTAAGTACTTTAAAAGGGAAATAGGTCTGAGATACAAAAAAAGCATATTTTGTAATATTTTTAAATTAAAATTCTTTAGGTTAAATATATATCCAAAAATTATAAGGTTATAAGGTAATAATGACCAAATATTATCTACGTGTTAAATTATCATTTATTTGGAACGCATCATGGAATTTCATCAGGCATCTCAAATATAATGTCAAAAGAAAAGTTATCATCATTGGTATCATTTTACTCTTGCAAAGTTATAATTTTACTTTTGACTAAAGTTAGTCGAAAACAACACGTGAGAATGGAAGATTGGATATTGGCTTGTTATTTGATGACTAGAAAATTATTAAGTGCCACGGATACTATTTAATGTTCCTTTGAATGGATTTATTGATTTTTTCAAAAACAATTATAATTGCGAAATGGAACGTAAAAGTAAAATTAACACCATGTAAAACTTAAATAAGCAATGATGATAACTTTTATGTGATGATATTAAATTTGAGATGCCTGATGAAGTTGGAAAAAAGCCAACGAAACGTTACGTTCCAAATAAAGGATAATTTAACACTTAATATTTGGTCTATTACCATATAAGTTTTGGATATATTTTTAAATTTTTTTACGTTATTATCCATTATTTTAAGAAGACTCTACTAAATTTTCGTAAACAATATTGAAAAATATGCCAGTGGTAGTGGTGAGAACCAAGTCATCTAAAAAAAAAAACTTTTCATGCTGTAGAAGGGATATGAACGAAGTAATTCACAAAACATTCGTATTTAAATTTTTGGTAAAGGTGCAATCAAAACACTCTTTTTGTTTAATTAAAAAATAAGTTGTAACTAAAAAAAAATTTTTCGTCTAGATCGAGT
Organism: Sisyra nigra; assembly: GCA_958496155.1. Classification (NCBI taxonomy): domain Eukaryota; kingdom Metazoa; phylum Arthropoda; class Insecta; order Neuroptera; family Sisyridae; genus Sisyra; species Sisyra nigra. The sequence continues at coordinate 30,804,215 of OY292316.1, read as the reverse complement.
ATTAAGTATGTAAGGGTAGGGTGAAAAGTTAAAGTAAAATCGGGCTAAACGGTTCTCGAGAAATTTTTACTACCGACTTAAAAAAAAGTTTTGAGAAAAACACGATTCAAGTTTGATACATGAGTCTATCCTTGCATAATTAGGGTTAAGGGAGACCAAACGCCTGGAGGTTCAATTGTTTATAATTCAAAAAGTTTTTTCCTAATGACTTTAAATTTTTTTATAATATTTCTTATAAGTTGCAGTAATAGAAAGAAACAATTTTAAAAATCGATTTTCCAACTCTTCTTCCCTCTTTAGAGAAGCATGTATATGTACAAGTATATGTTTTTGCAAAGAGCATATGCGTGTGTATAATGTATATGCATATGAGTATGAGTATATATACCTACATTAATTGCAACGGCAGCCAAAGTTACTACATTGTTAAAATCTTTTAAGTAAAGCATATGCTATCAATAGCTATTAGTTTTAACTATGGATAGCTCCTATACTTTAGTCTTTACTGTAATTTTTACTCATTTTTTGAGGCAAAAATTTATCGTATTTTTAGTACGATTTGCAATATTGGGAATTTATGTGTTATATTTAAATGTTATTAATTATTTCCAATGACTATCAGAAGTTTTATTAGTCCCGATCAGAAGAAAAAATAAAGATTATTATTATTATGTGTACTAACAAATTTTTTTGTTGAAAATTAGACGACTGTACTTTTGGATGAAAATTTTGTTAAATTTATAATCGTTAAAATACTATAACTAGCATGCCACTTTTGTACAACTGAGAGTATTCATTGATAAATGGGAAAAGATTCACAATGACTGTTTAAGATTATGACGACACGCTTATTAAAATGTGTCGCAATGTTGGAAATGCATGAGATTTTGTATATTTCGAAAAATTGTAGTCATTCATTAAAAAAATATTAAAAAGCCATAAAGCCAAAACTTCTTAATTCAGTGTTTAAGTGTAAAAAAATGAATGTCAATTTTCACACTAATATCGAATTATAAAAGAGCTAGTAAAAATAACAAATTACATTTTCAAGTGCAGACCTTACGTTTAAAAAAAACGTTTTTTTTTCTCTTGTAGGTAACGACATGTACTTATATTTGGTGTTTTAGGTATCTTAAAAAATTTGAAATGAAAATATCGTAACTCAATGTGACTAATTTATTGGCTACGTTGTGTAATAATTTTTATTCCCAACTTTTAAAGTTTTATTGCTACAATAAGTTTTTCATTCATAACATTCATACTAATAAACGTATGAAATCGATTGGGAGGAACATATTTTTACCAACTCCTTGAAAATTTGTATATTTACGATTCACGAGGTGTAAAATCTGATTTAACCCAACTATGGCGAAACTAAAAAGAAGGCATATAGTAGGTATTTATTTTCAACATGTACTTATATACGCATGCAAAATACACATGCATCTACAGGGTGTACCAGCTAGACCGACCATCAGAAATTTCCGGAGAACCTGAAATAATAGAAATCTAAAAATTGGGATTAAAGCCTAACTGGATTGGAGCTACCTTCCTAAAATATATTTAATTTTCTGACACTTCCGTTTATACTGGAAGCCGACATTAAAAACGTTATTTCAAATAGCATGCCCTTTTTGTTTTCAAATATCTCGATTGAATTAATAATTGTGAGCATCTTTCAAAATAACAAGATCTCCTTTAATCTTTAAGTTATTCGAGGAAAAGGCTTTTATTGGAAATTTCGCATCAAACGAACGTCTTGTAAAAGGTCCGTAACCCTCACATTAAATTGTGTAGGAAGCTCGACATAGGTTCGTTTGAGAGCTCAAAGATGCATTTACACTCGACGTTATCAAAAACAAGTAGTTGTTGTTACTAAGTATCACAAAGTGCATCGTAAAATAACACGTGCTGAATTGTGCAAAATATCAAATTTTTTAAATGGCACCACCTTATTTTATTTATCTTGTTGGGTTTTCCTTAAAATTCCCCACATTTTCATAATTCATATTGTTGTAGCCAAGTATAAGGATTTTCGAGTTATCGTTGAAAATAAGAAACTTTAACGTTACATGCGTAATTTATTACCGTGTTTTATGCTGTATGGCCAATAGTGTTGGCAATGTTTTAAAGGATTAAATGAGGTCTTGTTATTTTGAAAGATGCTCAGAATTATTAATTCAATCGAGATATGTGAAAACAAAAAGGGCATGCCATTTGAAATAACGTTTTTAATGTCGACTTTCGGTATAAACGGAAGTGTCAGAAAACTAAAAATATTTTAGGAAAGTATTTCCAATCTAGTTAGGCTTTAATCCCAAGTTTTAGATTTCTATTATTTCAGGTTCTCCGGAAACTTCTAATGGCCGGTCTAGCTGGTACACCCCGTATATATTCATTTGTTACCTAATATCTTCTAAGCTATAAATTATTAAATACTGTCACAAATCCAAGACACCCATTTGTGTCTGGCGCCGAAGGGCAGGATTAAACAATCACCAGCGATAAGAATTGCACAAAAGAATGGACCCCCTGAAGTATGTAGTTTTATGACCACGCATTAACATTACAAAGGATGAGACAAGGACGTGTTGTTCTAGAATTTTCTCCATTGATTTACCAATGGATAAGAGAAAGATAGGCGCTAAGATTACAAATAGAAAATTCTAGAAACGGGTGATCGCTTACTATAAATAATCCGAAAGATGAGCCAACAGTTCAGTATTCAAATAAATGTTCGACGAGTATAAAATAAACCATCGAAGAGTATTGAAATAAATTCATCGACAGTATTCAAATAAACCACCGAGTGTGTATTCAAATAAATTCATCGAAGTGCTCAGTGTTAAAGTGAACAGTGTTATATAAATTCTCAACATTGTTAATAAAGTGTACATTGTGTATATAGTGAAATATAAACAGTACTGTGACTATTGTTGACAGTGAACATTGTTGTAGTGTATAATTGTTAGATAAATAAATAAACAATTGTTTAAAAACAAATTCGTAGTCATTATACACAAACCAACGAACCCGTAAAAACGTTACAATACATTTTATTTAATAATTTTCTTACTAATATTTTTTCAGTGCCTATACGGCAAATTATATCTATATCTATATATTTATAATATTATATATTTTTAATATTAGGTAAACATGTTTTTTTTTATATGAAAACGTTATATTATTTTGTGTCTCAAATTAAAATTTTCTAAATTATTCACTAGGTGAATTTCGCGACAAGCTTTTATATCATATCTACTAATGGCTTGGCCCATGAAAAATCACAGGTATAGGTGTGTACTGGTTTTGTAACGAATGTCGAATGTGTGATTTTTCACATTCATGAATGCGAATGTTGACTTTCAAGTAAGGTGCGCGTAAAATGCTAATCAGGCTAATAATATTCATTGTTTTTTTTTGGAGTTTGTTAATTATTTAAATGGAAAAATACAGGGTGCGCCATCTAGACAGGGCCTATTGAAATGTTGAATAACTCCGCCATTTTTCAGCCGATTTTGACAAATCAGCCAGATTCTGAAACGTCAGTCTATGCCATTATAGTCATGGATCGGTTTACGCCAAAAAAACGGGCTGAAATTGTAGCGCTGTACATTGAAAACAATCGTTCAACTGTGAAAACTGTGCGTGCGTATCGTAAGAAATATGGGAGACATTCGGCGCCTTCCGCCAAGACAATTCGTACTTTGGCGAAAAATTTCTTTGAACACGGGTCTGTAGCTACTCGCCCGCGACCCATTCGACCGCGTCCGCGACGCTCCAATGAAGTTGTTGAAGCGGTGAGAGAGAGTGTTGCCGAAAATCCAAGTGTGTCGTATCGGCGTCGTTCTCAGGCGCTGAATGTGAGTGGAACCACTTTAAGAAGAATTTTGAAGGATGATCTCCATCTTTTTCCATACAAAGTGCAACTAACCCAAAGATTGTTGGAAACGGACAAGCCGCGTCGCCTCGAATATGGGAATACGATCGCAAGAAAGATCGATGCCGAGCCTGATTTTTGGGACCGAATTTTGATGACGGACGAAGCTCATTTTACGCTCTCTGGCGGGGTCAATAAACAAAACTGTCGAATTTGGGGAACAGAAAACCCACACATCATTCACGAAACACCATTGCACGACCAAAGAGTTACTGTTTGGGCCGGAGTGTGCTCGAAAACGATTATTGGACCATTTTTTTTCAAAGTTGGAGAAACCGTCGACGGTGCACGCTATCGTTGGATGTTGGCGCACTTTGTTTGTCCGGAAATGCGGAAACACCGTCTAACAAACTTCTATTTTCAACAAGACGGCGCACCTTGTCACACCGCAGTTGCTACTATGAAGTTTTTGCAGAGCAAGTTCCCGGGACGCGTTGTGTCAAAAAAGGGTGATTTGGAGTGGCCTCCTCGTTCGCCGGATTTGACGGCGCCAGACTTTTTCCTGTGGGGCTATTTGAAGAGTAAGGTGTATGCCAGCAAACCAAAGACTATTGAAGAACTAAAAGCTAATATTAAAGCGGAAATTGCTGCTATTACGCCCGAAATGTTGTCAAATACAATGAAAAATGCCCAAAAAAGGGCCGCTTTTTGTGTGTCTAATGGAGGCGGTCATTTGATCGATATTGTATTCTGAGTGAATTGTCAATAAATGGCATTGTATACCCTAAATGAATCTTGTTCATTTTCCAAAATCGGCTGAAAAATGGCGGAGTTATTCAACATTTCAATAAGTCCTGTCTAGATGGCGCACCCTGTATAATATATAGTTAGTGCAAAAGATCAACTTGGATACCTACTAGAAGTCAAACTTTTATTAAAATATTTTTTTTTCTTTTTTGTGAAAAGATAGTAAGGTACTATATACATTTTATTATTTAATTAAAACCGTAGTTATAACCTGCTTAATAAGTACAAATCTTACATTATAAATTACAACAATACTTATTAGATTTAGTATAATAAGTACCTATGACTACCTAATTTGATTAGATTCTCAATTTTGTTTTTCATAATATATATAAACATTTAGAAATGGAATTTTTATAAACGTAAGAAAAGAATTTAATTTTTTATTTTAGTTGTAATTTTTTCATTATTAATTAAGCTAGCAAGAATATAAAAAAATATTTTTAATTTAATGGCCTATCTCACGACTGTCCACTAATCATTTAATTATTCAAATGTTTTAAATAAATAAAGAAATATAAATTTTATCAGTTTTATTATCATTCCACATATTATATTTCCTTTTGGTTTGTCAACAACATTCATCAAACATTCGCGTCGTTTCTTGCGAATACGAATGCGAATATTCGTTACATCACTTGTGTGTACTACAGATATTGGCTAATAAAATGTTTCGGCAACTCTGCTGACTCCAAGACTTGACAAATTACAATTTTTCGAGATTTCGCTTACAATTATTAGTTTCGATATGTCGAATTTAAAAGATGGCATCGAAAACGTCATTTGATTAAAAGACAACGCGATAGTCACATCTAACTTGTTATTCTCTCTTGAAAATTATGTTAAGGATTTCTTTTAATTTTTTTTCTAATTCTATTTCAACTATTTTTCAAAATATATTTTTTATAATTTTAAGGTTATTTTAAAAAGTTATTAATCTCACTACTTATTATTAAAATTACCTACTTTAATTATTTGTCTTAATTAAAGTGTAAACAATGAAATATTATTTTGAATAATAAATTTTTCAGTAAAAGTTCAAATTTTGCAATTTTTAAGATCTTCTATGTAATTATTATTGGTTTTTTGAACGTATTTTTAGTTTTGCATAATTGAAAAAAAAAATAATGTTGATAATCTTTTTCCCTTTTCGAAATCATAAAAGTGTAAATTTTTTTTTCATCAACCTTCACCCACATTCATTACTTACGGTCTAAGTATCTACATAACTGACCAAGTTCCGGTCCTTTTAATCTCACTTCATATAGGTTTAAGTTAAATTTAATGAAAATGCCAACAATGCTAAGTGAGTTAATTGAAATGAGCTGGCTGTTTGTTTTGTATAATCTTAGATTAGTTCTACTTTTCGTATAAAGATAAACGATGTTCTTAAATTATTGCAACTTGGAATATAATTCTTATGTATTTTTAAATTTATTATAGGTACATTTTTATTAGTTGAAATATATGAAATGGTATTAATAGCTTAGATCTAAATAGTAATTGAAGCTTAACGCAAGCAAATTTTTAAAATATAATATGATTATATTTATATGTGAAATCAATGAAGATGTTTTAATTTATATTTCCCTTGAATTCCGTTTCGAAAAACGGGAATCAACTCCAATTCATTATCTCATCACGCCAAATAGACTATTCTCGCTGTTGTCATTTCATTCTAAATTAAACAAACAGCGTTTCTAATCGAGAATGTTGTCATTATTATTACTATTTCTGATTATCATTTACAGTAACAAATCAATCTTTCATTTCATCTGTGATAAAGAATTTTCGATCGATCCCTTTACATCTTCGATCGATTTTTATAATATTCTTATGTCATGCTTGAAAAACTAGGTAACTAACTGTTTTCAGCATTCAATGCGAAAATAAATATTTTGCATTTATTTGTCTCATTTTTTATTTGAGAATTATTTCAGTAGAACTTCGTCGAGATAAACCTACCTACTGATCGGTTTCGTGTGAGCAACTGATATTTTATTGTGGAAAAAATTTTTTTTTTAACACAGAGAAGATTTTTTTATTTTTATTTTGCGGTATTGACAGTCAAATAGCTGAAAAGAAAATCCTTTGTCACTATAAGCGATTTGACTCGTTTTACTTTTAGATTTGTTTGAAAGCTTACAGGTTTATATTGGTTTTTGTTGTTTAAGATCAATACAACTGCTATGCAAATCCGAAAAAAAAAAAAACTAAAAAAATTGGTTTCCATTAAAATTCGACCCTATAGGGACACTGGCATATAGAGCGACAATAATTTGATACAAAAAGATTTATTTGGTTCCTCAATGTCATATATAACTATTGATTTTTAAAAGGTTTTCATTTTCAATAATTCAGAAATAAATTGACCAAATTTTGTTCGAGAACATGCTCAAATATTACTTTAAAAAAATATAAAAATTTATACGAGTAATGTATATTTGAAATAATATATAAAACACGGAGTGATGAGTTTCAACACAGCGACATTAATTAGTTGGATTTTTGCATTTATAAAATCGGTGTCGCGATTTGATAATTTTTATGGTTCTTTTGTAATTATTGAAAATAATAGAAAGGACTATTGACCATGAAAGTAAAAGACTGAAATTAAATTTACTTATCGCAAACATTTCAAGGCCTTCATTAACAAAATTAATATAATTACAATGTTTAGGCTTACAAATATTGGAATTATATCAAAAATTGTTTTATTGTTAGTTTTATTAGTTACACGAAGACTTACAGTAAAATTTTCTTTATTAGAAAAATGGGAGCTTCTTAATGGAAATGATTTGTTAATTCTAAGTTGTTAAAAAATGTTAGCTTACATAAGTTCAAAAAAATTTTCCTTGGAGGCTTGCATTCCCAAAAACTCATTCGAAAAAATTTAAATAATAATAAGAAAGTAGCGTTATCAAGATTAAATTAACGGTAAGAAGTTAAGAAAGTAAATACTCCAATTTCAATTCATACTTATACGTATATAATACATAGGTACCTATTTGATAATTTGTTTGTAAGTTATCTAAAAAAAAATTTTTATTCGAAAAGAAAAATTTATAGCCAATTTAAAATAGATTGATTACGACAGTGTTAATATATGAAATATTTCTATTATCTCAATTTGATTACTGTAAATTGTGGCAGGCCAAGAATTCAATATTAAATGAATCGAATGAATGGTTTTAGATCGTTTTTGTTCTGATAGTAACAATATCAATGCACCATCCTAGAACTTACTATCTCCAAAAAAGAAAAAAAAATTGTTGCACATATCTTTAACAGATAATTTAATTTGAATCGATATTAAAAATTGATAACGGAAGTTTTTATTATTTCATTTTTTCGTGAGAAAATTTCTTTTTGTTTGTTGTTGTTGCATTACAATATTTTTAATACTTTTACACGAAATTAACTTCAGTTAACAAATAAAGACTAACAATAAGTGCAACGCGTGCCGTTTATGTTATTTTAATGATATAACATTTTTAATATTAAAATTAAACAATTTTATGTTTATATAACCGTTGTAACAACTGGGAAAGTGTTAGATCAATCTTGAGTAAATAAAATCCAAAAATTGTTAAGAGAATTTTTTTTCGCAAAAATACATTTAATTAATTATGTTATAATTACTTATATAAGTAAATTATAGTCTTTAAGAGCAAATTATTTTTTTGAAATTTGGTAAAAATTCGCACAATTTACAAGCATTATTTGAAATTTTACAATGAATTTTTATGTTGAAGTGTTTAACACAACACCTCTACAGCATATAAGATCATAATATCATTAACTAATATTAATTATTCTTTGTTATGTATGATAAAAATTTCGTTCAGACTTAAGCTAGTAGGTATGTACATGCTGAGAAAAAGCTCTTGGAAAGTCTCTAAAGTCTTTTAACAAGTTACGAAAATAGTTTAGTATGAAGAAGTCTGCAATCATTTAAAGGTATAGAATTATTAATTTTCTATATTAATCCATCAAAAGATGCTACCAATTAAATACCGGAAATATTTTAGCGTAGAATATTTTTTAAATTAAACTATATGCCAAAAAATTGCTCCTTAAATGCTCTTTAAGAATCCGCAACTGCTCAAAATCCACATGCTTAGTTACTAGTGAATTAATAATTAAAATTTTAAAAATTTGCAAACTCAAAAATTAAGATCGCTATTAAATAAAAAATATTCATCCAAAATGAGTTTTATTTATTTAAAAAAATGTTCCTTAAATGGTTTTTCAGGATCCGCAACTATTCCATGCGTGTAATTATTAATTAATTTTTAATTGATTTTTAAAAAATCATAAAATTCAACGACAGTCGATGACGTCATAGTGCAACAATACTTACAAAAAGTTTATAAAATTTATTTATTATAAATATGGCAAAAATTCCATCAATTATTTGCTTAATCAATACAGCAAATTAAGAGCAATTAAAGAAAAAAACAAACTTCAACATTTCTAGGAGCAATTATTTAATAAAGACTTACCTACTTACAATTAGGTTAACAAATAAAAAATATTCTACGCTAACTTTTTTTCGGTCAGTTTTGTTACATATTATAATAGTTTTGATCACAAAATTTCAAAAATCCCAAAATTTATAATATACAAATAAAAAACTTTTTTTAATTACTGTCATTAGTCCTTTGTGTTATCCGGCATCTTAAATATTTGACTTTATTCTAGTATGGGTACCTGATCTAATCTAGAAATTTGAAAAAATTGATTTTTCTTTTCTTTCATGTTTAAAGCTTACACCCTTAAGAATATGCCCTTAAGAAGATTTTTAAAAATTTTAATTAGTTTTGAACCAGAAATTGCTGATTAAAAAATGTAAGTATTAACGACCATTGTATGGCCACTATGCACGTAACTTAACCCGAAACTTTAAATGCGTTTTTCTCGAAACTCTTTTTTTCAAGACGGCTGCCATTATATCCCAAGTTCTAATGAACCAATTTACTTGAAATTTGGTGTGATACTTCCAAATACATTATTCTATCGCACTAACTGAAAATATAACAAAATTTCAATTATAACTTTTTTTTTTAATTTGGAAAAGTCAAAAAAACTGACCAAAAATATCTTTAAATTAAAATTTTTGTCGTTTTCAACAACAGTGGTCATATCGCGACTGTATATATTGGGTGATTATATTTTGGCGTAAATCCCCGTCATCCGCATGTACCGCTCGAGTGTGGCCGTCTTTTTATTTAAGACAGCCGCTATATGCGAAATTTTTTTTCAATTTAGAATTGATTTGATTTTTTGATTTTGGATTACTATAGAAGGGTTGCATACGTGACAAACAGGGAGCGCCGTTTTTTTGAGACCACCCACTTCATCAGCCAGTGACTTTTTGCATTTTAAATTTTTTTCCCTTGATTTTCTTTTTATGCACATTTCAAACATCAATAAATTTTGGTAAAATAATGGCTAGTAAAAATATTTTTTGTTTTTTTTTTATTGCACTTGAAAAAATAACTACAATTTATTCCTCTAGACTAGAACACCCCCTTAAAAATTATTTTTAATGTAAATAACAAAAAAATTAAATAATTGTACTCTTTTAATTTAATAACTTTCAAACAAAATGAAAAATATGAGACGTCATTCGAGGAAGGATTTAAGTGTGACCCCCTATCACAAGGAGGGGGATGGTCAAGAAACAAATGTTATTTATGGGTGCGGGACCAAACTTGACAACCATACAGCACATTCAATTTATATCTACAAACAAACAAAAATACAAAAATACAAAATACTTGAGTGGAATAAAAAGTCCAAAACTGGGAGTTATGCATCAATTTTACTATCTGGGCATTTTCATATAACTTTAGTCTGCATCCCAAGTTCCATCTGCATTGATATTAAGTGCCATATTTTTCGAACTATACGACACACCTTTTTATTAGATAATATTATTAGAAAAATAAAATATTTTAATGTTACTTTCGGATCATATTTTTATTTATTGTTACCTAAAATTTAGAAACAATATTTTGAAAATAAAAATATTAATGTTACCTTCGGACCATAAGACGCACCTAAAACAAAGATTTTTCTATGTAAAAATACGGATATTAATTTTGTATATTTGCGTAAGAGAGTTTAGCAAAAGCATATGAAAAGTTCTGCTGTTAAATGTTTTTTAAACGAAGTTTCAAAGCAGTTTTTTTAAGGCTCTACTTTATATTAGTAGATATATGAATAATTGCAGTAACACTCTTAATTTATTTTGGTACCTAAACACAGAAAAATTTTAGAACTCTAGTAATTTGTCAACTATTTTAATCATCGGTGACATACATTTGGAAAAAAAATTCATGAAGCACCGTTGACAAAAAGCACTTATAACAAAGAAGTGAACACTGCGTTGATGTAATTAGACACAGAATTGTCCTAGGCCCTTTTTATCATCAACATATCAAGATCACATAATCACATAATCACATAGGCACTTTGTCTATTATATAATTTATTCTCATAAGATTTAATTTTGTTTTGAATAATAACTTTAAAGAACGGTATCGTTCACGTTTTTGTGTTAATTTTTTAAGTTCAATTTTAAATGAAGCATAATTAAAAGACGGTTATAATTAAAAATGTACAAATCGTTACATGCTGACATAACAATGCAAAATTTAAATTTCAAAAATGTGAAAAACTGAAAATTAAAGTAGCGGTATCAAGCATTTTATATTCTAGGTTAATTTTTAGTAAACCTAAAGTTACGCAATGTAATTGAAAATACAAAACTAACTTAATAAATATTTGAGATGTTTTACTACAATATATAGGTAACTTATGAAATAATTACATAAAAAAATTAATGCCAGGAAGAGAATTACTTATATGGCTTTTATTATAAATTTTTTGAATGTAAATTAAATATAGCATAAAATAAACAGCAAAAAAATTAGCCTATTAAGAATTAAATAATAAAAACATCTTTGCACAAAGAACATTTTGTAGTTTAAGGAGCTATTTGAAGCTCTTCTGAGAGTGACGCCTGAGGTATGAGGACTCCGTTTACAACCCCTTTAGCTTGGCTACTGCACTACCAACAAAAGAATGATTTTCGAAAATAATTAAAAAAAGCTACAATATATTCTTAAAAGTTATTTTTTGTGGACGTCATCTGCATCGGAAAATCATCGAAATTACACTTTTCATACAAAAAGAAAATAAATAACAGTGTCTTACATTAAAATAAAAATTGACGAATATTGAAAGTAGCTCAAATTTCCTAACAAGAGCGATAACATGTGGTTATTATTGGTTTATAGCCACATACCACCCAAAAAATGAGCGGCAATGGCCTAAAAACCTTTACCTATATATTTAACTCAAAAGAAGTATTTATAATGCGACTGCCAGCAATCAGTAGAACACTTCTTATGACACTGTGAGACTTAAAAAATTCAAAGAACCTAAACAAAACTACCAAAATCATTAAAAAAGGGCTTAAAAATAAAAACTTTAGACATTTCCAGGATGCTAGAAATTTGAAAAAATACTCATTTTCAAAATAGTATTATACACGTAAATATTTAATGCATTTAGAAAATTAGATCTTATATCCAAGAAGAACAAATCAGTTCATGTAAATCATTAATGACAATGTAGTTAAAAATGAGAGAAAATAGCTCTGAAAGATAAATGAAAATTAAATGCACTTTATAGGATATTTTATTTGGCACAATAGCTAAATTTCCACTTTATGTGTTTGTTCAATAATGCTTATTCCGTTTAAGTTCGATTTCGCTCCAGTTAAGATTTTTATCTTCGATTTTCAGTCTCGACAATTTCTAATAGCCACCGTAATGAATGGAAAAATATTAATGGAATTTTCAAGGAAAGTTATGGAAAGAATGATTCATTTTAGAGAACAACTTAAGACGGCAAAATTTACTCTGTAAGTATGTATTTTCTTTCTTTTCGTTTTAAGTTGCTTAAACAGCATGATCATTTCCCGACTCTGAATGTTAATTGTTTGTTGTATCTATTAATCACATTAGGAGGTTATATTAAATTATCACTTAAAAAGGTCATTTTATAATAGTACCTACGTAGTTTTAGATAAAATCAATATTCATTTTATATTTTTGATATTGATTGTTGTAAGTTATCCAAAAATATTTTATTCCTTGAAATATGTAAAAGCTAATGAAGTCGCTACGGTTGGAGCGCCAAGTATGGTGAAATCTTAGTTTAGTTGAATAATTTTAGTTAGAAACGTTTGAACTAATAAAACACAAAACAGTTATGTTGAGTGAAAATTTAATAGGTACTACATATAGTTTATTTATACGATAAAAATAAAAGAATAGGCAAATTCAATGAGTCACCAATCTTTCAAAATGTTTAGAAGTAGATTGATGGTTTATGGAATTTCCAAATTTTGTACTGGTTTTAAAAAACCTCACATTTGTTTTTTTTATGACTTTTTAATATTTTACTTACATTTAATAACTAACTAGCATTGGTTAAATATAAGTTAAGCCTGGAATTTATTTCAATTCTTAGCCAGAAAATTATTTAAAAAAATCCACATTTCACTTAATCAGCTTTCATATCATCATAGCTTTTTTTTTAAGAACCCTAAATCAAAAAAATTTTTTTCCAAAAAAAGCTAATTTTTAGCATGTTTTAATAGTTTATATCACAATATCAAAGTAAAAGCTTCCCAAAGCTCTTTGATCTATAAATTTTTACGGCTTTAGCATGTACATTGTGTATCAATAGTAGTCTTACTTAAACTAAGAAAATGAATTAAATTGAAAAATATTCCAAATATAACTTTGAAAGCTAAAATATTCAAACATTTAAAATTCCATAATATAAGTTTTCAGAAAAATACTAAATAATGACATTTATTTTATAAAAAAAAAAAAACAATAAATACAAAATTTCATAGAGCTTAGTAAGTACTTATCAAATGACATCTAATTTACAAAGTTTGATATATCGTCTAATAATTTAAATCAATTCAAATATCTTTGCATTAACAAAAAAAAGTATAATTGCTTCATTGTTTCTTGTCATTTATTCATCTCGATGATCTAGCGGAATTTTCAAATTACTTTAGACATGTAATAATCATCTCTTAATGTAACTCATACCTATAAATTAACCTTATATGAATAAAATCAAAAGTGTTTCAATATTTTTTAAGTGATTCACTTTTATTCATTTCACTTTTTTAATTGAACATTGAACATATTTTGCAGGTCCATCTGGTTGCATTAAAATTCCTTCGTTTGTTCGTTTGAAAAGTGCGATTCCAGTCATTTTTTGAAATAACTTACATAAAGGTCTAATTTAATATCTTTTATACTTATTTAAAATAAAATTATTTTATACTAACGTAAAGATATATTATAAAGTTTTTTTACAAAACTAAAATTAAGCTCCTAGCTTATATTATTTTGTATATTGCAAAATGAACAATCGAAGCGTTTTCTTACGTACATTAAGTAAGAACTAAGATATAAAGTTGTTATTTTTATAGAAATAAGGTAAAAGTATTTATTATTGAGAGTACTCTTTTTTGCATAGAAGTAAATTTTTCAAATATTATTCTATCTTTATATTTAAACTGATGGTAAATATTAGTTTTTAGTTTTTAATTTTTATTTTTCTTCATCACATTGTATATGAACCGCAAACATCAAAAATCAGCTAAATACGTGCTTAGTTTAGCTTTTTTTTCTCTTGCGTTAAAAATATGTTTAGTTTTGATTTGCATTTCTTTAATGTTTCATTTTTTATTGATGATTTATTATAACATGAAGAAATATAAACCGTCAACCGTTATGGTAAAACGTCTACATTCACTGTTCATATAGCGCCTCAAATCGTGATCAAGAAACGGTTTTTTATTACTTAAATATTTTTTTCAAAATAAAAATCCAGATGCTTAGCGTTCTTTAGAAGCTGTAGCGGAAAAACATTGCACTGTGTATAAAAATTAGTAAATCGTTAATTTTCTATGTTTCAAACAAAAATTAAACAACATTACTAATACTGGCAGTTAAAGAATTTTATGCTTTATTAAGTTTAATGTTATTTTTGGTATGATATATATTATGTAGTTTCGCTTTCATAAGGCCACTGCTCTTTTCAGGAAAACAAAACATTCTAATAAACGTTAGTTACTTTTTAGCCTATCTTAGTATTATTGAGAAGACAATATAATTTTTGTTCATTATACTTGTTTTGTTTGTTTAGGCCTTTTAAGGTTAATGATAGTGGTTTGTTGATCAAAGTCTATTTTGACAAGAGGTTTTTTTATACGGTGTCGCGACCAAATATCCGAAAACAAAATAACCGGGCGACGAAATAACCGCGGACAAAATAACTGCGGACAAAATATTGCTTTATATACATATTATGCTATATATATATATGTACATAACACCCTGAAAAATATGCACTGAGAGTATTTTTGACAACACTATTTTCACACACAAAACAAAAAAATTAATACATTTATTATTTTCATGATAAATATATTTGGATTTATTTATGTCTTCAAAGTGAATTGATATTATATGTTAGGATTATTGGATATTCTGGATTGTGGTTTATGTTTCTTTTAATAATAATTACACAGTTTTAAAATATAGAAAATTATATTTTATTTGAGGAGCTTCGAAAGATATGTCCTTACACGTTGAGGTTGTCTTATGCGACTTGTTATCCTTACATTTATTTTGGAGATTTTTTTTTTTTTAGTAATTCCGCGATGGTTTCTTGATGTTTGCGAAACTCTATATCGTATCTTTTTACATCATTATTTCTTCGCTAGACATTAAGTATCTTTTTAGTTGTATCAATATTTTCATTATTGAATTTTGATGATGATCAATGACTCGTATGGAAAAAATCTGTTAGATTCCGGTTTTACGTTATTTAATTACGAATCGGACAAATACTCAATCAAAACGCTTTTCGCGGTTGATTCCGATTTCTCCCACTTATTGTCAGGGACTGGCGGTTCCGGATTATCGATCACATGAATCACTTTAAGTTCATTTAGAAAACTACGGATTCTAAATTTCCAGATATTATAATTTTCACCATTGAAAGATTGAATGTTTCTTTCAATTTTGGAATTTCCCATTTTGGCTTATTAATTAAAAGTTCATTTCAAATTCCAAATGTAATCAATTGAAAATTGTCACCAAGAAACACTTAACCACTCACTTAAACTTAGCACCAACTAAAATTGATTTCACTTATAAATTTTTTCTTTTTATTTATTTATTTAATCAATTGCGTAAACTGGGCTCCATAACCTGTTAGGATTATTGGATATTCTGGATTGTGGTTTATGTTTCTTTTAATAATAATTACACAGTTTTAAAATATAGAAAATTATATTTTATTTGAGGAGCTTCGAAAGATATGTCCTTACACGTTGAGGTTGTCTTATGCGACTTGTTATCCTTACATTTATTTTGGAGATATATATATGAACTTGCCAGTTGTCCATCATAAAACCATAGCTAGAGGCCAGTACCTCTATGAGTCATGACTCCAATTTGTCACATTCGAGTGTCGCTAACAGTAAGTGAGTAATAAAGTTAAATTCCTTATTTTCAAGGATAAATAACGAAAACATAAATATTTTCACACAATAGAAACCTTTCTCTAAACCCTTACAATTTAACAAGCTGTTAAATAATAAAAATAACATTCTTAAAAGAGTAGATTTTTGACGACAAACTTTAATATTTCAACATTATATTTATCCTGTTGTGCAATTATTTTGTCCATGGTTATTTTGTCCGCGGTTATTTCGTCTTCGGATATTCTGTTAGGGCACCTTTTCATACTTTCCCATTATTCCTCAGAAATTGCCAAATCCAAAATATTTGATTTTTTAAAGAATATTCTATTTTAGAAATTAAAAAATTAATTTTTCTATGCATATTTTCAAAGTTAAAACTATAAATAATTTGCCTTAAGAGGATTTTTCTAAGTTATAATTTTTTTCAAAGCTACAGTTATTTTAATGGCGCGCAACTAAGCCGGTCGTAATGAGACTTCAAATTTTAAATATTTCTTTCTCGAAACCGTATTTTTTGAAACTGATTTGTTTGAAATTTTGAACAGTTTCTTAATGAGGTCTCATGAACTACTTCGGTAACTAGCGATCGTCAAATCCAAAAACCTATGAAAAAAAATCTTGGGTTTTTATTGGGATTTGAACCCAGGACCACTGACGTATAGGGCAACTATTTAGTCAACCACACCACTCTTGACCCAATAATATCGTATATTTCAAATAGCTTAGGGCCTTATTAAGTCTAAAACCAGCCCTGCTTTCAGCCTTAAAAGAAAGAGCCTCAACTTTTAAGATAATTTCTAGCATTTCTAGCAAACTCGGTGTGAAAGCTTCAATTTCATTTTATTGTACATATTTTTTGTATTTACAAAAAGAGCTGTTAAATCATAAATGCAACACACGGTTTTCTTTTAAGCATAGAACATACTGAAATTCTTGGAATCAATTGAGTTGAAAATTCCGCATGAATCAGAGATGCTTTGTTAGAATGAATGTGCTATCTAACAGCACACGGTTTCATATATTAGAAAAAATTCACATCTAATCACCGTGCACGTTTTGATAAAAAAAGGTATTTAAATGGTGATACATTGACGAACGAATATTTTAACAAAATAAAAATATGTTTGATGGTGGAAGACATTGCTTTATTAATACAGGAAAATGTGGCTTAAAGGTTTGAAGGTAAGGCCAGCATATTTGTTACCAGTGGCGTGCAGTCCGTGGAAGCTGTGGAAGCGCCGCTTCTCTAATTTCTTTCGAAAATATATGAGTACCTAAATAATGTTTTTTTCAAAAATATTTCAAATTTGCGTACATATTGGTACTATATCCGTTATTTATTAAAATTTTGGTTAAATATTCCAGTTAACTTTCAAATGATAGTAAAATTTCAAACAAATCTAAAACTTTTAGACGTTCAACTTACTAATAATCAAATATAAAACCCAACAACGTGTTTGAAATCCGTGGATTAAACAGCGTAGCCACTATACACCATAATGATATGATGAAATGAGATAGACTTATGTAAATATCCGTGGAAGCTGCTTGAGTTGTAGAATCTACTTAACATACAGCGATTCAGCATGATCGCGCATGCGTATGCGGTGTCTAATGACCCAACTTGCTAAAACGGTTTGCTTACTTGGATGCTACACACTGAAATACCCCATAGAAAATTCTATAGCTCTATTCAATAGAACATGGGGAGCCAAATCAACGTATAACGAGTGGAATGAGTGTAGGCATGTAGTGTAGGCACAAAATGTACCATCCTTTACTATAAAATAGTTAAAGAAAATACAAATTTTTAATAGGAGTGTTAAAAAAACGCAAATGCCAGATATGTAAAATGAGCATAGACTAAGACTATTATTAATAAGACCAAGACTAAAATCGAATAAGCAAGACCAACACCAATAGCAAGATTGGGACTTGGTCTTAGTCTTGCTTTGGTCATTGAGGAATTTAACCTTTCGGTATTTAAGGCTACAACATATAATTTTTTAAAAGTTAATTTAAATCGTTTACATCAAAGTTTTCAAATGATTTTTTAAAAATTTGTTGAAATAAATTGTTGTAAAGTGCATTTAAAAATAAGCGATTTTAAATCGCATTGCTTTGGAAAAGCTTTAGTACAAACTTCATAAGTAGGTATTGCGTTAAATACTTTTCTATGAAAGTGATAAATGAACGATCATTTCCAAAATTTATCGCCAGATGTTTTATTTAATTTTTTTTACGGAGCGTTACTACTAATTGTACGATACGGCCTGTACGGATAAATTCACACGGGAAATCCGATTTCGCGCTTGAACGCACAAAACGAATTCAAACGTCGCAAAAACTGCATTTGCTGCATTATAAATTAAATGATATTTTTTGCACATTAATAAAATCACAGTAATTATAATCAACGTTAATTTTTCAACAACTATTATCATTCCGAATTCTTAAATTTTGTCATTGGGCTTTTAAGAATATTTTTTTGTCTTTGTACCATAAACTTAATTGTATTTTAATTTTTGTCTATAAGAGCGTGTAAATATAGAGACATATACATCGGCTTTTCGGATCAATACATTTGCTGATTCATTTATTGATTTATATGTTTTGAACTTGAAAGAATAACTTACATAAAATAACATTTCTTTGTACCATTGAATATAAATATTATAATCGAAAAGGCCATTATTTAAGAGGTACTAAGATACAAAATTATTGAGTTAATGATAAAGTTCATACTGGAAAAAGGAAGGATTATATGTATTTTAATATAGTTTATTTAATGATTATAGAATGACATGACCTTTTCTCAGGTTGAACCGGAAAGATTTGAAATTTCGATTGAAAATACACTCTATAGCGTTTGAAACCAAGTAAAATAATTTTAATGCATATGCAATGCATTTATGTATCAAGAGAGTACATTTGATTTTTTTTCTTGTAAAAACGAAGGCGGAACGTAAATTTCCTTGTGGAACCGTGAACTCAACCGCCTACAATGATTTGATATAATTTATAACATACAAATTAAAGTAACATAATTGATGTTAGGTATTTTATTTTTATTTTTACTTTTTTTATTTTTTTTATTTTATTTTTATTTTATTCGCACAAAATGAAAATAAATGCAAGCGTTGGTTGAATCAATGAGCATAATTCCGATTGAAAAAAAATGCATCATCCAATGATTATTGAACCAATTGGAACGAGTGCATTTCACGATTGACTGATGTTGCATAATTATAATGAATGTTTGATGAAAATTCAAGGGGGGTTGATGATTGGAATGAATTGGATTTGATGAATTTATTAGTGTATCAATCATCATTCATGAAGATGTATATTGTTTTTCTGTGTAACTACAAGTTTATGTAGTGAAAGCCAAAACAAAATATTAAAATCATTTTACCAACATTTAAATATTTAATTTTAATTTTGCTATGCAAATTAAAACTTTTTAAAGTTGATATTTTAATTAAATTCTTCATTAATGGTAAGGCTTTTAATATACCAAGGTTGTAGGTATACTCAAATAGACAATGCACAGAGAAGATTCCATAAACCAAAGCTCATGGGAAATGTTAACTAATAATTTCAGTTATGCACACCGTCATTATTCAAGCGAGGAAGTTTCTTGATATTTGTCACTCTCTTCAAACGTTTTATAAAATGAATATCATAGCCACCGATTAACAGCAACCGATCAAGTTGTCCAATTAAAAACTTCTTAAAATTGGTAAGCGTGTGAAAAACACAAAAAAAAAGCTCTTATTAACAGTAATGTCTTTCAATGAGTAAAACTAAGTGTCTTACAAGCTAAAAGTTTCTTAAGAACTCACAAACTTCACATCAAAAAGCTTAGACATAAATTCTCAACTTTTTTTCAAAATTCCAGTAATCGTTTGAAAAGAATGTTTTTCGATAGTATGTTTGATTTTTTTAAAAATCTTCTTGCTCAACTTATATCAGCATGATTGTAGAGCTACGGATAGAATATCTGAACCTTTGAAAAATGGCCAGTATTGTTGATTTTTCTATTTTGACAAAATTAAAATTTTTTGCTCTCTCAATGAATTTTTGATTTTATCAAACTATGATAAATAATATGATACTTTTCTCGAAAGTTTGAGACTCTCTAGAAATAATCTACGAGCTCAGATCTTTACTCTAACAACCTTATCTGTACATTGAATATTTTTGGAAAAATTTATTCTAATAGTTTTAATTATCGATACAGAGGCTAAATCCAACATTTTTTAAATTTTTGTCTGAGTTTGTCTATTACCATCGCTTTAATCACTTGAATCACTTGAAGATCATTTAATGGATTGTAATGAAATTTGATATCTAGGATACTTTTTATTGCGGAAAAATGTCTCAATTTCACGGGAAAATAGAACAACTGTTAACATATTGTTAGTCCATTGAGAAGTTATATTTAGGGTTGCAAAAGTCAGTAGACGCAATTTTGTTTTTTAGTTGTCAAGAGGGAGTTAGTGTGAAGTTAAATCCAAGTTTGTGAGGTTGCAACCCTTGTCTTACGGCCGTCATTTTGTAAAAAGAGCTATCAATTGTTTTTCGCTATATCGGGCAAACTATTCGTTGCACAGAAAATATATAAAAACATTTATTGGTAAAAATTCAATTAAAATTATCTAGAACTTTAGTTCTATAATTTTTTAGTCGTAGAACCAAAAATAACAAAGTTATTAACAAGAATAGATAACAATTTGGGAGCAAATTTTCTTTTAAGAAACAATTTTTATTTATTTAATAGCGTTATACAGCGATGCGCAACTTGCAGTATGCTCCGATACTGGTATAAGTATATAATAATATGAATGGTTTAAGAGTAATTTTTTCTCATCTTTCCATTTTATGAGAAATATTTTTACAAAAAATATAATCTGCGGTGTCCTCAGTCTATTTGATGGGCTTGGCTGCGCCTCAGAATCTGGTCGTGCTTCTAGTATCGAATTGTTTAAGGAAGATGAAGAATGAATTGGAGTTAATGTTGGCAGTTTATTTTCAAAGCCATTCTGCTAGATTTGTTTTGATATCTCCATTTGGAAAAAAACATTTACATGTATTTTTTTGAAACCATCGAAAGGACGTACAGCCAAACAATTATTTTGTCCGACAAGTTCTATGTACGGAGACGTCATTACAGATAATCTGTTGTTTCTGCATGCCTTCACCGAATGTACCACGACTTCAGCAGCTTACAACATCAACAAAATATGGAATTTCTCACAACTCTAAAAGAACCTCCTGAGTTAGCTAGTGAAACAGCGTTATTTCTCAATAAAGTTGAACCTACTTTGCTTTGATTTTTTTCACGTCTTTATATGGTAGCAATAAAGATGATGATTCTCTTGACAGTCTTAGATATAAACAATTCTCCAAGTCAGTGACAAAAAATACCTTTATTTAGTTTTCACTTCCTTCATTCAACACAAGACACAACCTCCGTGGTAATCATCAGGTCTAGCCGTAGCTCAGGAAATACAAAGAACCACAACTGGATATTGGATAGCTCTTTGTACAAGACAAGCAAACCAAAGGAGCAGCCCAGTATTGTGCCAAAATAGGCTCCGTTGTATATATTTTCCTACATAGGGAAATGAATGGGAACAATGAGGTTCGAAATTTAAAAAAAAAAGAAGGAAATTCAGAAAAATAAAAAATGATGATGACATTGGTGATTGTCGATATAAATTTGATACAATTTTTAAAAGTAGCACCTATGCTTTATTCGTTGTTGTACTTATAATTTAACATTTTTTTTTAAATTAGTGCTAAAAAGATTGATACCCTGAAGCCTCTGGAGTGCAAGTGTCAAATGGCCCAAACAAAGCACAAAATGAAAGTAATTAGTTATCTTTTCTTTTCCTTTTTACTTACCATCTATTTCAAAATGTTGGTCCCAAAAATTTATTATAACGTAGGTGCATATCAAAGATTGAACTTATATGAGTATGAACATAATAACGAATGTTAAACAATATCAATTTGTTTTATTTGATAATACGTGTATGAAAATTAGACTTCCTCTCAAAAAAATTAGTAATTTTTGCCTTCTTTAAATTTCGTCTTTATCTAATTAAAAAATTAAGACTTCATATTATTGTGAACATGGAATTTTATATGGCTGAAGCTGGATTAATGATGCCTCATTAGAAGTTTATGGATGTATCGTGTAGATAATTCTACATTGTAGTTTGTAATTTAGTTTGCATAACCTCTGCATTTTAATAATAAAACTAATCATTATAATAATTTTTTATACATTTTGATTAATATAAGTAGCAAATAATTGCTTGCTTTTCAACAAGTCCATCACTGTCACTTACAATCCATTTCCTGACTATAACTATCATGTTTTTTATTTTATCTTTTTATTAAAAAAACAGATAAACTAGGTAAGCATTTTTATTTATGGCAGTTCATAAGTCTAGATAAAAGAAAATATCGTGAATCGATTCAAAGTTACCTCAAGATGTTTCGCTGTGGAACACTTTTTTTGTTTTCAAATTTTCATTCTTTTGATACAATTTTTGCTTTTTCAATTCTATTGATCTATTTCTTGTTTTGCTAGCATTTAAGCTGATATTGCAGCAAATGTAGTGCGATTAATCTTTCCAATCTCTGTCTACGGCTGATAACAATGATTTCTATTTTCATTCAATTTTATCATTTTACTAATTCATCGAACTTAACACCGATGAGAAAACCCTGGGAAATATTTAGTTGTAGTTTTATTTTTGATATTGCCTTAATATTGATTTGACTTAAAAATTTGTTGTGTCAAACTTGGCTCAAATGAACTTTATTATTTACCTTAAGTATCAACATATTATGTATATCTATAGAACTCAATGCTTTAGTAACAAACGATATCAAAATAATAATTTTTATTAAAATTAAATGACATCTTAGTGAACATTTTTCGAGCAGCGGCCTATCGATATCTTTAAGTTATCTATATATATATATATATATATATATATATATATATATATATATTGCAGCACTATAAGCCTTTTAGGCCTTTGGCTTCTATTTCCTTGACGAGTCCTTTCCATTTCTTCCTGTCCTTTGTCATTTCCCTCCAGCTGCTTCCTACTAGTTCCTCCACGTCAGCTTTCACGGCTTCAAACCACTTTTTCCTAGGTCGTCCTCTCCTTCGTTTCCCACCTCCACCTTCCAGCAGTACACTTTTTGCCCATCTTTTTTCTGGCGGCCGCATTACATGTCCCAGCCATCTAACTCGTTGTGCTCTTATTTTTTGGGTTATTTTGGGCCTTTTGTATAACTCCATCACCTCTCTGTTTGTCCGCCTGCGCCACAACTCCTCTGTCATTTTCACCCCTCCAAAAATCCTTCGCAACACCTTTCTTTCCCATATCTCCAGTTTAGCTTCATCTTCTTTTCTCACAGTCCAGGTCTCACACGCATACAGGACTGTTGGTCTTATGACGGTCTCGTATAGCCTTATTTTTGCCGCTCTTGGTAAATTTTTTGACCCCAGTACTGTTGTAAGTGCCCCCACTGCTCCGCTTGCCTTCAGAATCCTCTTCTCTATCTCCTCGTCTTCGCTTCCTCTATTTGTGACCACCACTCCCAGATACTCGAATTTGTTCACTTTCTCGACCTTGTATACTTTTCCTTCTGCTCGGAACTCCACGGACTCATTCTCCTTTGCCACATCCACTCCCATTTCCATATACTTTGTTTTTTCCTCGTTTATACGTAAGCCGTACTTTTGCGCTTCCATCTCGAATCCTCTAAATACCTTTTGCAGTTCCTTCCTTGACCTTGTTAGCAAGACTACATCATCGGCATATGCTATAGTTTGGTTCTTGTAATGTCGGATCAGTCCTGTCCTCTGGATTCCGCTTTTCCTTATGATCATATCCAGGACCAGATTGAAAAGGTCCGTGGACAGAGGACCTCCCTGTCTTAGACCTCTCTTGATGTTAAATTGTCTCGAGTAGCTTCCTTCCACCGCAATTCTATTGTTCGTACTGGTATATATATATATATATATATATATATATATATATATATATATATATGTATATAATTTTTTATACATAGATGTAGTAACTAGTAAGAATGGTTTTTACCATATTATCTAATAGGTATTTGTTTTTCAATAACATTTGTACTGCTCGTCAATGTTGAGGTTGTAAGGGTATATAAGTACTATATCATAAATGACTCATGATCTAAGATCTTTCTAATGGCTTTTCTCTGATCTTAATGTAGGTTAAAAATAACACTTATGAATAAAAACAACGCCTATCTTTATTAAAAATTATTATTACTCATAAAAAATATTAATTATTTATTTTTTTTTTAAATATTTATCAATAAAATATATCAATTTGGTGATGGTGGTGTTGTTGTTGTTATGTAGTAGTTGAAAGAGAAGTACACGAGCTTAATAATGTATAATCTGTAGTAAAACCTGTTGAAACCGCGGGAGCCACTGACCCTATATCTTCGCCTGTATGGTATTTTAAATACAATGGACCTTGCTCAACGACTGCGAGAAAAAAATAATTAAAGATACAGAACAAAATAATATAAAACAAGGAGTATTACCTGTAAATCCTGGCGTTGGTGGCGTGCTTTCTTTGCAAAACTGATTGGTACTTGGTATTGGTTGGACATAATTTGGGCATTTTCCCGCCGTTGTAGTAGTTGTCGTTAACACCCCTTTCGTATTAGAATAACTAAAACATAAAATACAATCAATGTAAATTAATTGGACAATGAATTTTCTTACGTGATCCCGCAATAGTTTGGTTGTTTTTTAAAACAAATTGCATAATCTAAATTAGACCAAGTGAAACCATGACCGTAATTGAATGACATAACCGTGCCGCTAGGCTGAGTGAAGTATTGCAGACAATCATAGGGTGCTTTAAAATAAAAATAAAAGTATAGTAAAGGATGAATTACTAATTGACTTTTTTCTTTCCAAACCTAAATATGGGAAGTCTTCAGCCGCTGTGGATTGATGTTTTTTGTTTTCCAGAATATGCCCCTTTCGATGCTTGTTTTGTGTAATTGTAGGACATTCCAATTGAGTTATTCGGATATTCCAATTACCGAGTATACCACCAGTGATTGTTTGTTGATTAACTACCAATTGAATACTTTGTGTTTGCGTTCCATTCACAAAAATATAGACTAAAACAAAATGATTTAATTCGTATGGAAAAATATTCTATTGTATACTTACTATGTTGACCGCTTAAGGTTCCACATAAAGGTGGAACTGTATTTAAAGAATTGCTTACTGTAAAAGTTGATTCACAATAAATAAAACCAGTTGGCTGGCCGGCCACTGTTGGAGGATTAATTACAAAAGTTTCGAAATCAAGTCTAAAACATAGCAAAAAAATTCTTGTTATTATTTATTGAAAATATTCAAGCGTGATGTGAAACTTTGAAGTATCAGTAGATATTTATATCTAAGCTAGATACCAGGAATACTAGGCGTTGTCGAGATTGAAGTTTATTGCAATTATAGAAATTATTATCCCGTATTTTAACAATGCTTGTCTTTCGATTTCTTTAAACCAAAATTAAAGCTTGTTCCTATTAACTAGCGATGAAATAAAAAAGGTTTAATCAACAATGTTGAGGTCCAGTTTTTAACGACTAATGTTATTTCATTCTTTGGAGACTTATGATTCAATTGCTTTTAATGTATCATTTTTTTCAATTGGAAATATTGAATATTTGAGTTATAGGCGCAAAAAGAAACATATCCTATATATATATCATATTACCACAGGTCATTATCCTTTTGAATATTATTTGACAAACTTGTTGTTTAATTAATAAAAAAAACTTTTATGACCTTATTACAATTACTTTTATATCGTAAAAAATAGTCCTAAATTTTTCAGAATTGAGAATAGCTGTGAATCGAGATGCAGCTAAAAAAATTTTAACATAAAAAATATTGAACATAGAAAATGGAAATATTCGACAGAAAAAAAAATTTACTGTGAAAATATTATACACAGAAATGGAAAAAAAAATCTGTTTGAAAATGGCAAAACCATTGAAGAATTTGATAATAATTATTTTAATTTTTTTAGCTCGGGCATATCGTGTATGCTTACTAAATAAAATATTCTTTAAATACTAGAAAGTTCATATACGATGAAGAAATGTAGATCAGAAATTGAGCGAAAGAGAAAAGGCGTGAGCTCTGACCTAGTATTAGTTTTGTTCCACACGTTGATGCTAAACGCTGCTAGAAAGACAATGAGCAAGGCACATTGACCAAGAGACAAGAGTGAGTGAAGAAATGTTTCAGTTTACGCCTTACAGTCGCTTGGCCGCATTAGGCCGAGAGTCGAGCTATGTACGTATGTTTTCATGACAATCGCGTATTTCGACCTTTTGACTGATTTGGTGGTGTTTAAACACTGAGTAACCGGTTTTTAAGTCGAGTGATTATGTTACTTTATGTTCTTTACTCTGGGTCAATGTTGTCTAGCTCTTTGTCTTTTTGGCAGTGTTTAAACATCATCAGAAGAACAATAGGAAGAAACCTATTAATTAACGTACGGCGTAATTACACAACGGCTCTTAACTGAGGCAGTATTTTTTTAAATTAACCTCTGTAATTGACAATGGTAAAAAAAGGTTTTATTTTTTTTAACTAAAAGATGTGATATAACTAGCGGCTACCTGTGATTTAGTTCAAGTAAAATATAACAAGAAAAAAATCCTGTCTTAAAAGTCTATACTTTTTTTGAAGAGATAAATCATCTAAATCATGTAAGTGTAAACTTTTAAAACAAAGTTTTTGAGATTACGTTACAACATATAGAAAGAGTCATTTAAAAAAAAAAAAAATTTAAATTAGTCATGGAAGTAGTCATATTAACAGTGAAGGTATTTTTGAGGAATTTATAGTTATGTTTTAAAATATGCATTGAACCTTTAAGGTTTAAAACAAACGATTTACAAACAAGCAAAAGCAGGTCATAAAATTTACATGTATATCGATACTTGTAAGAATATAATTTGAGAAAATTGATCATTTAGGTGTTAGCCTTAAGAAATGAACAAATTTCAATTCCTTTTTTGAACTACGAAGAATGAGATTTCAAAAAATTCTTCCTTAGTGAAAAACCATATCAACTCAAGAATAACATTTTAAAAATAAATGAATTTATCTTCAATGGTTTAATGTCCAACATGTTTGTCAGTCAATCAGCCTACTGTTTTATATATAAAGATATACTTGATGATATATATTTTAATTATCAGAAATCTTTTTTTAAAAATTATTCTTTAAAACACTTTTTGAAAATAGAGAATATCAACGAACATATAAACATTTTTTATAGTGTAAGTAAAGATGAGATTGTTTGCAAGGAAAAACATTTTTTTTTTTTTTTTTTGACGCGTATTAATACTAATGTAAGCTGTACTTACCGAATTTCGCATACGCTCGTGCTGATTAAATTTACTGTATGGGTACATGTTGTAGAATTGAGTCCTGGATTTGAAAAATACGCAACCTTACTTTTCGATGATTGATCGCAAGTATTTTGGGTATCTAAATTTTTTGAAAAAGTTAATGAGTTTTAAATTTGTGCATAGTTTACTTTTGTTCGATATTTACTAATGCAACAAGAGTTGAAGCCTCCACATTGCCGATTACCCTTCTGAACTTGGCCACCTGAAGTTCGGCATTCTCTTTTACTCATACAATACCCATGAGTGGTAGAATTGTCAGAGTAACAAAGAAGTCCAGGTTGAATTTTTGCTGGTTTCAATTTGATCGCTAAAATATTACATGTTAACAGTTAAGTTGCAATTTTAAATCATATATTCATTATAAAAAACAACGCTTACGCCTTCTAGTTGCAGCTTTTTCAAAAAGAGATTGCACTACGTCAGTGTCATCCAGAAAACTATGAATTCCACAAACAATTGATACAAACAGGGTAATAATTACAAAAATCAAAACCCACCGCATGGTCGTTAGTGACGAAACTTTTTGAATGAATAAAGCACAAATCACTTAATTAGGGGGAATATATAGACAATTTTGTCGCCACTCTTTGCTCACTTTAAGTCAATATTACTTTACTTAAAATCAATATTAATGAACAAATAAACTTAAGCGAGACAAAATGACTGGACATTACATTTAATTGACATATTATTTCATACTTTATCCACTATTTAATACTAAACATTAAGAAGTAGTTAATGTGAAATTTGAAAATTGGCCTCCTTAACTCCTTACAGTTAGTTCAATTTCATTGATTTTTGATTAAACATACAGCAAAGTATAAAAATGCATTAGACAAAGAAAATGTATTAATTGTTAATTAACGGTATTTTAAATGGGTTCATTCTGTATTAATTCATTAAATATTTATTTTAAATAATTGAAGAACTCATCGTAAGTTCGCTAGTGCAAGTTTACTTAGAGAGTTCTTAAGAGTTGAACTTAAAATAGAGGAACACTTGTTTATTTATTATTTTTTGTATATATACAGGTAAAATTTTTTAACGGTAAATTCGAATATTTTAATTTTTCTTTAATACCATTTGAGTAATATAGAAAAATATTATTTGGTGTTTTAAGTTAAAATAAAATCGATGCTGTCTTGCTTATTGAAACAATTGAGAAAAATTTAATATTAAAAAATCTTTCCACTACATCTATCAGTACCTACCTTCATTTTCGTTTAGGTTAATATTGCTGCGATAAAAATATTAGTTTAAAAGTTTTGAGATAGTAATAACTTAAATTTCAAATTTTTAAGTTCCAAAAGTTTAATTTTAGGTATCTTAGTTCACTGGTTCTTGACACTGAAGTTAAAGTCTTAGAAATTGAAACACTACTATTACCAACAATCCACCCCATTCAATCTTTCGAAAATGTATGAACTTCGATAAAAAGGAAACCCCATATAGGCAGTAGCATAGTGCGTACAACCGGTGGACTATAGTCTATATACCTTTTAGTATACATATTCCTCCCCCTAAATAAAATATTTGTTTTAATTATTAAAAAGAGTTAATATTTGTTAAATAAAAAATTTCAAAAAATTGACTTGACAATAGCCATTTTTAGTTGGATAGACCTAGAAAATAAGAAATAATATATTGTTAGTTTTTCAAGCACTATAAGTAGGTAGAATAAAAGATATACCTACGTAACGTTTCTTTTAACTACAATTTTAGTTAATGTTAGATTTACCATTAGGCAAAGTAGACAATGGCTTAAGGAGACGGGTTTTTGAGGAGTAGTAAATCATGGTAGCTGTAATTTTTACTATCCAAATAAATGTTGGAATTTTCTGGTAAATATCCTGTATTACTGGTTCCCTGACATTTGCGGCCGTCTATTTGTATAATTTCGACAATTTGGATCTTTCACAATTGGGGTCATGGACAAATAAGGTATTATTCAATCCAGCCCATCCGCAACTGGGAAAATTTACTGTATGCAAAAACGTATTACAAATGAATCAATGTTTTTACAATTGTTTGGGATTTTTAATGCAATTTTTGCTGTATTTCTATTTTTTTCTCATATTTAAATTTCTCGGAATCATTTTGAAAGTTTTGCACACCAAGAGCTTCTTTAAAATTAAATTAACAAGTTTTTTCTCATGAGCTCTGGTCTACTACCTTTTTTATCGACTAGTGTCTTCTTGATTCTGATAATGTCTTTATTGATGCCAAAAGGAAATGTCGACATACTGGGATGACTGTAAGATCTGTAAGTGAGCATTTGAACAAAAGTTACGTACCTGTGATAAAATTTGAACTCCAAACACTTCAGTAATAATAGGCCCGGTTTTCAATGGCCCCAGTTAAAAGTCTGCCTATGGTGGGCTCCTAAACATGCGGGTATAGAAGGCAATAAAAAGGCCGACCAACTGGCCAAAAATGGCGCCTCATCAGACCTCATAGGACCTGAACCTTTTTGTAGAATCAAAAAAAGTAGAATCAAAAACGCTTTTCTGGCTTGGGAGACCAAAACCAAGGCCTCGTACTGGAGGAATACTACGGGGTATAGACAAGCTAAGAAATTCATAAAGTACTCAAAGAAGAGAATTCACCATATTTTGTCACTCGGCAAAATGTATACCATCTTCACAAGATCGGTAAAGCCGAAACTAACATATGTCGTCACTGCTAGAAAGCGGCAGAAACGGCAAAACACATTTTGTGCTCATGTAAGGCAGCTTTCAAAAGAAGACTGCAGCATCTCGGAAAGACGGACTTGGCGCCTAGCGAGATAGCAACGGCAGCAGGTGCTGGCTTTCTTTAATAGCCTGGAGCTCCCCTAGTAAACACAGGGGGTCACATCACAATAGACCTCCTTGGTCGCAGTGATAAAAGGAAGGAATATACTGGGACCCTTAAAACGGAAAAACATGGCCCCAGTTGGTAATGGCTCCAGCTCTCAGTGACCCGCGTTGCTAATGAACCCAGTTGTTAATGGTCCCAGTTGTACAGGGATCGAGTTATGTATTAAAGGTCAGAAATCAGAAATTAACGTTAATTTTCGATACCTTTCAGACGGCATTTGGAGAAATAACTACCAGCGGTAAATTCGTAAATCTGGAATCTTAGCCTTGAGAGCCATTATATGTGGTAAATGTTAAGTCATGCATTTTTGTTTCTTTTGCTCAAAATTTGGCACCGATTTAAAAGTGGCGTCTAGATTATTGAACCTGTCTTACTCTTCACGTCTCTTGATTCACTTATTGAGGCCCATGATTATTATTTTGATATAAATATAAAAAAAAAATAAAAATAAATGTTATATCTATTTTACCAGCAAATGTTTTTGTCTCATACATGTAATTTAAAATGGTTATTATTGAGTTAAAAACTATAAGGTTTAAGGCATTTGATAGATTTTTTGAGTAGGTAAATGGTATTTATATGAAAATTTCTTATCAGCAGTATCAAATTGGAAAAAATAAAGCTTCTGCTGCTTATTGAAACTATCGTTTAAAAGCATTGTCGAACAACACGCGACTTTTGCATGGGTATTGCGGACTGCAGTATTCCTAAAACTTTTAAAAATCTAACATGTGTAGATTATCTACTAAACGTCGTTAAAATATGCATGACCAGCATAATATTCATAAAATTTATATGCGTTGTTATCGTAAACGTAATTGTATTTTAGACAACTTGCTATATTGACCATTGCAATGTGGATGCGCAATCTATACTAATATATAAAATTGAAGAGTTTGTTTGTTTGTTTGTTTGATTGGTTGAACGGGCTAATCTCAGGAACTACTGGTTCGAATTGAAAAATTCTTTTAATGTTGGATAGCCTAATTATTGGGGAAGGCTTTAGGCTATATAACATCACGCTACGACCAATAGGAACAGAGTATCGATGGAAAATGTTGCAAAAAACAGGGAAATTTTTTCCTTTTGAGAGCGTTCGTGGCCTGCCCTGCATAAACGATTAAAGTTACGCAAAAATCATGCAGAGCAAAATTGTTCCTCTTAAAAAGTTCTACAAAAAAGTCAGCAACGACATATGTCTATCTTTTACGGTTAGCCCGTTATAACCTTTTTAATGGTTGTTAAGGTTGTTTCAAAAATAATTCATAATTTGCGAAATTGTTTTTAGAAAGATATTATTAATTCTTACCCAAATACATATGGTTTTTAATAAAATTTGGTATGATGATAAATGACAATCTGAGTCATAAAAAAGAATACTTTTTATAACGGGAAAATGTCTAATTTATCCGGGAAATTGAAAAACGGTTTGGAGAAAAAAATTATGCATAAACTCTATTTTTAGTTGAAAATGGATTTTGGTGATATTTAAGTATGATAAATATGCGAATCATTATCTAGAACACGTTTGATTTCGGAAAAATTTCTCATTTCATCGGGAAAATAGAAAAACTGGTTTAAAGAAAAATCATGCTTAAACTAAACATTTTTATCTGAGTACAATATATTTATAGTAATAACTCATAAGGTCCTCAAGGCAAAATCATAATTTTTCTTTTCATACAGTCCAATTTTTACCCAGGAAAAATGTATGTTCCCGTAGGATAGATACGTTTTTGTTTTTCACAGAACAAAAGAATACCATAATTTCTTGCAATATGGTGGTTGAAGAGACAGTGAATGATATGGGCTACTTTTTATGTTAGAATATTGTACGGTTCCCGTAGGATAGGATAAAAATAGAATCCTTCAGGAACTGAGTATTTCAAAGAAGTTTTCTAAAAGTTCATGAATAAGAGTTTTAACGAATTTTCCTCAGGAAAGCTTGATCTCTTTTTTATCCAGGAAAAATCTTCTACTCCCGTGGGATAGATATGTTTTTGTTTTTCACAGAGTAAAAGATAGACATGATTTTTTGCAATATGATAGTTGAGGGATCAGATAATAATATAGTGTTTGGGAATTGTTAAATTTCAACCCATTCTGGTTCTCACCGGGAGATGGCTGCTCAATATAAATAAATCTAAATTGGAGAGAGTCCTGTAGAAAAGGTTCTAAGCTGGACTAAGTCTCTCAGATGTGCGTCTACAATGATGCGCATAAAAATCATCACTCTCATCGAGTCTTTCAAACGGAACGGACTCAATGTAACACCGCAGATTCGGTCAAAACTCAAACGGTTATTTTACCATTACATTTCTTCATTAAACTCTATTTGTTAATTCAATCACATCAGTTTGTAAATATTAGTTTATTAAAAGACATTAATCATTTGTGATCTTTATATTATTTTGTGACCAAACCAGAATGTACTCCTCAAAATGAATCAGCACCTCCCGTCAAAATTGGAGTGTTCGAGACGACGGGAAAATTCTATCTTTATTTAAACTACAAACTCGAACATTTCTGGTCCTTCGAGCCGGATATTCTGGTCATTTATAGCCGAATTGGTTAATGTAAATCAAATTGTGTGACTGTTACTAGAATTGTGTATTCGGAAATTGCATCATCTTAACATGTGCTCAATATGGCGGCGGTTTCAAGAGTTCATTTAAAATCGGCGGAAGTTGTTCAGTACGCCACTGAGATAGATGTGTGCCAGAGTTGTGTGCGGCAAGTAACAATTGAAATGTTAAACTCGGTTGGAGACGCAGCTCAGGGAAGCGTGCGCCGCTGACGGCAGCCATTACATCTTGTAGTGCGTTTGCGCAAAACATTTTGTTTCGACATTTTGTCGAAACCAGCGGCGACCTATGGATATCATATCGTGTAAAAATTGAATAAACGTTTCTTAAAAAACTTATCGAGTTTTCGTGCATCAATCAAACATTTTATCAAAGTTTTCTCATCATCTCGGACATCAAATACACAATTTCAAGGAGTTTGAGACTATATTTTTACGGTCGGAACAACATTTAAAAAACATTTCACAAGTTCATTGTCATATTCAAAACCACGTGCAAAAATCGGAACATTACTCTTAGTGAAATCATGTCTTCGGAAAAGTTAAATGTGGAGGGTGAACTGGAACCACAGTCGGAAAGTGGCAGCAACGATTTGCCAGCGGAATATTTACTCAAAATCAGTGATCAAATGAATCGGTTATTGTCATTAAAAAATTTGGTAAACGACATCGGAAATCACACCGGAGAAATCTCAGCGGAATTTCTAGGAGCCTTAGAAGAGCAATTAAACAATTTAACGGAGGCATTTCAGCGCGAACACACGGTTTTGCAATCATCATGGCCAGGTGAAATATTAAATAGTTCATATTTTACTGACAACATTTTTTTGGAAGTATTGGAAAAGGAAAAGGAAGGAAGATTAGCGTTGGCCCGAATCAAATCAGAATTTAATCATCACGCACCCAATGTAGTGGATTCAAAAATCAAAAATACTAAAAGCGGCCCACGTCTTCCTGAAATCACACTCCCAACATTTGGGGGAGATTATAGTTCATGGCCACATTTTAAAGAGCTCTTTACATCGGTTGTGCTCAACAATGAGGGACTGGCTGAAATCGAAAAGTTACATTATTTACGCCTCTCGGTGAAATCAACGCCAGCTCAAATTATCGGAGGTTTACCCCTTACTGGCCAATCGTTGAAACCATCATGGAACCTCCTCGTCGAACGGTTTGAAAATTCCAGATTCATTATCACATCTCATTTGGAACGTCTCTTCAATATAAACACGGTCGGATGCTCAACCTCGCTCATGAACTTTTTATCAACGGTTTCTGAAGTAATGAGCACGTTAACTGCTCTAGGGGCAGCGGATTTTCAAGATCATTTTTTGGTTCACCACATCACACGAAATCTTGACATCGAAACACGTCAAGCATGGGAAAACTCACTGGGCGCCTCAAGCAAATTTCCAACTTATGAACAACTTCGGGAATTTTTAACTACTAGAGCTCGAACTTTGGAGCGAATTGAAGCGGTCAATACGGAAAACAATCCATCATCACTGAATCGCTCACACTCAAAAACTGCGGTTGCTCATCAAACATCTCAAATGTCAAAACCACCCACACATTCATGTGACATGTGTGGAGAAGCTCACTTCATCGTAACATGTCCAAGGTTCGCCCAGTTGAGTCCGGAACGACGGAGAGAAGTCATCATGCAAAAAAGACTGTGTTACAATTGTCTTGGGCGACACAGTGTTCGGATGTGCCGCTCTAATATCAAATGTAAAACGTGCCAGTATAATCACCACACGATGATTCACCTTCAGGCCCCTCAAGTACGGTCATCTCATGATAATAAAGAAAAGTGAAGATGTTTCACAGCCGTCAATTCGGAACCGAATCACACGGTTTATTCAACTCTACTCGGAACTGCAATGGCTCATATCATCACACATCTCACTCCTCATTTGGTTCGGCTACTCATTGATCAAGGTTCGGAATTATCATTTGTTTCGGAAACGCTCATACAGCAGCTCAATATTGGACGATCTCATTCCTCAATTTCAATACTCGGTATAGGCGGAAATAAATCAACTCAAACAAAAGGAATGGTGAAATTGACACTACAATCAGTTCACTCGGCCGAAAAAGTAACAGTTCAAGCTCATATTCTCCACAATCTTACAACTACGCTACCATCATTCGAAATTACTCAACAATCATGGCCTCATATTCAAAATCTCAAATTGGCCGATAAAGATTTTCTCATTCCACGAAAAATTGACTTAATCATCGGTGCGGATGTTTATGGACAAGTAATCAAATCAAATATTCGGAAACTTCAGCCTAACATGCCCATTGCTCAGCTGTCAATTTTTGGATGGCTTATACTCGGTCCAGTTGCGGAAACGGCTACAGCATCATCGGTCATCGCTCATCACGCAAAATCTCTTGAATCAGACAACAAATTGGATGAACTCATTACAAAATTTTGGACTCAGGAAGAAAGTCCTGAACTTCATGAAACCTTACTAACTCCTGAAAACCAGGAATGCGAGGACCATTTTCGAAACACTCACTCAAGAGATTCTTCTGGAAGATACATTGTGCGGATTCCACTCAAGCAGCCAATTGAGGTTTTGGGGAACTCATACAACATAGCTCATAAAAATCTTCAGCGCACGCTTCGGAAATTTCAATACAATTTAGAATATCAACAATTATACTCACAATTCATGGCGGAATACGGAACTCTAAATCATATGCGGCAAATTACATTAAAATCGGACTTACAATCAAAATGTTATTATCTACCTCACCACGGCGTATTAAAACCGGATAGTTTAACAACAAAGTTAAGGGTTGTTTTCAATGGATCATGTCCATCATCATCTGGAAAATCAGTGAATGATATCATGCATACCGGAGCAAATTTGTTACTTAATATTTTTGATGTTCTTATTTGGATACGCTCTCACAAATATATTTTCGCCACGGATATTACAAAAATGTATCGTCAAATTAAGATACACCCATCTGATTGGAATTTACAAAGAATCTTGTGGGTGGACGATCATCTCAATGAAACTCACTATTATTTAACCACGGTTACATACGGTACAAGGGCGGCGCCATTTTTGGCTATCAGAACTCTATTACAATTAGCTGAAGATGAAGGACATCGTTTTCCTTTGGCGGTGTCCTCAATTAAACACGGAAGATATGTCGATGACATATTTGGCGGAGCGGATTCACCAGATCAACTTATCAAAATTGCTCATGATCTCAAACAACTCTGTACGGCGGGCGGATTTCCATTAGCAAAATGGTACTCAAATAACTTGGAGCTGCTAAAATCAATTTCATCGGAACATTCGGAAATCACATCGGACATCATTTCACTTGACGACTGTAAAACTAAAATACTTGGATTAAGATGGTTACCTCAATCAGACATTTTCACTTTCTCAACCATGTCAGATCTCAATTGGAACGAAACACAGAAGCTCACCAAACGACTCATTTTATCCGAAGTGGCTCGGATATTTGATCCACTCGGCTTGGTCTCACCGGTAATAATAAAGGCTAAAATATTGTTGCAAGAACTCTGGCTTTTAAAACTCAGATGGGATGATCCATTGCCATCCCATATCGGTACGCGGTGGCTCATTATTAGAAAGGATTTAATAGGTCTGGCCAGACTATCAATACCTCGTTGGTTTGGAACAACCACCAATGAGTGTGTAAAACTTTACGGTTTTTCTGATGCATCTCGGTCGGCTATGGCTGCAGTCATTTACATTGTCTCACACTCATCGTCCACTGGCGCCAAAGTCTCATTGTTATGTTCAAAAACTAAGGTTGCACCAATCAAGTTGCTCACTATCCCCCGATTGGAACTCACAGCAGCGCTGCTATTAGCTAAACTCATGAAATATGTCCAGGCCACCCTCAAAATGGACATTCGGAATACGATCATGTGGACGGATTCGGCGGTGACACTCATGTGGATCAGATCTCACTCCTCACGCTGGAAAGAATTTGTACGGAATAGGGTGTCTCAAATACAGGAGATTACGGCGGAATTCACAAAAGCGGAATGGCGGCATATCTCAGGCACTATCAATCCAGCGGATTGTGCTTCTAGAGGACTAGCTACATCTCAATTAGAAAATCACAAATTATGGTGGACGGGGCCATCATGGCTCAGTGAATCGGAAAATTCTTGGCCAAGAAGTAAATTATCGGAATCAACGGAACTTCTCAACCTGGACGAAAAAAGTGCACTTGAATGTCGTCCAGGAGTATCATTGTTAGCGACGTGTTCGCCAACCACTTATCACTGGGATCTCATTATGAAGTACTCATCACTTACAAAATTATT
The DNA here is from genome assembly GCA_958496155.1 of Sisyra nigra. Lineage (NCBI taxonomy): Eukaryota > Metazoa > Arthropoda > Insecta > Neuroptera > Sisyridae > Sisyra > Sisyra nigra. Next base: position 30,766,630 of record OY292316.1, on the reverse strand, counting down.
GAGAATTACAGCTCTCTGTTTTAGATTTTATTGGAACTTACGGAAAAGGGGTTCAAAGATCGGAACTCATAAAATCTCAAAATCCTCTAGAATGGCGGTTATCACATCAACTGACATGGAAAATGCAAAATTATTTTGGATCAAAGCAACTCAATCGGTATTTTTCAAACATGAACTCAAAATATTACTCTCGGAATCACAATTGCCTGCATCACATCCTTTCACTAAACTCACGGCTTTCGTCGATCATGACGGAGTAATTCGTGTTGGCGGGCGTCTCACAAATGCGGAACTTGACTACGAAACAAAACATCCGGCAATACTTCCTCGAAACTCAAAACTATCAGAACTCATCATTGACTACTCACACAAATCCACATTGCACGGCGGTACGCAATTAACCCTGGCTCATATAAGACAATCATGTTGGATTATCGGTGGAAGAGCCCCGGTTAAATCTTGCATTTTACGTTGTGTTTCGTGTGCTCGTCAACGGGGGATCCGTGCCCATCAATTGATGGGCCAACTACCTCGAAGCCGAGTTACACCAGCACGACCATTTACTCACACCGGCTTGGATTATGCTGGACCTTTCACACTAAAAAAGTGGAAGGGGCGGTGTTCCAAGTTTCAAAAGGGATGGATTTGTGTCTTTGTTTGTCTCACCACTTCGGCATCACATTTGGAAGTAGTCACAGAGTACACTACGGAATCATTCATTGCAGCATATCGGCGGTTTATTTCACGAAGAGGCATCCCAAATACTTTGTACTCGGATTGCGGAACGAATTTCATTGGAGCAAATGCTGAACTCAAACGCCTTTTCTCTCAAAGATCTCGTAATAATCATGAAATTGCTGTAATGCTCGCATCAGATCGGACTAAATGGGTTTTCAACCCCCCTGCCTCACCCCATATGGGCGGTAAATGGGAGGCAGTGGTAAAATCACTTAAATTTCACCTTAAACGGACAATCGGTGAAACTCATCTTTCATACGAAGAAATTCAAACGCTATTATCACAAATCGAGGCAATACTCAATTCTCGGCCATTGGAACCACTCAGTGATGACCCAGACGATTTAACGGCACTAACACCTGGGCATTTTCTTATCGGTACTGCTCTCAACGCAATTCCGGAACCATCGCTCATGGATACAGCGGTATCACGGCTTTCACGATGGCAATTCATTCAACAACGGTTACAATATTTCTGGACACGGTGGTCAGCTCAGTACTTACAACAACAACAAGCGATTTCAAAATGGCATCACCCTTCTAATCTAATCAAAGTTGGTTCTTTGGTTTTGATTACAGATGAACGGCTTCCACCATGTAAGTGGCCATTGGCTCGCGTTATCACAATCATGCCAGGAAAGGACGGTCTCACCCGGGTGGTAGAATTGAAGACGGCTACCACAACTCTCATCAGACCAATCGTGAAACTGGCGCCGCTCCCTATTTCTCACAACGATACAACTCAACCAAGTACTTTGGATCAGCAATAGAATTGCTGATGGCGGGCGGAAATGTTTGGGAATTGTTAAATTTCAACCCATTCTGGTTCTCACCGGGAGATGGCTGCTCAATATAAATAAATCTAAATTGGAGAGAGTCCTGTAGAAAAGGTTCTAAGCTGGACTAAGTCTCTCAGATGTGCGTCTACAATGATGCGCATAAAAATCATCACTCTCATCGAGTCTTTCAAACGGAACGGACTCAATGTAACACCGCAGATTCGGTCAAAACTCAAACGGTTATTTTACCATTACATTTCTTCATTAAACTCTATTTGTTAATTCAATCACATCAGTTTGTAAATATTAGTTTATTAAAAGACATTAATCATTTGTGATCTTTATATTATTTTGTGACCAAACCAGAATGTACTCCTCAAAATGAATCAGCACCTCCCGTCAAAATTGGAGTGTTCGAGACGACGGGAAAATTCTATCTTTATTTAAACTACAAACTCGAACATATAGATTATTTCGTATACCAGAATAATGCACGGTGCTCAAAGGATAGCATGATAATTGTCTCCTGCGGGAACCGTGTGTTAAAAAAAAGGTCGTGAAATAGATCTTTAAAGTTCGTGAAATAGCGTTTTAACACATTTTCTCTTTAGGATTAAAATAAAAATTACTATTTTCACTTGAAGATATGATTTTTTATTTAACATCCGAAAAATAATGAAAAATTTTGAAACGTTGAAATTTCTTTCATTTTTAATTTTTGAATACATATTTAGAATTTAGCATGTTAAATTACATTTAAAAAATCAACAATTAAAATTTCAACTTTTCTTTTCAAAACTCCCCACTCTTTAAAATATGTTAGGCCTTCTAAGTGAGTGCTTGCGCTTTTCCTTCTCAATATTTGTGTCCATCTAACTTTTTTTCAGGAGTCAGTACTGAGCTGATTCATAGATCATTAGACATTCAGGCATTCAGCTCCTTGCAATATATTATATCAGATACAGAAGTACAAGTTTAAAATATATTATTTGTTACAACGGTTACAGGCGTTGCAATAATCAAATAACATTTAAATTTTTTTTACGTTACTCTTTGTTTAAGTTTCATATATTCTTTTTTCTTCATTATATTTGAAGTTTACATACGTAAATTTTATCAATAAAACACCCCAGTAGTGTTATGCAGCGTTCCTTTATTATTCCCGTTTCCGTGACATTTTCTACTATAGTTCCACTCTTACTGATCATAGTGTGATGTACGGTGTACCTAAGATAGCTCATGTTATACTGTTAAAGTAGAAAAAAAAATCTTCAAATTAATCAATAAATATTGCCCATTACAGACATACAATGTTTTTCTTGGTTTCGTCCGCGTGGTTTTAAATTAGCATTATAGGTACCAAATTTTATCTCTTCAATGGTTCTTAAGTGATTTGTGGATAAAACAAAGCAAGTTTTAACTCCTTTAGAATTGTGCCATAGGTTCCCCACTCTTAACCTTCTCCCACCCTTATGTGACGTAGACGGAGTTGCGTGGGTCAGCTAGTTACATAATAAAATCAATGATAATAGTATAGTAGCGTATATATACGTATATTCAGACGCATGAGAAAAGCGCCACTTTCCACAGAACAGTTCCACCGTTCTTATTCCATTTTTCAATAGTTTTAAAAGAATTAAAAACAGATTTTTAATCATATTATAAATTTAGAAATGCAATATCAAGCAATGAGTAACTCAAGTTCAATGGTACCAAATCCAATGACTAAAATCTATTTTAACCGAAAAAGATTATAGATACTTTCAGACTTTAGTTCCAAAGTAAGTTCATCAAAATGTTTAAAACTACTTTTGTAGAGAAAGATCTTAGCTATCTTACAGGTTCATTACAATTTTAAATATAAGATGTTCCTTAAGACTTGAAAATTTTCCATTTCAAATGTCATTAATAACCGTTGAGCTATTTTAGTACAATAGATTCGTAGCTACCCTACAGGAACCGTGCCTTTTTTAGGATAAATGGTATTCAATACGTTAAGATCTGAGGTATCTTTAACAGAAATTCATTAAAATTAGTTCCGTTAAGTATTTGTTAATTATTTAAAAATTTAGTATACTATTTTAATTCGTATATTTCTAGTTAATATATTCGACAATGAACAATAAAGAAATTCAAATAAATTTTTAAAAATCATTATTAATTTTATCGGGTGTGATGAATTGAAATTATGAAATTATGAAATTATGAAATTATGAAATTATGAAATTATGAAATTATGAAATTATGAAATTATATATATATATATATATATATATAATTTTTTGGTTGCTTTAAGTCTTTTTAATCGCTAAGGTCCATATTACGACTGTCTAAACACAAACAATTTCTGTTGGTCAATATTAATCTTAGGTCTAGGATCCTAAGTCTAGGATTCAACGGCGATCGAACCCGTACCACTTGACGCATGAAGTGGAGAGAACTACTGCTCTAACCACTGTGCCAATAGGTAGCTTGATTAATGTTGTACGCGGTGGAAATATGAGCAGACCAACAGTGATACGAGTCCTACAGGTGCAAACTGGCGTCTATACACAGAAGAGCGGCTCTCCGCGTAGTCTGCGCATATCGGACAGTGTCAGAAGCAACAGTGCTAGTTATCGCGAAAACACAACCAATCGACCTCATGGCGCAAGAAAGAAAACGGCTCTATGAACATCGAAAAGCCGGTACCCTAGATGGTAGCATCAGAAGCCAAATACAGGGACAAACCATGAGCGAATGGCAAAAGCGGTGGCAAAGCTCGACAACTGGTCGGTGGACGTCAGAGCTTATACCTGTTCTTACAGTATGGACAGAATGCCAGCACGCGGAAACCAATTTCTATTTCACCCAGTTTCTCACTGGACATGGCCTGTTCAACGAGTATCTCTACCTAATGAGACTGCGGAACAGTCCATTATGTTCGTATTGTAAAGATGAAGTTGATGACGCGCGACACACGTTCTTCGCATGCGGGCGATGGTCCAGAGAGTCAAGTAACACGTGGAAAGCACTAGGAGTAGTACCAAGCCCAAACAGCATTATAAAAGTAAACGCTGGATCAGAAATTTACTGGAGGGCAATGATGAAATAGACGGAGGACGTCCTGACGGCTAAAAACGCCGAAGAACGTACAGTGAGCGCGTAGCCGTGCGATCAGGGTCAGGCTGAAGTAATGCGAAAGCGGTTTCCGGTCTGGCCCCCTTCCACATTGAAAGGGCAGTACGATGATTGTTTTTTAGGGGAAAAATTTCCACACTACCAACACCATCTTCAATTTCATCACTGTTGGTGTCTTTTGAAGATTTTTTCAACCTCTAGAGTTAAAAAAAATACGTGGCAATATTTATTTTCCAGTAAACTTTGTCAATTTTTTAACTTAAACTTTGTGGAGATCTCTTTTGGTACTAAAATTGGTCTGGTCTTCTTGAGGAAAATGCGTTATAATGTTATTTTACGAACTTTAACAAAACTTACCGAAAATACATGGTTCCTGTAGGATTCAATTGTTATGCTATCCTATGGGTGACCGACCGTACCCTTTTAAGAGTACATGTACCTTACATATCTAATTGGTGTAACATTTTTCGAGTTCTTGTCCTAAATAAACACCAACATAACATTTTTATATTTATAAGAAAATATAGCAATAAAACAGCCACTACGTACGACGTACAATATCCAGTCGCTCTGCCAACGCTTTTTAAATCTGTGATATCTTCTAAGATATTCATTTTGATGAAATGCTGTAAAGGGAAATTTTGATCTACATGAAATGTACAACGTATCTAATGCATTAAATTGAATAAGGAATTATATTGGATTGTTTAAAATAGCTTGGTAAATAACCAATAATTTTTTTGTCATTTGTAAAAGATAAAACTGGTTCTTTTAGGTTATTCTTAAGACATATACCATTGTGGACTTTTTTATCAACCTTTTTAAAATACACAATTTTGTCGCATATAAGTTTGATCTATCTCGTAAGGTTTAGCCAGCGTTTGCAATGTAAGTGCACAAAAATATGTTTGTTATGACATTACATTACAAATCTTTGAATTTCCCAACTTTTCTCTACTATAATATGCATGTATTATACCTAAAAACCTTCCTCTTGAATCACTCTATCAATTGCTGAAAACTGCATTAAAATCCGATTTGTTGTTTAAAAGATCTAAGGGAACAGACAGCGGGAGCGACTTTATTTTATACTATGTAAAGATAATGATTTTTAAGACTTTGCCTCCACCTATGCTAGCATAGGCAGCCAAACATACATATGTTGTAGTTACGTTTCGATACAATAGAATCTATTCAATTAAACGTACGTTTGGCTACCAATGCAAGTGGTCATATGGTGATTAGATATTAAAAACACTTTTTATATACCCACATAAAACTTCCGAGACACTTGAACTTCAAACTACGAGCCGCGTTTATGCCGGATATTGATAGTAATTAAACAATATGAATGCTTCACTTGCCAAATCGATTAACTCCATTTTTTAATTTCATCAATTTTAATATCAAATTGCTTAACGGCTTCTAAACAAATTTCATAACTTAAATTAACACCACTTAATGACAATTTTTTGTTTGATGGAGTTAATAGATTTAGTAAGAGAGGTATCCAGAGGTAACGTACATATGTATGTTATCAAAAGGGATATATGCTAGGGCAAGATTTCCAGTCTGGGATTCGACAATGTAGACGCGACAAGAATATTAACGAATCAACGGTGGAGGAAACGAGCAATAATTAACAATCATTCTAAACAGGATTTCTATCAAGCAGACGAGAGTACGATAATCTTCCTTCATCTGTGAAAACGAGACGATTGTGACAAAGTTGGGTTCGATCAATCAAGCCAAGAGAACGGATGGATAGGTTAAATGAGACAACAATTGCAATTTTGATTATTAGATTTAGTTATTTCCATTGTATTCACTTTCATTAATTGGCTACCCATTTTAACTGTAAACTTTTTGACCATAACTCATGGATTAATTGTATTTGGATTTATTTGGATTAATAAGATTTATAACGTGGTTGTTTTCGGTGTTCTTGATTATTTTAATACGTAAACCTCATTTAAATTTCTGAAATGTAATGCAAGCGTTAGAATCTTTGCATTTATAAGACAACTGTAAGAAACATTTTATTAAATGGAGAACTGATTGATGCTAGTGTAAACTAAATAAATTTATTTCAAATTATTTACAAATGTTGAAATTTTTTTATAATATACAATTAACAATAGTTCATTTTACCTAAAATTATTTACAAAAGAAAGAATATGAAAAACAAATAATGCAAAGTATTTTAAATGCTAGTTCTTCATTTCGATGAACTTTATACAATTTATAATAAGAATATAAATATTTAAAGATAGATACTATGAAAAAGTTTTTATACTTTTCAGTTAACTGCTAAATGTAAAATTTACCGAACCATGTTTATTGCAATATTTGCCACATCCTTAAAAAGACTAAATAATTGGAAGGAGATTATCATTACTTATAGGTAAAAAACACACACAATCATTTTTTTAAGCTAATTTTAGTTATTATAATTTAATGTAATAAAAATAATTCACTATAAACAAATATTTTACGTATTAAGTCATGGGTAATATAAAAAATATCATTCTTAAATTATGACTTTCAGTTCATTAAAATGAATTGAATTCATTCGTGATTTGAGCAAATTTTTCTGGTCTAAGACGTGCTCGTATGAGCAGTGAAATATATTTCTCATATAAGTATTAAATAAATAATTCTCTATTTGAATATTTTTCGATTTTGTTCTTAAGTAGATCAAATATTCAAACAATAGCACCTCTTTTTTGAGCAATCAATTTCTGAAAATCTCAACAATTATTATTAATTATTTAGTTCTCATCTGGTAAAAAGCCTTTCAATGTTAAGCTTGATTGGTTTAAGTTAACAATTCATTTATTTTAGTAAAATGAGATAGATAATGATATGTAAGCTTTATTTATGATCTCATCTTAAATTGGTAACTTATTACAATTATTGTAAAATAAAGTAAAAGAATCAACTTCTTTTTATAACTCATAAATAGTTTTTCATAGTAAAAAAATTAAAACAAATATAACAACAACAAATTGGCGTAGGTATTAGGTTTTCACAACATTTTTTCAACATTTAAAGATGTTTAATAACTTTGTTCTGGCATATTAAAGCCATTTTGGCCATTTTTTAAGAAAATAAAGAACAAAATTAAGATCAACGACATTAACAGACAAATCCAAATAAAAGGTAGTACTGTAAAGTCAATTTTATACATGTTACTTGACTCACGTAGTTTGTGTTTATTAGGCTGATTTAAGATAATAGCGTGAGAGGTTGAGAAAGACGAATAGATGTATATGCACAGTCAAAGATACTAAGAGGATGTGGCGCCCGTTGAGACCTTTGAGCTTCAACATGTCAACGTATTCCAAGTTACGATATTATGGTATAGTAGGAAATATTTCGAAACGTTCTTTTGCACCAAAGATAGGAGAAGATAGAGCATAATATGTATAAGACTTACAAATTTAAGGAATTTTGATATAAAATACCATTTTTGTTACTAATTAGCTAATTATTATTGTTACTTGCCTCAAGGCTCTACTTTTTTCGCTTCTGAAATGTTGAGGCCACACTGTTTCTCCTAATATTTTGGTATGATAATACAAGAATTGTGACTTCTCATAAAGAGTTTTCCATGAACCACGTTACGTGATATTTAAATAGACCCCCCTTCCTCGGAATAATTTATTTTTGTTACGTAACTAATAAGCTAATAACTTGATTATGAATAATGTAATTTATAGACGTACCGCCCCACTGGAGGCGCGGAAACGATTCAGGGATGATAGTATCCTGGATAGTATCCATTTGAAATTCAAATTTGATAGACCATGAGTTTTAGGGTGCGCTGAGTAATTATTTTTCTGGAAGGGGGCGCTAGGACAAATAACTTTGGGGACCTCTGTTCTACGATTTAATGTTATAAGTAAGAAATTTTAAATGCTACTGTTTTTAACATAATATATTGATTCTCAGCAATTCTTCAAAACTGTTATTAGAACACATTCTTAATACAAACTACAAGTATGACAAATATTATAAAAGTCTATAACAGTACTACCTACGTATATCATCAATGATTCAAAAGAATAATGTAATAATTGGCCATCGATTATGTATTATGGATATTAAATTTCAACTAGTAGTAACAAAAAATAATATACGAAACTCAAAATTTAATGGATGTTCTAAAATCATATTTAAACGATACATCAAAACTGATAGCAAATGATAAAGGTATAAGTAATAATAATTTAATATGCTTGACTTCAATAAAACTATAATTAATCAGCACAATCAACAAACTTGAAAAGCAAGAAACGAAACAACTTTTAACTCATAAAATAACTAAAGCCATATCTTTTCAAAACTCTCTTTTTCCTGGTTTCAAAAAGGTCAGTCTTTCGATGGGAAATAATAAGTCTCAATAAAATAAAAATTAATTTTTCAAATTTAAAAAAAATTAACTTCAGGCTGCATTGCTAGTTATTTAAGGATTCACTACTTGATTTGACGTTAAAGTTATTTGACTTGATTTGCAAGCTACTTGGCCTAAGTTTGACTTAAAATCAAGTCAAACTTGAATCAAATATCTACTAACATTTTAATGTCAAATCGAATCAAGCATTGACTTCGTGAGCTATTTAAATTAAAATATCAAGGAAAATTGATTTTAAAATATGTCAATGTTTAAAAATTGTTGTAAATCACATTGTGAAACCGTGAAAAAAAAAATTTTAAACGCACCCATAAAAGCCACGTAGAACGGGAAAAAGAAGATATACAAAAGTTGACGCAATCGATTAAAGAACATGAAAATAATCAAACGCATTGGTAATATACTGCGCTTATTTTTATGCAATTGCTGTGATTTATTGGGTCACCATATTAATATTATCAATGTACGCGTTGGTATTCTTCAACGTAGCTTAATCAGCATTGAATTTTTAAAAATTTTGAACAAATACATTCACCTTTATATCACTTATTTTATTAGTATGAAGTAAAGTTAACAGCACTTATAGTACTTCAACTCACGAATTGAAATAAAACATTGTATCTTAAATAATGTAGATTGATCCCGATCTATAACATGTATAGGCATATTGGAAGCTCTTAGTCATATTATTACTCCTGCTGTAACAGTAACTACGCCTCTGTATATGTGTACATATAAAACTTTTCATTTTCATTTAAAAGTATTTTTATGGTATGTATAATTACTGTACAAATATATTTTTAATTTTCTTCTTGATTTCAGTAAAACCATTTATGAAATGTTACATACAAAGGCAAACGTGATGGCAATTTAACGTTTTAAAAACAACTAAAGAATTAAGAGAAAAGAGAGCTTTTATTTAAGGATTTTTATTTCAGTCTACCTTATCTTTAATTCATTAACTACTGAATAAATTTAAAAAAAACAATTACGATTATTTTGGCAAGATATCTACAACTTGATCACATTTTCCTAGTCATATATTTTAGTTAAACTAACTAACTCGTATTTAAAAGCTATAACTTTAAAATTCACTGGATTAAAAAAAAAATATTTTAAAAACGACTAAAGTCAATTTTTGCGATTTAATTTTTTTAAATATAATAGGAAGAAAATGTAGAACTTATATATAAATTTAATCTTAGTTTTAACAATTTTTTTTAAATTAAATTAAATATATTTTTAAAAAACATTTAAATAAATTAAAATGGAATCGTTTTGGAGAGTTTTCCTTTTTTGGTAATTTAGAATTTTATCATACGCTTTTAAAAAGATTGTTAGATTGTTCTAATTTAAATAACTAATTATGAATAAGGAAAAATAACTAGCACAACGATTGCGTCTCTTCGGGACTAACATGCGATAACAAAGAGTAACTGTCGCGGACAATCATTAACCGATGCTGTCCATTTACGATAAAACTACTGCCTCGTCTTATAGTCCTTTTACTCATTTCAATCGTTTCTTTCGTAAACACAACATTTTTATACGCACGCACAAATACAAATATTAATAATGAACATCCAAATACGATTAGACCATATGTTAAAACTGGAACTGCTGAATCAGCAACCACAGTCGCTAAGTAAATCCATCGTCGAATGGACGGCGTTAACTCATCGATTCCCTAAAAAATATTTAAAAGAAATTAGAACATTTTATAATTTTACACTGTATGATACTTTTTAAGCGTAACGGTGACATATTAAAACGAAAATTTATTTTAGATTCTAACGAAAGTAGTTGTAAATCTAAAGATTTACCATTTGACTTGACTTAAATTTGATTTGAAATCAAGTCAAACTCAAGTCAAAGATTAATAAATATTTAAATGTCAAAAAATTAAATTCAAACCAAAAATCAATTTAAATCAAATCAAGCATTGACTCCACAAGTTTTTTCACTTACAAATCAAATATCAAGCACAATTCATTTTAAAAAATGGTCAACTTGATGAATCTCTAGTCATTGATTTCCAACCTTCCCAAACTAATAATAAATTTAAAAGAATTTTAATTATTATAATACACTGTATGATAGTTTTATTAAAATAATTTTAATGTAACTGTAGTGGTAATATTATATGGTATAAAGATAAAGAATGCAGTTCACTGTTGAAAAACACAAAATAATTTTTATTGTTTTATATTGTTTGCATTTCTAACATCTAGCGGCACAACTCAAGAATTTAGTGGCGCCCAAAAGTGCCACGAGACTGTGGCTGAAAATCACTCCCCAAACCAGGTGTCCATTGTTTGAGTACCAATCGTAATTAAATCATCCAGTATTCTGTTTGGTTCTTGCAATGTTAATTTTCATAATATTTTGAAAATGTTGTTGACAAATTAAGTGCATAGGCACCAAATCAATATTTCTAGATTAGAACAAGACCGGATTTAGGGGAGGGCAACCGGAGCTATAGTCCCGGGGCCTCCAAAAAAGAGGGGCCCTCACAATAAAGACCTTGGACAAAATTCTAATTCAGACTAGTAAACATTAGTAAACAACTTTTCCTACGATATTTTTTTATTATATTTATGTTTGTTAAATAATAAAATAATCTATACTTGATTTAAAAATTTATTTATTGAAAAACTTGACTGAAAAAAATTGTCCATTTTATTTTGAAAATAATTTGGGGCCACCACTCTCTTGTTGCCCCGAGGCCTCCAGACCTCTAAATCCGGCCCTTCATACGAATACCATCCATGTTAAATACGCAACTGAAGTAACATATTTAACTTGAAACGACTAAATAACTCAAAACCAATTGAAACCTATTGAAACGTACAATTATGGGGTCTGTAGTAAGAACTAGACATACTTGTATACGGTTCTGTTTTTTTAGAGCTTCGCTGTTGTCTCCGAGCAGAAAGAAAAACTACCAATGAGTCAGAGTCATAGCGTAATATTAGAGCGCTCGGTGTTAAAGGATAAAATGCTTCCCCTCTCTAATTATTATCTTTGAAATACATAGAAAAAGTATTATAATAATTATAGAACCAAATGCATGCAAATACATACAAACTTAAATGCATTACTTAGTTACTAAAAAAAATTTAAGTTTAAATCGAAACCTCCATTGTCCGCCGCTTTTCGTGCGGCATCTTTATCATTCGGCGCCTGGTGCCGGGATACCACTCATATGACCTACAGCCTTACAATGAATTTCTTAAATTCTTAACATTGTTTTAGAATTTTTTTATCTATTCCGTTACAATTTTGAGCTAATAATAATGAGGGACGCTACCATTTTTAAGAAAGTATTTAAGTTGGTTCATCTACAACCCATAGAATATAAAAATATTATAGATGTTTTAGTATAACTGAAGAGAAACAACATTAGAGAATGCATATAACCGAGATGGTAGCAATATATCAACAGAAGGTCTTAAGAGGTTTTAAACGTTATTTTTAAAATATTTTAAATGTATATATTAATTATATAAACTATAATCAAAATATTGCATCTTTGGTGAATGGAATGCCGCGCTTTCTCTCCCGTTTACATACGCTGAAACTTAAATTTACGAATGTTGTTCAGCGATTATCATTTTAGTGTTACGCGTTACGCTCGTTAATTTGCATTTCATAATATACGTCGAAGATGTAAAAAATCTCAAAAAAAAAAATATAAATAAACTAATAAAAATTTAACAATAAAATGAAATTTAGTTACTTAATTCAAATATTGCGGTCTTAACTTAAAATCTAATCATTCCAACCGTTTATCACCTTAGAAGCTGAAAGTCCATTATATAAAAATAGGTTAAAAATAAATTTTAAAAAAGCTCCGGCTAGGTGCAATCTACGAGCAGGACGGCATTATGTCTCAAATTCTGGTGCTAGACGCATGACGTGATTATTATGCGGCAACACTTAAATTTAAGGATGTATACCTAATATTAACGGATTTTAATTATTTAACATTTGACCGGATTTTTTGTCCGTTATATCTGAAGTCCGTTAAATTGAGGTCCGTTATATCGAGGTTTTACTGTACAGTGATTTATAAAATATGTGATATTTGAATTATTATTTAATAATTGTATGTTAAAAAGTTCTGATCTGAGTGTATGATATAAAAAACAGTTTTTCAACTGATTTAAAAAGTTTAATTTTATACTAATTGATTACATACCTCTTCTAGCCACATAACGGGAAAAGTTATGCTTGGAAATTTTGATACAGCTGCTATATATTTTGCCTGTTCTACTTTGAAGTTTAACTGAATTCTCACCTTACCCTCAACAGGGACTCCCAATTTCTACAAATTAAAAAAAAATATTTTTATGAAAATCAAAACTAATTCCACTTTATTTTTGAAACGTACGGGTTGAATTTTAAAATAAGTTTCATGTAAGTCTTTCTTTGGAGCCAAACCATCGAAGGGCTCTAAAAGACTTGGTTCGGCCTTATAAAAATGTGGAAATGATATGTAAACTGGAGCGTCTAAAACACAAGTTGAAAATAATAAATATTATATTATAGTGATTTAAACTATAGTAAAATAAATACCATATTGGCAAGGCGCAATATTTTGAAGTCCTTTTACAGGACATTCTTCATTTCCTGGGCAGAAACATTTATTATCAGGTTCACTATCTCCGCTATCGAAAATATTTTCTGGAGGGGTGTAAAAGTCAGCATTGATTCCATTTTTAACAGTAGGGTATCTATATTCTAACGGTAAAATTCGACACAGATCTTTATCGTAGACATAAACAATGTTGGCTTTTGTAAGATCTCTAGGAGGGAAAAATGAGCCTTCCGATGCCCGAATACTGTTGCAAGGCTTTTCATCCCAGTACGGTAGCTTATCTAATCCATTCAATTTATCGATCAAACCAAAATTCTCCATTCCTGTATGTCCCGTGTATATTGTAGATACCTCATTTAAAGTCCCATTTCGCTAAAAGAAAATAAACAAAAAGTTGAATTAAATTAATATTGGTAAATGATTATAGATTTACTTACGCCTAATAAAAGACCCATTTTTGACATGGGTCGAATATGTTTTGGATAAAATTTATGCGCTAATGAAACTAGGCTATCGTCGTATCCAAAGACTAGCTCGTCGGCAGTTAACGTTACAAATGGTTTGAATCGTCCTAAAGTTAGCGCCATGGAGAGAGTTTTTTGAATAAAATATCCCAAGGAATTACTTTGTGAAGAAAGCGTCTAATAACACAAAAATTTAATTAACAGCCATAAATTAGGTAAGTAGGTACTCAATAATTAATTGAGAAATAAAAACATTGATCCCTAAACTTACCAGTAAAGGAATATTGGGAACGACTACTTTTTGCGCTTTTGACACGGATAGTTCAGGAACAAATTGTAGAATTTTTCGATGTTGATAAGTTACTGTGCCGTTATCATGAAATTTTATATTCACCTTCTCCATATCCTCTCTGAAAAAGAAATAAATATATAGATAAAATTGCACTTGTGTCGTTTCTGAAAACAATAACGGTAACTTAATTTGTTTTTAGTTAAAAATTTGAATAATTTAAATTGAAGATTGTTCTCTAAAAATTTTGTTGTGTCTTAATAATTATTATTTGTATAAGTACATATAGTCTATACGTTGTTTTTTTATGAATTATTGTTTGCCGATACAACGCTAAGCCGTAAATATAATAATAGATTTATGCACGTTTGTGTCCGTTACGATTAAGTAAAATAGAGTATTAATCATTGATTATAGACATATACAATTAAATCTTTTGAATAGAATTATATAATTTTGATAACCAGGAAGGTATCTCTTATTCCTGCTTCCAAAATTCTTAGCTACTTTTATGTTTTTATCGGTAGAAAACAACGTTTAGGTTACACGCTTTCAAAGTTACTTCCTAAAACTGTCCTTTTTAACGAAATTTTTTGAAAACTGATTTATATAAAAAAGGATAACAAAATAGTGTCATGTTGATTGCAATTTTAAGGGGAAAAAGTTACAACGGTTAATTATGTAAAAATAATAAAATAGATTAACAATCCAAAAAAATTAAATAGGTGTCAAATTTCAACGATACTAATTTTACACAAAATTAAAAAATCAAAAACAGGAAAAATTAAAGAGGGTTTTTTTCGAAAAACTTGTATAAGGGTTGAAATATTAATTATACTTCGTAAGTTTTATTATTAATGCTATAATTTACATGTTTTTTTTGCATGATATACAAGGATGTATCTTTTTAAATAAAACCCGCGTGTGCATACGTACGTACATTTCAATAGTAATCCAGGAATAAAAGATAAAAAGAAGGTTTTTTAAATAACAAAGCTGAAAACTAGGTATTTAAATAACTTTGTTTTCATATTTTATCAGTTAACTTATAACTTTTATCGAATCTTACGTGCGTGTGTAAAGATATTTTAGTTCTACAAAATTTAGTAAATAGGTATCTCGTTTTCTATGTTATGAAAGACATTTTGATTTACTTTTAAAGTGAGAGAACAGGACATTTGTTACAAGTTTGGTTCTTGATAAATTTTACAGAGTTAAACGGTTTGAACGAGAAAGCACAATATGTATAAAAAGTTGCTCAAATGTAAAATAACCATAAAGTCAGGTGTAGCCATATTATGTAAGTAGTACAATTTGTAAATGCGTGGCTAATTTCTACTACATTTTGCGTTTTATCTCGTGAATTTGATAACTTAATATGAGTTGCCATCAAGATCACGTATGTGTTAAAAATTTCAGTCTGATGAAGATATGCTTAAAATATCGTTTATAAGAATTCATCAAAACATATTACATCAATAAGCATAATACTTTATATCAATTTGGTTTACATATTATAAGTATATTGATACTCAATTACAAAAACTTAAAAAATATACAAAACTATAAAAGATTTAAAAACTTATATAGGTATATATATTTACAGCTTTTTAAGATATTTCCGGATATAACTGGGTGCATCAAAAATTCAAACTGCAATGGGTAGGTATTATTTTTTAAACTCGATTATTTAAAATTAAAAATTTTTGAAGAAATCATAAAAAATAATTTTTGCATCCTCATCAGTGGCGGGTGTATTAGCCGGATGAATAGGCTGAAGCCTATGGTAGCAACTTTAAGGACGACAAATTTGGAACCAAAATATAATTTTTTTTTACTGCTACGTAATTATGACGTAAATTCATCACTTATCTTCATTGTTGTACCTGCTTATTCAAACATAAAAATAAGGATTCGAAATAATTTATTTTATGATTCCACAAGACAGTGACG
Source organism: Sisyra nigra (assembly GCA_958496155.1). NCBI lineage: Eukaryota > Metazoa > Arthropoda > Insecta > Neuroptera > Sisyridae > Sisyra > Sisyra nigra. Next base: position 30,750,271 of record OY292316.1, on the reverse strand, counting down.
TTTTAAGTATGACGTTTTCTTATACAAAAAAACATGCTATTTTAATTATAAAATAATTGAATGGTGATAAAAACCTTAAAAGTCTTCAAAACTATAATCATTATTCCGTAATTTTTCGTTTTTTCTATGGTAAAAATTTTATTGCCTCAAAATACCTAAGTAACAATTTTATTAGCTTAAAAAATGCCATAAATCATAATAAATACTTTCATAAAAATATGTATTACCAAATGTGATTCTTAATTTATTAAATTAAAATAAAAAAAAGTTGTATAATTGAAATATTGAGTCCAATGTCTCCGGTTGCATTAACTATAAGTAGTTCATTAGCAATGGCGATGATTCAAAATAAAAATAAAATCTTGAAAAATTTCTTAATTGCATCTTCCTCTTAATTAAATTTGGTTAAGATTGTTTCATCGATAGACATTTTTTTGTGTATGCCATTCGTTATATTTTGATAAACAAAAGTGGCCATGAACACGTTTTTAGTGATATATTTGTAATATGTATTAATTCAGCTTGAAGGACGAATATTTTTAAGTGAAGACACATTGGAGTAGGTGTACATATGAGAAGCATTGAGAAGTATCTTTTGTATGTTTACATTGAAGCATACGCAAAAAATAAATAATTTTGCAAGAACTGGATGGCCATGGCGATGGCGAGAGTCTTCGACATATTTACAATATATCAATTTTTCACAATACTTCACTGATATATATTTTCTTAAAATATAATGACATAATAAAACCTTTAGGTTACTTTCTTTTTTCCCATAACGTTCCTCTTTATCACTATCGTTCAAATATTAAAAGATCAACACAAAGACGTACGTAACAGATGTAACATTGTCTGTGGTTCGATTAACAGTTCCTTGATGATTATTCTGTCTCTCTTAATAAATAAATGATCGATAAGAAATTATTTTAATAAAGTAATTTACTTGAATATTGTTGAGAAATGTGAAAAGAGAAAGACGAACGAACCTCTCGCTGAACCTTTCTCTTGACCCACCACCTTTTACGGCTTTAGAAGGAATCCACGTGGTTCAATTATATCTCTGTATTGTTATATAATAATAATTTCGAGAATGACTTTCGTCTAGTCGAAACTTTAAATTATTTTTATCGATATTTTTACACTTTTTTTTTGCACAATTCACTCATTAATCTAAAGTGGAACTATAATTTACGGAATTAATGAACATGTTTAAAAAAAGAAAATATTTAATTATAAAATGATAATTTAGCACTTACTAGGTTTTAAATTTATTTTATATTTATTGTTAAAATATTTAATAATAGTCAAATTTATGGCCGTTTATTTTAGTTAAAAATAGTAGCATAAGTGAGAAAAGATTTTTTTTTGCATTAACAAAATGTTACGCTGTGAAACTTAGTAATTATCTAATGTTATTGTTATTTACACAGATTTTGGTTAAGGGGAGGACGAATTGTTAAAAATATATTCTGTGAGTACAAAATTGCCAATTGAGACCTCTTTATTCTCTTCCCATTTTCATTATCGGATTCTTGCTCTGGAGTCTAGACGCTAATTAGTCATTAATGACAAAATAAGGCATTGTCTATAGTTCGTAAAAGTTTTGAGATAGAAAACCCTTAAATTTTATCTCATTTAAAAATTCATAAATGCAACATTATTTAGGGATATACCAGTAATTTCCAACTTTTTCACCTTCACCATGCCTCAAAAACACTTAACATATCGCGCGGACTCCTTAAAGATAAAGCTATGAAAATAAAATGGTGTAAATGTATAATGCGTAAGTATTAATTAATAGCATCAGAACAATTGGACGGGAACCTGACATTTTCAAATAGATACTTAATGAGGCATAATTTTTTCCATTGTTCCCTCATCTAGACTGTATTCAAGACGTTCAAAATCAGAACCGTCAGAACCAATCAGCATCATTTAAATTATGTTTAAGTTTTTTTCTTTTTTTCTCAGGAACAAATAAGAGGTAAGGATAAATACGTTGAGTGACAGACTCCAACTCTGGGATCCAACGCGGGCCCGCGGGCTCCTTACGATAGCTTTGCGGAACCCCAGGAGTCCACGACCATAGGTTAGGAGCCACTGGTATATATTATATATATAATATATATTATATATATTATATATATTATATATATTATATATATTATATATATTATATATATTATATATATTATATATATTATATATGGTATATATTAGGAGACACAACTATTTAGATAAATAAATTTTGAATAGTAGTGAATCAGGGGATAGTAACTACCTCATCTTATTCCCACCAGCAGTACTTTAATTTTAAAATAGGTAGTTTTAAAAATTAACATATGTTAGACATTAGATTAAAAAAAAAATACAAAAAATATGTTTTACCAGACCATTTATAAGTAAAATTATGCTAACACATACATATTGTATTACTTTATATGCATGTTGAGTTTTTATATGTATTCAAATATTTAAAAAAAAAAGTGGAGAAATCATATCATAATGATCGAAACAATTTTTACAAAGAAAAATATTTCCGCAAACAAGTTGGCTGTTCCATTTTCTTTTATAAGAGTTTTTCTATTATGAAATCAAGTTACTCGTATTATCTTTATTTAAAAAAAACAAGATATTATAATTATTTCACTTCCTAATTTTAAAAGATTTTTTTTAATTTGGTCATTTTTTATTCTTACAAAATCAGTAGCAACTTCTTTCTACTTTAATTTAGGTAGGTACGGACTATTAATAAATATTTTATATGAACTTCAGTGTTTCGTTCGATTTTACTTTAGAAAATATAAAAATAGTTTATATTTTTTCTGATGATTGTTAAAAACTAAAAAGTTTGAAAATCTCAAAACAAAAATGCTCTTATTGATCATATTTAGTGTATTTGAAATCATTTTTCGTAGAAATCGAAAGTTGTTAGTAAGAACTACAAGAAAACTTTTTCAAGGCCATTAAAATTTTTTTCTTATTTATTTCTCGTATAATAATGCTCATTTACAGCTTAAGGACAAGAAAAATTACTTTTGTAAAAAACCAAATTAAAATAAAGCCCAAAGAAGTAAGATGAAGACTGATACTGAGATTGACATAGTCTTATTGTTAGTGTTGGTCATGCTTTGTTCTTCACTTGGAAAAATAATTACTCTCTTTTGATGCAATTGCATGAGAAATTTTAATAGTTATCGATAAACGATATAAAATCCACTTATGTGTAGAATTGTTTATATATAACATAAACAATGTAGTAGAGCTTCGAACCATATTAGAAACAAAATGGTTTTCAATCACATTTTTGAGGTTTTTTTTTTATCTAATATTCCATTTAAATAGATAAGTACGACGTTTTAAATATGGAAGACCAAGATCAAAGCTAATTCCGTGATTATCACTAACTTAGACTTGCTTTGTTCATCACTATCTATCACTATCTACAGTATAGACAAAACTTTTAACGATTTTAGGTTTTAAAGCTTTTTTGGAAAACAAAAATTACAAAAAATATAAAAACATAAACTCGAGGAGTGTCCAGCTTTAGCAGACTGGAGAAGAGAGTGTAAAATCGATGACATAGAAACGAACCTAAATACAAGTGAAGGAATAAAAAAAAAACAATAAAATTCCTAAAGGTGACTAGACTAATAGACAAAATTTAAAAAAAAGAACCATAAACAGTGAACGTGTAACAAAACGTGTAATTAGTGAAAGTGTAAACTCAAAAAAAAAAAATAAAATAGCACAGTTAAATATCTAAAAGTGACCAGACTAATGGCAAAAATTAAAATCAAGTGCGCTAAAGAAAAATACTATTATAAAATAGGAGTTACCTTTTTAAATGATTAACTTATAACCTTATGCGATTATAGATACAACAAACAGTGAACATTCAGAGTCGCGAAATGACCATGCTGTTTAGGCGACTTAAAACGTAAAGAAAAAAAAAAGATACGTTATGCTTTGAATAATAATAAATTTTCAACTTTTTTTTTATCAACTTATTTTGAATCAAAGATGGATTTATTGACTATAAAAAATAAAATACAAATTTTACACTTTTCAATTATGAAGCTTCTAACAAAGAAAATATATTTTAGATTATAAGATATAGGTACCATATGTTTCACATATGCTTACGAAGATATTGAAGTAATATTTATAACTATCTATGCACTTGAATTTAGTATTTTCCATAATATGAAAATTAACTATAGTAATATTATTCTTACCCTATTTACTTTTTAATTATTTCTATTACGTTTACACACAGTACTCTGCTTAAGAGATAACATGGTATAATTTTAAATAGTTAAAAAGCTAGGCGTAAAATAATTTAGATTATGTTTTCTCATTTTTACTTACTTTTACTACTATATAGTAAAGGAATTATTGTAATCGGGTCGAATTTTCAACTTCGAGTTTTCACTAGAAATCGGAAACTAGAAGTCGGAATTGACAGGAAACTCCATTTTATTCTATGGGTTTTTGAGGTTTTCCAATTTTTTTTCAAAAACTGCATTAACGATTTTCTTCTAACTTACTATAGTTTTTGGACTCATCGAAGCCTACAAATTGTATTTGAAACTTTTTCTTGGGAACATTCAAACTAAATTACCGGATTTATTTATGTTCTTTTATCCAACAGCGAGTTTCATCTAAAAGAAAGTTCTGTGACGCGTCGCAGCAGATATTTTAAATATGATTCAAGAGATATTAAAATTTTACCTACATTAAAGAGTAATTTTAGCAATGATTTGTTATAGTTTCATTGCAAAATTTTAAGAACGTTTTCAGTGCATCGTTATAATATAATAAAAAGTGTTCTTTTAAGTATTATCCTTTGACTTTAAACTCAATATAGTTTTACCAAAAATCGAATATTTCCTAGGTGAACGTAAAAAAGTGAACATAATAAGAGATTTAAGGAAGAATTTAAAGAAAATAAAATTTAAATGCTTGATTTGAATTGATATTATAATACTAATATTTGAGTCGAGTTTGATTTTTTTTACGTCAAGTAGCTTGAATATCAAGTTAAGCAGGTTTTACATCAAGTACAGAAATGAGTCGCTATCAAAAAGTCAAAAAAAAGATGTTTTGAATAAAATGAATTTTAAGTGTAACGTTAACATTGATCGTTTACTTTTTTTTTAAATTAAAACCAATTAAAACCAATTCTGAACATAATTAAGCTATAGATTTATATCAATTACTAAGAAATAGAAAATAAAATTTAATTTGTATTACTTATAAGATAAATTTACTGATAATACGTTTGAAATAAATAAAAGATAGTAAGATTGCCTTTTAAGGTGGCTCAGCGATTTATATTAGGTTATAGTTTAATAAACTCAATTGGTCGCTCTTTTTAATTTTTGGTACCATAAATTAAACGCACAATAATCAAAAGTCAATTGCATCTTCTTAAATTATCCGTCTATCTATGTATGTATTACCAGAGCTCGTAGTAAATACAGAAAATTTTAGTTTTCTATTTCCTGTTTGTTCTTGTATGTTTTACGATTATATTATTACTACGAGCTGTATACGATTATGCAATAACGGCAAGCGTGTGAGAAATTTTCAAACGCATATAAACTTAGGAAAGAATGTAAATGATCGAAACGAAGAAAAAATTGGGAATCACGCCGAAAAATATTTTTAAATGCAAAAGTTTTGTTCAATCTATTCAAAATCAAATATTTAAACAAGTTTTATTGAAAAGACAAGAAATTTCTTCTTACGTCTCAATTAGCAATTGCAGAACATCAGCCATTAAGTGTTGTTAATACTTTCTCTCATTTCCTCTAATTTCTGTTCCTCTAATATAATTTTGCTTAACAACTTAAGCGAACTGCTGTAACAATAAGAAATTTTCTTTCATTTAAAAGAAAGAAAAAAACACGGAAAAGAAATATGTTTATAAAAAATTCAATGAAAAATAAACTTAATTAAAGTCCTTTGAGCTATACAATCTATTTGCTGGATGAGGTCGCAAATTACACGTCTTCGAAAGATAGAACTGATATGTAAATTCTATTTTTATAAAACAGGACGACCCTGTGCTACTGTCATCTAAGAAAAATGAGACCAAATCAAGTTAAAATCGGATTAAAAGATATTTTATTGGCAGTTTATTGTTCATAAAAAATAGCTTAAATAATCTACTAAAGATTAAAAAATAAACTTGTAAAAATTAAAACGTATTTAATAGGAGTTGATATTAGTTTTATAACTCATTAATAATTTTATTAGCGATTTTTTTGAATTTATGATGAAATATTTTGATTTAAGTTATATTCTATAAATATCGATTTGAAAAATTGAGAAATCAATCGATCTATAAATTTTAATAAGCAAATGGGAACAAAGTTGTATATTTTTTCCATTTTCAGACTGAAAGACCGGTCCGCGTGATTAAGTTTTTGGAGTAATGCAACTTTAATGAGATTTAATTTCTCGAAACTGTTCTCGACAACATTTAACAATATTGAATGAATCCTATATATATGTATTCTACAATTGGGGTTTTTTCATCTGATGCCATTTCACAATCAGCCCCAACATGCGTCTCTCCTTGACCGCTTTTTCAACCTAAAATTATTATATAACCTCTGATCGTACACTTCATATATCGATGTATATTTTTGTTAAATATCGTGTTTAATATATTAACTAAAATGTCCCATTAAATAAATTTCATGTACAAGAATGATTTCGATCGTAAATATATGATTAATATGGAAAGTTTAAGTCGTCGTGATGGCATTCATTACTCACGGAAGAATTTTGCAAGGTAATGTACAAGAGCAGAGACGTTAAGAGGACTTTATTTAATGCAACATTTAAAAAAGCATCGTTGAAACAAGCAAAAAAATTGTATGGAAATTATGATTTATACGCATGCTTTTTGAATGCAAGAACGCGTGGATTTTTCCAGGTACCCATATACTTATTAATGTTATTTGATATGCAAAACCTTGGCCTAATTTTTTCCATAAATACTACTAGAGTTAAAATATATGAAATTGAAGCTTGCCAATGGAAATTTTTTTAAAATAATTAATCATATATTTGGTAAATGCAAATTTTGTAACTTGAGAAGCCTAAAGATCAGATATTATTATATTATAATACGAGTGACTCTTAATTGCTTTAAATTTTTTTCAATGCTTTACAAAATATTAATATTTCAGACCGAACAATATTTTTTTTATAACTTTAAATAATTATTTGATGATAATTAGTTTGGGAAAATGTTTTTTTATTACTTTTTTGTTTTAATTTTACTATTAAGTAATTAATGAAACTTAAAAACTTAATTAATTTAATATTACCAATTCGGTACATGTAAAAACAAGCATGTTACAATTAAAAAATGCTTTTTTCAAATGACAGTTATAAAAATACGAATACTACTACTCCATGAAAATGTAATTAATAAGTACTGAAAATTCTACTAATCAGATCTACTTTAGTGCTGAGAAGACAGTGTTAGAAAGTCTGAAACTTTTGAATTTTGAAAATCAGAGACGGAGGGTTAAAAGAACTTTAACATACTGTATATTATACTATATATTGTATAAATATTGTTCTAGTAGCTACCGGTAACTTTGTTCGCGTGTAATTTGAAGAAATAATAACTCATAGTTTAATCTTAGAAAAAAATACCTTTGTCTACAAAGAAGGGATCTTAAAGGCACGTTATGGGTAATTTTAAGAATTTTAAAAATTACACATAAAATATGTTAAGTATATATAAAGGTTAAATCAACTTAAAATATTGGACTCCGAACAATTTTTTCAACCCAAGCAAATGAATTTTATATCGCAGCTTTCAAATTGTATATAAATAAACTACAGAGGAGAACTGCCTCCTTTACCCCTATAAACGAGCCACCATTGGTTTAAGTTTAAAATTTTAATCTGCTTTACACTTTCAAAGTTGATAATTTTTATTACATTGTTATTTTTTTTGTTCTTTATAAGTCTGAAAAATACAAAACATTTAAGAGTAAAATTCAAAATTTTGAAAAAATTATATGCCAACATTGTTTTGTACACAGTTGTTAAAGCATACTTACACTTCTTATATTTACTTTAAAAAAATTGTATTTTTCGTTTTATTCATCAATGTAGTAAGGAATAGTTATTACAAGAATTATTTTTATATTGAAAATGCCCTATTACATTTACAATACACCTTGCTTATTAATATTTGTTGTTTCTAATTTGTTAATTATATGTATAATAGATACTTGTTACAACTTTTTGAAACGGTTTTTTTATAACGTTTTACATTTTCAAACTTGAAACATTTGGAAATATCAAAATATCCATTCTACATACACATCAACGATAATTAAAATCTTAAGCGTATAATTTCAAACCAATAATATTATACCAATATATTACTTAGCTTTTTAAAGGTCTTTGATTTCATTTTTTTTTAATATTCGAAAACATACTAAAAGCTATTTTGGCAAAATTAACGTTCATTGTTTATGAACTTCATGGTATATACTTTGCATAACAAATTACACACGAAAGCACGTGCATACTCGCTAATATTTAATATGAACAAAAAATAAAAACTTCATCACATGCAATATCGAACATATCTACAAATAAAACTTATCTCTTAAATCAATAACTATCAAATATTATCAAATGTAAGTATGAAAAGAAATTTTATTTCTATCTTTAGATATGTTTAAACCATTAAAGGTGAGAATGTTATTTTATCGTCACGATCTAATTACTGTGCATAATCATTCTTATATAATACCAAATAGAATAATTTCTTTTACTTACTGATACAATTGCTATGAATGAAAATGTAATGCATTGTTTGCCCTGATTTTGAATTAACGATAAATGTAACATAGATTTTAATAGAGATGTTGATTTATGGAGAAATTATTCATAATATTTAAATGTGTGAATAAATTAATATATCTGTATATTAAAACAACTATTAAGTGAAAATAAATGTTTAGTTTTTATATAATAAGTAAAACTGTTTTTAAAACTTTTTTATAAATGTCTCTAATTACTTGAGCAAACTTTATATGCATGACTTTGTCCTAGAAAACTTAAAAGATAAAATTTTTCCTCAGATTTTCAACCTTCTTTCGTTAGATTATAGTCCTAACCTTCACATAATTTGTGAAAAAAAATCCTATATCCTTCTCCAGTCTCCACCTTGACTTGATCTTAAAATTTAATGAAAACATGTAATTTTTTTATGCTTATTAAACATAGTCGTTTCCTTCGTTTTTTTAAGCATTAGAATATCTATTAAGAGAATAACTAAAAAATTAAGGGTTCATTTTAATATTTATTTAAATGACCATAGCTTGATTATATTATGTGAAATAGAAGTGATTAAAGGAAAATAGTTTGTTTTTCATTAACTCATTGAGATACCATAATTAGGTACTATTATAATTACTCTAACATAATATTGTAATTATAATTTTATCCGTTACATTTAACGTATGAAAATAACAGTGATTAGAAGCAAAAGTGAAGAAATCTATTTAACTAATATAGTTAGAGGTAAATAAATACTGAGATTCCATCTTCTCGTATTAATGTCATAAATAGAAATACTTTTGCATATTTGTGTAATAAAGTTTTTTGTACGTTCACACTTTATCTTGGTGAAAATTACTATAATTATAATTGACAATAATTAAAAGGTCATATTACGTGTTTCATCCCAAAAAACACTTTTCTTTTGAAGTTTTCTTTGGTCAATTTTTGCTTAGTTTTTCGAGTTTAAAGTATACATTCAGATTTTATGCATTTCTCAAAACTATTGAGAAAATATCATTAATTTTATGACTATTTTTTTCTGTAGATGTAATCATTCAATTGACGTCTTTGCAATTTTTAATTTAAATCTATGCAAAGCTTATAAATACGTTGGGTTTCATTAAATAGAATCCCAATTAAGAATGTTTAAATTATTTTTTCTGATTTGCTAAAGCCTATTTATGTTTCTATTAGTTGTGGCTCGTCTATATAGCATGATTCATGCATAAGAGCTTTTGCTCTAGTACCATTGTTTTTTTTTAAAACCAATTTAAATAGGGTAAGGTTCCTACGTCGTATCCTCTAAAATGAAACAAAAATTCTAGCGGTAATTAAATCTTTATTTATTTAAATTTTAATTAACATACATTACAGAAAATCTGTTAAGAAAATAGGTATTTAAACGTTTTTTTAAACTACTTCGGTACAATTAATTAATTTTCGATACAGTCACCTAGCTTGTACTACCCATAGCTTAAGTCGTACTTATAAGAAACTATAGAATAATACTTAATGAAACGAGATCACATTAACAATAAACACTACAACAACTCAGTCTAAATCAATTTATATTCTAATTATTTTTGGAGTCATCAGTCTCAAGTTTATGTATCTTTATCACCAAGTTAATTACACATAGAAAATTAATTTATATCATAATTTTCTGAGAACATTTATGGGCATTTATTCCTAGAGTATTATAAAAATTATTGCGAATATATGTCTACTTTGCAACTTTTGTTGGCATAACTATGATCCCGGTACAACTAAGGAATTTTTAGGTACAACCTTTGGGTACAACCATAAAGTATAGGAGCATTTCTTTATTAACGAAATCAATCCTTATGTATTCACAGTTAATTACTGCCAGATAAAGTTTTTTAACCTCATGTCACGATGGTCACGCTATTGAACTAGTCTGAAGGGAATGCCACAGTACAGGCACTATAATAATATCATACTTATGATCTTATATGATACTTATATCGTACTTATACGACCAACTTTAGTCAAAATAGTACATTATCTTACGGAATTTTAAGAGAATTCGAATATTTCGCCAATAAAGATGATTCTCCTTCTATACCTTTTTATACACTCCATGGCTACAATTTAAGTAATGAGATTTTCTAAGTTTCAAACCAAATTCCTGAGATAAACTGAAAATTTACTACTATTTCAGCATGCCTAAATAATCACCAGAAAACCAAAGAAATAATCCGTAGCAAAAAAAAAAATCACGATCATATTCCTCCCTTCAAAAGCTTACTTATGACTTTATTTTAATGAAAATTGTAAAAAAAAATGTTTTGTTAATTATTTGTTCATCTCGAAGCCGATTAGATATTGACTTATTTTTGTCGACTTGTGGTACTAAATATTTCAGAAATACGTTATTAGATGTCGTTTTTATAATTGCCAGTTGAGATAATACTGAAGTACGACTTAGGCAATGGACTTAAGCGACTTTATGCTATAGTAGAAAATTATACAAATGACTATAATGGAACTGAAAAAAACTAAAAGGTAATTAGGTTACCATTTATTTAGCTTAGAAATTAGTTTTTGGTAAACTGAATGAAAACGTTTGAAAATTTTTAAGAGTTCAATATCAATTATATAATCAAAAAGTAAAAAAAAGATTAAATTATTATTAAATTACGAGTAAGTATTTAAATACCCAAAGTATGATTTAAATTTAGATGAAATTCTTTTTATTACTGTATTAAATTAATATTTATAATATGTTTTTAAAAATATATAAATAAACTATTAATTACATATGAAGTTCTTTTTTTTTCAACTTCTCTAAAGACAAGACATCAATCTTCGTTATATCCATTTCTTACAATTAGATGCATTTCACTTTCCGTTAAATTATATCGCAACAAGTCCAAACTCTTTTTTGCAATCTACCAATCCATAAAAATATATCTAATCCAAATCATATCGGATATGAACCAATATTTACAATAACCTTAGTCACGAATGTTTTATCCACATTTTAATATAAAATATTATTTTCCTATTTTCTAATACTCTTTCTAAAATAATTATTCAATCATTATTAACGTAGATATTTGTAGATGTGTGCAAAACTTAATTATTGATTCGATTGCATAGTAGCAATTTGACGTTGGCTAATTTAACGGGAACATGAAGCAATAGCTGTAATGATAGATCATTAATATTTTGCTATTGAGCGATATTGAAAAACAAAAAGTCGAGAAATCAAGGGAACGATTTTTATTTAAATTTTTAAAGTCGATATAAAAATGAATCTCGAATGGTATTTATGTTGCATAAAGTTACTATTAAACTTGAACTGTGAAATAATGACTTAGAAATATCGATTAAATGAACTTCGAAGAATGTCTTGCAATGCTTATTTCTGGACTGACTACGTTGATGATTTATCTGTGGTTTTTCAATTTCAGAAATTAAGAGAAGAAATTAAATCAATAAGAGTTTTTTTATGAGTTATTTGTACTTCATCGCTGACGTGGTATAAAGGAACATTGAAAGTAACGATTCGTAAAATAAATAATTCTTGAATTGTGTGACCAAATTGCCAAAGAATGAAATTAGTTGTTAAATAAAGCAAGTCACCATTTATCCAGATTTTAGGGCATTTTGTTTGTATTGTAATCATTGTGCATACTATATGTATTTAATATCAAAGAAAAAGACATCTTAGCATATTATACAACTATGGTAACTTTTTGTAATGGTACGCATCAATTGAATCGTAAATGTAAAGTCACAATGGAAATAAATCAACCATATGTAAATGGGAGAATAGTCGCAATGTTACATAATTACTTTGAAAAGACGTGAATATGTTTTCCACGCTATTATCTGTGAATCATTGTCAATATCCTTATTGGATGAATGTTATAGGAACGCATAAGAGACTCTTATTTTTTAAAATCATATATAAATAATAACTTACCGATAAACAAATGGACCAATTTCAGCTAGTTTGGGCTTCTCTCCAAAATTCAAAAAATTATCTGGATTTGTGACATTAAATATGTAAACTTTGGTCAATCGAACAACACCTGGTTTTTGCCAATAATGATAACTTAAGGTACCATTCCATAATTTAAGATTCTAAAACAAAAAAAAAAAAAACAAAAAATTAAAATTTATGACTAAACAATTCTCAATAATGCTACAAAATTTAAAAGTGCAATGACCAATTAAATTTTTTCTTAGATACATTAACATTGCTTTCGTAACGTTTTGTACTGCGCTCTCTCTTATATGTCTCTGAATATGTAAAAAAATATTAATAATGTTTTCAAGGTAAAATTTTAATATTGGCCTAATAAATTCAATAACTTGAAACCGAAAAAATCACAGCGACACGAGAGAAATTTATTTCAAAACTTCACGATTAATTATATTGAAAATGGCAATGACAGAGATATTTTTCATTTCATTATCATTTTCGTATTTGAGTTTCCCACAATTGTTCATCAGATTGTATGTCTACTCACCAACACACAAAATTGCAATGAAAGTGTTAGAAGAAGAAAATAGAAATAAAAAGAAACACACAGCGGAAGTAAAAAAAAAAAATAATAGAAAACAATCTCGTAGATATATAGAAATTATCAAGTTTATGGATCATTGTTATTAGCCAGTAATCTCGTGTTAATCAACGGCGACTGTTAGGTTATCTAACAACGAATCAACAATTAATAGGAAAGAAAAAAAATAAAATCTATACTAAAATGTTTAGACAGCTAAAAGATGTTAGTTTAAAAACCAACTTTCAATTTTATTATACCTTTCCAAAATTTAAACTGCACAAAAGTAGAAATAGAGAAAGAAATTCAGAGTTTTTATCTCAAAACTAATTAATGAATAATATTAAATTATACAAATTTAAATATTTTATGGCTCAATCAATGATGTAACGACGATTTTTGCTTTTCAACCCAGCCCTGAAGTATATTACACTCTAAATTAAATATTTTATTCAAAACATTTTATTTTTTAAACAAAACATGAATTTTTAAATGGAAAGTATTACTTAATGAAATGAAATACAAGAAATGAGACGCTTTTTTAAACCAAAACCAAAAATTTCTGTAAACAACAAGATATAAAATTGTTTTTTAATTTTTTAATTATTATTTTAAAGACAAAGCCTTTGTTATATATACTTTAAGGAAAATGCCTGACCGTGAACCATCTTCTAGTTGAAGCCTGCGGGATTTCAAAAAAGGGGTTGGCCTCGAAAAAGTAAATTATACTTCCAAGTATTGACATCAGAAGACGCATTCGATTTGTTGCAGATAATGATAAAAACGTCAAGAATTTTTTAAATCATCATTTTAAACAAGAAATTCGAAGATTAATTTAGTTATGAAAAAAAAGAAGAGTATATCTATAATTTGTGACGTCACTCCTGACGAATGGCTTCGCAAAAGAAGTGAGAGTACTTGGGTAATTCCGGGATTTCAAGGATGTCTGACTCCAATTAAAGTACTGGTTTACAAGACCAGGTCACACATTGTACAAAACTCGTTCTATTTACAATGTTCAATGTTTTTGTACTTATTTACACGAAATCCACATTTAAGTGTATTTTATCTTCTATGTAAGCGCCAAATACGTGACGCCTATCTCTAAGATCTGAATGATATGTTAATGACCTTTCCATTCCGTTCCGTTTCATCCTATCTATACTACCGCTGTAAAAATTTGATGAAAGAAAATTAGACAACGATACATCCATCTACGTACATTTTTCATACAAAAATTTGTTCTTTTTTGTTAACGTTATAAGCAATATGATTTATCTTTTTCTTCTAACTTTTTTTTCTGATGCACGGTTACAGTCTCCCATAATCTTCAATGGTTCAATGACATGGTACCAAAGTAATTCCAAATCAAAAACAGGAAATAACCAGTAAATACGCCAAAATCAATTACAATAATTTTCTTATGATTACTTCATAATACAAAAAATGTCGATAAAATCTTTTCAAGTTAAAATAATTTAATTTTACTCAATCCATAAGGAAAAAAAAACTATAATATTTCTACATCCCCTATTAGATAAATCATGTTTTCAATTTTCAAATTATCAATTTTTTTCTACTGAGATAGACCCAGAATCTTTATATCCATTAAGCATTTATCTCTTTTCAATTGCCGCAATCTGTTCTTACATCATTTCGTCTAATGATGCAACATTTCCGATACGAGAACGGAGGAATTTTCTTATAAACACAAAAATTAGACTTTGAACTTTTAGCAGTGACAGAACAAAATTAAAAGAGTTTTCGTAATCCAGTAAATTTATACTAGTAAAATAATAATAGTAATAAAAATAATAAATAAATCCATATTATACAATAATCGATGTATTTATTATAATTGCTTGTGGCAAGGGGAAAATCAATTTATGTAAGTTGATAATATATCGTATTTACCAACGAACATCGATTACTATAGGAAAGAATCAAGCTGTATGCAGGCGTACTTGTAGAAACGATTAATGTGGGCATCAAAATTATGATCGGCTACCAAAGCTAAAGGAAACGTATATTTAATTTAAATTAATAAATTATATTTCATTTACTTTCTTTTAAAAAAATTTTAATAGAAATGTGATTTTTAAAGTAATTATTAGTTCATAATCAATTTATGGTTTAAATAAAGACAATTTGTTATTAATTTCAACTTAATTCAAACTGTTATTTTGAGAAGAAGTTTCGTTTAGCTCGTTCGCCAATTTTGATGTTCATAGTTGGTGAGCTGCGAATATTTCGCTGGTTTTCATCCCCCGACATAATATCCCAAGAAGAAAATTTGACGAAAAATTCTTATTGACCTGATTAGAATAAATCGAAAATGAAGAATACACTATTTCGAGTTTTCACGAAGTTTTCGAGGTATCGAATTTTAAAAGTGGCATCGAAAACGTGAAATTTGATTAAATTATGACATAAATATGAGGCGTGGGGTAATCGTATGCAAAATAACTTTAGCTCGAAATTATTTTTCAATTAAAAAACAACGTAATGGTCAAATATAATTATCTATTTTTTCTTAAAAAATAAGTTGAGATGGATTTCTTACTATCTCCAAATCCCCGCCGAAGGCTTTACTCCCGGGGCCTCACTTGTTATATATCATAGATATTTTTTCGGGGGATATTTTATCCTTGGGATGTTTTTTCGGGGATTTTTGTCGAGGATATTTTGTCGGAGGATGAATACGCGCATTGCCAGTTTGGAAGCAGGTGAATGGGCTTTTACGATTGTTACAAGAAGTGTGTAAGAAGAAATAGGACCAGATCGCCTGTCGCATGAAGCTCATAGTCAAACAAAAATTGAACAGCAAAGACTATAACGCTTCCTGTTCAATTTGTAACCTTGATAAGAGGATACAGGAGATAAGAAAATGTAATAACTAGAAAGTTTTATGGCAAGACAAAGACCAGGGTGGTCTTTGAAAAAAACTCACTTACTAAGTGAGAAAGCTCGTAGTTTGAAAGTATAAGCTTAGATATTTTATTAGCACTGAAACTATTTGAAAGTATTTGAAAACCTCAATGTTATCACAAAAGTTTACCTTTATTATAATATAAATAAAAAACTAAACGAAGATGTGATAAATGGCACGTATAGAATCAAAAATCAAACTTAATGTCAGAGCATATATTTTGAAAACCTTCAAAACCAACAGAAATCCAATTAAATAATCAATCATTAATTTGATCTCTCAATTGTTTGCAAATAATAATTCCAAGGAGTTCAACATTTTGGAGAAAAATCTTAAACAGTAATGAAATAAAAACTGTTTTAGAGTTCAATTTATCAATATCTGTTAAAACTTAAGGACTATTACCTAAGACTTCGGGGTCGTCTATTGACCTAAAATACAAAAACTGAAAATAGAAGTAGTTTAACGATAAAATTTGACTGAATTACGAATTTGATTAAGAAAAGCCGTAGCAAATAAATTTTTCTTTAAGCTAACATATGTTTGATGATGGTATAAATCCTAATAGATTTATGTGTTAATTATAAATTATTTCCACTTCATAAGGTGTTCTACACCTTAAACGCACCCAAAAGCATTATACGAATAGAAAATGTCCATATTCAATGTCTTTCGTATACATGGGAATATTTTAATATCGTTAAAGATGCATAAAAGTTCCTTACCTTTAATAATATATAATCGACCCATGGGATAGATGATAGTATAATTCCTATTGCCAATGTAAAAAGTCCTATCATAATAACAGCTAAACGACCTGAAAATAAAATAAGACAAACGCATTAAATACAAGATGAAATATTTACTGTTAACATTTATTTGCTTGTAATTAGTACATCTTCAATTAGAAGCTCGTAAAAATCAACAATCCTCTCCATTTTGATAGAATGGAGAACTCAAATTATTTATTACTTTAAACGTATATTTTGTCAGAGTAAAATAAATCAACATTTTCTTGAATAGCCTTAATTTAAGGAGATGTTACAACTTTCGTATATTCAGTTTCTTATTTAACCTTGTTGATTTAATTTATTTTTGTAATTTTTACATTTACTTAACACACTCATATAACACACGTAACATGAAAAGTGCATCGATGCATAATCTCATCGATCTCGTAAATATTTACTTATGTTACAACGAAAAATTGTTGTGTTACTATAATTAATATAAGTACCTCAACGATAAGTCTTGACATTTTAACACTAATTCAAAAAAAATGTTATTTTCTTTGAAATTACATTGAGACGGGGTCGTACAAAGTCGTTCAAAACCTCCATCCGATGTCATACAATATTTTCATTTCAAAGAAAATTAGTTACAAGGATTAAAATTGACATCATTAAAAATGAAATAAACTACTAATAACATAAACTGGTAATTGATTTAACATTATTTAATAGTCACTAATTGAACGTTTTATCGGGAAAAATGTGTTAGTGAAAATGTCTTTGTCACGGTTATATGAAGCTATCAGTAAAATCATAATGTGCTCACACACAAAAGAAAGCAAAACGCTCAAATAATAATATACAAATGTCTAATAGATCTATTAGTCAACTGATAAATTACCGTCATATTTATAAGTAATGTCAATTACAGTTAGAACTACTTACATAATGTCAACAAACGCAAAAAATTTTATTATTTATTAACAACTATTGCACATTTATAATACGCTACGCACGGTTATCTTTCAAAGTTGAATCCAGATGATTTTATTTAAGATTTGATTATATACAGCAAACTTGAACATGATGTGTGATTAAATTAATTTTCTATAGGTATAGGTACGAACAAAACATATCAAAGTGATTTCGAGCAAACGAATAAATTAAAGAAACAAACGTTAACGTTTATTTTAATGCATAATGACGTAACTAATCTTACAAACTAATACTCATTGCTTTCATAACTGGTAATTTTAAATCAAAGAAATTTAATGTAAACATACATTAAAAGCAAGGATAATAGGAGTTTTTAAACGTTTCACTTTCTATTGATGACAAAATATTGGTAAAAATACAAGAAATTAAGCAAGTATGCGCTAGGTAATCTTATTTTCATACAACCGTTTATTATTTTCATTACCTTTACGTTTTCTTTATCATAATATAATTGATGATATTCGAGATGTAAGTGTACGTTTGTCACTCTCGTGTAATGTGATGGGTGAAGAATTTCGCGATTTATTATTATATGTTGCTTAATAAATGTTTAAAAAAAGATTCGATTTAATGTCATGATCATGTGGTCATTGTGAGAGATTGAAAGTAAAAGTTTATAGAGGTAATCATTTGAAAAGAAGATGCATGCAAGTTAATTTCATAGGTCAAGATTCAAGTAAAATTTTTAACTATTATTAGAACTGTTTAATTGATAGAAAAGAAACTAACAAGTTTGGTGTTTTCAAAAATAGAAATAGAAATAGAATCAATATGTAAATATATTCATTAATTATATACATTTTAGCAGCTTTATTTAACAAAGAATTTGTATTGTTTAACCTCAATTTATACATTTTGATTTTAACTTATAAGATAAGATTCAAGAACTCATTGACGTAATTAAGGATTATTCTATGAGCAATTACCGCCTTATTTGATTTTTGAGAAGCAATATGACGAAACATAAGCACCCATTTAAAGGATGGACAATGTTTCTATTAGTTACCTATAGCTGCATCTGTGCACTTAACGCAAATTTTCAAAACCATTCATTATAAAATGAAATGCTTTGCAACTAGTTTTCTATACTAAAGTATTACTAAAAAAATTCATTATATCTGTTCTAAAGTAAATTATTCTCAATTTATTTCTATGACATGATGCATCAACTTTTTCCCAATCTTTTATCCAATTGAATGCCAAGTATCTAAAATTGTTTGGCCAAAATTCAATTTTTGTAGAAAAACGCCATATAGGTGAGTTATAAGTATAATTCACATGAAGATAAATAATGAAAACATTAAAGAAACTGTGATAATAATCCCGCTTATGCTCATATTATGTGTAAAAAAGAAAAACGTTTTTTTGACCAAAACGGTTCGACACTGTAAGAAGGCGCTTCCCCCAATCTACAACAACATTTTATAATCTTTATCTCAATACTGTGAGTCATCACGTTCTATTTTCTGAACGAGGCGAAAATTTTTAAAGTATTTTTTTATTTTTATAAATTTAAATGCATGCGTGT
Organism: Sisyra nigra; assembly: GCA_958496155.1. Lineage (NCBI taxonomy): Eukaryota > Metazoa > Arthropoda > Insecta > Neuroptera > Sisyridae > Sisyra > Sisyra nigra. Next base: position 30,730,720 of record OY292316.1, on the reverse strand, counting down.
TTTCTTGTTAAATTATTTTTCTATTTATCTATCAATCTATCTCTGAGTTTAAAGGAATCTTTGAATACTTGTGAAATATGTGATTTAGTTATGAGCTTTTATGAACACATTTGCAGACAGAACTTATATATATTATAATTTAAATGTCACTTTTTCTATGCTATTCCTTTGTTTCGATTGTATTGTATTATTATTAAGCCTAGTACTCACTAGTAGACATGTTGCGAGATTTGTCTGGAGATGGTCTATAGACCGTCTAGAGACACTGTTCTTTGTCTCGTCTAGCGTCCACACTACGATGTGTATTTCTCAGTATCATCTTTGCAGTCCACCATGGAGGACAGAATAAAATCAACAAAATAAACAAATAAACAAAATACACAAATAAACTTATACAATATACATTATACATGCATATTCAAGAGAGATCAAATGGCATCGTAATGCACTTACGAGTATGTTAGACTTGTAATTTCAATAATGAAGATGTGTATGTCCAAAATTTAAATGCAATTTTTTCTAAATTTTAATTATAGTCGCTTTCAATATCGGGGATTACATCGCGACTATATATTAAGGGTATATGGGGTGAATGTTAAAATAGATCGATTGAATATCGGGAAGAGGGTAGAATATTGGTTTTAAAAATTTTGTTGACACAGGCAGATAAAGTTTATATAATATGTTACTTCTAACAACAAATTTATCTTATGCAATTTACTTTTATCAATCAGAATAATATTTTAAGCATGCTAATAGTACTAATGGAGTGCTAGTTTGTTATGAATTTTACATGCAGGCATCCAGACAGCCAGCGGCTGGCATTTGCGTAATAATTATTTTATTAAAAATAAGAAATAATTTCTTCAAATGTAAATTAAATTGATAACTACAATTATATCGGTACCTTTTTAACTAATAGAATCCCGACTGAAATATTTTTAATCTAAATAAAATCCATTTCAGTTAAATAAGCTAAGTTCTCAAATTTAAATTTCGTTGAGAGTGTTGTTTTTTAAAAAATTAAAAATTTCTAGTTATTCAAAATTTAAATTTTTTTTAATTGTTTGCTTAAAATTGTAAAATGTAACAGTTTTATTTTCAAATGTTCAACAAAAATATTTTTTTTTCCAATGAACTATAATTTTATTCGATATTTCTCAAATTTTTAAGTTGCAACCTACTTTGGTTCTTAAAAATTTCAAGGGTATAAAAAGTAGGTGACAAAGGAGAGTTATTTAATTCATATGGTTTATTCTACCTCCCTCCCAAAATATAATAATTTTTGCAACCCTTACTTTAAGAATCTCTTATTTAATCTGTGAATCGTCACATAGCAGTTACGGAGAGATCCAGTACTACATACTTGATGATCACTGATGAAGATTGCTTGGCAATCAACATACGTATTTGGGAAAGACAAAAATTATAAGTACTTAGGTATATGAATTTTTGTTTAAATTTATGTTTATAGTTTATTTATGTAAATTATATTGCATAAATAGGACCACAATATATTTTAAATAGTGAATTATATAAACAGTATATAACTGTTTAAAGTCAGCGAAAAATCTAATTTGATTTCAATGCTTCAGTGTTTAAGTTATAGTTGGCAATAATTTTCATTTTTTTATTAATTTTAATAAGCTTAGGTGCATTATTTATTTATGTTCTGTTAATGTTATGTCATGTTCATATTTTTATGCCTGTTAAGCATAAAAATGTAATTATATGATGGGTCTTTTTTCACGGATTTTACTTTTCTATGCCACATTTAGAAATTGTATTTCCTTATTTCCGATTAGAAGTTGTATCGTAAAACAAAAAATGTTTTTGTAAAAGATTTTTACAATGGTTTTTAACATATGCATTTATAAATCTTAGATACTCTAATAATTTCTATTTCAAATTTCTGATAAAACTTCAGCTGTAGTAAATATAGATAAATAATTAATACGAACAATATATCCCACAATGATGCTTTAAAACTTTGTCTATACACTCGGGAACTCGTAAAAACAAATTATATATTTTTCGTACTCTTGCTTTTTGGGTTATGAATGTTCTAATTATTTGCAAAATCTTACATATTTATTCAAAATATGTTAATGTTTTAAATTGATTGTAGACTTTAATCTCTTAAAAAAATATTCACACGTTGACTAATCAGACCTAATTAATGTCTATTATTTAAAATTTTTTAAAAATTTGATTCTTAAAAGGGGCTTATTGAAGACAGAATTTTAAAACAACGCGAATTTCCAATTTAGGTTAGCGCGGTAAAAATTGAAGTTTTATTTTGTATTGTAATTATTCAATGTGTTAACATAAATGTGCAAAACAAATATAACTTTATTTAAAACTACTCTAAGACATTTCTTTTTAAGCAATTTACTTAAAGGACTTATATCATATTGACGTGATAACGTCCTATAAATTGATGAACACTGGGTAGCCTGCATGAAAAAGTATCACGTTTCGTCTGAGCCTGTGCGTGCAAGCGAGAACGCGATACAAGTGATAGAGAGGCACAATATTATGGTGGAATCCTAGACAACGTGTTTTGTGCTTTTTGTTTTACAATTTACTTAATAAGATTTAATTGATTTCCTTCATAATTTTCAGCCTGATTTCATATTGAAAAAATTGTTGAAAAAAACCGACTTTGTAGACAGTCAATTTTTTTTTCTTCCATCTTGGTTCAACATCGTACCAAACCAATATAATATTATGACTTTTGCCGAATGCAAGATTGCAAATCGATTCTTTTTTACCAATTTTTTTTTCTAATTTCTTAATTTAGTAACCATACACTACATATTTACTATATTCTTAAATTAATATACTAATACAAAATATCGTCTTCTTATAAAATACCGATAAATTTTTTTCTGTTAATTAACCTTTGTCCTTCATGAACACCTAAAAAGTCCAAGTTCACAACTACGTAAAATTAATTAAAAAGACACCTCAATTTCAATTAATTTTCAGATTGCTGTCTGCAATCGATAATTTTATTCATTCACATAATATACGTACAACTGAAGGTTGTTTTCGGTTTCCTTTACACCTTGTCGCTACTTTCCCCCATTTATATGCAATATACTAAAGAATAAATATGATCATAACGTATTTATGCATGATGCGATGAAAAAAACGATATTAACGAATCCGTAGAAAACTCATGCCATTTCTCAATATCGATAAATTATATATTTATAGATTTTCGTTTCAACATTGACTTTTTTTTATTTTCATAACCTGGCCTTTAAACTGCTCTTTCTTTGATTTTATTGTGTCTTTCTGATTTGTGAACGTGATGATTGAAATGAACACTGCTTAGGAGTTAATTTTTTTTCTCAAAAATTACCTTGAAAGCTTTATTTAAATATATTTAACGAGTATAATTAACGGTTTAAAATCTTATGCATATAACCAGGTCCAGAAAATCACAGTGACTTATTACTTTCTTTTAAATCTAGGCAATAAGAGTAAAAACAAAAAAAAAGTAGCAAAATTACTATAAAGTGATAAATATTGTTTTAACATTTAGGGGTTTGTATGTTAACATTTAACATATACAGGTTGAAGTCAAAAGCTGAGTGTAGAAAATCTCATTATTCATGGTGAAGTATCTATCATTTTTCCTTTTTTTTATTTTAATATAATAATCAATATCTTTGTTATCGAAATATTATATTATTGAATTCCGGAACCTGAAGTATATTTTGTCGGTTCACTTCTTGACTTCATTTCAAAACTATTTGACTAGATTTAAAGTTACTTGACTTACAATCAAGTCGAATGTGAGCCAAATCAAGTTAAGCATTGAGTCAAGTTATTTGAATCACAAGCAAGAAATGCAAAATCAAGCACAATCTATTCAAAAGCATGACCAACTATTATACTTGGTGAATCTCTATTTCCTTATCCTTAGTTTCCTTATTTAGGTGAATTTTAAAAAAATGTTCACACTTTGATTTAAGATAAGTATTATTAATTTCTATCTTTTTAACATTTTATAAAAACTACCTAACTGATTTAATAACATTAACATAAGCGACGTCGAAAGTTGGATGTGCATGAGCGTATATGTCAACAGATGATGAGGGAACCTTAAACTATCCCGTTATAAATAGATAACAAAAGGAAATAATAAAACTAACTATAAAATTTTAACCTTTTTTGTACGTTTATACTGCATTCCTCAGAATTTTTATATCCACTGTAAATTAAAATTTATGAAACTTTTGAAATAAAAACAGTTAAAACATTAAATTATTTTAATGGGAAAATAATAACCAGTTTCTGATCGCGTTAAAATTAGATACTGAGATGCACTCAAACAACGCCTAGTTAGAGACAGAGACTTATAGCTATTGACTTCATAATGGTACCAAAATTAAAATAAACAAACAAGATTGTAAAAAAGTGGAAGTGTCTCTTTCTCTAGCATACCGTTATAGAAATCAATCTTGTTATATTCTTTTATCTATTTATATATAACTTAAAATATTATAATTGGATACATGTTATGTGCAATATCATGACGCGTTAAAATCATAGCTATAAAGGCATATGTATCAATCCGCTTATATTTGCTTAGCCTATTGCAGTTCACGCAGGGTATAACGTCCTTGTTCCGTTTCCGGAAGGCAAACCACTTTTCTAATAACTTATACTGAAAACTTCTTCGTAGGTACCTCAGTATGTCTTCATTACCTACCACTTGAGAATACGTTACTAAATAACCTACAGCTCTTACGCAACGGTGGCAATTTCCCTTTTTTTTTCTTTCAATATCGATTTTGCATGATTTAAAAGTGTATAGGTAGGTACATGGTTTTAATGTTTTCTCTATTATTGACTTGAATTATTAAGCGTGAAGAGATTAAGGTTAATTGTAAAAAAAAATATTTGCAATATGATGATGTCAAAAAGTAATTTGATTTATTTTTAAAATTGTAGGTATATAGTTAAGTATATTTTTTAATAGCACCGATTTTTAATGCAAAAATGTATGAGCATACAAGATGTTGATTCGTATATATGTTTATATCAATTGCATGTTATGGCAATGTCGGCCATTGGGGCTATTCGACGCAAATTTCTTGTTTTTCAGGTTTATCACATAAGTATTACTGCATAATATTCACTTAGCTTGCGATAATAATAAAACATTATTAACAATAAAGTGTTTTCACTTTCTCGCTATCCAAACACAAAACAAATCGAATTTCATTTACAAAATCAAAGCCAATACTTCACATTGAAAAATGATTATTGATCACTTCAACAAATATTTAAGCTATTGATATGTGGGTAATTTCCCAAAAATGATGATTTGCTTGTTTGGAATGGCGGTGTGAATAATTTAATATGTCTAACCTTTTGATCTTTATTGCATACAGCTTCCAGACAAGATAATACCTAACGGTTTGTTGAGATTCTGTTATAATTTACACCGCTTCTACTTATATTGTTTTATTGATCCGATTTTTTATAGTCTCTTCGCTATGATGAAATTACAGACATTAATGAGTACAAGCACATTTGTAATTTTCTTCTCGGTTTATGTATCTGTAGGTATGTCTTTGTCAGATATATGTGATTTTGATTAATATTACAAATTGCTTGAGCGTCATAGTCTTGTAATTTTCACACGGTTATAAATAGAGGATGGTTCATTTTGACAATTATTTGACGATATTAAACAAATATTGATTTTAACCGACTACAACACTAATAAGTCAAATACAAACCGAACTAATACGGATTTATTTGATTTATTTCTTTTTTCAACTACGCCATACAGAACCTAACGAAATTTTTTCTTTACCAAACACAGAAAAGGACTTTTTGGACGTCAATAATATTTTGTTTTTATTTTTAAAAACTATTTTTTTTTAGTCGCATCAACATTAACTGTTGTTTGACCATTCATTTGGGGCGCCCTTCAGGCGGAGTCCTGAAGTCTTCCTCTTAGCTATCTCAAAGAAAAGAGAGCATAAATATTGGTAATGCTCAGATTCCCAATACATATTCATATTTTTAATTCTTATACAGTTGTATATAGGTACATTTTATACAGACTTATACAGTGTTGAATCGCGACCAATAATATAGTTTGGGAAATACTAATCTAACGTATGATTTAAGTTAATTATTTTATCCAAGTTGGAAAAAAGTAAGCGAAATAAAACTTAAGCATTATTTTTCATGTCGTTAAACTTTGCATTAAAATTTTTTCTTAAAAATCAAAAGAAAAATATTATTTAAAATAAAAATATGTTTTTATAGCTAAGGTTAAAAAAAAGGGGATATTTCTTTTGATTCATTCTATAAAATGAATTGAGCTTGAAATCTTAACTTGAAAATGAGATAACTTGTGAAATGCCTTTAACTGAACATGACGTTTCATTACAAATTTTTTAACAGGATTTGATTTAACTTGAAATCAAATTTTAGTCAAGTATAGCTTGAAAATCAAGTCAAAAAGCTCAAAACTCAAGTCAGACAATAAATCCCTCTATTTATAATGGTGTATGAGGGATGAACAGTGAATTAATTTTTTTTGCATACGACAAAAATAGAAACAACTTACTTATCGTCGATTTTTCTGAATTTTGTAGATTTTGTGTACTTTTCAGTTAACAGAAAACTTAAGATTAATTAATCAAAAAAAAAATCCAAAATTTTTTTTTAATCATTCAATATTCAAAAACTATAAATAAAAAACGAAAATTTCAAAACAAAATTTCATTTAGTTTCTAAAGTTATAAGCGATTAAGTGAGCATCCTTCGTTAAAATAGGTTGGAGCACGTGGCATGTATAAAACGGAACGGCTATTGTTCAGAGCTTTTGCTTACAATTTTTTCCTATACATCCTTTAAGAATTTATTTATGAAAGTTATTTTATCTAGGATTTCGAAAACCAACAGTTTAATAGTGCATGTAATAAGAAAGATTTAATTAAAGTGGAAATAAAAGAATGACAATCTGATTAGGTTTTTGAAACTGTTTTAATGAAGATGCTAGTTATATGTGTAGCATTCAATGTACCTCTCCCTCCATTGATTCGTCCTGAACAAAATATTTTCCAAATACCTCACTCTAATCATAAAGAATTGAATATTGAAGTGTTCAAAATGTTGGCATTGTGTCTTCCGAAAATAAATTTAATACAACTATAAAACCACCGAGTGCTAACAACCAAGAAATTAAAGCATTTTGATGAAAGAACAAACGTTTTGGAATGAAAAAACGTGAAAACTGCTAGAGAAAAATAATACAAATGATGTGACTAATTTAGTTAAATGGGTACTGAGCGAGTTGAAATTTAAAAGAAAGCGATTATGTATAATTACCACTATCAACGCTAGTGCCGTTATCCCCGTTTCTAAATTAGGATCTCACCAGCCTCCCTCCTTTTTTAAAAAACATAATCAAAGATTTTTGAACTTGCTTTTCACAAATGAATCACTAATTTTTATTTTGTACGTCTTTGTAATTAGGACCAATTATCTATACATGTTCGTATTTTTAACATGACAAAATACAGTTTTGAAAAAAACGATCTGAAATATTTGTCTAATTTCATATTATTAATGTTACCAAAAAACAAGTAGGTAAATTACCAAACAATTAGGATTTTTTTGTATGTTCTAATAACTAATTAATCACTGCATTGCATTAGATAATTTCATATTTTAAAAGACATTCAACCTTGGTATGTTCTACTTCCTTATGCACTTAAATAAATACCGCAGGGTATATGAAATTTGAAGAGCGCACCAATTTATAATAAATATAAAATAAATTGATGCAAAGAACGAGTTACTTACTTAGTCAATTTTTTCTTATTATTTTTTTTATTTTTTTTAATTAATTAATCAAAGGAATCTCACGTGATGTTTCATTGGAATTATAACACTTTTGTTGCATAATTTGTAATATAAATTTAAAATTACATTTCCGCTCCCCTATAAGGTCTTTTCCGTTTAATTTTCCGTATATAAAATTGAAATAACACGCAATGGTTTATCAAAACCTAAAAATTTATCTTTCTACGTATTGATTAATAAATAATTAGCAAAAAATAAGTTACGCTTTTTAAATAAGATTGGCACGAAATGTGTTTTTACGCGTCTTGTACAATCATTACAAATTTATTTTTTGTGCTTCAATGATAATTGTCGATTGCTCCATTACCAATTTTCCATACATACACCTATTTGCTAAGAAAATGGTAGCTGATTGCATCACACAGCGGTTGCAAATTTAAATGCATTTCCGTTTTGCCCTAATTCTTCTAATTTTCACATTCAATTTTTTAAATAAAACTTTTTTTGAAATATATTATACCTACCTACTTAATTGTTTTTTGAAATCTTGGAAATTTCGCAAAATTTAATTTCTTTTTTATTTTCATTTTGTTAAAGTTATATGAAAATTTTTTATCTTAATTTAAATCGATGGTATACATCAGTGTTAATTAATTTTTATGGTAATAAAGAATCGTCAATTAAATTTCAATCTTAAACGCTGACAACAATAAAATTATTTGAATTATTTCTAGTTTTCCAAAATAAAAATCGGTACTTAATTATTTTAATAAGTTCAAGTTTAGTTAAAAAAATTCTGAATGAGTAATTATTGTAAGATTATGTAAGATTTAGACTTGATCAAATCGTTTATTAAGTAAATATTTCAAAATCTTTACTAGCATATGACCTACACGGTGATTTTAACGAGCAATTAAGACACAAAACGGAAATTGAATGTTTAACTCATCTAATTTTTTACTCCGATTTTTAACTAGTGGCAATCAGTTCAAATGCATTTTTCATTTATTAGACACATTATAAATCTTAGGTTTTATCCATAAATGATAACGGTCGCATTCTAATTTTACAGTTCTTAAGAGAGGAACTTTGGCCTGGTTTTTCGATTTTAATGAATGCAATATAGCTAATATTTAAAACTGATATCCGTGCTCAAATGTGGTCAAATATATGTTGATAATACATTTTTTTGACAATGCTTTCTAGTAAATACCTACCTACACTATACAAGATTCATATGAAACGGTAAAATATTTAGTAAGTATATAATAAAAAAAGTTAATTTATTTATGTCCTATATATGTTATCCAAATGTAATACATGATTTATTTTATTCTTCTAGTTTTATTTTGTACTTTTTTTTAAATTGGACGTCATTAAAATATTTTATGTGCAAAGATCTTTTTGTTGCTATAAATAATTTTTTTCCGACAAAAACAAAATTATTTTTGATTAACAATTATAAAATTTCCAGTTATGAAGCTGAAATTTTCATAGTCTGAAGTCTTAACTGAGAGTGTCATAACATTGTTCATAAGCAGCTAGCTGAATTTTTGAAAGACAATGTAATGAAATATTTTTATAATTTTTCCATTCGTGACAAAACAGAAATAATTGGAAAAGTATTAAAAAAATAACAAAAAACTGAAAACTGAAAACTGAAAACTGAAAACGTTTTGTCTTAATTAAGGTAGGAAAAGATATGAAGTTCTACGATCATTGAATAATGTTTAACAAAGATGATACAAAAAAAAATTTAAATTTTATTCAACGGTTCATTAAATGAAGAATTGATTTTGATATATTTTTTTCTTCATCTTCAATATTCTTTACATCAATTCAACGACAAAATTTTCCAAATTGCTAAGTTCACTTTATCTTTATCTTTATCTTTATTTTATTTTTATTTTTTTTGCATGTTTTAAGTCGCATTAACATCTGCAGTCATATCACGACTGTCTTACACACAAAAATTATTTGTAAGTTATACATTTTAGGTGATATCTATTTAGGATTCAAGGGGGATCGAACCCAGTACCACTACCGCATGGAGCGGATATCAACTGATCTAACCACTGCGCCATTAATTGGTGTTCATTCTCTCGAAGCGTGTCTCTTAACAATTTTACAATTTCGAAAACCTAGATATAAAATCGAAGGACTCAGACAGTAATTAATAACCCTCTAATAGTAATATTCCTGTATTTTTATAAAAGCAATCTGTAAAATTCATTAATCCATTAGCAAAATAATAAACTAAAAAAATTCTTTTAAAAAAGCTGATGTAACTTATATTCATACAGTATAAGACAAGATAGTAATGCAGTGTATGTGCATGTGTTTTCCCCTAATATCAATCAAAGAAAAGGAAAATTTAAAAGTTCACTATTCTAAAATTTTTCATATCAACTCATAATCAGTTACTGTGAGTTATTGTGAGCAACAATTAAATATTAAAAAAAAAAACAACTTATGAGCTAATATGAAATTTACCCAACTAATAAGCTTATGGATCTTAACATTTTTTTAAATCAATAAACTATAAAAACTAATTTTTGATATTTCATCCAAAGATTCCAAATATTTTCTACAATATAGGTACAACAATTAATGGAAGTTGCGAGAAAAAAATTAAAATTTTGCTTAATTTTGAAAATTATTCACATGAACTTTATAGAACATAAAATATTTATTTTTATTGTAGTAAAAGTTCTTAGAAATATAATTTTCATTTTTTTAAGACTAGGTACCTATTAGTTAAAACGGTTGTGACGTCATTGTTGCGTAAAACATTAAAATACCTTTGATCAGATATAAATTTTATCATTAGAATTGAGGCAAAAATGCCAGTTGTAAAGCATTTGAGCATTGCATCCTTTTCAAGCTACGTTCTACAAAACGGTGATAACGTTAAAAAATCAGTTTAGGAACGTTCTTTCAGCCGTTAATTTATAACAATCACGGTCGTTGTGTTGAGTAAAACGTTAGCAATGGCATCATTACTTTTGCTAAAATTAATATTAACCCTTCTTAAAAGATGAACGAAAGAATCAAAGCGATGAACGAAAGTTAGTGAAACGAAACAAAGACAACGGCAATGAGCAAAATCGTTTTCAACGCGTTGTGGAACATAGCCTTAGCTGATAAACCGTAGCTCATTCTCTCCTTCTAACACACGTTGAAACTTAAAATGTTACCATCTTATATAATCAGACTTTTACTCATTCGTGTCTCATACGATCAATATTTAATAATACATGAATAAAATGTTAAAATGTTAATGATTATTTGCTTAATCAATTAATGGCATTATTGTAATAATAATACCGAATGCCCTTATAATTAAATTATAATTCTTGTTCTTGTAAACATTTCTAATGTAAGTTATAAATAACTATTAAAAAAAGGAAAAACCTTATTTTTTCAGTTCATATTTAATAAGATTAAAGATTATTATTATAAAAAATAAAAATATGGGTTTTTAAGTCAGGGAAATTAGTAAACTAAATAGATAAATTATTTTTTAATTTATAGAATAGAGCTTTGATTCAATGAATCGTAAGAGATCATTAACCTTAATAATTACACCTTTCCAACTTTTGTAATTGATACAGACGTAAATAAAACCATAGTCTAATTAACTAACGTCTGATACCATTATGATGATGCATTCTTAAATTTAAATAAATATGTTGACATAATTTTTAGCGAAATTTTTAATCTTGTTATTGCTTGTTATTGCTAACAGAATAAACGGAAAACGACATTATTAATAGATGTGTTTCAGAAGCATGTGTTGTTAGAGTTTTTTCTTTTAATTATCATTAAAATCGTTACAAGATATTGTCTTATATATTGTCATATATTTCTTGATGTTTCCGTACATACATTTTCTTGTTAAATCAAAAAAACGTTAAGTTAAAATTTAATAAAAAATAAAAACAACTTTTGTTCAAGTATCTTTTTTTAATACATAACTATAAAAACTTTATAAAGAAATAATAGCATATAGCATTTATATATAACTATGTAATGAATGTTGATATTTAGTATTTACGATATAAGTTCGTCTATTTATAAAGCATTGGTTTACTACGGGTGGTCATTATTCTATTCTTTGCATTAGTCACAAATGGTGATAGAGTAAACATTGTGATAAGATACGGTTATAGTTAAATGTACTCGAGTGATAAATGTGAGAGAAAATTTTGAACTTCCTGACCTGACTTTAGACATTTACAATAAATCCAATATATTTCTAATTATATTTCGGGTCAGTAATATTTACTTTTCAAATAATGTTTAAAAAAAATTCTTGATCTTGAAATGTTAAATGTCAACAAAAAAGTCTAATATTAATGCTTTTTAAGATTAAAAAATCTGCAAAATTTAAGTTAAAAATTTTAATAGATTTTTCTTTACCTATCAATGAGAAAGGTCTATTTTAAGATTCGCAAGATATTTCAATTATAAATTATGCCTGTATAAGTATGTATTAAAATGTTGGTGAATTTTTTAGAAGTGTTCTTTGGCCTTGTGACGTCAGACGTTGTAGTTCAGTTTGCTCTTCAATGTTTAAATGTTCAATGCACAAGAAAGTAGACATAGATGTAGACATATCTGTAAAATAAGCTTCTAGAAGTGCTATTCCGATTAACCGATCAATTTGAAAATTGAGGAGAGCATACTTACGTTTGTGTCATACCAAATTTGGAAAAATTTAAATAAGTAAGTAGATAATGATATGCTGAAAAAAATACATAAACGGCGAATGAAGGACAAGGAACAGTCGGACGATTTGCAAAATTGAATTCTAAACTTTTTAAAATGTAAAATACAAAACTTCATAGAGGGTTGAAACTTTTTTTCTGGTCGATTACATAATTTATGTTAAAAGTTGATTTAATTGATTGTCGCCAGAATAATTCTTAAATGCAATATTTAAAATTTTATTATTTCAACTTTGGTTATCTTTTTTTAACGGCTCATTCATGAACGGATACAAAATTGCAAAATCATTCTTAATTTTCATGTAAAATCATAACAAAGTCTTTTCTATTATAATTGATCAATTTATAACCGTTATTCATTTGCAAGAGTTTCCAATTCAAATATTTATAAGAATACAATTAAGAGAAAAAATAAACGTGAATCGTTTAAATAATTGGTTTAATAAAAACCATTCTTCTCGATTTCTTTCGAGGCGTCAATTTTTCTTACGCTTAATCGTAATCTCGAGCAAAAGAAGTCAACAACCTTTTTCGATGATGCTTTACATTCGATCATGTTCATTATCAACGTTTCTATAATTGAATTAAAAAACTTCAGTTGAGGTTTCAAACGGTTTAATTTTTTACCGATAAAAATTCACTTCGAGAAATACTCAAGTAGTCAATTTTTTATTCGTTTATAATACAGTATTCGCTTAACTGACCGTTGAAGTCAAGAAATTTTTTTTTAAATTAAAAGAGAACCTCAAACTATTGATGTGCTAAAAATACCGCGATTTGTCCTAGAAATTTCTATACCAATAAATCCAATATTGCTCTCCGTTTTGTCATTACCAATTATTAATGTTAGTGTAAAAGTGAAAGTATGTAAATATTTATCTATTTATTTTATTACTTAATTCATAAATGCGAATTTTAGGCAGACTTTTCATAAGATAAATGTTCTGTTTCTAGTATATAATTAGACATTAATTTGAAACATTTGTATTATACGGTAACAAGTATATTATACGAATATAACATAGTTCAATATTAATTATTTGCTTGTGTCTCTTCTCTATTCTTTTCGCCGAAGAAATACCTATTGGCGCTTTTTAAAAGCTAACACCAAATAAAAACCACCGTCTACTTTGATTTAAGTAAAAAAAAAATTCCTCACCGTACACAACACTCCATACAAACAGCTTAAACAATTTATCCGCTGAAAGGAACATGACCGCAGTTGTAACAGCAATCAAAAAAAAGTTTTCATCTACACTTAACAATATAAACAATAGACACAGTCCTGATATGACCATAGCTGTTAACGCGACTAAATGAAAAAAAAATAAAAAATGCTCATTAGGAAGGCATTTAAATTATAATTGCTTGTAATTAATAATATAAGATGTATTTACTAAATCATGTACGTTATCATCCTTCATTATTATATGAGTTGTAGATATTAAATTGTTATGCAAAACTGGACAGTAAAATAGCAATAGTGAATAGACAAACTATCACACAATAAGTGTCACGTGTTGAACAGTTTGATAGTTATCCGGTATACTTATATATAAAATATATAATATATAAAGATAACCGCTCAAAAAGTATCGTTTTTCAATTTCTGATCAAACTAATGTTTCTTATTAGAGGTTTTATTAATTAGCGATTAAATTGTCAAGTCAATGAAACCTTTGGGTAATCTTTACTGCTTATTAAAGGGTATGTATGGTAAGGTAAGGTTATGCGTTTGGTATAAGTTCAATAAGAAAAGGGAAATTTTATTATGTTTGAATATTATAACTATCTATTAAATTGGGTATTTGATACAATTAAAGGTCTCGCTGGTTTTGGTCAGAGTATAGGTTTGCGTAATAGTCAATTCTCTACATTTGACATCAGAAGTTTCCCATCTGTTTCAGTAATTGTACGCAAATATTAAACGACTGGTACTTGATTAATATACAATACTAGCTACCCCGCTCCTGTTTTGCTTGGAATTAACTAAGTAAATATTGTACATTTTATAACTATTTTCCCATAATTAAAAAAAAATCAAAACGAATGTTGAAATTGGATATTGAGAAGGATATTTTGCTGATATATTTTTCTAGAATAAAAAACAGTATGAAAAATTTCTAATCCAAACACAACCTTCTAAACCTACACCTCCAATAATACTATTGATCTTATATTTGGTGCTTGTGTGAAATCCAACTAACATGTATTTTATTTGTAGCCATTCTGCATTAACTATACATTTTTGCTGTGTAAATAGTAAAGCTAACATGCTTATATGCAATATAACCCAATAGAAATAAACACGTGTTTTTTTCTGAAAACCAATTAGTACGTTATTTTATACCTATCTAACATGAACATTCAAATTCCAGGATAAAAATTACTAGGTATGTGTATTTTTTTAGGTTAAGGCTACTTATTTTTAAAAAAACAATGTTTTGTTAAAATAAAATTTATTAAAAAAATAAAACTACAATCGTCGAGTATAATTAATTTTTAAGGATATATTTTTGTATCTGCGTTATTCAATGATCAAGTAGTAGTTGTATTTAGTGATAGAATTTTACTATTTGCAAAATTGCAAAAACATGCAAAAACCAACTTCCTCATAAGGAACCAAGGGAGGAACCAACTTCCTTTTAAATTAGTATGAATGAAATATAATATTGATAAGATGGGATACCTATATATTATACTAGCTGATACCCGCTCGCTTTGTTGAATGTATCTAAATTTAACTGATTGATTAAAAGATTTCCTGCGTTCATAACGAAATATAAAAATTAATCTATTTGACAGAAAAAAAGGAAAGATACTTTCAGACTTTAGATCCAAAGAAAGTTCATCAAAATTCGTAAAACTACTCTTCAAGAAAGAGATGTAAGCTGTCTCACATCAGCTTCTATCCGATTGTTAATAAAAATGTAACTGTATTCCTTCCTTTAGGACTTGAAAATCTTTCATACCAAATGCCATTTAAAACCGTACAGCTATTTTAGGGGGCATCCATTAATTACACGAGGCGTTTTTTGCGATTTTTGAAATCCCCTCTCCTCCCCACTGGTAAGATGTTATGAGATTTGGCATATATCTTCTCCCCAACCCGCAATCTAATGTAATATTTTTCAAAACAAAAAAATACTTGATATTTGCGAGACCTTCCTTCTTTCCCCAAAGTAAGATTAGATGAGATTCGGCTCGACCCCATCGGCCCCTGAACGCCTCACATAATTAATGGATGTTCCCTTAAAAGAATAGTTTAGTAGCTATCCTACAGGGTCTTTAGCAAAACATCATTAAAATTCGTTCCGTTAAGTAATTGTTAAATTTTGAAATTTTTAGTTTATTATTTTAATACGTTTATTTCTAACTAATATCTTCGACAATAAACAATGAAAAAACTCAAATATTTAAAAAAATGTCATTATTAATTTTATCGGGTGTTAAATTGAAATTCATAATTATTTAATTTAATTATGCCAGTAAAAATTGTCAATTTTTTAATTTCAGCTTTATAGCGATTTCTTTCGTTATCGTGTAAAATTGGAGGAAAATGCGTTATAACTCTATTTCACGAACTTTACCGAAACTTTTTAAATGTACGGTTCCTGGAGGATATAATTGTTCTGCCATCCCATGGAAACCATGTATTATTCTATCCTTAAAGGTAAGCTATATCATTCTCCCCCAAACTACCACATTGCAAAAATCATATCAATCTTTAACTCTGAGATAAACAAAAAAACATATCTATCCCACGGGAATAGTATGTACATCACTCCTGAGTAAAAAGTAGATCAAATCTTCTTAAGGAAAATGAGTTAAGACTCTATTTCGTGGATTTTAAATATTCGGTTTCTATAGAATACATACTTGTTTTGCTATCCCATGGGAACCGTTCATTATTCCGGTATGAGAAGTAATCTATATCATTTTCTGGCCCCTAAACTACCACATTACAAAAAAGGAAGTTAATCTTTTGCTCTGTAAAAAACAAAAATTTATCTACCCCACGGGAACAGTACATTTTTTCTGGATATTAAGTATTCTATATGTTAAACTGGATAATAATCTATATCTACGCCAAATTTCATCCAGATCCATCCAGTACTTTTTGAGTGAAAGAGCAACAAACATCCATTCTTACAAATTTTCACATTTATAATATTAGTAAGATTTAAACAAGGGGTCAGGCGAAAAGTTATCAGGAAAATGAAAACAAGGTCACCGTCTTAGGTCTTTTTCAAAAATATTGACCATTGTATACTCCATATTGGTAGCATATTTTCAAAAGATTGAAAACTTCTGATTATTATCATTACATAATGTAGAAGAGTTATGAAAAACTTAACGAAAAATGGTGTCTTGTTTCTTAGTTACAAAACTTTTTTAGATTTCAATGCTTAAATTATTTAAGTAAGTAATATCAAATAAAAATGTCAAGTTAGACAAAATATATTTCAGATAACGTATTTGATGGAAGAGAAAAGTTTAAGGAAGAGTATTTTTTTTATTATCAGCATTAAATAACAATTTTCTATCCCTCTCTGGGTTAAGTTTAAAATTTGAAAAATCCTTTCATATTGTTTTTGCAAATTTTCGTAGGAAGGTACAAAATTTTCGTTGTTTTGAAGTCTTCTGCGTGTTTCTCAGTCACTGTACTGTTCTATAGAAGTGTGTATATGCTAATTAATGACTTTCAACGTCTTTGCACAGAGCCATGTAATTTAAATTTTGTTTTTCAGTTAATTCGTATTTAAGTAAAAATAATCCAAATGTTTATAATCTTTAAATTTTGAGTTTTGTTAATTAGTCTTGGTGGATACAATAAACTTTTTTTCATAAACAGCATTCATTTTTTTTTAACATTATGTGCTGTCTAATTTTTTCATTGGTGTTGACAACTAAAGATATCTTTTTTGACAAAAAATTATCAAGGTAGAACGATTTTAAGCATAAAAAAAGGAATCAACATATTTTGCAAATGTTAGGGTTTTTACCGTAACTCGGAAATTTTAATAGTTCTTGGAGTGTTTAGGTACACAGTGTATTCATTGATATATTTAATTTATCTTTTAAAGTTATTTTAAGATGTAAAATAAACGACAGCTTTTAGTGATGCAAAGATGAAAAATCTAACATTAGGAAATTGTGGTAGCCTCAAAATTGGTTTGTAGAGAAATCTCTAGTCGTTTATGAACATTTTTTTCATTTAAATAGGTTCTTACAAATTATATAAACATTTTGAGTTGAAAAATTGTAATGTGGAATAAATGTTTTTAATTTTTTATGAAAATTGCTTTAAAGTGTTAAAATAAAATATTAAAAACAGGCCAAAAATAATTAATTTTTATAAAAAGTTACTATTTGAGGAAAGAAATGGCTTTAAGCATGCGCTTCATTAACAGAAAAAATCCTGGGATTAAAAAAAATTGCATTAGTAACTACCTAATTAGAATCATCAACTGATAAGAAAATTCAAATTGCATGGCTCCAAAGGATCGACTTCAAAGACATTAAATATTTTTAACTAACGTTTACACTCGTGTTATACCTACATAAGAAAGATAATTGAAAATATATATTATATATTTATATATTATATATATATTTTTGATAATTGAATTTTGATGAATAATAAATAATAAATATACTATTTAAATAATGTATTTGGAAAAAAGGAAAACTAAAAATTGTATTTTCAGAGCAAGGGTCTCGTTCTTAGATTTGAAGAATACAGCTGTAAAACAAGGCTTTGAAACATTTATTAAAACAATTTTTCTAGTTAAGTATATTATTATAGATAGGGGAAACATTTTTTAGGACTGACAGTTTTTTAAATAGTCAAAATACTACTGATAATTTGGTGTTCACGTTTTAACTAACATCAGGGTTGTAAGCTATAATAAAATTTTAATAGACTAGTTTCAAAATTAAAATTTTACTGCAACACTCATATCAGCACTATGAATAGCAACTTTTGAGGTTCGCTGAACAAGTGACAAACTAGGAGAACAAAAAAAAATTAAAATTTATAGAAGTGATATTTTTTTATCAAAATCAAAAATATTAAACTAGAAAAAGTAAAAAATTTCCAGAAGATTCAGTAGCCGAAATGCGTACACTTGACCTGAATAACTGTCCAATATAATTCTTCTGTTACAAATTCTAATCAATTACATTATATCGATGTACCCATATACCCATATATAGTTGGTTATTTTTACCTCTTTAATCGAAACGTCAATGTATTTAGAGAAGACATTTTTTTTTCGTTTTTCTCGAACGTGGTATGTAGTAATGTAAAATAAAATCATTAATAAAGTTGAAGATCAAAGCAAATATTACCTCACATTAGATAGTGACAATTTATTCGATCGTACAATCGACAGACAGAGAAGCCGTCAAAATATCTAGCCGAGGTGATTATGACTTATACGAATCATACGATACATTTAATATTATGCAATTGCGTTCGTAATCATTAAAACAGCTGCTAATTACCATCTTTTGTAACTAATTTAAAATGGATATTTTACTCTTGAGTATGTGTATATACACGGGTCCCTAAGAATTTCTATGTATTTACACTTTCGTACATTACAGAACGAGTGTCTCTCGTATTTTCTTTAAATAAATTAAACTGAAGGTAAAAATTTCGTTTCTTTTTTTTTTCTCTATATTGATATTACTCTTATTTGTGACGAATAATTTATTTAATCTATTGATTTCTTTATGGATGTTAATAATTTTTGGAATTTTCATTCAACCACATAATTTCAACCGGATCTTATTACCACAGTTTTTTGTGTTATGTGAATTTTTAAAAAAAATTTTTAATTATGTTTGCGTTTATTTATAAACTGTAAATTTAATATTTTAATATATACAACAGGATCAAAATATTAACTCAAAAATATCTTCTATAATATTTTAAAAAGTCAAAAATAATTACTCCGTTGAAAAATAATTACATAATCCATATGTGACATATATATACTTAAGTATATGCCAATTTGAGCGAGAATTGTATAATTTTTTAAAAAAATTATTTAGGAAATTGCAAAGCTGAAAATATCAAATAACAAGTGTTCTTAATGAGAGTATAAAAAATTTTTACGGTAAAAATATTATATCACTTACTCCAACAATTTCTTATAGAATTTTTTAAAAATTAAATTATTTTTATATAATTTTTGTAGTAGTGACCCAACAAAAAAACGGAAGTTGTTACTGAAATCTTTAAAAAATAATTACTTAACTTTATTTTTAGTTTTATATCTTTTGGAAGTTCCTTTAGCTATTAAAATTTAACAAGTTTATAGAGCTTGAATTTTTCAATAAAATTAATTAAATTATTTGTTGTTAAAAATTTTTGCGAGCAAAGATTTCTTTAGTCTAAATTACAAGCAAATAAAATCAAATTTATTTTAAAAAAGTTAAGATAATGTAAAGCTGCTTACCGTGATTGATTTTTCCTTGCTGGGATATAAGCATTTGCAAGGGTGTCGCGCCCCCGGCATGATGACCCGAACTGCGATCATTGATGCCGAATAAACTATTTTTGGTAGTTTGTCCTACTTTCATATATTGCTTGTGAAGGCCCATGGTGGCACTATTGCCGCCTCCAGCAGCCACCGATAACCGGATGGTCTGCTTCTGCAAAAATAAACACACAAAATATTAGTGAATAAATTATTATCGCTCGATACATGCAATGTTAGAATATAAAATTTAACACGGATTCATTAAAATAAATATTTGTACTTATAAAAAAAAACGTCTAATTTGTTAAACCAACAATTATATTATTATATGTTTTCTGTGTCATCTGTTGCTTTATTGAATGGGAATTTTGATTTTGGGTAATGGCACCGTTTTTAAAATTTAATTTTTTGGCAAAAGCAGTCGTAAATTAAAATTCACTTTTGCACTTTTCATTTTCAATCATCTTGAGATGAATAAATATAATTTGTAACTATATTAAAATTAAATAAAACATTTTCTTATAAAACCTATTAATTTGAAACAATTTTTGCAACATAATTTTAAATAAAATATAATACAAGTACTTAAGCAGGTACGAAAAATTTTGGTTTTCTTCCGAGAATATAAAAATAATAAGCATTTGTACTCTTAAAATGAATCATAAAGAAAGAACAAGAAATGACATTGAGACTTAAAATAACTTTTTATAATTTTCTTTATTGATGATTTGATGATTTTTCACTTAGCGGACCTTCATCAAATCTGAGATGAACAGAAAAAGAGCTCCAAAATTAAAATGTAGTAGAACCTCTCATGATAAAGTAATTTACATAATAAGCTAAAACATTTGAAAAAATTGCTGCGAGGAACAAAAACTTTTTGCATAATGACTGACGTAGAAAGAACATTTTTACAAATATTTTAAGCATTGGCAACCACTTTATAGCTTTTTTGTTAAAAAAATTGTATTTGTTGTAAATTTTCAAAATAATAACAATTTATATAAATACAATTTTAATTGAGTAATCGTTAAAAATTAACCAATGAGTTTATTTAACCATAAATAACACTACCTATAGTATTTTATATTGATTTATATAGAAAAATTTGTTTCACATAACGAGTTTCAGTTATCGAGTAAGATTCTGTAACGAATTATACTTATTTGTAGAGTTTCATTCTTAATTAAATGAATTAAAAAAAACACCAAGAGTTTTTTGTCTCAAAATTTTAATCAGGATATCTAACAATAAGTCATCTTTATATGCATACCCGTTTGAATAAATCTAACATGAAACTCATTGTATAGTATGTTTCTTAACATTTTTTTTAAATTTTGACTTATTAAGTATGTACGAGAAAAACAGGACTCTTCATCCGTCAAACAAGAATGCAGTATTTACTTAATTACTCCCAAATGTAAAAGTACCCTTAGGTACAATATTGTTGTTTTTTTTACCAAAATAACAAGAGACGAATATTTTTCAAAATATTAACTTTATGTTAAATACTTTTTTTTTGTTACTTATAGACAAGTAAATGAACACGTTATACTTCTCTACAATATTCCTATTTCCCTGTTGTAGAAAACTTCTCAAAATGTAGGAAAACATGATACGTGGACTACCTGTGTAACCTAATCAGTATTCTTTTTTTTTTATTTAAGGTCGCATTAACTACTATGGTCCTTAACGACCGTCGAACCTGAAAACCAAGAAAAACATCTTAGGTTTTCATTGGGATTCGAGCCCAGAACCACTGGCGTATAAGGTAACTATCTAGTCCACCACGCCACTAAGTGACCTTGATCAGTATTCTGTAATTTTTTCAATTCAATTATTTCGACCATTCGGAAATTCAGGTTTGGGGTGATAAAAAGTGCTCCTTATGGAGTTCTTCTTCTTCTTCTCCTTAAAGTAGGCTTTATGCCTGTTTTTCAATTTTCCTGGGAAGTGGAGGTCCAACTATCCTTCCATCTCTTAGGTGGTCTTCCGATGGGTCGTGTGGTATTCAATTTGGCGTCCCGAACCATTTTCGGTAGCCTGTCTGCCGTCATTCGCTGGACATGTTCATTCCAGTCTCTTCTACGTTGGCGTGCCCATCTTAATACATCTTGTACCTCACTTATGGAGTTCCTTCTTACTAATCAATTTGATAACAACTGCTTTAAGGATCTAAATATGTAGACACTAGAGGATAGGTGTGACGATGTTATTTACCGAAGTGGTCGCTAGTCTGCTTAATAGTTACGCTGCCAACTGGCAAAATCTGTGAGTACTTGCAAAGCTTTTCATTCGTCACATAGGTACGAGTATTAACCGTTAATTATTCGTGGCTGTAGAACTCCATAGCCTAATCTCATTATTCTAGATTACCTCAGTTGAAGTATTATTTTAAAAAATCTATTGTTAAAAAAGAGTTTTGAGTTTCATCCTAGTAGCCAGTTTACCTAATTGTCTCTACTTGTTGCATATGAACTTTCTTTATGGACAATATTCATATTCATAATTCAGAAAAAAAAAATCAAAAAAATACTTTATGGAGCTTGACGAAGGAATCACCGCTGACTTTACTGTGGCAAGTGAGCACGCTTTCGTTTCTAAGCGTGAAATTTATATGCATTGCTTTTAACTCGATTACTATTTTTTTCCATTTTTGAGCCAATTCTTATTAAGGCTTAGATATATAATACTGATTATAATGTAAGGTAATAACTAGATCGGAGGGATCAGTCATGATCACGGTATTGTCCTTTAATGTCCCCGTTCAAGGCTTGTGTATTACATGTAAATCCGAGGTAAAGACAAGGTTTAGATTAGGTCCCAAAACACTTACTTGAGGCATCCTAAAATTAATTTCTAACAAATCGGAGTATGTTTAGTTTACTCTAAACGGGAAATTTATAATAAATAAAATCTTTCGGAATCTTATCTGGCTATAACTAATTATCTTTAAATTTAAAATAAAAATAGTTCTTAACTCCGCTTTTCCCTATTAAGTTATCAGCACTTATTATACATAGGTAGATTTGGTTGAAGAGATTTGTGAATAATTGCAGAACAGTCTTTTGAGTTTTGATGTTTATATGAGGTTTGTTCCATACGTTGAAGCCAAACACGTCGACGAAAGACAAAGAGCAAGGTACACTGACCAAGAGACAAGAGTGAGTGAAGAAATGTTTCAGCCCTCAGCCGCTTGGCCGCATTAGGCCGAGAGCCGAGCTATGTACGTACATAGTCATAGTACATACGTTTTCGTGACAATCGCGTATTTCGACACTGATTTGGAGGTGTTTACACACCGCAAAACCGGTTTAAAATTAGGAAGAAGTTCTTGCTTTATGATTTTTACTCACTCTTGTCTCTTGTGTCTTGCTCTTTGTCATTCGGTGGACGTGTTTGAACATCATCAAATGGACAAGAGAAACAAACCTATGGTATCGCTACTGTTGTCTCTAAACTGCAACAAAACAGATGCTTCACGGTGAAATTGGGGTTGAAATTAGTTTTTTTGGGTTTTTAAGTAGCTTTAACATCTAAGGTCAAAGCATGACTGTTTAAACATAGAAATTTTCTGTAATTCATAAATCTTGAAATATCTAAGATTTAACGGGAATAGAACCTTAGCACCACTGACGCTTGAAGCGGCAGTCTGGCAGATCTCACCGCTACGTCTTTAAGTGGACTTTATTTATAATTATTGGTAAAAAAATATTACAATATAGGTGCAGTTATAACTCTCATTTATTTTTATTATAAAGATACGATAAGAAATAAAGATTCTGAATAAATTATATCTTTACATAAGACCGAACTTTATATTTACATTTTGTAAGTTCTAACGGGTTGGGAAATTTTAAAATAACTTAATTAAAATTTAAACTGTCGGAACAATTTTTGGAATTCCCCGAAACATTATTCTTAAATCAATTTTGTTTTTGTTTTGTCATAGTTATTTTAAATTTTAACTATTGTGACATCATTATACTGTTGATATTTTTAATACTGCTTAAGCTTCTTTAAGCACCTTTGCAGTTTTATTGTTCACATTTGTGATATCTACGAAGGAACTGCAAACTTTTTTTTTACTTTTGGAGCTAAAATTATTCTTATTTGTTTATATTCGATTAATAAAAACATGAATAAATAATTTTAATTGTCCATGGTTCTAACGACATTCATTTTTTGTTTTGTTTTTTTTAGTCTTTTTTTTTATTTAAGGTGTCATCAACTACTATGGTCATTAGCGACCGTTGAATCCGAAAACCTATGAAAAAAATCTTAGGCTTTCGTTGGGTTTCGAACCCAGGACCACTGGCGTATAGAGCAACTATCTAGTCAAGCACGCCACTAAGTGACCCCCCGACATTCATTTTTATTAAAGGTTATTTTTTGTCAAAAAATCAGAAAATGTATACAGGTATTAAAACATGTAGGTCCTTAGTTGCTATTGTATTCTCTGACTCCAAAAGTTTGACTTATAAACGAAATATCCTACATCTTGGAAACTTATTGATTGTAAGAAAGATTAACTGTTAGAATTAAGATCGCCTTAATAAGTATTATGATCTATTATTATCACTTAAAAATAATTAATTGCATTTTTATACTTCGATATCTAAAATAAAAACGTAACTTTTATTTAATTGAACAAAATTTCCAGTTCGATTGACCCAAATTTATAGGAAGAAAATTAAAAACTAATTTGTCAATTTTTTTTCATAACCCACTGTGAGTCAATTAAACGTTTTAATTGAATAATTAAGATTTATATAACTCGTCTTATAAGCATTTATCAACTCATATTATGAGTTGTTAACGAACGCGTATTTAAAATGAAATTATTATCTAATAAGTGTTTCATTCAAGTGAAAAAAAAAATCAACTCATTTTAATATTGTGTAAAATAAGATCACTTCCTTAAACGATCGAACAATGAAAGACTTCGTAGTTCGTGTACATATAGTTATTAATTAAGTGGACTTTTTTCTGTTAATCACAAGAGTTGAAATTTCACTTCGAGCTATATGTCAAAATGAACCGCTAGAACAGTTATTTTAGTAACTTTTATTTTGGGTTTGAAAATATGTGAATTATATCAAAGTTCCATTGGAGAGCACGATTGGTTCATATTTTATTAAGTAAAAGAATGAATCTTCTCCTATGCGAGTATAGCTATCTACGATTATCATCGATCTAAAATCATGTTTTAACGGTACCAATGTTTTGAATTTCGAGTCTTATGCAACAGTCAGTTAGAAAAAAAATTCAACAAGAACTTGAAACATTTTTTTAAAATTTGATTTTTAAAAATTATATCATGTAGATTTATAAGAAAAAATAAACTGGTCCAAAATTATATCAATATATTTATTCTACTTGAAAAATAAGCAGAGTAAGTCAAATGATGGTATATGTTTTAATTAACTAAAAAATAATCAAAACATCACTTGTTAAATAACCGTTATATTCAAAATCTTAAAGAAAGGATGAGAATCGACATTCTATGGATGCAATATGCCCTAAGGAATTGGGAAAAAATAATGTTATCTAATATTATTGCTCAATTTAATCATCATACGGTGATTTTTTTTTTAATCATTATAACTTTTAGTTGAAAAAATCTTCCGGTCTTAAAATTTTATACTTAATTTATGGGTTCAAACGAGTTTACAACGGTTTTTTAGCTATGCAATATCCTTAAATTTGCACTAGCCGTGGCAGCGACCTTAAATTCGATAATAATTTATCATTTCAATGGTTGAATTGAGGTTTTGCTTATAATCAGTTATTGAGTTGATGTTTTTTTTTTGTTTTAGAGGCTATCATTAAAATATCTTATTTCTTTTTCAGATAAAAATATTCTCAGCAAATTTTTTGTAGGTCATCACTCACCCATTACATTTTTGCAATGATGGACGTTTATTGATTTCGTAGAAAAAAAAGTTATGAATATAAAAAGAGAGCGGTCAAGTGCAAAGCGAGTGGTCATGTAATTAGAAGTTGAATGATTTTTGAAGGCGTGAATAAAATTTATATACTACACAAAAAATTATCTTTATATGAGGATAATCAAAACATTAACACCCGTTACTTACATTTAATACGTGAACTTAAAAGAAAGCCTTATAAATATATAATATTCTTGAATCCTTTCGTCAAAAAAATCCAAAAAAATTTTCCATATAAAAAAAGTTTGGCATTAAGTTGCTTTATGCTGCTAACAGGTAGTGGCAGTATAGTAACAATGTATTTTAATTAATCTTGATTAATAATTTTTTTTTTTACTTTAACTTACTTCCACTGCTATTGTCTTCAGTGACCGTCAAACCTTAAAGATGTTTAAGAGGTATATTAAAATTATGGCAAATTAATTAAACTTCACAGAAATATTCCTTAGTTAATCCTTCAATTACTGCTCAATTTTTAAAATAGTTGACTGAAGTTATTACAATTTGAAAACCCTGTATTTTAATTTATGTTCTTATGAAAATGTATTCACTAATTAGATTAAATTAAGTCAAATTAGTGTAAAAAAAATGGCAAATCTTTCAAATTTTTAAATTATTACAACTGAACTTTCGTATATAAAACAATTTTGAAACATATGATTTATTTAGTCAATAAATAGCTGTTTAGAAAAAAAAAAAACAAAGCGAAAACCTAATTTTAATGATCAATATAAAGTGCAAATTGAGGTATATTCACTATTAAAAGTAAGTAGATTTTTTTCGTTTATACTCTTTTTTTCTAATTAAAATCAAGATTTATGAATTTTCTATACTTTTCGTAGTGTTGAAACTCTTCATTTACTTTGTGACAAGCTAGAAATAGTAGATTTTTATGATTTATTATTCAGTACTTTTGCTTCCGATTGTATTTCCAAATTCATCACAAAATCCCAAAATAAAATAAAATAAACCAAAATAAGTCTTCTATTCTAATTTGACTCTAAGACTATTGTCATAACAGTAATAACTTGATCACTTCAAGTTTTTCATGAACAATTGTTGATATATATTTTTAACTTCTTTAAATTAATTCTATGGAAAATATCTTGAATAAGTTCATCAAATGTTCATTTCATTAAAATATTCATAAGCCAGATCCATAACGTGCTATTATGGCGCCCGGTGGGAAAAGATAAAACACCCACACCCCCGTTTTATAAACAGCTTTGAAGTATATTAAAAATTAATAGAAATATAACAAAATTTAATGCATTGCTAAACAATTGCTCAAGCTTAAAACGTAGTATCTCTATTGTTCGCCCCCTTTTCCACCTGATTGTCATTTGGTACCTGATGCCGGGGCACCGTTTGCACCTCACGCTACGGTTCATACCCTATTTTTAGTAGTTTTGAGTCGAAAAAAAAAGTTTAGTTAAGTATGACCTTGGTCAAGTTGAAATTATGACCGTCTAGGGGTATTTACAATTAATTTACAGCTTAATCATTAGCTCATCAAAATTTACTTGGCTCTCATTTTTAGGATATACGGTTTTAATACAAAATGTTAATGTATGTGATATATGTAATATACTTCTATATCATAAAAAAAACTTGTTTAAAATGGAACTAAACTCAAAATGTTTTCTAAAAAAAAAAAAATAATTTATGAATTTATGACGTTAGTTTTTAATATTTCTTTTACTATGTACCATCTATGCGTAATGAAAACTATTTATTTTAAAAGCAAATTTAATTTTTTTCTCAAAAATTCATAAATTTAACGACATTAGTAAATGAGAAAACTAATTGTGAGTCTTGAGTTTATGTAACGTGCTTTAGAGTATATTTTGAAACAAAGTTTCAATGTGATTTTGCAATCATTTAGATTTATTGTAGCTTGCAAAAAATGTTTAAAAAGAAATGTTTAATGTTAGCTATTTAAACTTAATTTAGCCTTTTCTCTATAAAATATATAACTTCTTTCTTATTTTGAAAAATAAAATAGTTTCTACGTTGAGTTAAAATCTTGTTCGTAGATTTTAAATAAAAATGCTACGAACATTTTGAAAAACTATTTTTTTTTTCAAGATAAGAATGGATTTTTAAGTGTGTCAATTGAATATTTGATTGCGATGTTTTAGTGTTACTTGTTTGCATTCCAAAAATTTTATTTACATTACAATTATCTTTGTTTTCATTTTATTTTTCGTATTATTTTAACAGCTCATCGCCCATTTTTCATAGTTTTCATGGTTCTCATTGTCGCGAGAATCATTTAAACAAGGACACAATGACTTGATTCTCAGTCCCACAAGTATAATATATGAAATTCATATACGTGATCGACTGGCAGCAAAATCGTTTATGTTTTCCTTAAATTTTAAGAAAAGTGTCTAATTAAGTATTCGTTGACTTTAGCTCTGAGTTCAATTTCGTGCGTAAAATTCTTTTTGCACACGAATGTCCAAATAATTTGACAATGTCCTATCCTTGCATTTGTTAGTGTCACTCAGTTAAATTATAGCGACAAGTACATTTTTTGATCATTTAATTTGTCTCTTACCATTTTTTTTTTTTCACTTTCAGTGTGTTGTTACGTTTTCTCTAAGACGTAAAACGACCTCGGAATGTTTGAAATGAAACTAGTTTTCTGTGCAAATATAACTTACTTACCTAAGGATCTCTTTCACCAATTTAGTACCAATTCTATAATAACTGTTACACAAATTATTTTTCAACCAATTTCAATCACATCATGTCAATTTTATTGAGCTAATAGAAGCTAAGGGTATTTAAATTTGTGGTTTCTCAAAATAATTTTCTTATCAAAATAATAGATTTTCTACTCTGTCTCCTCTAATCAGTAATATAATGGTTTAGTAATTGAGTGAGTTTGATTCATTTTTAGAAATTAAATTCTAATCAGTAATTTGTATTGTTATTACAATATTTTCATCATTACTTTAATGAATATTTTTCTAAACTACTTATATTTGCGTGAAATGGAGTTAATTAGCTATTTGAGTTAAATAAAATCTATCAAATGTATGAAAGTTAAAAGCCTGAAAGCACTAGTTTGAGTGTCGTTAAGAAATAATTTTTTTCCATCATATTCATGCAATTCATTTCTACAAAAAACGATCATAATGTTCAAATAATGAAATCAATTACATTGAACCTTGAATAAATAAAAACCGCATAAAAATCATAAATGTACAAGCAGTATGAATTTAAAAGAAAATTTCCATCTTGCCGTATGATAATTGGCGCTTTCTCTCGTCAAATATGTGCAATATATATCCAATAATTTCTGATACACATTTAGAGCAAGGCCTGTTACATATGAAAAAATTCATTCTTTAGGTTTTTTTATTGGAAAATTTGAAAGCGTTTTGCTTTTGGTAGTAAAAAAAGAAGCACACAAGCTTGTGACCTAATTGTTCATGTCTCAGGCGGGTCTATAGGAAACATTGAGAAATTTTTGAACAATGTTCTGAATCTCACGTGAACGAAGTTGCGGGTATAGTACATAATATATAGATAAACTTAATTTAATTTTATATGATTATATAATGTAATATACCTGTATAGTGTATACATGTTATATATATTAATTAAACAGATTTTAGTTATGATTTTATTTTAGACCTACTAGTGCTCTCACCTATCTACTACTTTTTCAAAACCCCCTTTATTAAAATTTTTCGAGAAAATTTTTTTGAATAACAGTTGTAGTCTTTGATGAGTCTGATAACCATAGCAAGTTAAGAGGAAATCTTTTAAATCGTTTTGCAAAATAACTTGAAAAACCCCAAAAATCCATTCAACAAAGGGGACTGATTGCAACCCGGTACAACTAGATAAAATATGAAAGTAAAATTCCAAGTTTGATGAATTTCGAATAAAGATTCCGATATAATGTTGTTGTCACACGCAGATACACAGATATTTTTAACCGACTTCAAAAAAAGGAGGAGGTTCTCAATTCGACTGTATTTTTTTTTTTTTTTATATGTTTGTTACCTCAGCATTTCCGACTGGGTGAAGCGATTTTGATGATTCTTTTTTTTAATGAAAGCTGGTGCTTCCCGAATGGTCCCATTTTAGTTTTAAGGAAATCGTTCACTTCTAAGGGGTTGAAAACTAAGGGATGAAATACTAACTTCTTATTGGATGGCTCGATTTTAAAAATTATTTTTTTATTTGAAAGCCAATGCTTTTCGTGTGGCTCAATTTTAATTTGAAGGAAATCGTTCACTTGTAAGGGGTTGAAAACTAAGGGATGAAATACTAATTTCTTATTGGATAGCTCGATTTTGATAATTCTTTTTTTATTTGAAAGCTAGTGCTTCTCGTGTGTTTCCATTTTAATTTGAGGAACATCTTTCACTTCTAAAGGGTTGAAAACTAAGGGATGAAATATTAACTTCTTATTGAATAGCTCGATTTTGATAATTCTTTTTTTATTTGTAGAACACAACCTTAAATTAATCTCCTATCCATTTAAAAAAAAAACTGCCCTCATAAGGGGTTAAAAATTAAAGATGAAATAATATTATAATTTTTTTCTGGCTAACCCGATTTTGATAATTTTATTTCTATTACGTACAAAGTACCTTTAAATTGTTCACATTTCAATTTGAAGAAAAAAATCCATCCCTTAAGGATGAAAATAGGGGATGAAATAGTGACATTAAACCGAATTTTGATAATTTTTTTTCTGTTGAAAAAAATAATCCACTTAGTTTTGTTATTACATTTAAAAGCAAAAAATTTCAACCCTTAAGGGCAAAAAAGGATGATGTAGTAACTTTTAATATTAAACGGCGCTGCCTTATATGAGCAGCGCATTTGGAAGGTTAACCATTTTCAAGAAAATAAAATCAATTATCAAACTTCAGATCACTAAAACGCGAAAAATAAATAAATATTATAAAAAAATGAAAAACCGACAACAAAATATATAAAAATTCTTAAACAAGAAATGCACTAAAAAGTAACAAAATAATGGCGTATCCTTGCAGTATCTACAACTTACAAATTATTAGGATTATACAATGTACAACTATTGTTATTTTTGGAGTTGGTGTCAGTCAAGAAAATAAATATTAATGGTAATTTGTAAAAATTGTAAAAAGGTTTAGTTGGTAATTGGTATTTTGTAGTTTAAAGGTCGCTAGATATTGTTACAGTTCGAGTATATTGTTTAAAAGTTCATTTGAAAAATAATTTTCATAAGGTATTCTCGTTTATTGCTAAGTACCAATTTAGTCGTATTTTCTTGACTGACACCAACTCCAAAAATAACAATAGTTGTACATTGTATCATCCTAATAATTTGTAAGTTGTAGATACTGCAAAGATACGCCATTATTTTGTTACTTTTTAGTGCATTTTTTGTTTAAGAATTTTTATATATTTTGAAGTCGGTTTTTCATTTTTTTATAATATTTATTTATTCTAAATACCTTTTTTCGCAATTCAAGGGATCTCAAAACGTATATTTTCGGTGAATACTCAAAATCGAAAATTCGACCCGATTACAATACTTCCTTTGTTATGTAATAGTAAAAAAGTAATTATGTAAAACTTACAGCTGCTTTAAAAAGCACGGCATGATTGTTAGATGGGCGATTGGATTGCCGTAATTGGTGGTATTGCGGTTGATTGCAGTGCGGCAACGCAACCGCTGGCGATGCCGTCATCGACGTCAGCGGCAAATTGATCGTCGGAATCGGGATCTTTTTGGCTTTCGCCGTTATATTGGGGCGCATCGCTAGGCTGCAGCCTCGCGAAAATGTTGGACGTCGTGATAAAAGCGAACGGGGTTTGGGCTTCGAGGACGTCAATTTTTTCAAGGTGTCGATAGGAGATGTCGTTAAGTAACTGAAGCGCATTTCGGTCGGCTCGAAAATCGTTTCGCTTGCGAGACTCGTCTTGTACATAACGATCACAAGTACAATAATAATAATGGCAACGGCGACTATGGCAGAAGGCAAGCGATTGATGTTTGGCGCGTATGTGAGCATTAATTTTCCTATCCACTTTATCAGTCCAAATCCATTCACCTTCCATTGTGCATTGAAAAAACGTAAGCCCAAAAATATTTCACGTACCAAAATTTCAACTGATTCTCATCAGGTTTTTAATTCAGTTCTTCACATTGATATTTATTTTTCTGTTACTTACAAATAAAAAGAAAATCAATTTGAATAACTAATTAAGTACTCTGTGCAATAAGAATTTATGCTCCAGTTATTATTAAAATTGTTAATAGACACACTATAAGTGCAATAAAGGAGTTTTCTACTGATCAACAAATTTTCTTTCATCCAAAATAATAAAATATTTGTAAAAACACTTGGATTTTAATACTTTGTACAATGAAATAACGCTTATAGGATATATGTAAATGTTTTATTATGAATTCAAATGTAAATGACGATATTCAGCTATATAAAATTAGCGATTTCTATTAAAACAAATACTTTCTTCTTTACAAAGATAAGAAAGCACACAAATTTAAAAAATTCCAAAATTATAAATAAAAATAATATAAATAAAAAAATTTTATAATATTTAATTATATGCTATAAAAATAGAACTTTATTTTAAAGAGATCATTAATATGTATGCGAAGATTACCAAATTTAAAATTTTTAAATACATTTTTGAGTGTATAGCTACTGATACAAAACATTATAAGTATATTTCAAAAGTATAGCTATTTTCTTTAAAAAATGTTTTTAATCTAAATACAGTAAAACCTCGTTTAGTTGGCCTATTATATATTAATAGTTTAATGTTATATTTGCAGACTTTTATTTATTGGTTTGAGTCGCTTCAACCTCTAAGTTCACATCACGACCGTCTAAACACACAAAATTTCTGTAATTCATAAATCTAGAAATTTCTAGGATTCAACGGAAATCGTACCCTGCACCACTGATGCATGGAGCGGAGGTTTTAGTAGAAGATCCGAACCTACCTCGACCTTCACCGAGATGATAATAGAATGAAACCTATTTTATAATGAGTTTAGTATATTAGGAAATATATTAAACATGGGTTGGCTAAAAAAATCCGGAGGAGACTATTTTTAATTATTTAAAAAAAATGATTTTTAATAAAATATTGCAACATATAGAAAATATTTTACACATCACAGGCGACTGAGATGTTGTGTCCTTTATTATTACACAGTATACTTACCTCGGATCTCTCTGTCACATATTTCCACGCGCATTAATATTTAAATCTTTAAAATTCGCTAACTCTTAATAGGACCGATTTTTTTCAGACAAACCTATATCAACTTGTTCGCAATAAAACAGCGCTTATGGTTATATACATTTTTTTCTATTATCTTGATGTTGCATTATTTTATTAAAAATATTTTTTTTAAATAATTAAAAATAGTCTGTCCCAGATTTTTATAGCCAACCCATGTTTAATATATTTCTTAATATACTAAATTCATGATAAAATAGGTTTCATACTATTATCATCTCGGTGAAGGTCGAAGTAGGTTCGGATCTTAGACTATTTAACAAATCTAACCGTTACACCACTATATGGATAGTTTGTTTTTTAGTAGTTTTAGATTATTTTTTTTCAGTAAGAAATCAAAATATTTATTAATACCTAGTAACAACCAATATTTCTATATTTCCCTGTAAAGTACCTAGAGCAATTTATTTTATTAACAAAGAAAAAAAGCTAAATAAAAAAAATAATTGTCATGGAAAATTGTTCAAAATGAAATTTTAACTAGAGGGTATAAATAAAACTAATTTAACAAATATTGTTAAGCTAAGCTACGTATTGCTAGGCTTGTTTTGTGATGCATGATCGATGCGTGGTACATAATGTATGACGACTAAACTGATTAAGTTTACTAATCCTATCTGCAAAATCAGGCGATGGTAATTAGTTAAAAATGAGAAAATTCCGTAGCCGAGGTTTGTATATTCAAAACTCTTGTAAAGAACTAAGTTTTTTCTTTTGGGTGTTTAAAAATCTTCTTTTAAAGTCGCTCTAAAATCTAAGGTCATAACACGATTGTCTTAAACACAGAAAATGTCTGTAAGTGATAAATCTTAGGCCATAAAGTCTTAAATCAGGAATTCAACGAGGATTGAACCCAGTACTACTGTGGTATGGAGTGGAGATCAACTGAATTTATCATTGCACCATTAAGTGAACCACTTAGTATTAGTTTTGAACTTTGGTGACAAATCTGGAAAAGGGATATTTTTAGTGACGCCAACTAATCCCAAGAAAACAATTAAAATTTTGTTTTTTTGTTTTTAGTTAAAGATGTTAACTGATAAAGATTAAGAAATATTTTACAGTTTTATCTATTTTAGAAATGGACCAAGTGATAGATTATTCTAGAAGAACGTAGTTTACTTATCAGTTTAAAAACACAAAAAATGCAATTTTTTAGAAAAAAAATTAATTAAATTTGAAACAGCAGCAGAGTAATCCAGGTTATTTATAAATTTTGTTTAATTATACCAGTTATACCAGGGGGCAAAATCATCGTTCAACCCAAATTACATAAATTTGCGCTACGTCACTGGGTGAAATATATGATAACGATTTTTTTTTAATAACTTAAACTATGAAAACTTGGAATACATTACATGTAATATTAGATAGGTAGTAAGAAACTGCTTAATATTTTCTTGTAAGATTTTCTTACTTATACTTTCATTATTAAATTTGGTAAGCATCAATTAAAAAATCGTAAAATTTTTTGAATATTAACTTTTTAATAGCCACATCAATGTTAAAAATCTACAATAAATAAGAAATTATGTCGTAATGATTGCAACAATGACCATGATCTTGGTAATTGTCTTTAATTTTTAACGCTTGTAGTAAAATGAAAAATTGTTCTTTGTTTTATTTTTTATGCACACGTTTACATTTTATTGTATTTTTTCCATTTCATACTATAACTCTGTCATTTACAACTTGCAGAGGGACTTAGTGTAATAGTTTCAATAGCAAACGTAAAGTATGTCTCAATCAAATAAACTAAACGATTTTTTAATCTTTGCATTGCTCTCAACATTTTTATGGCTATCAAAGATAACCTTTAGCTGAGTTTTTTTAGTGACCACTCGTAAATTTCTTTCATAGTAAGTATTATATTTCGTTTACGCAAATTTTGCTTCAAACAACACTTACAATAAGATAAATAACCAAAGATCATTTTATATGTGACGTTTGTTGCATTTGATTTTTTTTTATTATTATAGAAGTAACAAATCAAGTATTAAATTTAGCAATCACTTGGTTGAGTTGTAGGTAAATATTAAAAAAAAATTATTTTAAAAAATTAGTTGGAAATATATTTTGTATTCGGTATTTAAGATTAAAAAGTTTATGATGAGTACAAAAGATATTTTTTTAAATTTCTTTTTTATAATTACAGATTAAGTACTTTGTGTACGTCTAAATTAGATGTTTTGTCAGATACAAATGCAAGCTTCAAGTAAAACTAAGTGCTGTTAATTACCATGTTAAACACATGTTTTATTTTTCTATGGAAAAACTAAGTTTCCTTAATCTTCGTATTTCCATCAAAATATTATCACAGAAATAATTTATGAAGTACCTACCGTTAAATATAATAAATGCATGTTTAAAATCTTAAGTAAATATATTATAATCTCTTTGATTGTTGCATGTCGATCTAAAGTATGATCGGTCAATAAATCTATGATGCTGATTGAAATACAGTTAGATCAATTTATTAGTGAGATAGACGTATATGGGAGATTGGTATGCTTGAAAAAGACGATATGAATGGTAGTGTAGAACTCGCTAGGTCAAACACTCGCCAAGTGATGAAAACGAAAGTGAACGCATTCTACCTCTCTACCACCTGTTCAATTCATTTATATCACATGTATCTTGTATATACGGATTTATCAACTTCTTTAACTATATTGATCATTTTATGTTTATTGTACAAAAGCAAACTTGATTTCAACAAGAACACAGATAGAAAACGTATTAAACTATTTGCTTACTATTCTTACTACTGATTGTTACAACATATGTAGGTACTCAGTTCAGTAGCAAACGGTTCAATTAAAAATAAAATAGTAACATTTGTTTGCACTTTAATATATGTTTAACTTTTGTAAAATTTTCTTCTTACTTATGTATATGAAGTGACTTTCTTGTCAATGTTAAGCTGCATAAAATCTATTTCAGCATAAACTAAATAAGAAGTTAAATATTTAAGCCCCGATTGAAAAATGATTTAACTATTAAGGTGTTTAACATAAAAACGGAAATTAAAAAAAATGAATTAATAAACAGACACAGCTTTGCTATTGCAATTCTTAAAATTGTATTGTAATGTTACACCGACAGCTCTTTATCTGGCTTACAACCGCGACCCACCAAACAAAACGTTGGAACCCCCAGGAGGCCGCAATCTACAAATTGAAAAACGATGGCCTATACCATTTAAACAAATATATAAATATATAAACAAATTATAACCTCGGGTACGCCACACTCCATCCAGGAGGCGATGGGAGACCCAGAACAGTGGGACAACAGTTGCTGTTTCCTCCAGAGGCTGGAAATTTGGAGTGACATATAACGGTCTAACATAACCAAAGAACTAACCTATTCCCAACTAACATTGTGCTAATGACCGTGTAGTTGAAGCACATTAAAATTGAAATGATAACTTCATTCTTCCATATTGTTTTTCTGAGTAAGATTTTCTTTTAATAACAAATTTTTAATATGATTTTCAAAAATATGTCAGACATCCAAATTCTAAGACCAGAAACTGTTACGGATTCACAACTTGCCTTAATTTTAAAACTATGGACTAAATTCGACTTAAAACCAAGTCCAACTTGAATCAATTATATTAATAGGTATTTAAATATAAAATCAAGTCAGGCTTTGCCTTCGCAAGCTATTTCATTTTTTTTGTCAAAATGTCAAACAAAATTTATTTAAAAAAATGTTCAACTATTTGCCTTGATGAGTCCTTTGGAATTGTAGTTTAGGGTTAAAAAAAGAGCGATCAGTAGTAGGAAGAAAAGGTGAGCTTGCAACAGTTGTTTTCGTAACAAAAGTTTTTTACTGTATATTATATATTAATATCCAAAGATTTTATGCATATAAATTCTAAATGAATTAAATCACATATAACCTAGTTAAAATTGGGATCTAGAATTTTGTAAGTCATAAAAATGTTTTTAAAAATTTGAAAGTTAAGGTTAACTATGCAATAAACAACCTTTGGAAATTTTATACCTTTACAAGTTAAAAATAATTTAAAAACATTTTGAAGAAACAATTACTTCTAAAAAAATAATTTTTCGGAGCTAGAAATTTCCTAATAATTTCCTAACTATTTTTACTTAGTTTTAACGATTCAAACTTTCTTATGTGCGATCTGCTACTAACATAAGTGTATCTCTCATAATTTTAACTAAAGAAGAGAAGCATTTGGAGAGTCAAAAGTCACAACACTGGAATCCAGGATTGCCAAGGTTGGATTTTACTCTAACATAAGTAGCTTAGTAACACGTTAGGGAGGCATGAGCAAAGTATATTTAAAAAAAATTAAAACTTATTTTTGAAATTTTTTCTTCAAAACCTCCTTTTCATCGAGTAAAAATTAGAAAGTATTTAATTGAGGTAGTATTCTTTGATTGAAGCTTTTTGAGCCCTAAGTTTAGAACATTTACAACACAATTAGATAAGTACAATTGGCTTCCATTTAA
Organism: Sisyra nigra; assembly: GCA_958496155.1. Taxonomy (NCBI): domain Eukaryota; kingdom Metazoa; phylum Arthropoda; class Insecta; order Neuroptera; family Sisyridae; genus Sisyra; species Sisyra nigra. The sequence continues at coordinate 30,692,927 of OY292316.1, read as the reverse complement.
AACGTATCTATTGTTATTTCCAATATTCAATGACAAACAAAAACTTCATAAATAAGTAATAAGACACAAGGAAAGAGTAAAAAATACATGTTGAAGAATAAATTTGATACAGTACATTTTGATCTGAGAGTTTAAAAATTAATATTTAAAAATTCAAATAGAAAAAATGTATTTAAATTTTTCTCATCTCTACGATATTTCCCCCATAGATTATAAGATATAGACTGGTGAAGTTTAAATTATCTAATTTCTAGTAGAGCTTAAGTTCAAGTATTTGATCGTTACTAGTATAAACTTGAAATTTAGATTTATAACTATTCATTTTTTGCAATAAATCGTGCTTAAAATTTTGACTTTCAATTGAAATGACTTAAACATATTGAATACTTGACTTGACTTGATATTTAAATACCAACATTTGTCGCAAACTTGATTTGATTTTATGTCAAATGTAAGTCAAGTAGCTCGAAATCCAAATCAAGTAGGTATAATGAATCTATACTTATTTTATTTAACTGCTGACCATTGTTTGGCCAATTTTTGGATTCAGAAAAGAAAATATTGGTTGGATGATAAGTTGAGAGGTTTGAAGAGTGTTTGAATGGTTTTTATGTTCACATTATACTTAGTACAGAAGACACGACTTTCATTTACAGTACTAAACAATTTAAAAAGGGAGAAGTATTTCACCTTCAGTAGGAATAAATATCTCATAGATCTCTTTAACAAAACGTTTGTATGAACATTAATTGGCTAGCATTAAGCGTATTTGCCTTTATTGGTGCCAAAATTATCTGATTTTCATTTAACTGCATTACATTCTGAAGAAAGGGCATTCTTTGATTTAAATTGTAAAATTGTTTTTACAACTCTTTAACTATGAACTTAATTGTTCTAAGTTTGATTTATATATTTTTTGAATGGAGTCTTTGAAGTTAATTTTTTTTTTTAAATAAATTTAATAAAATTAAAACTATGTAGTTACCTATTTCAAATTTTCGACTTTTAATTTAAAATTTTTTAGATTGATTTAAAATGTTGTGATCTATTTGCGTAAAAATTCGAGAGAAAGCTTTAGTTATAAAATACATGTTTACATAATTCTTTGAAAACGAATATTATGAACCGACTTTTTATTTTATGTACCTATATTAACTAAAAAAAAAAAAGAAATGCAATTTGCAGTCAAATTTTATTTTTATAACAATTAAAAGGGAAAGATAGCCAATTCCTTAAAATCAGCCTACGTAAAATATTCATAATGAAATAATATTTAATTACATAAATATTACACCAGTAAATTACCTACATCCAAATAGCCAAATTGATTTTTGAAAATAAATTTAAATAACATTTCCGTATATCGTGACTGGTTTCGAAAGATTCAATCAAAATCATTTTGCTTTCTTCCTTTTTCTTTTCTTTTTGGCTGAATTATAATCTATCCGATTGATCATCACATTCGTAATGTGGACTATTAAAAAGTCCATATTCACTCATCCTGTCTTCCTCTAGTTTCGCTTATAATGTGAAATTATTTTTTTTTTCTACCAGTAATTTGTCAGTGGCGAGGAGAGAAATATTATAAAACACAAACGTGGTTGTTATGTAAGAGCCAATATAATTGCCTCGCTTTACTAGCAACAAAATGTGAACGTGTGTGTTAAGTTTTTTTATGTATATTTCTGTAAAGTATAAATTTATATATAGGTATATATCTAAAACCACGGCTGAGATAAAGAAAAAGTATTATTACATATGTAAAAAATTTCACTTTCTTATTTGACAAGAAGAAAGAAAATAAAAAATTAAGACAAAACAATCAAGAAAAAAGTTTTACGACGATCTTATTTTCAATTTTTACATCAAAACCAATCGTATATAACATTTAAGAAAAAATTATTTAGCTTTACCAAATTTTATAACGAATTTAACCTTGTCGGACGTATGTTGTAAAAGCAAGAGAACGATTTATTAAAGTTATCTTATTTTATGAATAGAAAAATTAGAAGAAATTGGCCAATAATTTACTAATCACAAGTAGTAAAATCCAAGTGTTTAGGTGACTAAGAACAAACGAGTCCAAGATGATTGCCACATATTTTCTGAGAAGAAGGTGAAGGCAATGTATCAAAACCTTTATCATTAGAAAGAAAATTGAAAAGATAATTAAAATTTTAAAAAATTAATATAATATGGTCGAGTTCATTTTTCATGAATGTCATTTAAATTTGCTCCATAAACTTACATTAACTTAGCAAGAAATTGATTATTCAATTTTACATTTCAGCAACTACCTATTGATTTTAAAATAAATAATGATTTCTTAATTTATTCAATTATGTAAACAATTTTTGGTTAATTTCATGGTAATTTTATTTTAATGTGATAACAGTTTTTTTTTTTCAAAAATTTTTAGCAAAATATAAAAAAAAATGTGTATCAGTTTAAGAAATCATGAATGGACATTCAAGAAAAATTCCTATAAATTTTATTTGAAAATTGATTCTCTTACAACATTGACAAACCCTTGCTATTATAAGCAAAATATAACACCTTTTTTTAAATATCACTTTTAAACACAACACGTTTCACACACACACAATTTGCCGAAAAACGTCAACCACAATGAACTCAAAAAGTTTCGATTGTTGCAAGTAAAATAAATAACATGAAAAAATCTTAGACCTTAAAATTTGCTCAAAAGTTCGTTCACATTTTCAATAAAAAATTAAACCTAAAAACCGAGTTGTTAAGTTATAAAAGAAAAACTATTGAAATGTGGTGAGTTCATGAATTGTTAAGAGAACGCGAAGAACTAAATCAGAATATCACGTTGTTGTTCCAACAAACAACGAGAAACAACAAACGGCAACGGATAAAACGTGGTCAAATATCGTCGATGGCATAACCGCATCACCAATCTTAAGTGCGCTTCTAGTCGAATTAAACCCAGAAAGCCGCGAACCGAAGTCTACCGATAAAATGAAACGTCCGTTCTTGCGGATTGTTGCGAATTTTCGCTCGAAATTCGTTTTTTCTCAACGCACACCCTCCAGTCTCCTAAACGCGACACACGATATCACCTATCGACTATAATAAACATATCTATTTACATTCGTAATTTTCGCATTCGTTCTAACCCCATCATAATCAGACACTTGGCTGCCACAAATTGAAACGGCGCTTCCAAAAGGAGAAAGTCTTACACTCAACAAGTATAGCAAAATGTCGCTTGTCTTTGTTTGTCAGTGATTTTGTATCGCTCGGGTTTTTCAACGCTGAAGAGTAGGCAACATAGAGTGTATGCTGGATTTTCGATGGGGGCATGTAAGTAGTATATGGATAGTTGGCTGTTACTTTTTCTTCTACCTCTTTCATTTAATCATCTAACAAGAGTATGAAGAAATAAAGAAACAAAATTATAGAGGGGGCCACTATGAGGCGCATTTAAACGGAACCTCTACATTGAAGATTTGTCAGAGACTGCGATTCTCTCTACGAAGCAGCTACGCATAAATAACTAAACTAGACTATAAGCTGTTGGCATATATAATATTATTTTTCTTATACAATTGATTAAAAATGAAGCTTTTAAGGTCTAAAATGTATAATTTGATATACCTAGTTACTTAACAGTGATAAATGAAACCAGAAGCTTGATTATATCTGTAAGAGTTACTTAAATATTTCAAATATTACATATTGTCTTATACTTATTATATATCTATTATATACATAATTGCTTTATTATTTATATGATCAAAATATTCTTATTACATCAAAGGATAATTTAATAAATCAAATTACCTCTAAATTGTTATTTAGTCTTTAAGTTTCATTGGATTAGACCCACGAGAAAAATTTCTTTCATATTAATTAATACCAGACGGAATCATGTGCTTTACAATAAATAATACCTATATTATTACAGTTATTTTGATTGAACATTGAAAAAAATCAATATTTACTAGTTGAAGTTTTTATCAGTAGCGTAGCTTGTGGGGGGCAAAAGAGGCTATGCCGGGACGGCACAAATGTAAGGGTGGAAAAAAGAAGTTTTAAATTATTCTCCCATAAGAGATGTGCGTCCTTATCTACAGTCCATAATGTCGACCAAGGTCCACATATCTTTAAAGCAGTATCTGTTATCATGCAATGAATCATGGAATGGATTATAATTGGGATAATTAACGAATAGGTACAGGTGCAGTTGTAATTCAATCATTAAGAGGCTGATGTTTTTTGACAAAACCCTTAAATTTTCGATTTCGTTAATAAGTAAATTCTTGAAGACCGAAACAGCATTTTCATTACAGTTGTAAATATTTTCTTTACGTACCTATATATCTCATTTACAGAAACCGTTTAAGTCAGAGGGCTTGAAAATAATAATAACTATAGGTACCTACCTACTTTTTGTTATAGATCTTGAAAGTTTTAGAAAGATACATTCTGTAAATGCAAAGTTATTGAGAAGAAGCTTTCTTCTTGATCTGACATTTGGTAAAAATTAGATTCATTATTTTAGAAAACTGTTTTCATCTCTTTTGATATATTTAGATTTCAATAGTATGTACCTAGTATGACTATCTAAAAATATTTACTGGCTTGATTGTATGAAATTAATAAATTATATTTACAATATGATTTGTAAACTTACTCAAGTATTTACTTACTATATTTACATGTCAGCATTGTACATAGGTAAAACCTTAAGAAAAAACGTATTATATACGAAAAACATTCATTTCATGCAATTAATTAAAAGTATTTTTATTGATCTCATCTACTTATTTAGATAAAAAAAAATGTTACCAGTTTGCCTCAAATACCTCTATAATAAAATTCTTAATTTGACAAAAAAAATGAACTTTTAAAATATGTATTACTTAATTAAAATACAAGAGGTACCTACTAAAATTAAGATGAATTTTAACATAGCTCAATTAATTTTTTAAGTCTTGTGCGTAATTAATTATTATCAAGGAATTTGGTATCACAGAATAGTTGCAACTTTTTATACAAATGTTCCCTTGAAATACGAATAGGTAAATGTGTGCACAACATATAGGTATACTATCATTACAAATCCTGCCGAGGACAGAAATAATCTTCATGGTAATTAGATACTTCAATTAAAAGAAAAATAATAAATTGTCTATTGATTTCACGAACAAATTAATTATAGGTAAATTTTAATATTGATCAAGTCCAAAGGGCTTAACTTGTTTCTATTGCATCAACAATTGGAAATAGTATCTATAAATCTGATTTACCTTGGTCAGATATTTTTTTTATATTTTTTATATACGCAAAGTATTTTTAGTGAATTTAAAATACTTAGCTGTGATTTTATTCATTCAAAAATTATACTTTTTAAAGTACCTATAGCTTTGCTGCATCTTAATATGAAAGTAAATAAGATCTTTGGAAAACTAAAAAAAAGCTTACAATAATGGTGGAAGCGCCGGGTAAAAACCACATTACTAATGTATGTAAATGTAACAGCCTTGAATTCTTCCTTTGTCAATAAAATCTTCTATGGTAACTAAATGGCCCATCATTTATAATATATTTAATTAAATATTTTTAAAAACTATTTTTTTTAACTAACGTCCTTATATGAGTCTGTGCTCAAAATTTTTATTGTAACAATATGAATTTTATCATTACTTAAATATGTAGATAAAATAATTATTGTTGATAAAGACTAACCATTTTTGATTGATACAGTAAAAATGATTTTTATTTGGTTTTTCTATAGCTCCTTATTAATATGTTATCTGCAATAACGATTGAGAAGTAATAAAATATTAAACCAAAAAATAAAACATTGACTTACAAAACCAAAGTCAAAAGAATTAACACGTACATAAATAAAAATTATCCATTCTTTATTTTATCTCGACTTTTATAACAGGTTTTTATAAATTCAAACTTTTCCGACTTCTTTTTATCATACTATGGCGCAAATATTAACTGGTTGATTTCTGTAAATAGAAAAATCGGTTCTTATAAAAGAGCTGTGAAAAAATAAGTTTACTTTTAGAAGTCAGTATTGACAACTCTTGTAGATTAAAGCTATGGAAATGATGGAAATGTAATATTTTAAATAGAAGTAATACATTAAGATAAGATAATCAAAATTCAAACAGTAGGTATAAATGAGACCGGAAACAAAATTTTCCAACAATTATTATATTTTTAAGTTTTTATCGATAATTATTATTTAAAATTAAAGTAGGTAATTCGTTAATCAAAATCAATTAAAAATTTCAATCATTACCTTCTGCAAAATTAAATCAAATTATCTAAATTATCCTGCTTTATACGCTTGTAACTGAATTTTTAAAATGTTTATTTGAAGTTTCAGGTGACACATTTTTACTATAGAAAACATTTTATTTTTTATTTGTAAAAGTTATGATGTAAGTCAGCTTTTATAATATAGGTAACTTGTTACTACTAAGATAAACGTTGAAGTGAGTTGCATTGTCAAATTGGTTCCCATTGGTCACGACCAGTGGGAACCAATTTCTTTACATTGAAACCTTACGATCAGCTTTAAAATAATTTTTATGAGGCGTTTAACAAACATTTTTTTAAAATTGCAATTTATTAAAGAATTAAAACCTTCTTCGTTTTGTTCCATTGTTTAAACAATGTTTTATAACTACGAATAATGTCGATTAATTATTTTGATATCTAAAAGAAGAAAGTTCAAGAATTTCTGAAACCTCAGACTGAATTCATTATTTTCTTATTTCGAAGTTCTATTTCTCTAAACCACTTTATTAAAAATTTAGTTCCAATGTAAAAGTGATACAAACTTTGATCAAATACTTTTACCAAACTGTTTACTTAACCAATTTATCTCAAATGATCTGAATAGCCAAATTATTTAAAGTATCAAAATGAGTCACCTCAAGTCTTTAAGTAACAAAAACCTAGAATATAAATCCATAAAATAGTTTTGACCCACTGACAATAGCGAAAAGTTTTTAATTTAAATATAAGATCACAATGTAAGCCTGTATATACATACCTACCTAGTTGTTATAAAACTAGGAAAATGAGATATAAAGATAAAAACCAATAAAAGATAAATTTTTAATAATTTGTTTACTATTCGCGATAAAAAAAGTTAAAATCAACCTTTGATAACGAAATTGGAATTTTTAACCTTCAATTTTTTGTGGACTTAGCCTGATCATAAAAAAATTGAATTTAATTTTAACAACAACAATGAACCATTGTTAGATAAAAATGATGAATATAGACAATGAACCCACAATTTTAAACTTAATTTCATCCCTAAAAATATTTTTTTCGGTGCAACAGAAAACACATACAATAAGCACTCATTAAGTATTTCTTAAAAATCTCCTTTAAATTAGAAAAGAAATAAACTACCACAATAGTAAATAAATCAAAAGAAATCGATAAAATATACATATATATAAGTAATATTTAAGTAGATTTTACAAACTTATACTACAACAATAGCATTAAAACAATTAGTATTTCCGGCGTTATACGAAAAGTTCTATTTCTATAAAATCAATTATTTTAAATTCAATTGATTTATGTCTAAGTAGGTACATATTCAATTAACTTCTTTTAACTTACAAAAAAAAATGAAACAACATTCAATTTTATATATTCCTATTTAAACAAGTTTCAATTTCTAGAATTGCCAAATTATAATTTTAAAATAATCTCGTTAAAATCAGGCCATCACTTTGTATTGTATTAATTAATTTTCTTAAATTGTAAATAAGATTCATTTAAAGTGTGCTTAATTTTTCAATCAATTTGGAATCAATAGTTTATCAAGCTATTTACTAGGTCACACGTCGATAATATTACATATTTACACAAGATTTATGCGCTTACTAGAGTAAATATTTGATAATATAAAAATAAATCAGCTTTAAAATAGTAAATGTACTTTTGAGTGAAGCACTGTTACAAGGATTTTTAACTGTTATAGTCGCGACATAAATTTTTCAGTGTTGAAATTTCAGTGATTTCAATTCACAAATAAGAGACAAACCCAGTTTCATTCGTGTACGAAGTTGAAGTTCTAGATAAAAATGATCACTTACCTGACCAAAAATGTTTTGTTGATATTTGTTTTACTTTAGCAAATATATTGATCTTCCAATAAATGTGACAAATATCACTGTAGCAAAAGTCAATATTTTTAAAACTCTTAAAGTTTTTATCATTCCCGACTTAAAAAATAGGATAAAATTCTAACACTTGTTTAAAATAAAAATGGATATTCACTGGTAAAAAAATTGAAAAAATCACAAAAATTCCTTGGATTTTTGGATCCTCCTTGAACACTACAAAACCAATCTATTAATTTTTTAAATTGTATCGCGAGAAAAGTGGTTAAAAGCACTAAAGCGGTGAACACGAATGAGCTTTACAGGTACGCAACGCGTCTATGACATAAAGACGACTGGCTAGTTATTCACGTTAAACGCATAGGTATTCTTTAACACGTCACAGCGATTTTAATTATTACTGAAAGAAAATTTATTGTTGGTAATTAACAAATTGTTGCAATGCTTTTAAAATTATTGTTGTTAATAGCGACCCATTTAGGGGCTAACTGACAACTTATTCTCAATGTCCTATCTTTACATAGTGATATGAACATGGCCATCGTCCAATGGCAAACGACGTCCACAACCGCCACAACCGTAGCTCGTCGTGGTGCACACGGCGGCAGCGACGGCGATGATGACGTACCGACGTTGACGTCTTACTCAAAAATAAAAAAAATTAATAAATAAAAACCCGCCATACACCTAACGGAATAAACAAAAACCCCCAAATTTTTAATTAATTTCAGTTTCATCTCAGTTTCTCCAAAATCATTTTAATTTAAACACTGACGAAATCACCCACCAATATCCAACAATATACCTACCTAGTATTTAGGCATTCAGTCTTTGATTACTACGACGGCCATGACTTATTGGTCTATCAATATGCGTAATTTTATTCGTATGCAAAACATATTTTAAAAACCCGGCCTTAGACCATGAAAATAATATCTTACTCATAAAACTGATGAATCTTTTCGAAATTCCAGAAATTACTTAGTTGAAACAATGTTAACAATCAACTCGCATTTACTTATTCTTGCAATACGTAAACGTATAAACGAGTTTTTTTTCTCTATATATCTTGAGGGTAAAATGCATTACGATTTCACAATTTAAGCAATTTGAAAATTTCGATTCGATATTCGAACGATAAAACAAATAATATAATTTGGTGGTTGGGAAAGGGAAGATGTGTGTAAGTAAAGCTGAAATTTGTTTTCTTTTATGATAGTTTAGACACTTTTATTTGACCCTGATAAAATTATATATTGACTTGTCCAAATCAAATAAGTTGTGGAGATTAGCATCTTTATAGTTTCCGATATTATATCTATTCGGTATACTTAAATATGTTTATATTTTTGAAAATGAGAGAATATAAATCGAGGAAAATCAATTAGTTATATATATATATATATAAAGTGTTAATATATAATATTAAATGTAAGGCTACTTTTGAAACGTAAATTGTTTATCTGTTGCACCTTTATATTATCTATTATCTAGATATTTAAAGAATAAGTAAAATATTTTTATATTAACAATAGTTCACCATTAGCATTGAAGTGCAATAAATGCAATGTCTCTCGTGTTAATAGATCATTTTGGATAGAATCGTTTCAATTAGCTTGAGATTTTTTTTTAAAAAAATTTTTACAATCTCCTCATTACTTACCTTAATTTTATACAACCAGAACAGTAGTAAAATATATACAACCCTAGTAAAATATAGGACACTAACTTAGCACTAAAATATAGAGACACATATTTATAAGTAAAAGTGATGACGTTTTTTTTACAAGAAAAATTGACCAACTGTATTTACAATGTTTTTTGTACCATTGTACCAATTTTGTACCAATTGTACCATTGTATCCTTTCTTTAACTTCGAATTTATTTAGACATGAGCGCACTTTTTTAGCATTGCGATTTTTTAACATCGTATGTTCTTTAGGCGTCAAAAAATACAAAACTTAAAATGCTAAGAAATATTATAAAATGATAATATTTAAATATCAAGTCAAGTCTACCATTAGTTTTGCAATTTATTGCATTTCTATAAAGTTAAAATAATAAGCTTTCATTGTACAAATGTCCTATGGGGTCAATTTTCTAAGCTTATCGATAACCCCCCTTTACATTGAAAAACAAATGGTACCTACCTCTTGGTTGATATTAAAAATGTGCTTTGAAATTCAAAATGTTGGGGACCTCTGACGTATAGCAACCAATAAGCATACAAAGTTGGCTGAAATCTTATAATAAAAAGGACAAAAACGTGACACAAAAGGAGTTTCAAAATTTGCAATCACAGGTTATTCAAAATCAAATTGGCAAGTGAATGAAAATTACGAAATATAAATTTATATTGATCGATTTTAGTATACGACCGATTGTACGAAAGTCTACACTTAATTTGAGTTGGGGTTTTATAGAAAGAGCATCCTGTTGGGTTTTTAAAGTATATTGTTGAAAAATCATTTTATTTTGTTGCTTAAAATACTTTCTTAGTTAGCAGCAACTTAACAGATACTTTTAGAATGCCTATAACTATAAACTATTGTCATGAAGATAATATAATATTCAATATATTTTTAACAAATACACTAATACCTTTATACTTTAATGCTTTTATACCAAATAATTAATACCTAGCTGTACTTTTATTTATTTGACCATATGGTACATTATTATTATGTAGATTATTAAGTAATCATATGTTTGTGTGGAATTTAAATTTCAAATGTAAGTCTTAATAGAACTTGAAGAGAAAATATATTTTAAAAACTTTAGTCGTCTATCAAAAAATGGTTTATCGACTGAAAATCTAATCTTAGTTTTATTTATTAAATTAGATTCAAAATTGCCGTATAGCTAATTTAAGTTTTCATTTTTCCTCTGTATTAACTAAAAGCTCAAAAATTCAAATAAATGTATAAAATTTTGGCTAGATACAAAGAAGTCCAGGGCAGAACAAAGCCTTAAAATTCTGACAATAAATAAATACTTAACATGATTTTTTCAATACTTACTGGATCCGCCAGTTAATTGTAAAATGATTGAAGTGAAATTTTCCTTGTTTCTACTTATGAAAAAAGTTTAAAAATCCTTTCCCACGGTCGATGTCCTTCTTATATTTTTGGAATAACATTTACAAATTGGCTCTTTAGAAGCCAATGAATTTATTTATAATACAATTCAAGATTTTATGAAACCAGCAAATACCTACCTATATGATTTTAAAACGAGGGGCCACACTAAATTGGAAAATTTTGAAATTTATTGTGGTTTTAAGTAAAACTTACTCATACAAACGGTCATATTATATTTACATACCCAAACTGACAAAAAATTCAGCTCGTGGTAAAAATTCATTTTTTTGGAATAACTTGCAAAAATTATTTGTGTAAAGGTATCTACAAACTCCTTAACTTAATAAAAAATTGTATAAATTGCACTAATGTTAACATAAAAACTTGTTGGCTCTACTGGTCATTGTAGAATTCAGTTTTAAAAATAGATAGGTACATAGGAACTTACTCGTAATCGTTTAACAATATGTACTTTAAAAAATAATTTCACAAAAGCTATAGACAATCGTAATCCATCGAGTAAAACCAAAACATGCCAGCTTACTAATAACAAAAATTTTACAAAACCTTAAATTTTGAAATACATCATACGATTTTTTTATTTTAATTTTTTTTTATATGAATAGCGTAATATAATTTTTGTCGCTAGTTACAGGAAGGTGTCACGTTAGTTCAAGCTACGCTGTCTAATATTAAAAATATCTGCTGCGACGCGTCACAGAACTTTAATGTAAAAATGGCTGTTGGTTAAAAAAAACATAAATAAAGCCCACAGTTGATAAAAAAATATAAATAAAATATTATATAAACATCTAAATAAACAGAAATATATAATTTATACAGCTTTCATGTATATGCGAACCATATATAGATATATACCCACCCTTAACCCCAAAAACCATCCAATTTTAATATTCCCAAGAAAAAGTACCTATCACTTAAAAATTGAATACATTTATGAGTCTAAGAACTATAAAGGTTTAAAAAAACCGTTGAAGCCGTTTTTGAAAAAAATTGAAATAACTTAACCGATTTCAACTAAAAGCTTCGCGCAAAACTAGATATTTAATGATTAGATAATTATATGAAAGAAAAATCTTACATTTGATGAAATTTGGATAAAGCTTCCGATGCGATATCGCTGTCACACAAACTATGAAAAAAATGACCGTTTTGATTATGCGCTGTCGCTTTGAAGTTTTCAATTCATATTTCTTATACTCCCCTCTTGGCTCTTGTAAAAATTATGCCCATAATTTTTTGCATATTTTGGAGCTATACAATATTTGCAGTAGTACAAAAACTTCAACTTTGTCTTTTCAATTTTTACTCATCTACATCCTAATGGTAATAATGTATGATATTATTTTAAAGCTTGTTTATGTTAAATCAAACAAAAATTCAAAAGTTGATAACACAATAATAACTAAGCATGTCTAACGTGTGAGAGGTAAGGAAGGAATTACTGCAGGCGATTAAGTTTTCTTATTTGGTCTGCAAAATCAGGCGATGATAATTAACTAAACATGAGAACAATTCGTAGACCAAACTTTAAACTAAGTTAAAAACTTGCGTAAAGAACTTCAAATATCGTTTGAATCTACAAGACAAATAACAAAGAGGCAAATTTTTGGTAATTGGAGAACAAATACCAACTAATCACGCGAAAATAAATTAATTTTTTTATTAAATAAAGTAGGTACTTAATTGCTGAAACTTGAGAAAGGTTCCAATCGCACCTTAGCATCTAAATAAGTGGTAGATGAAGACTAATTGAATAGAATTAAGTATAGAACTCGACTTCATTTTCAAGTTTGTTGTCCTTTTGGTTTAAAATTAAGTGAAAATCAGGCCACATATCATTATTTAAATATTAAATCAAGTCAAGCATTGATCTTACAAGTTATTTCATTTACAAATATTTTTCAAGTATTTATGTTTGTATTATGTTTGTACAAATTTTGTTTGATTGTGACAGTAAAGAGTGGCAGATTCATCGCTCGTCCTGGATGATATAATCCCATGGTACGCTACGGACTAAAAGCACAGAAATCTACCCTCCAATGATGTCACGAAAACCAAATACTCTGAATAAATATTAGAAATGTGTTTAATTCCAATTTAGACAGGGGCTAAGCAAATAACTAAAAATTTGTCGCCGCTACCAACGTGTAATAAGAAAGAGTTTTTGTACGTGTTGCAATAGCCTTGTTACTATGCAATTATGTGAAAACCCTAGGGAAATTGTAATAGCCAATCTTTGTTTAAGGCGAATAATTGCTGTTTTATATTGAAAATTTGAAATTAATTAATTATATAGCGATAAAATAGCTGCAAGCAGCCTCAAAATTTGACTTAACCTTAAGCATGAATCGTTCTATTTTTTCTAGACAAATTTTTTATAATAATCAAAAAACAGTTATTTAATTTTTAATTTTTATCTTCTTATATATAATTTTTCATCGTTTTTCTCGTAGTTTTTTGCTTCCTATATTTGATTCATATGTCATAAATCCATGCATAATAGAAAATGGTTTTAAATAAAATTTAATGCACATTAACATTGCAGAGTTATGCCATTGAAATTCAAACAAAGTAGGTAACTGTCTAATTATAAGTAGAGGATTTTATGAATACTTAAAATGATTGCATAGAGTTTTTCTCGATTTGTCTTTGAAAAATCAATATTAACCAAACTAAAATGTTATAAAATCGCAAGGCCGTCATCAGTTCTATAATAAAAATAATTTTACCACTTCAAAATATTCAATAATTATTTCCTTATTTAGTTACCCATTATTACGATTTGATTTTTTTAATTTTCAAGAAATAAGCATGCTCAAGCACAAATTTTTTTATATTATTAAGTATTGAATAAATTCACGTAGACATTAAAACGCAAGCAGTCAATGACTTGCTGAAAATGTATTCCGGAATAAGGAGTTTTCTTGAAAGAGCAAAAAAACTAATTATTGGTTCGATTATGATTCATATATTTTTATACAAACATTTTTTAAGGATAAGAAAATGTTGTTGAATTACGCATAACTGTAATTATGAACATTTCAAGTACTTCTCAGCTTCAGCAATAGATTTCTGATGTAAACTAACCAAGGCATCGATTTCAAGGAGAAATTAAATTTACTCAATTTGCATAATATATCAAATAATAATTTGGGTATCAAAATAACTTAAAGTGTTAAAAACTTCATAGGAAGTTGATAAATCGACGAAAGTCGAGGTCGTAATCAATTTAAATTGAGAGCCACTTCAAAAATCAACACAACAATAACAACAAAACCGAAATTTTAAAAATGAATATGTATTGGACAACAGAATATTATAATCAATTTGAATTATTTTTAGCTCGTAACCGCATTGTTTTTTGTTAGAAATCATTCCGAGAATATTTTATTTTTGTTCGTTTTATTTTTGATCCCATCACTTAAAGCTGGCTTAATTATCCTTACTACCCTGTTAATGGAAGATTTTACCACCTTCTACGTAAGACTCGTTTTGCAGCAACAACCACTAAACCTGTCAAGAGATTGACGTCATAGACATAAAATTATTCACAACATATTTAAAAAAAATTGCCAATCGCAGTACAAGATCCAGAAAAAAAAAACGACAAAACCTGCTGGAGTTTTTTCTCATTGAAACCACAATACATGTGTGATATTTTATATATGTATAAACGGGGAATACCCTACGACTTATAGCTATACAATACCAAAGATCTGCCGAATACCCATACATACACACATATATAAATCAGCATATATGTACTTACCTACAATTAATAGGATTGTTCAGATTATTACAGAAGTTTAATGTAGGGGTACATTTTTTTCAAGGATAAAGTTAATAACCTGTTTTAAAACTCAATGATATTGAATGATATTGTAAAATCTTTAGTAATTAAGGTCTTAAGGCTCTTTACAAAAGCTAATAAAAATGGAAAAAAAATTTATGGTAAAAACTGAAAGCCTATAAATCTTAAATTTAGCTACGTAACAAAAATAAAATATTTATAACAACATTTCCGACTTGTACACATACAAGCTCTTAATAAATTAAGGGCTACATTTGTCATAAACGAAATGATAAATTTTCAATTTTGATCATACCTATTCAATATGATTAATAAGTAAATTAAAAACATTTAACGTTCTTAAGCTAACTTTTAAAACGCTCATTTATGAGCGTTTATATAGTAACTGTGTCAGTGAAAATGTAAATCATAGACTGTTGTACTAAATACATACAAATAAAAGTCTCTTCAGTTTTAACACACATAAAAATTAGAAAACATACAACGCTTTATTTTTCAAACAAGAACAAACCATTCAATTAAAACGTTGTTCTGTTGATGAATGAGTACTTTCTTATCTACTGCATGTGCACCTAATACTGTTTTTACACGGCCTTTTCTAACACGCTTTTATTCGGACTACTTCGAATTTTTAGTAGATTTCTTTGGAATGAATCGATGCAAGTCCTAAATTGAGCAAAGTATATAAAAGTAGTAAGCCATCATATTTTGTGTTGAACTGACTTATAAAAGGTAGTGTTCAAGGATAAATGTTATTTGGTGTAATACTCTTAGGGGGGAGTAAGTCGCTTTAACATCTAAGATCATATCACGACAGCTAAATACAGAAAATTTAGGTTGGTCACTTTTATCTTAGGTCTAGGATCTTAAGTCTAGGGAATTGAACTCAGTACTACCTCACGCATGAAGCGGAGAGAGCAATTGCTATAACTACTGCGCCAATAATACTTATTGTTGACAAATTTTTAATTTTGAAGTCATACAAATTCAAAAGAGTGTGGAGAAAGTTTAGATGTGTGCTTGATCGTAGATCCACTTGACATGATGATTTACATAGATGATTTTTTTTAAATTATATGAGTGAGTATTTAAAATATTATAATTTTATTTCAAATGACTAGATTGATTTATTTATTTTGTTTTTAATTTTTTTACTATTTATTTAGTGACTGTTGGAGGACAATCAAGGAGAACACTTGGTACAACCAACTGTAAAGAAGTTCATGATTGTCGCAAAATAACCAAGTAGTTGGAGCGACACAAAACAAGCTATACAAAAAAAATAATTTTTTTTTACTTATTTGTTTTTTGAAATATTTTCTTGAAAGTGAGTGTAATTTATAAAGACGTATTTTTTGCTTGCATACAGTACATGGTTACAAAGTATATGACAACTAGATTTTACTTTACCGCTAACTATAAAATAGTTATTGCTTAGAAAAAAAATCAGAAGATGGTATTTACTAAAGTACCATATTAATGGATTTTACCTTTATAGTTCAATTTAAAAGCATTTTACTGAATGCGTATCTAAAATATTTCAATATTTTATGAAAAAGAATAATAAATTACTTAAAATAACAGAAAAGAAATATTCAATGTAATTTTATAGAAAAAAGAGCACTTGTTTTTATACTTGCTTCTATAATTTTTAGTGTGTAAGTTATTGGTAATGAGTTTTGATTTTTTTACAATCTGCTTCAAGCCAATAACATATATTTACCAATTTTGCTTGGGAAACCAATTTAGCAAATTTCAAAGGTGAATTAAAACCCAGTCTATCATTAATTCAGTAACTTTCATTTATAGATAGCTTTAAAAACATTCTCAATATACCTGTATTTATATATATTTTATATTCTCAAAGTCCACGTCTTTAAAATTTTCGTATGTTTACTCTGTATTTTTTAAGTTGAAAATATGTATTCATATTTCTCATAATCAATTTTTATTTAAGTTTACAACACAAATTCATATATGTCATACAAGTCATAAAATGACAAAATTGCAATGACCCAAAAATACAGAGAACTCACTTGATATTCTTGCAGTACCTACCTATATTACAAATGATTCATATACTGTTAATATTTATTTATTCATTTATGAAAAGCTTTTGAATTTTGTACAAATTTTAACAAAGGCATTTTATAGAGGTCAATGGTATTTTATATCACTATGCCAAAAATTTTGCCATGCATAAGTTTTAATTAAGTGATATGAGTGTCAATTTTCTACGAATTTCTCAATGATTAACATTTGGGATTTGAAATCCTTGAACGCACTTTTAAATTAAATTTGTATCTAATGATATTTGGGCGTAAATATTATATGTATATTCAATATTGAACTAATTGGCAGACTAATTCCTTAATTAACTTGCTTAAGTAAGACTTTATTATTATTTCAGAATTAAAAATGAAAATGTGAAACCAATAGCTAAATAATTAAACAATTTTTAAGAATCTGAAACAGGTTCATTTTACAAGTTCAACGGGTGGCAATGATCTTAAAAGATTAATTAATACTTTATTGCTTTCTAATAGTGCTATTGTTTATTCGGAAGATTTAGTTTAATACCGAGAAAATAATTTTAAAATTTTAAATTTGTCACGTAGTATGTTTTCTTAATTATCATTTGTATAATATAGTGTCTACGACTGGAAATATTTGTTAAGTAAATATAATATATTGCTTAAAAATTTCAATAGAAAATTAAACATTATAAATAACAAATCGATGAAATTTATAATTCAAATTTTTCTTAGTATTTATCATCGAACTAACAGTTTAGATAAAAGAAAATTAGCTAGACAAAAGTTAAATTCGACTTGCCATGGTTATGTTCATTCTGAAGAAGGTTATAAAGTGTTAAATATTGTATTAATATTTTTTAGCTAATTATGACAAATCATTCAAATTTATCATGTAAAATTCCATACTTTAAAAAAACAACAATATACCATTTTCTGGCAAAAACGGTCATTGAAATTGAACTTCTGCGTCGTATATTTGATACTGTAATGAGTTAAACTGCTATGGAAAATTTTGAATTTACAAAAGCGGCCTGTATTTTTCTTTCCCGACATATCATAAAAGTATGTTGAATACATCATAAAATTTTACAGAATCATATCTTTATAGTCCTCTATTTGTCTATACATAATACATAATATAATATTAAAAACTACTAACTGAAATGTCTTGATGTTGTTCTGAAGGAAATATAAATATAGGTTTTAACACCAATTAATCATTAATGCATGGTTATCAATAGCTCTAACGGTTTTACGAAACTATAAACATATCTTAACTAAGATTATTTTGAGTCTTCAAAACGATTTTTACAATTGCTGATTCAAGAATATCGGTTTGTCTTTTCAAAAACTGGTGTTTATAAATACCACTATTGAGGTACCTATTGGCATGTTTTTTAATATAAACTATTAATTAATAGTTAAACTTGAATTTTTGCAAACCAGCCTTAATTAATCAGTGTAACAAGCAATTACAAACACTGGGTATTCAAGGTATAGACAAAACAAATCATAAACATATAAGGTTCGTTCCATGCGACCATCCAGCACAACCATTCCCGAACATCTTCGTGTACGGGCGCAACGAGCGCTTAAAACCCGTTCCGTTATTTTGGCGGTGCTTATGCACTACCTTGAGCGGGTGAGTTTGTAACTCAAACAAACTTGTCACTTTATGATGATGGGATCTAAACACATGCTAGCCGATTCTAGTTTTTGATGTGGCATCGTTTAGGTCGATCTTTAGCCTAAGCTGATGGTAGACTTGCGCACAAAGTAATTGCAAACAGTTCCTTCGCTCACTCTTATATGCTCTTTGTCTGGTCTTGTCAATGTTGGTCAATGTTTGTAAATCACCAAAGGAATGATGATTGGAACAAACCTATAGTATCATAAATTATCTATCAGTCATAGATAGTTTGATGACTTTTATTATAAAATACACAGGAATATAAAAGTCTTTTACACCAATTCACACTGTTTAATACTGATTAAGCGGGAAACTGTCATATGATGGATATGGAAATAATTTCTTTTTTATATAACTGTCTAGTGTTGATATACTAATAGAAAAAGAGAATTAATGAGTCAAATACAGATTTTACTGAGTACTGAGTAGTATTTGGATTATAAAGCATACCCGACCGAGTTACTCGGCTCAGTTTATCAGTGTTACTAAACCTAAAGTTTGCTTCAAGGTAGATATGATTTAAAAAATTGGTAGTCTCCTACCAATCCAATCCTACTTTGGAAAGTTGGTAGATTTACCACCTAATTTTTTAAATTTTAGAGACCCCGCAATAAGTATGTGATACTAATAAGTAATTTTTTTATTGGGTAACAAATATTTCACCTATTTTTTAGGTTAAGTTACTCAATATGATAACAAAATCATTGAGCATCAATTCCCAGCACCAAAATAAATCAAAAATTAAAAAACAAATCATGATAACCACCTATTGGCGCAGTGGTTAGAGCAGTAGTTCTCTCCGCTTCATGCGTCAAGTGGTACGGTCGTTCCCCGTTGTATCCTAGACTTAAGACCTTAGACCTAAGGTTAAAATTGACTAACAGAAATTTTCTGTGTGTAGACAGTCACGATATGACCTTAGATGTTGAAAAACCCAAAAAAAAATTATCTTAAGTCTTGTTTTTTATAAGAAATATAATAGTTCTTTAAATATTTAAGTAATTAAGTAATTCATCCATTCTAATAAATAAATTTACTTAAAACAGAACTCTAATATTTAAAAAAAAAATTGTAAAGTTAGTGGATTTTTTTGCACGGTAGTATAAGCATTATAAGATACTAAAAGTTGGTAGAGCTTCCAAAAAATTAGTAGAGTGGGTGTGTCAACAATGTTTGTTAGAAGATTTAAACTTGTTAGCAGCGAGCAAATAGCATTCTTTCATATTATCTTTAGGCGGTTTTCCATTAAACAGACAGTTGAGTTTATGCTGTATTTGTGTTTTAAGCTTTGAGCTTTTAAGAAATGGAATTCCGAAAAATTCTTTCTTTAATGAAATCCATAGCCCTCTTAGAATTAATAATTTTTAATTTCATTTTTTTACCTTTAGTGGCTTAATCTTCACGCAAAATGTGTTACCAGTATCTCAAAAATTAAAACAAATTTCTCATACAGTATTAGTAAAAAAGCCGAGGAACCAAATACCGAGTTCTCAGCGTATCACTTAGAAAAAGCATGTAAAAGTACTCTTTCAAAAATCGTATCGTCTTTCATGCAAGTGACTCATAGCACCATCCTGTTAAAACCATACATTCTTCGTAAATAAAAAAATGATTACTGAATGAAATTGTATGGTAGTAATTTAAAGTGTATGCTTCTTAGGCAAGCACTTATGTACACTTTTCTATCTCGCTGCATGATCATTACAAAACATTCTTTAAGTTCCTCTTTTTTGAATGAGCATTGCCTTAACATTTTCCAAGAACTTGTGAATTCAGTGCGTAAGTTTCAAATAAAGAAGTTTTTATGCCACTTACCCTATGTTCAATACTGTTTGTTAAATTAAACGCTATAATTTTAATTTTATATAAATTAGTCATTTATATATTTTTTTTTAATTTTTAAAGAACTATACTTTTTTGCTTCTTTATAACTTTTGTTAGTACTATGTATTGAATGAGAATGCATACAGCTGAGAGCCTAGTAGCTGAGCGCTTAGAATTTTAAATTAAAAAAAAATTATTGAAAATTTGCTTACAGCTAATTTGTGATGATTTCTTAAAATAAAATCCCTATCTTTCTTGAGGTGTATACCTAACTATACTCCAAAGTTAGGTACAATCATTATTGAATCGTTTTACAAGAAAAAAATATACACTTCTTTATCAAGTAAATGCATTAAGTTATCAAAAACATTTGCCATATTTAGCAGATAACTATTCTTTCAATGTCAAGTTTGGACGAGGCCCTTAAGAAGTGTGGCCTTCCTGCACTGAACTAGTATTTTCTGTTTTAATATTACTTAACTGAATTACAACTTGAATCTTATATAAAATATACCTATTTCAAGTGATTAATTTATTATTTGTCCTTAAAGATATTTCACTTTTCCTAAAATTATTTCTTGCATTATTATTCTGAGTCAATCTTCAGCACACTCTCTTCAAAAACATGCTCAAATAAAATTTACTCTTCAATCGTAATTGATCTTACAATTCGACGTGCAAAATTTTTAAAACATTCAATCTGTAACTTTACATATCAGATTTTTACATCATCTGAAAACATTGTGAATACAATTTATTCGTATAATATTCCTTCCTTATATTGAGATGCAATACGTACGTTCACTTTATAGTAACAAAAGCAAAAATGCATATTTGCTTTGCTTAACACATTCATTTTGAAATCTGGAAGGAATTTTAAGTAAATTTTGACGCGATTGACCCATGAATTTGATTTCTTGAGACATATTCTCTTGCTTTAGCTTAAATTTTAATTTTGTGTATTGGAGAAGGGCGACAATTTTAAATATAAATCACGTGTTTGGATATTTATTATTGTCTTATTTATGAAAATCGATCGCTATTGTTTATTGATGGGTCGTAAATACGGCAGTAGCATTGTTCTCGTGCCACAAGTAATTGATCAAATATTTCAAACATCCGAATGTTTTGCAAAATTATTGCACATGTGAGCTCGTATGGAAATTTGCACAAAATTTCAATTAATATTGAACAGGTGTTTGAAGTTGTAAGAGTATTTAAATTATTTTTGGCTATTTTTAAATAATTTTTTTTGGTATATTGGTTTATATTTATAAAGAAGCACATACTTATTTGTTTTTACCTTTTTTCTAGGAATCCTAAACGTATTTCATTTTTGATTTTGATGACTTTTTCTAATATTATACCTTAATTTTATAATACTCGTAGAAAATTAATTTTAATTTAAAAATTAAATTTTATAATAAAAAATATGAAATGTTGAGATTATAAACCTTCAATTGGGATTCGTAGAAGTCAAAACCAAAAGGACATTATAATACCTTAAAAAAAGAAAAGACTAGAACCGGTTCACATACTCAATTATGTATATTTCCAACCTTACATAAACCTTGGCAAAAAGCCTGGATCCATTAGGAATTTTACAGTACTTTTCATTCTTCTTCGTTTTTCAAATAACGGTCGTTATATTGCCTTCCTCGTAAAATAAAACCAAAATATGACGTAAATAAATTACACCTAACAGATTCAAAAGAGATAAAACCTTTTCAAAGTTGCCAACTAACGCAATTCCATTCAATCTTGATTCATCTTGATTCAAAATAATAATAAAAAGTAGTGCTGTAAGTCAGTATAGAAAGGGACTTTTATAAAGGATTGAAAAAGATATTGGACCAATAAACGATTAACAAATCAATGAATTCAACCTCAAAGAATACATTTTTCAAAGTTCATTACAAATTGTTTGGAATCTTACCGAAAAGCAAATGATAAAATTTCAAGTCTACCTTTAGATTATTAGTAAATATTTGCTTCAACAACACGTTTTTGCTCAATTGCAAATTAGTTTATTGAATGGTTATTGGATACCCTTTTTTTGACTATAATCGTCAGTTCAGTTTAAGGTCAGATCTTAATTAAATTATTTTCAAAGGTATAAATGTGTAATTAAAGTGTCGTTGCTGATATTAATCAAATCAATAGCGACATTCATTTTTTATTGTCGTGGTTAATTCTATGTTCAAAAAAAAACGACTGATGAGTGAATGACAATTTTTTAAAGGTAAAGAGTGATCAAAACAAAATTAAGAACTCTTTATTTCATGTGGAATTTGAACTCAGTAATTTATTATTAATATATTATACTATACCTACTAACTATATCTTTCTTATTCTACGTATTTATTTCTTTTTTAAGAGAAGCTATTAAAATATTAGTGATGGAACTAGGGATTCATTAAGTCAAGTAATTGAAAGTTTTGTGCAATGAATCAAGCTTAATCTTTTAACTTAAAAATCAAGCAATTTGTGAATTCAATACTTGACTTTACGTACTTGATATTTTTTTAAAGTGAAACTTTTTATACATCCTCTAAAATTTTTTGGCCTGTCTTTAGCATGTCCCCGAATGTGTGTTACATTCTCGGCAGGGAATCGGCAAGTGTTCGGCAAATCTCGTATACACATTATTAGCTATATACGATGTCGTTTTACCATGGCTGTTGCGCGAGTTATTACTGAATGTAATGAGCTATTTTTATCTCCATGACAACGTTTTAGTATATTATAAGTTGTCATTAATTGTCAATCATATTTGTATTGGTATTTGTGTTTTGATCAGTGTATTGATAAAAATATTGTTTTTTTTTTTTTTGTTAATGTTATTTTCACTAAATCAACAAAATTCATTTGTTATGCATAGTGTTAATAAATATTGTTGTTCACTTGATCATGATAGACAAAGATACAGCTAGTGAGAAAAGTGCGAAAATATCCGACGGTGATGTTACAATACTCGTAGACAACAACAAGCAGATGATCGTTTTAACAATAATCAACAAATTCAATAATGAAAATAACATTCGAGTATTAACATCAATAATAGAAATTCAAAAAAAGTTGCAACGGTGCGCGTTAAGTCAGACAGTGAATTTGTGCCACATCCCTTTCTTTCTATTCTATTTTCATACTCTAAATCGAATAATTTTCAGTTACTTAAGTCCGAAAAAAAGTTTCACTTGCATCGTTACATGGTTTCGTAAAACCACACAATATTTTTTTTTTTTGGTTTATTTATTTTGAGTCGCATCAACATTAGCTGTCCTTAGCGACTGTCTATTTAAAGAGGTCTTTAGGTAGATTTAAGAAGCTGATGTTTTTTAAAAAGTTCTTAATTTCTTCCATGCGATTTTGGCCATTAAATGTAGCTTTATACTCATGGGTGTTAATAAGAGGGAATCCTTCTTGTATACGTGAGAGGCATGACAGAGGAACGTGGGTGACTGTCAGTGCTTTGCCACATGTGGTTGTAGATGGCTCTTTTGTAGTCTCTATAGATGGTCAGAGTTTCGGTGCAGTGTCCCTTGCTTGTCGCTTTCCTGGCGCCCTCATACGCTTTGTTGCCTGATGTAACGGAATCGAGGCTACTGTTATTGTCTTTATTTTTGCATGGGATGTGAGAATGTTTTGGCTTTCCTGGACTATTTTATTGTTAGTGCTTCTGTTGGAGAGACCATCTACTGTTGCTTTCGAATCAGTACAAATCAGCGCCTTATTTAGTCCTAGTTCGTTTATTTTTTGTAATGCTTTAATAAAAGCATAGACTTCACAAGAAAAAATGGTAAAAGTGTCGGGTAATTGGTATTTATATATTTCATCATTAACAACCACTGAGCATCCACTTTTGCCGTTTAAGACTGATCCGTCTGTGAAAACTTTTGTATGTGAAGGATATTTTTGGGTCATTGAGTGGTACAGATTTATAAAGACAGTGGTGGGGGTGTTTTATTTGTTATCGATTTGGTTTAAAATAGATAAATCAAAATTAGCAAAAATGGGCGACCAGGGAGGAATTGGGCTATTTAAATAATTTTATGATATTTAAATAATAATGTTTGAATTAAGTTTTATTCGATTTTAAGTCAAATTTAAGTCAAATAGCTTGAAAATCAAGTCCACTTGTAAAGTAATAAATCTCTATAGATGGAACGCTTCTTCCAAAAATCAATGTGATGTTATAAAATGTGATACTCAGCAGTAGTCCTAACTTAATCATTAAGTAGGTACTTATTGATCTTAATATATTTTTTAAAATGTACTTTTTCAATGAAAATATCACGATTAACTCCACATGCATTGTTAAGCCAATGACGTAATACAGAGAAACAAAATTACCACTGCTTTTAAAGTCAATATAATCATGCGAGTATAATAATTTTTAGTCGCTGTCACATCAATAAATTTTTCTTAAAATCTTCTCTTTTCAATTCTACAATTTTTTCATTAATTTGTCATTGAACGTTTAATCTCATATTTACTAAGCCGTGGAAAATGTATTTTGCCTTTGAAAATAGAAGTTCAACAAACTATCCTTGAATCATATTCAAGAACGAAAATTGTTTTGTCGAGGTCAAATCACGCACAATAATTCACTGTATTTATTCTATTTTAAAGGTTGTTGATTTGCAAAAATTATTAGTTATAATCACAAAAAAACTATTGGTAGTTCGTACTCGGGCTCATAAATCATTGGCAAATACCTAAGACTACCTGTATGTGAGGATAAACAAAATGTTAAGTAAAAATATTTAGATAAAATTTTGTATTCATGCCAAAGATAAATACATAAAACGAAACTTTAATCTGCAATACTTGAATATTATAAGGCTATATAATTTTTATATTTCGAAACATAGTTACTTAAGCTACTTAAAAAAGTATACCTTATTTTTATATTTGAAAAAATATATAATTCGTACACCTAAAATTGAGTTAATGGACTTTTTTCAACTATTTTTGCCTTGTTATAAACGTACCTATAGTTTTGTCATTGAAAATTCTAAGATCAAATTTAAAAATAATTATAATACACCAATAAATTTAACAAATCTCACCAACCGTTATCAATTATAATATGTTTGTTGATAGTCTGGTCAATTAACATATGAATAGGTATTTTACAATTTATTAGAATCAAACTATCAAAATAAGTAAAAGAAGGGAAAACCTAATGACACAATGACGCGATTTATTAGACACTTATTTAGTTAATTTAAAAATACGCTTTTTCTTTTCCTATCATTTGCATTATCATTTATTACATTAAAAGCGTATCCAAATCATATTATATGTAATTTAATTGTGACCTTTTTCAACGGCCATGGTCACGAACCCTAAACTTTATTTCCTACGTGATAAATTTTCAATATGGAAAATAAAAATAAACACATCAACCATCATTCTATATACCAATAAAAATTGCTAATTTTCAGTCAAATCAATACACTAACACTTTTGCTTTGATAATAATTTACCATATTTACGATATAAATAGAGGTCAAACTTTTTTATACTTAAAATATATAAGAAACTGAAATTAAATACATATTTAAGGTATTTAAATTTTTCGTATCGCATGGAATCAAAAAATATTTTTAGACGACGTTATTTTTTTTTTTTTATTTTAGCTATAAATATCTCATTTTCATTTTTAAAATTGTTAGACTTGAGCAAAAAACTGAATGACCGAAGTAAGAATTTTGCATTAATGTACTGGTATGAAGGAGGTAAAACGAAGGAGGTTTTGAGGTAAAAAAATATTAATACTTATCGGATACAGATGAACGTTTCCTTTTTTTCAATATTTATTCCACTATCCTGAGAATTTCTTACAAGAAAAGTATTCAATTGTGTACTTACTTTGAAAACTACCAAACACTTTATGTTTAGTTTTAGTGGTTACCTACATTTTTCATTTTGATTGATTTTTTTTTATATTTGAGTTGGAAAAATCTAATTTACGATTACCTATATCAAAAGTAACCAAAGCCACACGCAGTGCATTCCCTTTATTAACCCTAATGATCTCTTAAAGTTTATTTGAATTTTAAGTTTGAATAAAAAAGGCATTCACAAGTTTATGAAAAAGGCAAGGTTTTGAGCCTATAATAAATTAAGCGTTGTAAATGGAAATAATTTAAACCTGCAGATTTCTTTTACAAATTCTTCTTTAAGGAAAATTCCTCAAGACAACCGAAATTGTTTTAAAGGTAATAAATACTACGTGTACTCCATTCTTTTTTAGTTACAAAAAATATGTATCGTATACCTACATAAAAATATTCTTTTCTGTCATTTAGTATATCCCAAGCTACAACTTCAATATTATAATATATTTAAGTAGATTATAAAAGTCAATAAAAGTCTTTAAGGATATTTTTTAAAAATTCAAAATTTAATAGTTCTTACTCAAAAGAGCAAAAATGTTACATGGGTTTTATGTGCAGTACTCGTATTTAATTAAAGTTTATTTTTCCAAAAACTACCGATGGAAAAATAAAGTTATATTTAACTAAGCTATAAGGGAGTGTAAGATAAATCAGCAGAATATAAATTATGTAAATGATTTTAAAAAAATTCACAGATAATCTCCTTAATTAACTTAATAACTGTTGATTTTACCACAAAAAAAAAGTTATTACATAAATTGTAGGAAATTTTCTCTACTTGCATTTTCCATAGAAATGTTTTTGCCGTGAAGTGAGTCGCAAAGGAGTTCGATGGTCCCTTGACAAGACCATCAATAAATTACATCACACAAATTTCATGATTTTTTACCCCCTCCCATG
Source organism: Sisyra nigra (assembly GCA_958496155.1). Lineage (NCBI taxonomy): Eukaryota > Metazoa > Arthropoda > Insecta > Neuroptera > Sisyridae > Sisyra > Sisyra nigra. The sequence goes on along the minus strand of OY292316.1, from coordinate 30,665,517 downwards.
TCCCTGTCACAGCTGGTCACATTTGTGAGACCCACCCCTCCCTACTGTGACGTCAAATATTTTACCATTTTACATCTACAAATAATTATTGAATTAAAATAGCAGTTCCAAAATTTCTTTTATCAATATAAATGATTTTTCAATAAAATGAACATCAAATCGAGTATTAAAAAAGCCCACTAATTATATTAATTAATGATCAAAATTAATCATCTTGTAAGTCAATTGCCCAATAAAATAAAAACAATATCACCACTAGGCACGGTGCAGCATTTAGCGGTATTTATCAAAGGGCAATAGTATCGGCTCGTAACACTACACCGAGAAAAAAATTCTTTTCGGACAATTAAATCTAAATATTAAATATTTGATTGGCAATGGACTGTCAAATCATTTTGTTGGCGTAAATAAAATTCAGTTGTTGAAAGAATTTTTTTTTAGTGTAGTAGAGCGACTGGCCGACAAAACAATTTGAACCTTATGTTTCTACAGATAGTGTTGCAAATGTTTTTGAGTTTTCGTTAATAGGTCAAAATTTGGGCCTTACTTAACACTTTGATTAAAATAGATTTTTAAATGTGACGTCATGAAATTGAGGACCCCCTCCACCTCCTTGTCACATAATGTCACACTTTGTCGCCCCCTCCCTTCCCCTTAGCGTGGGACGAAATTTATGTATGGCCCCCAAGAAACAGTGCTATAGGTACCATTTTCCAATATGGCGGCGCGAGCGACAGAGATACAAGGTGGCAAATGTAAAATTCGGAAAGAGGAAATCGAAATTTATAAAATTACTAATTTTCAAAACTTTCCAGGCAAACCTACCAAACGACTGGACTAAATAGTAATTTGGTACACTAGAAATTCATTGGGACTAGCAATAATTTTTTTAACTGTTGCATGTCAAAAACGTTTTTGGGATCTATCATGTTAAAAATTGCAACCATTCATGAATTTTTGAACTTTTGAAAAATCTAAAAAATATTGTTAAAAGTTTATTTTAAATTCATTAAATTGTTTATACAATGCGTATTTAATAAGTACCTATTTAAAAGGTACATTTAGCTTGTGGCAGTTCAAAATTTTAATTATACTCGTAAATAAAAAAATTTCCACTGTCATTTAGTTTGGAATTTATTTTAATTTTTAAGTATGTAGTAACATAAATTTTCATTAAAACATTACTATCTTGACTTGTGAACATTTTCCGAGTAAGAAGAAAACAAATACTAAGCAGTTGTTATAAAAATTTTAATGTAAAAAGATTCTCATGTGTATAGAAAGGTACTGCGCTTAAATGACTTTCAATATTTTCCAGAAAAAAAAAATTAATTCATTATCCAATTGAAAAATTAGGCAAGTTCATCAAAATAATTTCATCATTTACTTGTTAACACACTTAATTTCAATCAAATGGAATTTTCATGCAAAAAACGAAAAAGTTCCTATTTCCATTTCTCTGAATTGTGTATACGTTACTCCGTACTTAAAAATAGTTACAATCTTAAGAGACTTTAACCAAACTCAAATAATAGCCTATACAAATATACGTAGGTATATTTTAATTTTTGATATCAAGGTGTCTTTTATAGGTGTCTGTATGTCATCGCGATATCTTTATCTCAGATTTAACTTAAGATTTCGATTAAAATTGAAATGTGTTCAAAGAAACAATTCTATATGAATAATTAGTACATTATTAAGTTTAATAAAAGATAAGATAAACAATTTTGTTTAAACCTTTCAGTATACAATTTGAATTTTCCGTTCGACCAAAAATATTCATGATCATGTAAATTAAGAATTACATCTAGATATATCTTGTAAATAAACTGTGTGGCTTTAATCTAAATATCCATTCAACCGTTAAGAGGCAATAATATTAATCGAAATTAAATGTATATAAATACGTTATACATATAATTGACGTAAGTAGAAAAACGATGAAAACTTGAAATTAACATGAAAATAATAATTGCAGTCTTCATATCAATCAATTTTAAATACTTACGTATTATCTTAGAGCAAATTCAAGGTTTCTTGTTTACACTCATATTAACTACCTATCTATTTTTCAAATGATAATTCAGTCAAATTTTTAATAAAATTTGTTCCAGTATTTAATTTACCTATTAATTTTTAAATCAGTCACATTTTTAAGATTTCTTAATCGATTGAAAATATGTAATCAGTTCAATGATACAGTTTTTTTTTTAAATCTATAAGCGGCAATTATTGAATTTTTTGTATTCAAAACCCTCACTTTTGAACTTTAAAATTGTTGCTTTTGTAAAATAAATATTTGCGTAATTTATTGCGTTTTCAATTCGCTTGAAATACAACGAAGTCAAAAGAAATTTTTCATAATGATTTGATTATTTTATGATAAATGATTAATCGGGGTTTTTTGATGTTTAAGACGTATACGATATAAAAAGTTAAATAGGAATTTTTCCGAAAGAAAAACAATTTTTTTGTGCTTATTTGTGGTTGTTACTAATGACTTGTATTCTATGTACTGTTATAGACACTTTGGGATGACGTTAACGGTATCTATACCTGAATTTTTGAAATTAGATTCTCGTTATAAATAAAATAAAATCAAGTTTTATTAGAGATTTTCCATTGAACTATGATTAATGTAAAATTAAGAGATTCTTAACCTATCTATACTAAATTATTAGTGACTCTTAATTTTATGGTCTACTCTTTTAAAATTTAAGTACGTCGTTGTCTTTGTCAAGTTGTTTAAATGAAGAGTTCAAAAATTAAAGATTGAACGAAAGCATTCAACAACAGTTGAAAATAAAAATAATTTTTTTTGGGGAAACAATTAGCAAATTGTATATATCACCTTCAAAAATTGTTTTTTTTGAATCGATAGTAAAACTTTTTTGGTAGTGCCCAAAAAATGTTATTATGAATTCTTGTTTAATTTTTTTTATCAACATTCTAAATTTATAAAGGTATTTCAATCTTGTAAAACAGTTGCCTTTTTTAAGTAAGGGTTGTTTGTTTTATTTCACAAAAAAATTTTAAAAAAATGATTCTCGAAATATGTAATTTGGGCAAAATTTGGCAATGATTTATCATTATCTGAATATCTCTTTAGTCTTAATATTGTCCCTTTTAACACTAATATTATATTATAAACAATTTCATAATTGTTCAAGGCATTTTTTTAATCGATTGTTAAGAAATAAATTAAGTGTTCGTTATTTTTGCATCAAGTGCTTAAAGCATTTCAATAGTTTTTTAATAATCAAGAAGCTAAAAACTCAACTTAATGATCACCAAGAAAATGTTCATTTGCTGCAAAATAGCTACTCGAATTTGTAAGTTCTATAAAATTTATGAAACTTCAATCTGACCCACCTACTTCACTGAGCCTACTTAAATTTAACCGATTAATTGATTAATAAGAACCTTTGTACTAAAATATTAAAACAAAATTGTTCAGCTATTTTAAAAGAATTTTACAGAAAAAAGTACATAATAGTTATCCTTCAAGAACCATGAATTTTTCAAACTAATAAATGTCTTGATGCTAGACTAACTGCTAAACTTTAGATCCATGTTGAGGATACATTTCATAATTAGTCCAAATGTCATTAAATTACTTTTCCAGAAAGAGGTATAAGGATAAAATATATTTTTGTGAATTTCAGACCTGAGAAGCTTTCATACAAAATGTCATTAAAATCCGTTTAACCATTTAGTTTAAATTATGTGTAATTATCGAACTGAAAGCTAAATTTGTTAAGATAAATAATATTTAAAGTGTTTTAATAAGATCTATGGTATCCCCAACAAAATTTTATTACAATTTGTTCAGCTGTTTATGCTAGAAGAAGATATTTATCCCACAGAACTGTGCACCATTTCATAATATTGTATCTATTCTTTTGAGATAATTGTCTTATTAACTATATGCTTATGTAAAAATCACGTTTATTTTCTAAGGGAAAGAAGCGCAAATCAATGAAAAAAAATGTCATTTAAATATACCCCACAGGAACCATGCATTTTTCCGAGCTTAAAGGCTTATCATATCATTTTTTAAATCTTATCATATCCTTATTCTTAGTTTTATTTTGCTCAATCATTTTAATTGGATTGATTAAGCGGTATCCTATAGAAACCATGAACTTTTTCGGGGTAAACGGTATTCCAGCGTATAAAAACTTAAAGAAACTAGAAGAAATATGTTAAAAAGTAATGGCAATGACAGTTAAATGATAATTTCACATAGTCATACGAATTAAACAAGTATCTATACTAATATATAAAATTGAAGAGTTTGTTTGTTTGTTTGTTTGTTTGTTTGTTTGTTTGTTTGTTTGTTTGATTGGTTGAACGGGCTAATCTCAGGAACTACTGGTTCGAATTGAAAAATTCTTTTAATGTTGGATAGCCTAATTATCGGGGGAGGCTTTAGGCTATATAACATCACGCTACGACTAATAGGAGCAAAGCATCGATGGAAAATGTTGCAAAAATCAGGAAAAATTTTTCCTTTTGAGAGCGTTCGTGGCCTGCCCTGCGTAAACGGTTAAAGTTACGCAAAAATTATGTGCAGCAAAATTGTTCCTCTTAAAAAGTTCTACAAAAAAGTCCGCGACGGCATATGTCTATCTTTTACGGTTAGCCCGCTATAACCTTTTTAATGGTTGTTAAGGTTGTTTCAAAAATAATTCATTACTTGCGAAATTGTTTTTAGAAACATATTATTAATTCTTACCCAAATAAATATGACTTTTAATAAAATTTGTTGTGATAATAAATGATAATCTGAGTCTGAGAATTCTTTTTATTAAGGAAAAATGTCTCATTTACCCGGGAAATTGAAAAACGGGTTGGAGAAAAAAATTATGCATAAACTCTATTTTTAGTTGAAAATGGATTTTGGTGATATTTAAGTATGATAAATATGCGAATCATTATCTAAAACACGTTTTATTTCGGAAAAATTTCTCATTTCATCGGGAAAATAGAGAAAAACTGGTTCGAAGAAAAATCATGCTGAAACCAAACATTTTAATAACTCATTTATTAGCTAAGAGTTAAGTAATAACTCATAAGGTCCCCAAGGCAAAATCATAATTTTTCTTTTCATACAGTCTACTTTTTATCCAGGAAAAATTTATGTTCCCGTAGGATAGATACGTTTTTGTTTTTCACAGAACAAAAGATTACCATAATTTCTTGCAATATGGTGGTTTAAGAGACAGTGAATGATGTGGGTTACTTTTTATGTTAGAATATTGTACGGTTCCCGTAGGATAGGCTAAAAATAGAATCCTTCAGGAACTGAGTACTTCAAAAGGAGTTTTCTAAAAGTTCATGAATAAGAGTTTTAACGAATTTTCCTCAGGAAAGCTTGATCTCTTTTTTATCCAGGAAAAATGTTCTACTCCCGTGGGATAGATATGTTTTTGTTTTTCACAGAGTAAAAGATAGACATGATTTTTTGCAATATGATAGTTGAGGGATCAGATAATAATATAGATTATTTCTTATGCCAGAATAATGCACGGTGCTCAAAGGATAGCATGATAATTGTCTCCTGCGGGAACCGTGTGTTAAAAAAAAGGTCGTGAAATAGCGTTTTAACACATTTTCTCTTTAGGATTAAAATAAAAATTACAATTTTCACTTGAAGATATGATTTTTTATTTAACATCCGAAAAATAATGAAAATTTTTGAAACGTTGAAATTTCTTTCATTGTTAATTTTCAAATACATATTTAGAATTTAGCGTGTTAAATTACATTTAAAAAATCAACAATTACATTTTTAACTTTTAACATTTTTCAAGACTCCCCACTCTTTAAAATATGTTAGGCCTCCTAAGTGAGCGCTTGCGCTTTTCCTTCTCAATATTTGTGTACTTCTAACTTTTTTTCAGTAATCAGTACTGAGCTGATTCATAGATCATTAGACATTCAGGCACTCAGCTCCTTGTAATATATTATATCAGATACAGAAGTACAAGTTTAAAATATATTATTTGTTACAACGTTTACAGGCGTTGCAATAATCAAATAACATTTCAATTTTTTTTACGTTACTCTTTGTTTAAGTTTGATATATTCTTTTTTCTTCGTTATATTTTAAGTTTACATACGTAAATTTTATCAATAAAACACCCCAGTAGTGTTATGCAGCGTTCCTTTATTATTCCCGTTCCCGTGACATTTTCTACTATAGTTCCACTCTTACTGATCATAGTGTGATGTACCTAAGATAGCTTATGAGTTATGTTATACTTTTAACATTACAGACATACAATGTTTTTCTTGGTTTCGTCCGCAAGGTTTTAAATTAGCATTATAGGTACCAAATTTTATCTCTTCAATGGTTCTTAAGTGATTTGTGGATAAAACAAAAAAAGTTTCAACTCCTTTAGAATTGTGCCATAGGTTCCCCACGTTTAACCCTCTCGCACTCTTATCTGACGCAGACGGAGTTGCGCGGGTCAGCTAGTTGTATTATAAAGTAGTTAAAAGCTATCTATTGTCAGTAATCTGAAGACGTCCAAAGTTAGCAACTAAAATTTTTTCAATTTTGCAGCTGTTTCTTTAGTTTTTCTTAAACTTTTTTTTAGGTCTTTAAAAAATGCTTCATTAAAATAAAAAATATCTGGTGCGAGGCGTCACACAACTTTCTTTTACTTTCATTCATGAAAATACTCGCTGTTAGTTAAAAGAAATATAAGCACTTTGTAACAATACATATAAACAGTACTATATGCAATACAACCTATAGGGCTATATGTATATACACAAATTCCCAACCTTCATCCCAGAACCGCCCTTATTCGAATTTTTTCAGGAAAAAGTTTCAAATAAAAGTTGTAGCCATTAATGAGTCTAAAAACTATAGAAAGTTTAAAGAAAATCGTTGGAGCCGTTTTCGAAAAAAATTGAAAAAGCTCAAAAATGCCAAGAGTAAAGTAGAGCTTTCGGTTAACCGATTTCAACCAAAAGCTTCGCGGCACAACTAAGTATAATATGGAGGCCAGATTCCAAGTTTGGTGAAATTCGGATAAAGTTTTCGATAAGATATGGCTGTCACACACAGACATGTTTCTAAAAACCACTATTTTGGACTCAGGGGACCTCAAAACATGTATTTCCGTTGAAAGCTCGAATTCGAAAATTCGATCCAATTACAATACTGCCTTTACTATTAAATAGTAAAAGAAAGTAATATGTATACACTATACAGCTCATATGTACATAGGTATAGGTATACGAATTCCGAACCTTCACCCCAGAACCGCCCTTATTCGAATTTTCCCAGGAAAAAGTTTCAAATAAAAGTTGTAGCCACTAATGAGTCTAAGAACTATAGAAAGTTTAAAGAAAATCGTTGGAGCCGTTTTCGAAAAAAATTGAAAAAGCTCAAAAACGCCGAGAGTAAAGTAGAGCTTTAGTTTAACCTATTTAAACCAAAAGCTTCGCGGCACAACTAGGTATAATAGGGAGGTCAAATGCCAAGTTTGGTGAAATTCGGATAAAGCTTTCGATACGATATGGCTGTCACACACAGACACACAGACACACACACAGACATGTTTCTAAAAACCACTTTTTTGGACTCAGGGAACCTCAAAACATGTATTTCCGGTGAAAGCTCGAATTCGAAAATTCGACCCGATTACAATACTTCCTTTACTATCTATATAGTAGTAAAAGAAAGTAAAAATATAACATTTTTAAAATTTACATTTGTAGGCGTGGAAATATGGCGTCTATACGGATTTACTGTTTCATTTGACTTTCAAGCTACTTGATTTAAATGTGGCTTACAAATCAAACCAAGCTTCAGTCAAATATTGTAATTGTAATATCAAGTCAAGGTTAGCATTAAATTTGCATGTTGTTTCAAAGTTAAAATTTTAAACTCAATTTATTGCACAAAATGAATAGTTACTTGACTTGATGAATCTTTAATTGCCTCGTGCAAACTATGAGTTTGATGCCCCCAACTTTTGCAATTAAAAATTCTGTCAATAACCTAGAATTCTCGGTTACTACTTCATATACCAGTAGGTATACCATCTACCCAAAATCTACACGCCTTTCTGAAATAAAACATTTTTTATGTTTATATATGGATTTTTTTCGTTTTTAACTACTGCCATAATGCTGCAATCGCTTTTTGCCGACCCCACATTTGAGCCTTTAGATTCACATTTCCACAAAAAAATGTCGGCTGCGATGCGGTTCATATACGTATATCATATATTTATAAACAGAGTTATAACATGTATTTAGCCTCTGCGTATATATATACAAACTCCCACACTCTTCCACACAACCCCTTTTAGTAACACTTTCATAAGAAAAAATTTCATAACAAAGTAAGTTGTTTTAATAACAAATTTAAATAACAATACTTAGCAAGTTTGACAAAAGTCGTTGGAACCGTTTTCGAAGAAAAAAAAGGAAAAACCCCATTAAATATAGTGGGGCTTCCTGCCAACCGATTTCAATCAAAAGCTTCGCGGTACAACTAAATGAAATAAAAAAATGTCAAGTTTGGTGAATTTCAGGTAAAGCTTCCGACACGATGTCGCTGTCACATACAGGGACACATACATATACATAGACATTTTTTAAAACCACTTTTTTTGGACTAAGGTGGCCTCAAAATGTTTATTTCCGGTGAAAACCCGAAATCGAAAATTTTACTCGAATACAATAGGTAAATTCCTTTACTATACGAGAGAAAAAAAAGCTCAAGACTCTATCTCATTTTAAAAATTCTTGAAAATTGTTAAATCAATTTTTTTTTAAATAAATAGAATTTATATCACAAGTTTGAAGCTCTTTAAATGCATTTAAAAATATTTTTTGAGTTTTGTGAAAATAAAAGATTAAAACCATGGTTTGCGCGTTAAATAAGCTTAATAACAAAAAACTTGTTTCTTAGTTGTATGATAATGAAGTTAATTCAAACATGAAACTCTGATTGTGCGACTTCGTATAACTATGCCAAGGAAACTGAGTGAGTTTAAATCTATTTCTATCATTCACAAGTTCTGAAATTAACAAAAAAAAAACCTCTTAATCAAAACTAGGAAACCATTTACACATGTTGTACCCATATTGAAGATTAAGAAGAAAAAATCTTCGGTCAATAACAAGGCTATGCATTACTTATTTGTTAATTTTATTAGATTTTTACTCTCGCGTGAAATGTGAAATAAATTTCCATCTCATTATTATATTGATAGAGAATTCACAGATAAAAATTTAAAAAAACAATTAGGAAGAAGGAAAGAAATCCTTGCGGAAATTATGGGAGTGAATCGATTGTTTTATGCCATTAGAGATATTGACATTGACGATGAAATAAAAAATCGATATTCGATCTTTCATTGGTATTTTCATTTAAAATAAACAATTTTTTCTCTAAATATATCTAATATTCAATGACACATTAAGAAAACGTTTAGAATCCGTTATCAATAAAAAGTATATTCAGTTAATTAAATAATAAGATTTAAAAACATGTCTAAAGAATATATGCAAATTAGATTTGATTATTTTTCTCTGCTTTATATTTGTTTTGATTTTATTTTTTAAGGTATCAGTGATTATTTAAGCATAATATGTCTATGTCAAACGAGAAGAAAAATTATTCACAAGTGAATATATAAATGACATTTGTAACATAATATGCGTAATGATCTATCGTTATAGACGCAGTAATCTAAACAAACAAAATCGTTTTTCTACATTAATTTTTATAACTACGTCTTATAAAATTAAAAAAATAACAAAAATTTTATTTTCAAAAATCAAAATTAACCAAACACGGTTTAAACATAGCCATTAATTTTCAAAAACAACACCAAAGTGATGTCATAATAAAATTGTAGGTATTGAACTAAAGTAATTCTTTATCAATTGTCTTGTTTTGATTTTTGCAATATGTTGTGATCCTTAAATACCTATACCTATAGATATTATTGATTTCAAATAAAAACATTTTCAAAATAATTATCTATATCAAAAAGAAAATGTTCACGTGTATTAACATGTGTTGTATAAACACTAAACTTATGTGACGATATAGTAATTAGCTGAAAAAGTGATGAGTTTTGATCTGATGATTTTTCCAGAGATTTGTAATTAATAAATACATAACACATGTATCTTAAGTATGAAAAGAAAACACTTTATTGATATGTTCATACTCAATTAAAAAACCATTTAGTATTAATGGTTGTAAAATATTTATTTTAATTCTTAAGATGGAATTATTTTTCCTTGTAGGTATATAAAGTATTTACATAGGTACCCGATATAACTTTCATTATAGGTATCAAATTTTGATACAAAAAAATTTAAAACGACAACGCTATAATAAAATACTAGACAGAAAAATAACGTAATGAATTTCATTAATTCAAGTAATTAATTATTCAATAATTAATTAGATGTTTTGTGAATTACTTGCAGAGAATTGTTCTAGTAACCTAATATTTAAACAATGAAAAATGCAAAAGCTAAGAAATCAAATCAAACAGTGAATTCTTCGAAATATTTTTTTTAATTCAACCACTAATTGTAAAAACATTACAGCAAAAAATAAGGTGTTTAACGCTCAGTAGGTCAGTGGTATTCGGTTCAATTTCCGTTGAATACTAAATATTTCTAAATATATGAATTGCAGAAATTTTCTGTGCTTAGGCATAATAAAACAATAAATGCTTACAAAAATAGAACAAGTGAAGCTTTTTTGTGAGTTTATTATCTTTCAAGAAGCCTCTTTAAAGAAAAAGATAAGAATTTCGCAAAAATATGGATTCCATAAAATTCAATGAAGTTAATGATTATACTGAGAGTTTGGTAGAATTAACATTTGAGAATTAAATTTTTTTAAAATCAATTTATAATCTTCTTTGTTCACAGTTAAATTAGATTTGAATATCGAGGAGAATAAATTTTAATAGATGCTGATTTTTTTGTTTTCATCCAGTATAAAAATAACCAACTGTTTACCTGGTTGTGTGATTTGTAAAATATTTTCTTAATTTTTGCACATACAGTGCTTTTAATGAAATAAAATAGCATCAGATTATTTCAAACTTATTAGATCATTAATAATGAGAATTTGAATTTCTGGGAAAATTTTGTGTAACGTTGTGCGAAAACCAAGGATCTCATGCATTTATTTAATTTACTTTTAGAAATAAAAACAGGTTTGTTCGTATAGCGTAATATCGCTCAAAATTAATAACTACAGAGTCTTTTCTTATTGGCCCTCGAAAAAAAAACTGTCATAACTTTTATTATAGGTTCCTAAATACCAATATTCACTAAACCATTTTTTCTTAACATCTAGAAACACTTGTACAAGTATATCGAATGTCATTACAGTATTATTTAGTATTCATCTTTAACTTAAAAAAATTCTTTTTTTTTGTCGCTTAGTCGCTTTGACATTTAAACACATTTCACGTCTATTTAAGCACAGAAAAATCAGAAAAGCACTGTAATCTAAGTATTCAAATAAATGTAGGCATCGCTGAATTTCCACTAGAGGTACTTGAGGCTGTAAGTGCTCAGAACGGCAAATTTTCAGAGGCACCAAAATTCGGAAAGTTAGAAAAATAATTAATATATATATAATATATTATAATTTTATAATTTATAATATATTTATATATCTCCGGACAATACGCTGCATTTTGAAGTCATAACTTGTTTTTATTTATTTCGAAATAGTTTTATTTTGATTGATAAATCTATTAGTTTCTAAGTACTACAAAAAAAACGTAAAGGTACAATTTAAGAACTTCTGTGTATAGCTGATATTGGCTTAGTCAGACAGAATAACACCTTAAAAAAATTACAGTTTAGACTTTAAGCTCAAAAATATTTATTAGATCAAATATTTTCTCATTATATTTTTAATTTAAATAATTCAATATGGGTACTTTTTTTTCGAAAAAAAAAAAAAAAAACAATGCAATAATTACTCAAAGGATCACCAAGCAATAGTGTTCTTTGGTCTTTAGACAATTGGACGATTGCCTGTAAGTTTTTTTTAATTATAACTGAGAAGAAAAGAAACAGAGTATAATTTATTTCATTGAGAAAGTTATGCAAATCTTGAGATGATCGATTAACAAGTTTTTATCATCTGTTGGTAATCATAATATTAAATTTTTCATTGAGAAAAAATTATTTCAAAACTATAGTAAATATCATACAATTAGTTTTTGTTTATTTCATGAACAAATCTATTATGCGAGGCTAAATGATCTTTTTCCTTTCTTATGAGTTTTTCAACGTTTGAATTTATCAGTTTTAAATAGAAAACCTTTTTCGTTATCTGGGTGATATTTGATCATCCATTGAATCATCAACTCTGGTCCCATAATTCAATTTAAAATTTTAAAATTAATATTTTTTGCCATTGAAATATTAAATTAAGTAAGCATCAATAGTTTAACTATCATTGATAGTTGTACATCATGCACATTTCCATATATGCATAAATTTTGAATATACACCCTCAGCAAACAAATATGATAATACACTTTAAAAACTTATTGGTGAGAAAATAAACACGTTTTATAGTTTTCTTTTTTTTGTTTTAACGCATGTATCAACCTGTTAATTTATTAGAAATGAATTGAATTATATGAATTAATTACAAATCATTGAAGAATAACGTTCATTTTATACTATATTATTTACGATATTATACCTAAGTGACGTAAATCAGAATCCTGGAATCCAATTTTAATAAAAATTAATCACCTATCCCATCATCTATTATTATCTACGAAGAAAAACACCAAATATTTGCATAATCATTGTACAAAACAATCCCATTTAAATAATGACTATCACTATAAAAAAAAATAAAACGTTAGATCTTTAGTAGGTACTAAAAACAATATTTTAAACGTCTAAAATTATAAAAAAAAATAATTTAATTTTCTAGTTGGAAATTTTGTGTACGCTCTTACTTCATAATAAGATAAATTACGATTTCCGATTGGTTTTAATAATAGCACCATCTAATTTTTCTCAAGCCCAGCTCCAATATTAACGAAATACGTCATTAAACCCAAAAAATCGCAACACTTGTTTTTTTTTTTTAATATTCATCGATTATATTTTTTAATAAGATCCTCGAGACATCATACAGATCGTCAATACTCGAATATTCAAAGATGTTTAAAAATAAAGGACAATTCATTTACACGTGCCAAAACCCCAAACAATAAAATTAGCCTTCGAAAATTTTCCACATAACTTAGGGTAGAGTCATATAGAAATTACGATTCACATTAACCTACGTACATAAATAATAATTTAATAAAAAAATAATTATAAACCTTCTGGTTTTAATTATTTCTTACAAATAATGTAAGGTGTAAAACATTTTATTGCAATATAGATCCCGGAAATCCAAATTTTACGAAATAGAAAAGTTTTAGTCCTTTCAAGGTGACCAACGCTATTTTTTTGTATGAAAAATTATAACCATCAATCATCTAACTAAGTACCAAAAAGTAACTTTTACAATCTGAATTTTTATTATTTTTTCTCCACGTGTAAGTACGTGAAACTTTCCACGTCTTCATAACGTTAGCAGAAATGAAAACCGGTATAAGATTTCTTAAAATAAGAAAATAATGCCTTTAAAATAATCAATAAGATTAATTCAAAACCTTTATTATTTTTTTTTTACAATAATTAACTACAATAAACAAGTTGTCTTATACGCAAAAAACAGAAATGTTTCATTATAATCACTTCCAATTGACTTTTTCATTCATAAAATTGAACGATGTTGGTTTCAAAAAAAATATTTTTCTTATTTTAAAAGCACAGCTTCAATATGTTATCACTTTTTAAGAAAATTTTGACCATAATCATAAAAGTATATCACAAAGAGGGTACATAGGGAACAATAAAATAATTTTTTTTTCTTTCAACTTTAGGGAAATTCCAGAAATCAATCAAGAGTCTTTGAAATATTTTCTTTGTGTCTTAAAAATATTGTTGTTTGCATTCCCTTTTCAGCCTTGTATTTTTCAAACGTAAATTATCAGATGTCATATGAACTAGAGGATGTCTCAAGAAAAGCGAATTTAATTTAAAGCGTATTATTTTACAATTTTTTTTTAATTTGACCCTAGAATGTACAGAGCTGTTGTTTTATTGTTAGTACTAGTACTCGTAAAATACGATATTTTGAATGGAATTCGCAGAATTGAGGATCTTTATTTTGGCAAGGACAAATTTTACAATGTTTTCAAGTTTGAAATATTATTCATGACTTGTTCGCATACATTTTTCCGGTGGCCTCCAAAAAAGAAGCTAAAGAGTGCTATATCGCACTTTTTATGAACAATTTTAATTAACAAACAAAATATATTCTAGTGAGTTTAACTGCAGTAACTCGTGCTTTATAACATTTCAAATTTCCTGTTTAAAAACGGGCTTAAAAAACAGTGTCGTGTAAGCTCTGAATTTTCATAGAGATTTCATTAGGAATAATATATTATATTTTTCTCATTGCAAAAAAAAGTATTTTCTTCGAAATATTTTCCTTGTTGATAAAGAACTCTTTCAATGATTCAATTTAAAGCTCAAATTTTGGAGCTGCCACCACTCCCAATATGCTTGGAAGGTTTTCGAAATCGTATCGTTTTTCCCAGCTTCCAATTCTAATTACAAGCTCCCGACTTTGGTAAAAAAATACTTTGACATAAAAAGTTAGTTCCTTTTCGCAATCAGACATTTTACAATTAGTTTTGTGAAGAAACCTTAAAATTGTTAAGAGTATTGTTAAATATACCTACTATATGTTTGATTTGCAAAAACTAGGATGGTTATATATATCTATATAATATTATGTATCTCCTGACTACTCTCAACTTCATGAAATTTTGAGGTGGCAACCCTAACAAAATTATTAGGAGCGTTTATCTATGATCTTGATGACTGATTTAAGTTAAGCCTACCTTGAATTAAAAACTTTTCTCCTCGGATTTGTAATGACACACAATCTGTGTCATTACTAGATCATAACATTAGCTGTCATCGGCCAATTGCCACTGCAAGTCTTATAAAATCAGCTACTTATGGATCATTTGCTTTCCAACCAAAAAACTTGCTTAATTTTTTCTAATCGTTCAAAACAAATATTTTAAATTAAAAAATAAATTTAGATTCATTCAATAAGACATAGGTGATTTTCAATATACTTAATATTAAAAAGGAAAATATGAAATATAAAAAAATAAAAATATAAACAAATAAAAAAATAAAAAAATAAAGCGTGTTCTATACTTAAACTACAACAGGGTTAGAAAAAAAATCTAAAAATGGAAACTCCATGGAGGAAAAAAAAAGTTGAATCATAAGGCATTACGCGATCCAACTAGAGTAGGTACCGACATGGACAATAAAATTTAGATGTCTTGCACAGGCTACCAAGCGTCTCATGATGTTTTACGATTTTTTTTAGTACTCAGTTTCATCAGCTATGAAAAATTGAAACGTTTTGATAGATTAGTAATTAAAAATTAAAATACAATATTCGTAATAAAAATAGCCGTTTAAATACGCAATATACGTATATACCTAAGTTACTTAAGCAGGTTTCTGAAAACTTCTTAATATTTTCTAAGAAATCAAGTTATTTAATTTTGGGTTTTAAAAATATTATAGCTAAAATATGAGCCGAAAAGCAGGTAGGAATTTCATAACGAAAGGTTTTTGGATATCTTGATGTAACCTTGCAAACAAAGGATAAACTAAGAACATCGACTATAGGTATGTAAGTGTCTAACCTCCAAGAGTTCCCAAGAAAATCTGACAGTTTTAAAGTCCTTCAATATTTTTCCTATTATATTGCAAATCTTAAAAGTTTAAAAAGAAATATTTTCAATTTTCACAAAATGTGATCAAATATGTAGGTATGTAAGCTAATTGCAGCGGAGTAGCGTGGATTTATGCCACGGGGGGGACGATGACTTTGTCGCTTCTTATTTTCGTAGCTAAACAACATTTCCAAAAAAAACAGGAATATCGCTTGAGGATTGCTTAAGGATTCATCAAGTCAAATAAATAGTCATTTTTTAAATTAATTGATCCTATTTGATATACTTAATGAAATAACTTGCGAAATCAAAAGTTCATTTGATTTGACATAAAAATAATAATATACGACTAGATTTTGACTCTCTTTCAAGTTAAATTTAAATCAATACGTTTTCAATATCTCTAAATATCTGCTTCAAATAAGTATCCAAATTCCGTTCAAAAAATAAAATTTTTTTATTCGTATTTTTGCAATGCAAACTTTTTACTTTCTTTTACTACTATATAATAAAGGAAGTATTGTAATCGGGTCGAATTTTTGAATTCGAGCTTTCACCGGGAATAAATGTTTTGAGGTCCCCTGAGTCCAAAACCGTGGTTTTTAGAAACATATCTCTGTGTGTGTGTGTGACACCAATATCGTATCGAAAGCTATATCCGAATTTCACCAAACTTAGAATTTGGCCTCCATATACCTAGTTGTGCCGCGAAGCTTTTGGTTGAAATCAGTTGACCGAAAGCTCCACTTTATTCTAGGAATTTTGGAGCTTTTTCAATTATTTTTGTAAAACGGTTCCAATGATTTTCTTTAAACTTGCTACAGTTTTTAGACTCATCGATACCTACCTACAACTTTTCCTTGAAATTTTATCCTGGGTAAATTCGAACAAGGGCGGTTTTGGGATGAAGGTTGGGAATTCGTATATCTATATGTATACTTACATATATATAGGCTGTACGCATATTATACGATAATTCTATTTACCTTTATGTATAGTTATAAAGTACTTATAGTTCTTTTAACCAACAGTGAGTTTCATAAATGCAAGTAAAAGAAAGTACTGTGACGCCTTGCAGCAGATATTTTACTTACGTTTAGACTCTAGATTTTATAATCTACTTACGAATGCTAAAATAGCTAAGTAGCTATCGGAACCTTTCTCAAATTTCAGTAGTTACACTGTGTCCAATAAAAAACTCAATTTTGTACGATATTTGGGCAATTGTACTCCCATATCCGAAATTTTACTTTTTCGTAATTTATTTTGGAGTTTCAAAAGATATTCTTAGTTCTTTCTCTACTAAATTTTCTGATTTTTACAAAGTGAATTTACATCACCTGATTTTGTGGACAGGATTAGTAAATTTGATCGTTATTGCAGCCCCCACATTCATGCCACATGGCCCTGGGCCATGGTCCTCTTTGCCTTTCACACACAACCTCCTAGTTAAAGGCTAATTGAAATTGTCATCTCAATATGTTTTATAGAAGATGTTTTAGAACCAAAGGTTAAACATTTATGCAGAAATCATGAAATTTTGATTTAGTTCACGTTTTTTGAACTTTAATCAGTGCACCTCAAGTCTTGTCGTTTATTATTCTTTTTCATATTGTCCGTGCACATTGAAAGTAATATAAAGAAATCACGTTGGTGTAGCTTTCTTTTTTTAAACATTTTTTAGAATACTACTTCCTAAAAGTAATCACATAATTCTTCACAATAAAAATGCACAAGCCAATACGAAAAACAGATTATAAACATCGTAAAATTATCAGTGTTTAGTGATACTTTACACCGAAATTATCAAGTGGGTGGAGGTAAAAGGAATTTCTAATTTTGTAATAAAAAGAAAACAGTTAAAGATCATATGATGAAGTAGGTGGCGATCAAACATTTCCGATTTCAAAGTGTGTAATATAATTATCTGTTCCATCAACATCTCAATCTGCCCGTTGATATAATATAATAATTAGATACATAGATAAATATATCAAAGTAAAGGTAGCACTCGAAGTTACGAACAAGCTATAAAAAGTATCTCGGATAGATGATTGTTTATATAATCATCCCTCATGTTTTTGTCTATAATGGCCTATAGTTCTCTGTAAGAATGTAAGAAAGTAAGAATTTACAAAACGCCCATTTTTAATACAGACACTCATCAATATTTTTACTTTTAACTATTATTTGATGTTAATTATAGTTACATTCATTAATTTAATAAAGATATTCCTAAAAACAACAAAAAAATTTTTCTGAAAAAAATTTGACTCATATCACGTTCCATTTCTCAAATGTTAAAAGTAGAAAATAAATTCTCATGAAAGTTGGTTTCAATTAAAAGTTCTAAAACAATAAATTTACGTTTTGAGAAAACAAAACAAAAACCATGGTTTTTCTTTAAGGGACCATCCATAAATTACGTCACACGTTAAGGGGGAGGGAGGGGTCGATTAATTGTGACATTTTGTGACAAGGGGGTGGGAAGGGTTCTGAATTTCGTGATGTCACATTTCAAAATCTATTTTAATCTAAGTGTTAAGTAAAACACGAACTTTGAACTATTAACGAAAAACTCAAAAACATTTGCAATACTATCTGTAGAAACATAAGGTTCAAATTGTTTTGTCGGCCACTCGCTCTAAATATGTGACGTAACACTAAGGAAGGGTGGGTCTCACAAATGTAACCAGCTTTGACAAGGACGGGGAGGGGGGGGGTCAAAAATCACGAAATTCGTGTGACCAAATTTATGGATGTCCCTTTATTGTTATTAATGCATTGTTTCAAAAGTGTTATAACTAGGGCTCAGATTAATATGTATTTGTATGTTTTTTTTTTCAGAGTTAGGTATCTTAATATGCAGACGTTTAAATAAATACGTTTTAGAAAATTCCCAACAATGTAAATACATTTTTATGCTGCATATTTTTACATATATTGCATTACATGTTATAGTATAGGCGTACATTTTTCCGTCTGAAAACGTTTGTGTAAAATATTTTTTTGTTTTGAGCGTTGTAAGTCGCTTAAACATCGACTGTCTAAATATTATAATAATAATAATAATAAAATAAATTTTATTTATAAAATATTAATCGGTATTGTTTACTGCGCTGGTGTTCCACTAAAGACTCACAACACTCAAAATGTTTTTTCAGCAATGGCAAAGCAATGGGTGTAACAACATTGCAATTAAATTTTTTATTAGACAAAGTAGCTACTAAAATTTGATATAGGTTCTGATAGCTCCTTAGCTATTTTAGCATTCGCATAGGTTATAAAATATAGAATCTAAACGTTTGCAAAAAAGTTTTCATTGCAAAAATACGAATATTATGCTTTTATATTTTGGAAGCATTTCTTCATTATCTTCAATTCCCGTATGTCCTGGCACCCAACCAAGTTTGACTCGATTGTGCTTTTCCAGATTCTCGTTGAGTTGACGCCACTCCATCACCATCTTCGAGCTAATTGTTGTGTTGGCGATCGCTTTTAGCGCTGCCTGACTGTCAGAGAGAATATGTAGGTATATTGTTCTGTATGTAATATAGACAAGTTTCAAATTGTGTCAATATGTTTTTGATTTTAATGGGCTTCTACGAGTTAGCGGAGGTACGGCGATCAACTATTTATAGTTAGTAACACAAAAAAATGTTCTCAACATTCTCATGAAAGTGGAATACTTTTTCCACTACAATCGAAATGAGCTGAATTATTACATTACCACTTCTAAGGCAAACAAACGTTAACTACAAATTATATTTCGTTAAGAGACTTAAAAAAATAATGTAAAATTGATTTAACAAATCAAAGATCAAAGTCTGAATGGTTCATTAAGAAAAGCACATTAGTTTGAAAACTGATAATGTATTATTATTAATGGATTAAACGATATAATTGATTAGTTTCTATTATATTATATAAACCATTAAGATATTATATTAATGAATATTTTTATTTACCGGAAACAAAAAAAATGTTTTTAATAACCACCTTAATATTAATTACTTCTTCCAATAATTAATGAACTTGAAGACTTGAACAGAAAATAATGGTTTTAAAACATTTCTTAAGATAGTTTCAACTGCTCATGTGTCATTAGCGACCAACGAATCGAAAAATCCTGGACTTCCATTGGGATTCAAACTCAGGACTACTGGTGTAGATATATAGCGACAATAAACACCACGCTACTGAACGGGTTACAACATTTTAATTTACACATACCTACTATAACTGACTTGAAGGATCTATCTGGGTCACTCAATCTACCCATAGCCTAATTATAACATTGTGATACGAAAAGTTAGATAAAAACCATTCTGAAAGCGGATTGTAGGTATATTGCGTCAAAATTTTAGCTCAATTCATACAGAATTTTTCGAGTTTTGTCCTAAATAAAGACCAACAAAACATTTTTATATACATAATACATATATAGAAGATATCAATAAATCAGCCACTACGTACGGCGTACAATAGCCAGTCGTTCTGTCAACGCTTTTTAAATCTGATATCTTTTGAGGTATTCATTTTGATGATATGCTGTAAAGAGCAGAGCAATGTTGATCTACATGAAATGCACAACGTATCTTAATATAACGTATATTTCAATAATAACGTATTTAATTGGATAAGGAATAGTACTGTATTGTTTAAAATAGCTTGGTGGGTATTCAATAATTTGTTTGTATTATGTAAAAGATCAAAATTGTTACTGTGGGTGATCCCTAAGAGATAAACGTATACCATCGCGGACTTTTTTATCGATCTTTTAAAGATATACCTACAGTTCCGTAGCACATTAATTTGATCTATCACGTAAGGTGAAGCCAACGTTTGCAATGTAAGTGCACAAAAATATGTTTGTTATGACACCACATTACAAATCTTTGAATTTCCCAACTTTTCTCTACTATAATATGCATGTACCATCTATTTTTAAAAACTGCATTGATATCCGTTGTGTAGTTTAAAAGATCAAAGGGAACAGTGAGCGGGAGCGACTTTGTTTTATACTATGTATAAAGTATAGATTCGTTACGAATAGGATTAAAACTTTGTGTTATAAAATTTGGTTTACAAACTTTTTTATATAAATAATATCATGTATACGTAGTTGTCAAAATTTAAATATTAGATACATTCATCAAATAGAATACATAATAGAAAAATAAATATAAACTCGCATTTAAAATTTTGACTTAATTAAAATCCAACGTAAATAAAAAATTATAAAAACCGTTTACCTATGTTTTTATTTTAGAGAAAACATTTGTATAGTAAAATGTATAAATTATTCATAATATATTTGTTTGAGAAAAGAATAATCTTTAATGCTTATGCGAAAACAATTATTATTACTGCTATTTATTTAAAAACAAGTATTATTTTACTTATTTTTTTTTTGTTGCAAACGTCAAAATAAAGAAATAAATTTTACGAATAAAAATATTTATAAGTTTATACTCGTTTATAAACTTTCCGTTTTAGTACGTGCAATTTCAATATCTATCATATAATTCGTAGGTATTAAGCCCATTTGGGGGCGTAATGGCTAGAGTATCGTTCTATACGTCAGAGCTAGGGTCAAGTTCTAAGGCCGAATCTCACTGTAAGCGCAGGATTTTTATCTTGTTTTTCCACATTATGACATAAGGATATAAATAATTTATTTAAATTAAAAAGGGCTGGTTTATTCAAAAATGAAAGAATGCAGTTTTAGCGGTTTGTTTCAACACCCAATAGTGTTTTTTTGTCAATAAAAAAATGGGTTGCTTGGATTTTAATGAGGCATACTTCAAAACGAACTACCAAATCAAACTTGGGATACCTTCCTGGTAATTAAAAGATTTGTAGAATTTAGTGTGATTTATATCTACACTAAAACTGCGCTTTGATAGTTTCAAATGTTAGAGTAAATAATGTTAAACTATTCCATGTTTACATATGATGAACTTTTAACATTTACCAAATTTTAGGTGTTTTAAAATTGTAAAAAATTTGTTTCGTCAAAAGAGTTCAATGAAATGTTTAATTTCATCCAAGTTAGATCTTCTACAATATTTTTTTCATGTAATAAATTAATCGTTTATGTATTCGATTCAAAGTAATAATTAATCTCAGAACCCATATAAATATATCTCTGTTTGATTGCAAAGTAATACATATATGAAATTAAGCAGATACCTAAAGTAACCACGATACCTACCACCGCCTACCATCTATAAAACCATAGATATAGATGTATATTAATTATGTATACCTATACCGCCTATGCCTACTACTTACCTACAAAATTTATAATAATACAATATGAATTTTTGATGACTTAAACTGTCAAAACTAAACAAATAATTGATGACTGGAAAATATTAAAAGTAGAGATGCCACCAATAGTGATTTGGCCGAATACCGAATATTCGGTCACATTCTTGGCCGAAGCGCCAAATATACGATAGAAGATGTGGGACATATCATGTGTCAAGTTACAGTGTACAGTCTACACCCTGTTAACTGTGATGTATAAGGAGATGACAGGACTAGAGTGTTTGTTTCATTTACGAGTAGATCGTGGCACGAGACGCTTTATTTTTGTTTTTGACGTGATAACGTCTTATAAATTGATAAACATGGGCAGTCTGTGCGAAAAAGTGTCACGTTCCATTTGAGCCTGAGCGTGCAAGCAAAAACGCGATACAAGCGATAGAGGGGAACAATAGAGTTCTGCTATTGGAACGCCGCTACGCGAGCTTCTTCTCTCTTAAATCGAAATAGTGACTATAGTGACTATTCACTATTTTTGCAGTGCAGAGTATACCACTAAATTCAAATAGTGGTATACTTTTCACTACTAAATAGTGAATAGCCACTATTTGATAGTCGAAAGTCACTATTCCGATTTAAGAGAGTACGAGAACTTTTACAATAAGCTACGCCTCGTATTCAATAATTGTTGAATCCTAAACAACGTGTTTTGTGTTTTTTTTTCTACAATTTAATAAGATTAAATTAATTTTCTTCATAATTTTCATTCTGATTTCATTTTGAAGAAATTTTAATTTTCAATTAATTAACTCCTTCATTGTATTATACAAAATAATGATAATTCAGTAATAAACAATTCAATTCAATTTATAAAAGTATGCAGTTTTTTATCAATGTTTCTTTATGACGTTATCACGTAAAACTATCGTCCGTAAACCGAATTTATAGACAACCAATTTTTTAAAGAAGAGAAATGTAACGATAACATAAATTGTTCCTTTTAATATTTAAAAACTCTTCACCGAAATTGGACACTAAGTAAATCCTTATCAGTAGTGGTTTCGAAAATCAAAGCAGTTTCCTACTCTAACAAAATTTGTTAAAATGTATTTATCGTTAGTAACATGTAAACTTAGTGAAGGGCTGTTTTCTACACAAATGTAAAAAATATTGTTTTGTTTCATCATAATTTAACACTAAAAGGTTTGCAATATTAATTTGTAATTCAAATAATATATATATATATTATTCTGAATACTTATACAATTTATTTTTTCATGATTCGGTATTTGGCCGAATATTAAAAACACAGCCGAATAATAGCCGAAATCCGAATATTTGTTGCTACTTTAATTAAAATAAGTTCTATCAATTGAAAACTGTTTACTATAATTTGATGTTTCAAATAAATGATTACCTATAATTAATCTACTTAAATATAATAAATATTTACCCTAAAAAAATGGAAATAGGGATACCTACAAAAAAAATCTATTTTGGTTAAGATATTACTATAATTTGTACAGCTCATAAAACAAATAAAGATTATTTTAAAAAAGTCTATTTTGGTTTTACTTTAAACTCCAAAAAATGAATAAGTTAATATATCTGTTAATGTGTTAATGAGTCAATGTCTGAGTCTGGGTTTTTAGGTCCTTTTCCCAGCAAATAAATTATAGAACTAATCATATCAGAATGAAATTATTTTGTTTTTTTAGAGGAAAAGAGACTTGCTCTGAAACCCAAATATAATTTATATTTATTTTAATTTTATACATAAGTATTGGATCAATAAAGATTTATTTTATTACTTAAGTAAATATTTTAGCTTATAAAAACTCTCAGATAATTTTTTGTAGTTAAAAGAAATTTTATATTTGCAATTTCATAAAAATAGGCTATTCATTGAAGAAATTTTTTGTTACAAAATTAAGATTTACACTCACAATAAGAGTTAAAATCTAAAAATATCAACGAAGAACATAGACCTTAGAGATATGGCGTAACATTTTCGAAAAAATACGATTCATATATTAAAATGTGTGTATTTTTTTCCATAAAATCTTGCACACTTTCTCTGGTCATACCTTAGCAAACCATAATAAGGTTAAAGTCAGGGCCGGCGAATTTCTCTTCACTGTTATACAATTTTTTTTCTGAAAATTACATAAGCTGCCTAGCAAACATTAAAAATTGGGAAAATTAAAAAAAAAATTTAAATCGGTATCGATTTTAAAATATAGATTTATTATCGTATTACAACATGTTGATTTGCTACCTATCTGCTCGTAAGTAAACGTAGATAATTGATTCAATATCAATAATTTGATTAATATTAAATACTTCCGTATAATATGAGGTAATGTAAGGTTTGTGAAGGTATTTAAAAAGTATTACGTTATTAAATTATTTCTTTATTATAATGTACTTTTTTCCTTCCTTTCTATCATTTAAAAAGACGACTCTTATTCAGGCCAAGTTTCTTTTTTATAATCGCCAATGATCGCAATAATATTACTCATTTAGTTCAATTTCTTTTAAAAATTCCGATAACACTAGTTGACTAAAAATTTTTTTGTTTTTAATTTTATTTAAAGATGCTCAACTGCACGGAACTAAAAATTGTTATGCCACTTTCTTTATAATGTCTTTATTTCGGATTATTTAGTAATTTTAATTTTTTTGTGGTTTTCATTTATGTTTTTTATATAACATGCAATTATTTTCTGACATTTGTAAACCAATATAGTTTTCATAAAGCTTTGTGTTGTCTATTTTATAAAACACAACGTTGATCTTTTTATGTTACATTTTGCTAAATGCTTATACTTTCAATAAAACCATTAAAGTTTTTTTTTGCAGTATAGGAGCAGTTTATTAGAAAAATCAAAGTTCGTAAATATTCAAGAAATTCTTCTTTAATTTTCATTTTGCAAATACGTTTTTTGATTTTAACCATTTTCTTTAACCAATTGGGCATACCTAGGTTTAGCCGCATGTAAAGCTTTAGCTGACGTGCAGGTATACAAAGAATAAACTGTTAACCGTTAACATTGCCGTTAATATTACAATCTTTTTCTACGATTTCAATTATTATTACAATAGTTTCGCATTTGTTAGCGTACAAAATCCGTGCTGCTTTTACGAAATTTTATTAAGGAAATCATGGATTCAAAGAGGCTTTTTTGGTGTCCTGAAACTTATACCTCCAAAATATGTACCTCTTACAACTACTGCAAACGTTGTATAATAGTTACCCTGAGGCTCTAATAAATTAAATAATAACAAATGTTTACTTAAATACATTCCGTTCATTCCCATTGGTCTACATCAGTACACATTGCACTCTGATGTACTCATAATTAGAATAGGAATTCATCAAGTCAAGTATTTGGATCCTTTTTGTAATGAATTGAGTATAATATTTTAACTTTAAAGTGAAATAATTGGGAAATTCAATGCTTCATTAATAATTACTTGCATTGATTTTAAGTAAAATTTAATTCACACAACTTGAAAATCAAGTTACATAGCTTAACAATCAAGTCAAGTAGTGAATCCTAAATTTTGACCGCCAATCCAAATAAATTAAAGTAAATAAATTATTGGCTTAATATTAAATTGTCAATGTAAAAAATAAATAGAATGATTAATAGAACTGTTCTTCATATTTAACTTAAAAAGCTTTTGGTGAAGTTAACATCTCCATTAAAATCGTCTCCATTGACTATTTCTTTGTTAAATAAAAACCTCGATTAAAAACCGCGAAACCGGTTTTTGATAATTTTCGGTTTTTTATCCATTTCAATATGTGATTTAAAGTTTAATGTCGTTGCACTATCATTTTGACAAATTTTTTGCTGTTTGAATTTATTTTCTTTGTTTTCTTCGATGCATTTCTTAATCATATTTTGTCATTATTTTATAGATACGCGTACATTGTTTTCTTCTATTGAACTGGTAAGATGGTGTAAATTTTATAAAGACGTAAAATAGACCAAAGTATAACTCAAAAGAACCGCATTATCTTAAGAGACGCGTTGTCTTTTGTGTAATATAAGTTTATCAAATTTTATAATAATAAAGTTAGATTTGACGATATTGTGAATCTTGAAAAACATATTTAGTTCAATCAAATGGTGTTTTGAAGAAAAAAAATCAGAATTATTTTTTTCACTCATTCTTTATGTTTTTGGGGAAGCTGAATCCGATTTTTACATTTGCTACTTTCTAAGGATATTTTCAATTAGAAAATCGGGAAAAATGGGAAAATTTTTGTTTTTTCTTTTAATTTTTTAGCAAAAATGTTATAAAATTATGCATGTTTTGAGAAAGATGTTTCTGTGTAAAATTAAAGTAGTGCATTGTATTTCCTGCTATAAGACTTCTTACAAATATTTCCCAAGCTCAATAAGTAGTTTAGCCGCTAGAGCGTGCTGAAAAAAAGTTCAAATTTCTTATTTTTTTGGAATATTCAAGTTTTTCGTTTGTAACCCAAAAGTATGGTTACATCATCAAACGGTGGTGAACTTTTATTACGGAAAAATGGTTGTTCCTACGAGGAAGCCCTTAAGATAATTTTTACATAATTGACGTCATTTTTTTCGTAAAAAGGAAGTTCATTGAGCGAATAGATTAGTTTTTGTTTCGAAAAATATAAAGCTCTTGTAGAATAACTGTAAATAGGTTGCAGTGTTTATAAGTTCTCATAAAGGAATATAAGTTTCTGAAAATTATTTTAAATCGATTTGAACAAAATTTAGCTTACCAATTAGTTTCAAAAACGGTATTTAGTGCAAGTCATATTGGTCTAATCAAGCGAAACAGAATGGGTCATCTAGTAAATACTCTGAGTGCGTTTCACTAGGCTTTCCCAACGCTTGAAATGTTCGCAGTTATGAAAAAACAACTTTTATGAAAAGGACTTTTTGAATGTTGTGAGCTTGGGGGAGTTTTTTTAAATATGTAACCTGAATTTACTTCTAAAATATGGATGAGTTTAACTAGCTTACAGAAAGTCGCTATATTTTGAATACTGGCATTTTACGAATAAAGGCACTGTTTTCGTAATTTTTTAATATTTTTTATTATGACATAGCAAATGACAAATATATTATATAAAAAGTGTAATAGGATGTATCATTTAAAAATTGTATCATATTAAAATGTATTTATAAATGGTACACGTTTCATGTCGAGAATTTGAAGAAAATTTTCCAGAAAATAAAAAAAGTAATTGCTTCATAGTTCACAATGCATAACTCAAGTTCCAACTTTGTATATATGATACTTTGTATGGGCGCTTATTACAATTATTCCAATTTAAATAATATATTATCAGACAGGTAAAATTAAAATAAATAATTGAAGAAAAACATTAATTTACATACAAAGTCAGTTACTCATATCGATCTTTTATTATTGCTAATACGTAATATAAACGATAAATTAAATTCATTAAGCTGTACAAAGGGCCTCACACTTAGCAGATTTCAATTTATTATGTATTTTTACCAATTTGATAATGCAGTTTAATTACGTTGGTTGGAAAATTTAAAATTAATGGATTTATATGAAATAATTAAGTGACGCAAATATTTGGATTTTGTCTTCAATTATTTTTACGGAAAGATAAAAATTAATAAGATTACTAAGCGGAAGTTTCGGCGTAGAAAAATGCAACGAATATAGATGAAACTCGGTATTCGATTTTATTGTGTTGATTTAAAAAGAGAAAATACCTATTGGAATTTTTCTGTGCAAATTATTTTTTTTTTATAAATCTCCTACTTTCTATTCTTTTTGTCAAATTTGTTTTTGAATCTAGAAAAACTGTATTCTATTTTGGAATATATTGTGTATATGTGTGTGGATGAATAAGAATGAGATTAAGAAGACGGGCTTACTTTCGATGAGGTCGCCTCGATATTTAATTATTATGATCCGGAGGCATTCATGAGATGCTGTTATGTAACGAAAATCTACTGTTACAGCATCTTTTCTCTGAATGTGTGCACTTATATGAACGAAATTGTTGTGAGTGTATGAGTTGTCTTGGACCACTCCGGCTACCGGAGAAAGTGGCCACAAATACATCCAGCGAGACACATTCACACGAACAGGAAACTCGTACAATTCTCAACACAACAAACTATATTCGTAAAAGTCTTAAGAAAAAAAAAACAAATCTATAACACATAAACGATTAAAAATCATTTATGCTTTTCGTAAATTTCATGTCTTTTTACACGACTGAGCATTTTCGTTTCATACCAAAAAAAAAAAAATCTTACTCAACATCTCACAGTTGTTATAATTTGAATTATTACTCGTTGATTCAAAGAAAAATTGTTTATTGTAAAAATTGGATCATTAAAAAAAATTCTCCGACATCATGGAATTAAATTTGATATAAAAATAAAGTGGTTACGAGTTTACAAAATCATATTTGTTAATTTTTTTTCTTTCATAAGGAGTCTGCTTACTTATATAATTATGATTTCTGTAATTTTTAACAAAAAATTTTGAATAAAAGCAAAATAATCAATTTAAGCAATAGCCAAAACTTATAAAATATCTTATTGAGCAATATTGAATATCTATTTAATTTGAAATGTTTTGTAGATATGATATTGAAATTCATGCGTTAAGAAGTTCTGCTATTTTTCACATTATTGTATTATATAAAGTACATGCGTTTATTATACCTACTCATAATAATTAGTCGTGTAAGATAATTAATAAAAAATCAATAAACAAATAATACGTCATGATAAAATCTTCTTTCTTTATCGAACTACCTATTAAAAGTAGGCGAATATATTTTAAATTAAATTCATCAAACATAAATTTTCGGCATTTAGTCAAATGTTGCATCCGTTTGGTGTACGTGCGCTCGTGAGTAAAGATTCAAGATTTAGATTAGGACTCAAATGCAATTATACAAACACAAATTCTATCTACACCTAGCATATTTTTAAAGCGTAAATATTATAGGTGCTTATATAATAATATAGAGTGGTGGCTTGGAATATATAGGTAGTTTAAAATTAGATACAAATTAATTCATTTCTAATAAAATAGTTTAAAAAAATTGGTTGTCTGTAAAGTCAGTTTACGGACAATAGTTTTACATGATAAAGTCATTAAGAAGCATTGATGAAAAATTGCATACTTTTATGAATTGAATTGAATTATTATCACTCAATTATCATTAAGTATTTTGTTAAATACAAAAAAGGGGTTAATTGAAAATTAACAATTTTTTCAAAATGAAATCAGACTGAAAATTATGAAGGAAATCAATTAAATCTTATTAAGTAAATTGTAGAAAAAACACGAAATACGTTGTCTAGGATTCAACAATTATTATTGAATACGGGGAATAGCTTATTGTAGTAGCAGAACTCTATCGTGCCTCTCTATCGCTTGTATCGTATTCTTGCTTGCACGCACAGGCTCAAACGGAACGTGAGACTTTTTTATGCATGTTGCCCAGTGCTCATCAATTTATAAGACGTTATCACGTCAAAACAGAAAGAGTATAGTTTAAGAAAACTTTAGTGGAAATATTTTTAATCCTTGTTCCCATTTTAATATGATTGCATTCATTGCATTGCCACATAAAAAAAGTATCTGATTCAAAGATGCGATGGATGGTTCCTATAGGGTATTATTTCATGCTGAGCTCCAATTAGTGATTGGTTTTTTTCCAGCTCCCTTGAGTTTTTAGAAAATTTTGGCATCCGATTTTTTGTATGGTAGTGAAGTTTTTTTTTGAAAACTGATGTTTGCTGGGAAAAAACTAACCACAGTGAACCCATATATTATATAACAATATTTTTGAGTTAAATACTTTTTTTTTGTGTGACAGTGAATTATCAAAACTAGACCCGTCATTACCCCAATCTGTTCAAGAACAAGTTGTGGAAGCTAGTTAACAAACTAAAAACGTTAAAAATGTAAAAGAAGCAATCGAACCAGTGATTGGCAGCCTCGTTGTTTGCAAAATCAAATTTGTCCCTTAAACCCAGTTTTTCGGATATAGTAAGTAATCACGTAAGAAAGCCAATTTATTATGGTCTATTACGGTATTGGAGAACTTTCGAATATTTCTGGAGTTGTGGTGTTATATTGATAACCGAAATGAGAATCATCAAAAAAAATAAACAAGCCACATGTAAATTAGCACCAAAGACGTTGGGTCCTCAAAAACTTCACTTAGCTCTAATTGGTTTGCCTTGTTAAAAATAAAATAAAACAATTTTTTTTTTCATTTTTTTACTAACTCAGCCAATAAGAGAATTTATTTTCAACAAGTAATAAGTATTATTTTATCAACTTAGAAATTACCTTACAGGTAGTTGTCGTAAAATTATAATACCCAAAAGTTTTATTTATTGATGGACTACTCGCTACAAAAATAAAGGAAAAAACTACAAGGAGTAGAAAATGTTTGAGATTCAATGGCGACTTGTACCCAAAATATTTAGCGATGTACCTTGATCTTATTTCTGTATTTACATTGAATTTTCGTTTCATGTTTAAACATGAACATGAAACCTGTTTAAAGGTTTACTACATCCAAATAATGAAATCCAAAAGTTCAAAATACAAAAATTAAAAATAAATGTTACAAATAATGAGGTGGTGCACTGCATCAAGTGCACCTATGGAGAAGCCACCATTGTTGAGATTGTGCCTAAACTTGTTTCACATAGCAGACTTATTTATATGTATATGTTAACACCAATTGAATTAAAGCAAAATACTACACATAAAAGTATCAAGAGTTTGATTCAACTATCTTTTCAATAGAAAACACTTTTACTATGTACGATATAAAGCAGTTTTATATTTTAATATTGTAAAATAAGTTAATTATTATTTTTTTTATTTTTTTTGTGTTTTAAGTCGCTTTAACAGCTAAGGTCATATCACGACTATCTAAAGACAGAAAATTTCTGTTGGTCAATTTCAATCTAAGGTCTAGGATCTTAAGTCTAGGATTCAACGGGAATCGAACCCGTGCCACTTGACGCATGAAGTGGAGAGAACTACTGCTCTAGCTACTGCACCAATAGGTGGCCTAAGTGAATTATTTGTCTTAATAATAATAATAGGCAAAAGTTTGTGTTGACAGTTAGAGACGGTTTGTATTAATGCTTTGTTATAGACATCAGTGTTGTATTTGTGACTCAGCGATTAAGGTGACGGTCTCACATGTGAGAAGTCTAAGAAAGGAATCTCGCTTTCGATAACCTTTTTTTTTATTTTAATTGTATATTCGGTATTTTAATCTTGCGCTCGTGAATATTTTACGGGAAGCTACTGATAGATATTTAATAGTTTACAAAAACCATAAGTAGTTCTATCAACAGAGCCGTAGCATGACATTATGAAAGAATAAAATACACCTCCTCCGTCTTTTAATACTCTTTGAAATATATTGGAAAATTATAGAATTATTTAAATTAAATGGATTACTTTAAACTTATTCAACGTTTAAATGATATTTTATTGCTCGACGCGAGATGCCGGGGAACTGTTCACACCACCCATGCTATAGCTCTGTCTATCAATTATTCAATTTGAAGTTACAATTTTCAAACATCTAAATAATAAGTCTTCAATCTGGATTCCAGAAGGTAGAGGTGGGAGTTTAAGAATTCCAAGTTGTGGAATCCTAGAGATTACTGGAACGTTAACAGCGTCATAATATATTAGCTTAGAAAATCTGTTACAAGTGTTACATTAACATGAGACTCAAAAAAAAAATCATAAGACCAGAAAAAATTCTTAAAGTTTAAAAAGTTGAATTCCTGTTCTAAAAGTGCACCTAGAAACTATTCTATGTGTACTCGTGTAGATAATAATTTTTTTCTCATATGCCTTGACAACATATATTACAACAATCTTAGGCAATAATAATCAAAATGTTCCAATTAAATTACATAAATTAATTAAACACTCAAGGTCCTTTTGAAATCATAATAGAGCTTTTTTTTTCAAATTAATACCTAGAGAAAATGTAAGGGTTTAACTGTCGCGACTAATATTGCCTCAGATATCTTCCATTTGTGGAGCTCTCAAATTAAATGAATTAAAAATATTTTAAATAAAACTATAAACAAAAAAGTAAATAGAAATATAACCGTTTTTAATGGGGTATACAAGTATTGCAACATTAATTTTGATTTCTTCTCCAAAAAAGATAATGGTTCATATTTTAGCTAAGCCCAAAAAGTAAATATAAAACAATAATCGTTTCAACTTATAAATATAAAAGAGTTCTAGCAACAAAAAAAAATTAATTGATCTATATAGTGATTATCTAATTAAAAGTATATGTAATAATTAATGAAACATAAAATTAGAGAGAAATTTTGGCTAGAAAAAAATATGTAATTTACATTTGTTAATGGTTGATTTAACACCTAAAAAACTTGAAAATTTTGAAATAATATATTATATTATAGGTATGGATTTCGTACACAAGAAAATAATTAAGAAAAGGAAATGCTTTGTTTTTTTTTTTGGTATATATGTTATAGGTATATAGAATATAACTTTTTGACTTACACTTCTTTAATTAATTACTTAAGAAAAAATTTTAGATTAATATACGAGTACGTATATGAATTAATTTAAATTCATCAAAATTTTGAGAATTTATAATGCAATTAAAATTTTTAAGCGCAAATAAACACATTCTTCATTATATGTAAAAAAAATTAAAATTTCAATGTTACTTCATTTCTGTAGAAGAACTTTTAATCTTTTCGTTTCGAAGAATTATAACAGCTGATTTGTGTTACCTCTAAATTAATCACAACTTGAAGAAAGATTTAAACTTCTTTTTTTATGTTATTATGAATTGGAAAATTCTAGATGATTTAAAAATGAAATACTTTTCAATCAAAATAAATATTTTGTGTTATTTTTGGCAGAAACATTACTCAAAGGTTAAAAGACTTTTGTTGGTAATTAATTCAATTAACGTAAGAGTTTTTTTTTAACGTTTGTATGTCTGAGACTTCTTACAAGTGTTATTTCACAAAGATCAAACTTTTATTTTTAACATTTGTTCATATTATTATTTATTGATTAAATATCTCATACTGATGATTTTGAATGAAAATATAATAAAATATCTGCTGCGAGGCGTCACAGTACTTTCTTTTACTTTTATTTATGAAACTCGCTGTTGGTAAAAGAACTATAAGAACTTTATGGCTATATAAAAAACTATCATTATATATGCATACAGCCTCTATGTATATACAAACTCCCACCCTTTATCCCAGAACCCTCCTTATTTGAATTATCCTAGGAAATAGTTTCAAATAAAAGTTTTAGGCATTGATGAGTCTAAAAACTGTAGCAAGTTTAAAGAAAATCGTTGGGGCCGTTTTCGAAAAAAAATTGAGAAGGCTCAAATACTCCTAGAGTAAAGTGAAGCTTCTGGTCAATCAAGTTCAACCAAAAGTTTCGCGGCACAACTAGGTGTGAAATACAGGCTAAATTCCAAGTTTGGTGAAATTTGGATAAAGCCCGCGATACGATATCACTGTCACACACAGCCACACACACATACATGCACACATAAATGTTTCTAAAAACCACTTTTTGGATTCAGGAACCCTCAAAACGTGTATTTCCGGTGAAAATTCGAAATTCAAAAGTTGACCCGATTACAATAAATACTTCCTTTATTATATTTGAGTAAAAGAAATTATAGCCTATATGTATACACGAATTCCTACCCTTAACCCCATACCATCTTTATTTGAATTTTTCGATGAAAAAGTTTCAACTAAAAGTTGTATGCATCAATGAGCTTAAGAACTATAGAAAGTGTAAAGAAAATTGTTGGAGCACTTTTCGAACAAAATTAAAAAAGCTAAAAAACTTCTAGAATAAAGTTGAGCTTTCGGTAAGCCGATTTCAATAAAAAG
Organism: Sisyra nigra; assembly: GCA_958496155.1. NCBI lineage: Eukaryota > Metazoa > Arthropoda > Insecta > Neuroptera > Sisyridae > Sisyra > Sisyra nigra. The sequence continues at coordinate 30,631,421 of OY292316.1, read as the reverse complement.
CTTTGCGTCACAACTAGATATAATATGAACAAAAAATTCCAAGTTTGGTGGAATTCGGATAAACCTTTCGATTCTATATGTCTGTCACACACAGACATGTTTCAGAAAATTTTTTGGACTCAGGGAACCTCATAACATGTATTTTCTGTGAAAACTCGAATTCGAAAATTTGACCCGATTTCAATACTTTGTTTACCATATAAGTAGTAGTAAAAAAAAATAAAAATATTTATAACTGTATAAAGAAGCGAATCTCTGCAAATAAAGATTTTTAACGAAACTTAATATAGTGTGACGTCGCTTAACAAGTTATAGGTATAATTTATTCCCAAGTCCTACTTAGGGATGTGAGATTAATGGAAAAGAATCGATTAAATAAAAATCGATTTTTCTTTATTCAATATTAATCGATTTGTCAAAAATCGATTTTAATAAAAAAAAATCGATTTATGCAAAAAAATCGATTTTTTCTATTATTTAAAATTCTACTTGCTTTAAACTACTTTGCATTAAACGTTTTATTATAATAAAAATGAAATAATGAGCATCCTAACAAAATTGCAACCTTATTGCCTCAAAAACTATTTTCGATTTCAATCTTTGAATAATGAATTTTAAATTTAACAATCAAATATTTGAATGAATGTCTATTATATTTGAATGACAAGAATGAAAAAAACCGTTACGTTACAGCTAGTTTGCATTTAAATTTGCGCTGTTTATGAAAATCGATTTAAACGCGTAATTTATATAATCGATTCTTTAAATATCGATTAATATTACTATGAAAATCGATTATAAAAAATCTATTTTTAGAAAATAATAATCGATTTAAATAAAAATCGATTATTTTTTAACATCCCTAGTCCTACTCGTAATGTGAAACACTTGTTAAGCAAAACAATAACTGAAAGCTGAGATATAGGTGGGATCCTGCATGTGGCATCACACATTAGCATCTTCTCACTTGTCATTCATTCTCCGAAACATTGCTCGTTGGAAGTCAAGTTTTAACATTTTCTATTGTCCGTTATGCGAATCACTCGTAGGTTCCACTGTAGTACCTTATTAATAGTTTATAACAAACGTTCAAAATCAGAAACAGTTTTTGTTATTTATGAAATAACATTGTATAATATAAATGAAAAGTAAAGCTTTTTCAATGTTTTGAGGATAATTAGAAGTAAAAAAACTACTTTTGACATAAAGCTCATCCTTAGAATATATATATATCAATGCTTACATTTGAGGCACCCCGAAATATTTTAATAAATCGTAGGAAACTGAAATAATTTGGAACCATTGTTCTACTATATTTTTTACACCCAAGCTTTTTATACATTTCTGCACGTTAGAATTAAATAAGATAAGCATCAAAAATGCAAACTAAAAGTTTTGAAAACTTAAAAATAATTTTGTTTTATACAATATTACAAATAATCCATAATCTACAATCGTGTGGGTGTTTTTTTTTTTATTAAAATTGGAAATTTTCATGTTGTTTCTATAAATAAAGCTATTAATATATTTCTTGAACTTTTATGTATGTCAGTTTAATTTTAACTTAATAAAAAAGTTTTTAAAAAATACTTAACTACTATATTATTTAAATATATGATTGAACACCGTGGCCACTTGCCTTGAAACATAAAAATCCTGTTTTTTCCCATTTGTCATTTTTGTTTAATCGAGGTCTCTTTTTCTTAGCCAAGTTATAAAACCAATTAATAATATTATTGTTAATACCATTACTGTGAAACCTTAAGCCGCTCACTATATTATTATAAAATAATTTCAATGTAATATTGATAATAAAAATAAATCCTGTCGATTTTAATTAGCATCATCGTAAACGTGGAATACAATAATTAACTAAATACATAATACGCATGTAATATTTCTAGTTACAAACAATATCAATGCTATTTAGCACAAACAAAATCATTGCAGCATTTTTTCTTCAATTACGTTCAAACGCAAACAAACGCTAATAGACCTTTAACTTTATTTTCATATCTCGCAAAAAATTGAGCCCTTCTGCTGTTTGTAAGAAAAAAATTGATGTGTAAGTACATAAGATATCATTTCCCAGAAAATTAATTATCGAGACTCAAAAACATTTCTCACACCATTAACGCTAAGCTTTGCTGTTAGTTTTTCTTAATTTATCATTGGGTATCTCAATTAACCATTATGATAATTTTCAAATGATATTTTTTTTTTGGAAAAAGCAATATATGAAAAAATAAATCAATTTAAAAATTATGTAAGATTTTTTAGTTTTATTCGAGGCGTCTTACAAAGGTTGAAGTTACAAAGCATTCGTTACATTGGTGAAGTAATTTAAGAGCGGATGACCAAATAAATAGCACAAATTAATAAAATTTATAGTCCATTGAAATGATCAGGAAATTGCAAAGGTCTTCTAATAAGCTATTATTTTTATTGTTTAGAAATAAGATCTATGGAATATGTCCTATTTTTTCTGTTATTTCAATGAGTGTTTCTCTTCCATATATTTATTTCTATTGATAATTTTGCAATTATTTAGAAACAATAGAAATAAAAAATATTTATTAAGAAAGAATTATTAAAAAGACTTGATTGGGTACAAAGAGTTTTTTTTTTTTGCTAAAATGTTTTTTTAGAACTTCTAGAATTATCTCGCAAAATTTTACAAAAAATAATTTGAGATTTTTGTTCATTTTTAATTGTACTCAAGACCCCAAGTAATACCATTGATTAAGTATACTTAATCAATGGTAATACTTAATTTTGCTTTAAATACGTTTATCTTAAAACAGCATTTTCAAAAATGAGTTTTAGTATATATATATCAAAAGTTAATGCTCCTATTTCAATGTTTTAGGCTCATTTTTGCGATAGTCCAACCTCTTACCTTATTTTTGAGGTTATCGTGGTTTGAGGTTTGAAATTTTTGGTTTAAATGATTTTTTCTCATCTGGTTAGAACGCGCTCAATTCTGTACGCCATCAAAAAACCCAATTTTGTAAGAAAATTATTTGTTGGAGGGAGGATGAACCAATCAATACAATTTTTATATACTTAATCTTTTTACTTAAAATTTTTTAAATAAAAAAATAATAATTATATCTATCTACTATAGTTTTTTTTGTAGTAATCTTCTAAAGTCCCCCTAAAACATCTCTTATTGAAAATTTTCAATTTTTCTGCAGCTTCTTGAACTTTTGTTGTAATCATTCTGAAGGCTGTAGTTTTCATAAGAATCACTTGATTAGACTATTAATGTGATTTCTAGGTCATAGATTAAAAAATACAGCATATATACTTATTTTTTTTTCCTGTTATTTTTTAGTGCACCGTATCACAAACACCTAACTAATTAGGGGTCTGCATTCGGGTTAATAAATGTAATAATCAGGTAAATAGGTACAAAAAATATGTACTTTTAAACATTTGAACATGTTAAATGTTTAAACCCTCTTTTTATCTCTTTATATCCAACTGAGTCTTTAAGGTACGTAGTTTTTGTATGGTAATAAGATTATTAAAGATTAATTTATAGTTTATTGTAAATTTTGAGGTAAATAAAGATTTATTCAAATTAAAAAAAAAAAATTTTATATTGTTAATGCAAAAATGTAACGAATTAAGACGTTATTAAACGACATATATGACTCCTTTAGTAACCTCTCGAAAGGTTTAAATGAAGCACACATCAAAACTGTAAGTGGCAACCCAGCAACGTTAAAGGCAGGTTCTCTAAAACAGTTGGGTTAAAACTCATTTAGAGGAGGTAGACTAAACATGATCAATTCTTTATATCGGAAGGGGGGGTAGACAATCTAATTTTTCGTATGATTTTAAATTGAAAATTTGATTATTTCGCACTAAGTAAAGATTAAACGGTTATTTTATAAGTAGGTGTGTTAATTTTTTTACGAAAATGTCTTATGAAGGGGAAGGGGTGAGTAGCTGTAACCCTATAACTTCTTACATTAGGGGGAGGGTAAATAAGCCTCAGAAACGTCTTACGTAATTTATGAATGGCTCCTAAGTCCATTTTGACGTTTTTCGAGATATTGCAATTTTAAGTTTTACAAATTTATGTAAAATGGACTTAGTTTGTGTTTTCATATTCTGATATCTGACAAATAAGAAAGAATCATGAATTCTTCTTGTGACAGTTAATAAAAGATTGAATGGAGATTTAAAACAACCGTAATTTCATTTTCGAAAAAAAATGAACTTAAGTGGTTTTACAAAGAAGCCACCGATATTTATGCACACAATTGGCAAAGTTCAAAGTTTCGATTATATCGGAATTTCATAAATCCATAGATATCATTCTCATCATTACTCTGGATAATCGATGTTTTACTGTAGAAACTACTTATGTTAATATTTTCAAACACAAGCTTAAACGTTTTCTTTTCTTTATTTTTTTTTTTTGGTTTAAATGTACCTACCTACCTAAATCTGTTCATTTTATGGTTTACAAGTTTCCCTTTTTCAGATTTACCATAGTACTCTTATGTTCATTTTTCTAAATATCGATAGTAACGTTTTGTGTGGAAAGTTTTAAAAAAGTAGGTGTTCATAATTTATTAAAGCACTTGACAAACTGGTGAAGTATCAACTATTTAATTGAAAAAAAAAACACAGGTAGGTAGCTTTAATTACAAAGGTTATCAAATCACAATTGATTTTTTAATATCTTGACAAACTCAAATGGCGTGAGTTTAACGAAGAATTAATTTGTATTATGAGGACTATATCCTACTAGTTAATATGAAAAAACCAAACTAAAAATTGACATTTTATTCTGCTTACATTAAACGTTCTTCATCTTCCCGTTGATTTTGCTTAGATAAAGTAGCCAACACTTTTCGCACTCGCTTTTACTGACCATTTAATATTAGGTTTTTAAAAATAGTTTCTTAAGAATCATAAACTAATTACTACGTACGTTTGTTTTTCCGTCTCTATTTCGTAATAGCTTAATCGACTAGTGATCTATTTTAATTTGGACTTTATAAGATGCAGATTAAAAATATGTAACGACATAATACCTTGACATTGAATGTAGCAGTGTTACAACTACATAGGTATTATGTCGCCATTCAATCTTCAAAATGATTCTTTTGAAAAAATATTTTTAATATTTATAAGGTTACTTCATTAGTTAATTCATTACATCAGACGCACCACATATTTTCTTCTTTTTATTTAATTTAAATTTATGCAGATGCATAGAAGAATAAACACAGACACTAATCACTTGTCATCGTATCTTAAAATCAAATTGAGATTTAGAAATCTGAAAATGTGTTGATTGGATTATTTACATTATCTAAATATATAATTTAACATATCTAGTCAATTAAGCGTGTCGTTTTTATAGACATGACAAACTTTTTACATCGCTTCATTTTGATTGAAAAAATTTAAAATTGTTTTATGAATATAATTGATAAATTTTCTTTGATACATTTTTACATGCTGTACATGTTTTAAATGCATGAAGAATGTTTTTCTATATTAAATGGACATCGATATTTCAGGTTTAAAGATAAAAATTTCTTCCCTGTTCTTCAAAGCTTTATTGCAACTAATAACCCAGTTATCCATTGAGCTTTATAAAAAATGCCACAATTACATACCTTTATCAAAATATCATTGATAAATTTTTAAAGGGTTTAAAAATATTTTTAAAAACTAAAGAGATACCTTATTCAAATTAAATATTAAAACATTATATTCTAAGCTTCTGATAATCAAACGGAGCTGAGGTGGAATGAATTTTATCTTTATTAATAAGTGCATATTAGAAACTATTTTACACTTAAATTATATCGAAATACGCGCCAAGCAATAAAGATACGTATCTCTGGTTGCCTAAAATGAAGATTATAATATAATCAGTAGGTATAAGTTCAAAAAACAAAAAATTATTACATTGTCTCTCGATTCGTACGCAGTGGCATAGCATGTGAGGGACAAAGGAGACTATAGCTCCGTTCAAAACTTACGTAAAATTGGTAGTTATATCTTTTGAGCTTCCAAGACAAATTAGGAGAAGGTACATTTTTATCAATGTAAGTACCTACAGGTGTCGACTAATGACACGAAAACAATTAAAATATTGTTAGACTTTATTAGACAAAGTAGGTAACTGTTGCAATTTAAGAAAGGTTCCAACAACCCCATAAGAAGGTAGGTTCTATAATCTAGACGAATGTAAAAATGTTAGAGATTGCATTGCAAAAACAAAAAAAAAAGTTTTTTTAGAAAGGAGATTTGTTCAGTCCAGGTTATTTGTGAATTTTGTTTGGTTGTAAAATTAAGGGGCGTGAAACATATCGTTCGCTCCGGGTGGCAAAAATCCACGCTACGCCTTTGCTTGTACGTATCTCGTTATATTAATTTATCGAGTCATATTTATACTCATTGAAAAGATTGAACAGAGATTCTGTATTAAAATGTCGCTGTTATTATTATGATTCAGCTCGTTTTCATCTTCCGACAATATATCCCAAGGACAACATTTGACAAGGCATTCTTATAGATCTCGTTAAAATAAATCGAAAATGAAGAATATAATTTTTGAGTTTTTGCTTAGTTTTCAAAATATCAAATATTAAAAGTTGCATCGAAAACATGAAATTCGATTTATGATGAAAATATGTGGCGATGGCTAATCGTTTAATATCGCCTAAAAATAAACTAAAAAATAGTTTTAAGCCCCTTGTTGAACCCCTTGTTTAGCCCCTGTTTTGCGCACAAATTGATGCAAGAAAATTGGTTGAATATTGTCTTTATCTATAAATCCTTAGTCAAATGTAACGAAATTGAACCCGTTTCTAAGCATGATAACTACTTAGTAATTAAAAATCAATTTATAGACAATGTAAAACAAAAATATACATTGATTGGAGACTAAGTGTAATTCAAACAGTGGCCAAGTAAGGGATGGTGGCTTAAAAGGTTTTGCTGTGTGTTTGGTAAGATTTAAATGAATTAAAAATAATCAAAAGCTGCTCTTTATGGTCAAGCACTCAATTCGGGTCTCGCTTTCTTGTAACTGGACTGTTTGAAAGTAATCAACAACCAGAAAAGACCGAAACTGAGTAGTAGAATTTTTTTTGTACCATCAGGATAATACCAAAACTTACATGGTCTTGATGAAGCTAAGGGAATTTAAACGATTCTGAAAGACCTGGCATCAAGTGATCACTATCTTTTTTGTTTGTGGTAAACACGCTCTAATAATGGCTATCTCAGTTGTTTTACATATGGAAAAGGTATTTTTAATTTGATTTATACAGTCCAAACATACTCGTATACCTATATCTTATTTCCTTATAGAGAATTAGCAAGAAAAACAAAATCTGATAAAAATATTTTAAACTACCTTAACTGCCTACTTATTTTCATTGTTCTATGGAAAATGTCTTTCCTTTAATACCTTACCGCTTTTTGCTATATAATTACGTAAAAATTTAAAAATATTATTTCAAATGTCAAGTGATTTTGATAGATTTTTTGCATGTCTTAAGTACTTATGAAAAAGTTTGTTTCTAGATTATTTTCTGGAAAATGGTTAATTTACGATCGAAGATAAGAATTTTTCTGTACTCCAGAACGTTGATCTATTGAAAGTCATATAAATTCAAACAATTTACTTTAAAGTTTTAAAAGACACCATTTTAGTAATCAAATCATATACTTAGGTAGTTGTGGGAAATGTATCTACTTGATTCTCGTGCCTCGAAAATGTGTCAACAAAAAAAATAAAAATGAAAGTGTTGTAATATTTTTTTTTAATAATCAAATCATATAAATTAAAAGAACTCAATGAGCATACCATTAGATACGCAATTAGAATATAATCAGCATTGATAGAAACAATTATATTCTGAGTAATTGAATTAATCAATTGATCCTTGATGACATAAGAACATTTTTTTTAATTACTTAAATCAATAATTGTTAATAATAAATAATTTTAATCAAGAATACACTTCTTGAAAAACACGCTCTGAAAGTGAGGGTTGTAATTTTTTCAAATTTTTTCCGACTTAGAAATTTAAGAAGGAGGTGGTCCACTGGGAACTTCTTTGGCTAACTCTGGCAATCCATTTGGAGTTTAAATGTACTCAATAAAATCTAATTTGTTTTTAGTTAGAAAAAAAAAGATACTTAGCCAATTTTTTAAAATATAAAAATAAGGTTTGGAAATCGCATTAAACCTATAAATAGGTAAACCTTCGTTTATTCGTTAGTCTTTGTTACCCATAACTATAAACAACTGACCGTAGGCATATGGCTACTGTCAATTAAGCATATATTACATTATATCGTAGATTGTACAGTATATTACATTATTAATTATTATTACAATAATATAATAAAAGATTTATTTTAAAAAATTACGAAATACGAGAAAATTATAATTACCATTAGTTAGTAGTATTTTATAACTTTGAAATTGGTGAGTTTTAAGACAACTTCGACAGTTAATCGAACTGCTAAAGTAGACTGAGTAACGTCATGAAACAAAAAATGGAAAATAATCCACTAAACCACTATTAAAACTGCAATGAAATACTCTTAGCAAGAAAATTATTGTCATTTGGATGAAAATATTTTTGAAAAATTAAAATACGAGTTTTGCATTGAATGTAAATCGTTGGATTTTGGAAAAAGTCTTCCACTAGTTAAACTTGAAAATACCTTAAAAACATAAAAAATGTAGCTTATCGATATGTTCTCCCAATGGCTTAACAAACAAGTAGTACCTAGATGAAATTTTTGGATTAATAAAAATGCTTATCATTCTATTATTTTCCAAGATATTATTTAAATTTACACTTTTATTTTTTTTCTCATTAAAATAGTAATAAAATATGTTTTAATTATTCATCGTGAACCACTTCATCGATACAAAAGGATATCCCCTTTGCTGTTTCAAGAAAAAAACATTGCACTATCTTACTTTCACATTAATTTTATTATATCTTCCGATACTTGCGGGAAAATCATTTGTACAAAACAATTAATTATTTAATTATTATTGAAATGATTATTCAATTTCCCTGTTTCTTATAACGCGTAGTGATCAACTAAATTGAACTAAGTATACAAAATGTACAACTGTTTAGATTCAGTTTTATTAACTCGCACAGTTTTGTATGGAAAAGTTGGAAACAGCCTTTAAAAATTTAGTGAAAATTAAGATATTTATTCCCGGTTACCTATACGAAGTTTATTTATTATTTTAAGGATATTTTAATGTAATTCCTATTTTTGTTTTTTTTCTGGCTCACATTTAAAATAAAAATATTAAATGAATATGGGCAGGTACGTTCAATAGTCTTTTTCCCTTTTTATTTACGGTCGTTTTAACAACTGAGATTATTGGCAAAGATCGAATTGATCTTTGATGTTATGGTTATTCGACGTTTCCCGAACTAGAAAAAATACGAATTTTTACGGTACTAAGCTTTTGAAATTTTATTACATATTATAAATTAAAATATGTATCTACCACACTGCGTTATAGAACTTTTAAAAACATGAACCTCGCTGTTGGTTAAAAGAATATGAAAAAACCTACAATTGGTTAAAATAAATAAAAAATAAAATGTTCCATAATTTTCACGGATAGGCTTCGTAACTAAACACTACCTAAAAATATTTCAAATAATAGTTGATGAGAGGCTTTGATAAGTCTAATTATCTAGCAAGTTTAAAGAAAATTGTTGAAATTGTTTTCGAAAAAAAAATTGAAAATCACCAAAAACTAATGAAATATAGTAGAGCTTCCTGTTAGCTGATTCAAACCAAGAGCTTCGCGGAACAGCTACATGAAATATGAAAAAAAAATCCAAGTTTGGTGAATTTGGGATAAAGCTTTCGATACTATATTGCTGTCACAACCAGACAGACATTTTTATAAAAACCACTTTTTCGGGCTCAGATGACTTCAAAATGTTTATTGCCGGTGAAAATTCGAAATCGAAAATTTGGCCCGATTAGAATTCTTCTTTTAATATATATCGTAAAGAAAAAAAAAAAAATCAGTACAGAAGCCTGTCTTAAACAATAATACCCAACCTATGAAGATAGAAATCATATGAAACAACCTACTACAAAAAAAAATATGACAAACTTCTGAAAATTCAAAAAAATTAAAATTAAGTTTTTTTTTGTTCTATTTAAAATACGAAACTAAAAAAATCCTTATTCCAACGTAAACATAATGTAAAACTAAAAAAATCTGATAAATCTAAAGGAAAATTATTGATATAACTAAATGTACAATATTACAGTTGTAAGTATTATTGTTGTACCTGCAGTAATCAATTTTTGCTATCTTACAATTCATGCAAAAAAATTTTGAAAAGTTTAATACGTTAATACGATAAATAACTAAACCTATCCTTAAATTTATTAGGTAAACTTTAACTAACCATGACAACATATACTTTATTATATATAGTATATTTAATATTATATATAATATACTTATTATATTTATTGTTTATACTTGTTGGTGTAGAATGCAATTTTCAATCATGTACAAATAGAAGTTGTATTATTTGTAACGAAAATAACTAGTTGAATGTGGACTTACTGACATCGCAAAGTTTTACACATTGATATTTGGTTTTTGTGTAAAACTTCCGTGGTGTCAGTAATGTATACCAGCAATGTAAATTTCGGGGTGTCTATAGTGGAACTTTACCAACCTCCCAACTTCCATATACTTTTCTAAAGTTTCTGTTTTAGTTTTTTTTTTTTTCAAAAATATTGAACTTATTTCAAAAAAAATCTAACAAGCAAGTGTTTTCGTTTAACCTAAATCTGTTCTCTTTTAATTAATAGTGAAGGACAGAAATATAGTAAGTATCTATTTAATTATAATTTTTTTTAAATACTTTTGACGACCTTACATATTATTTAATCCTTAGTGCCATTTCAATTATGTCATGTTTCATCTAGTAGAAGATTAAAATCTAGATGAACAATGTAGGTCATAAATGAATTTTAATTTCATTAAATGTTTCCTTTTAAAACTATGTAGTCATAATTATTATATTCTTCACGGTAAAAAAATTGTTGAACCGGCTAATCGCCAAAGGAATCGTTTTTTCAAAGGACAATGCTACGGTCAAGGTTTTGGTACTTCCATCTCAATTAATTATCTTAAATCTCTCAAACAAAAACGGCAAAAACATTGAATTAATGTTTGATTTATATGCGTTTTTATTCAATATAATTGCTTCATATGTCTTATACAATCAATTTACTTCAATAGTAATTAGTAGCCAAAATCATTTAAAAATTTTCCAATTCTTGGATTTATATTACTTTTTATATGGCTCTCATTAAGCCTTACAACAATAAGATTATATCTTTTTTTGGGTTTTGTTTTTGGAAGGGATAATGATTTAATTGATTTATGTCTTTATAGCATCATTTGCTTTGTAGGTATCAAAAACTTATATATTAATTTTTCCAAGAGCTTTTATTTCAAGGGGCAATTTTATCTTAGGTACATTACTAACGCGTGTAAAAGGGCTTTGTAATTTAAATAACATTGTAAATTAATGGCTTATTGTTTTCTCAGCTTTCTATAATTTGACAGGTAAGTTCCATTTATTGAGTCCTCAAAAAAGGAGTCATTTGACAATCGCTTAAAAATACCTTTGTTGTATCAACCAACCAGTATATTTCCAATAATAAATTTAGTTCACGATCGCTTCAAGTCTGAATCACTGTTAAAATTTTGCTGTACTGTATTTCATTAAATATTGATCTTATTGTTTGAGAAAATAAACTTTTTTGCGAAACTTTCAATTTATCTCAACTTTTCTCTTTTGGTATTTTCCGCTAAAACACAGAGTTTTCAAAATAAATAAAGCAACTTTAGAAAGGAAATTTTTTAATCCCTCATTTGGAGCTTTAAAGCTAAGTTTCTCAATGCGTTTACAATAATAACGCTCATTATCGTTGTTTTTTGTTCATTCCACTAACTTCGAAACATTTGAGCGACGTTCATCGTTCTGACCCATTTCTTAAAAAAAGGTTAACGTGGACGTTAACTAAAGTAATAGTTGTATACCATTTAGTGGAACGTAGCAATGTTTAGCCTAATTTGTAGCCTAAGTTTATTATTCATGAAGCGTATTCCAACTCTTTTTCGAAAAAAACCAGACCAGAAAATACACCAGGGATTTTTATAAATTTTGCTTTCATGAATAAATTACAGAATGTGAAAATATTTCATTCAAGTTCCCTACAATTAAATAAAAATATCTAACTTTCAGTTTTGACTTAACTTTCTTATTAAACCATTTTGATATTAATCATTCTTGATTTATCAACAGTTTTAGCCGCATCCACGTATATCCTGGTTCTTACCAATTTCAGGTCTTGGAGAGTAATGTTTAACTAAGTGCAGCCAATTGTTGAACATTTTAAATCAAAACTGACTCACAATTATTAAGTACACGTTTTATGTAAAAATTTTTAAGAAATGTTTTTGTTTTTATTCATTTTTTCATGCGAAAAATAGATTCTAAGTTAAACAATAAAAACTAACACAGGATGCTCGTGGAGTAGTTGGTTTTAAAGAACTAGAAGATATTTCATTAGCCAGAGAAATGGAAACCGTTTTGATTTTTGTTCCTGAGTCTTCGAAAGTACAAATTTGAGAAGGAATCTTTATAAATTTTTCTAACAAAGGACTAGTTTTAATCTAAATTCCTTCACTAGAAATTAAAGATTCAAAAATAAAATTCCTGTTATGGATAATTATATTCAATAATTTTTGTTATTTTGAAATACCTTGTTCAATGTTATTTCTAGTTATTACAATAAACTTTCAAATAAATTCAATAATTTTATCAATTCATCAATAAATTCCAAATTAATAGGGAACTTAATTCTAGAAACTTACTGTGTTAGCATCTTGAGCGCCTTGCTTTGAACAATCACAAACAAAGTGTTCATCTGGAACTTGTATAGTAAATAGATTGAAAGTGTCATCGAAGCACCCGCAAATGGATTTTTCTTTCATAATTATCACTGAAAATTATTAAGAATCCGAAAAACAAACTTAAAACGAAAGAAATAACTTAAAATAACGCACGTTTTTCAAACGAAAACTAAATTAAATATTTTGTAAGATATTTATATATTTTATAACTAACACTATTTTAATAAAAAAATCATTGATTAAAAATATCACGATCGGTGTTTATAAAATTAGGTAAGTGGTTAAAATAAAATTAAATATAAAATATAAAACTCAAAATATTATTTGATTTCCATAATGAAAGGTAAAAAAGAGGTTATTTACAGCCTCAATAGGATTAATATTGATTAATATTACATAGGATTAAACAGGGAGATTGTTTTGATTTTCAAAATTGTTCAACTGAACTTAGTTGCAAATTGAAATACGATGCATATCAATATAATGCATTCAAAAATTAGCTTAAGACTTATTAAGTCCTAGGTAGGTATTTAGATATCTTAGTAGTTAGTACTAAACATTTTTAATTTACTAATTCATTTTCTTTTCTATTAATTAGTTTATTTTTTTAACTTTTATAGTTCTTTATACAAAATATTATTACCATAACTAAAATACAGACACATTAGGGAATAAATTACTACAAATAAGAACATGACAAAAGTGGTCCCCAAAGAACTCTAAAGTCCTGCGAGAAAGGGTTTTTGAAAATTCCAATCTTAAGTTGCAAAAAAGGGCTTTTAACTGATATATTTTTGATAATTTTTTTAATTCTTAACTATTACTTCATCTAACTAACGTCTAACTAACTTCGTCGTACTAACGTCTACAATCTACATGAAGATGTAATCGACTATTACTACTTTTATTTTTTTAACTTTGTTTGACAAATCGAAAAAAAAAAAACTATTAAAAATATAAAGAAATTCATTGGTAATGCCCTTACCTACGGCTTATATTAAAATACTAGTTATTCGATTTCAGAAAACTATTTTTTTAACCCCCGACACAAAAAAGTATGTTATAAGTTTGACTTGAATTTGGTGTCTGTCTGTGGTATCGTAGCTTCCAAAGAAAAAGTCTGATTATGATGCGATTTTTTTGTTTGAAAGCTGACGTGATCGAGATGGTTCTTAGCTTTAATTTATGTAGAACTGTTCAGGCGTTCAATAGCCACAGGCTCATTTCCTATTTGGCAAAAAGGAAGGTCTTACTATCAAAATCTTTAATAATATATAAGATATCAGGGTGGTGTCAGAATTGGAAAATAAAAATAAATGACGATAAATGAGTTATCAATACTTTCTCATTTAGACGACGGGATGACCCTACACTTTACATAAATCACAAACTAATCGCAACTTCTCTAACAGTACGATACCTAGGATTCCATTTAGGCAAACACCTAACGTGCAGTACACACATAAAGCTGAAAAGACAAGAACTAAACCAACGATTTGGACTATTACGTAGACTGTTAGGTCCCACATCTAAAATTGACGTAAAAAATAAACTGGCCATATACAAAGTTTTAATCTGACCTATATGAACGAACGGGATAGAACATTTAGGGTTCTGCTAACCCTTCCCATTTACAAAACATCCAATCCTTACAGTCAAAAATACTCCGCCGCATCCTAAATGCTCGTTATTACGTTAGAAATGAAGTCATACATAATGACCTAAAAATTCCATATGTAAAAAACTAAATCCAAAGCCGTTTCCAAAAATTCCATGACAATCTACATAATCATCCCAATCCTAATGTTCAAATTCTTTCTTCCAGATCACATCCAAGCAATCCTCCACGCCGTCTAAAACGGCGGTGGCCCCGAGACCTATTACAAAATCCCTAGAGAATCCCAACACTGGTTGGCTGCTCTCGTCAAATAACTCGTTGTGTCTGTGCACTGGATGAGGGTTGATTCCTGGTTCACGGTCAGGTCACGGAGTATATTGTATTTCAGTGGCACATGGCTCAGTGTATATAAAAGTAATACAGAAAGCAATAACAATTTCGTATAAAAATAAAAAATAATATTTAAGAAAATGTATTTTAATTTTTAAGTAGCTATTAGAATTTGGCTCTGTGAGTAATTTAAAAAGAATGAAATAAAAATAAAATTATAAATTTTAAGCCACCCCCGACAAAAAAAATATTTTTATTCTACTCATTATATCGTTGGTACTCGTCAGTTTAGGTTTTCTTAGAGCGCGTTCATGCGAGTCAACTTTAATTGAACGACAATTTTCAATCTTTTAGACCGTAGCGGGGTAAGCGACGCAAGAAGTGAAGCACAAACTAACAGAACCGGGATAAGCGACGCGAGAAGTGAAGCACAAACGAGCAGAATTGAAAGCAAATTGACCGGAGTCGACTCGATTGACTTTCAATTTCCTTTCAATACTGCTCGTTTGTGCTTCACTTTTCGCGTCGCTTATCCCGCTACGGTCTAAAAGATTGAAAATTGTCGTTCAACTAAAGTTGACTCGTGTGAACGCGCCCTTAAATTTCAATCGACTACTAAGACACTGTTTTATTTAAGTTTTACATATCTGTTGCATAAGTATAGGAGTAATTAAACCATTTTTAGGATTTATAGGTCTATTTATCTAAGCTGAAGTTTTTCTCGGAAGCATTGAATAGATATTCTTCCAAATAAAATTATTTTAATTTCCACGAGAGTTTTTTATGTATACGCCCGGTCACACTTTCGATGCTTAACTTCATCCTTAATTACCTCATTACATATAGATAAGATCTTCTGTGTTGAATGTATTGTTCAGGCAATTTCAGTAGGTACATTTGCTCTCTCATGCATTCAACTTAATGTTAAACAACTAGAAAAATTATGAAATTTTTAACTTAATAAATATTATTTCAACAAATTATATTTTAACATTTTTTCAATAAATATAATTAATTAATAATTCCATTCTAAAACAACGTGAGCGATTAACAAATAAATTGTAATAACACTCATAGTAGACAACATTATCGGAAATCCTAATCTAAAACAAAATGTAAACTTAAAATAGGATATTGATCCAAACATAAAATATCATACTTAAAAAAATCTGTAAAATTAAATTTATATCCATGCTGTTCTGCAATTCCCGCACAAATAACATTTGCAGATGATCCAAACAATGTTCCATTTCCTATAGGAATCAATAAATTAAAAATGCTTTAGAAGAATGAAGTTATTAGATATCATAGAAAAAAAATGTTAGGAATAAAGAATGAGATGGATGTTTATAACGTTTGATACTAAATCTGAAGGAATGTAAAAGCTAAAATATATTTCATCTAAGTTTTAGCAAAAGTGAATGGACCATATTGATTAGTCTTGAATAAAGATATTTCTTAAGAGTTGAAAAAATTAGGATTTGTTTCTATTTTAGAATCAGTATAGGTATTATGCTGCATAAACAGAAGCTTTTGTCGCTAACCCAATAAGCTCACAACATCACACTATATAACAATTCTGAAATATCAAGAGAACATTCTTTCGTTATAATAGGTTCGTTCTAAGCGACTCATAACTTGATCATTTCCTAATATTTCCGGATTTTAAAAGATTTATGATGTACGAACGTTTAAATCCCGTTCCACGCTGCCTTGCGGTGCTTCTGACGTGCCTTGAGTGGGTGAGTGTGTAACTCAAGCAAACCTGGCATTTAATGACGGTCGGATCTAAACAAGTGGTAGCCGATTCTAATTTTGGTTGTGGACTCGTTTAGGTAGACCTAACGGTCAGCCTAATGGTAGGCTTGAGCACAAAGTAATTGGAGATAGTTCTATTGGGTTCTTTCACACGCTCTTTTCAATGCTCGTGCAGCACCAAGTTATGTCGATTGGAACAAACCTAATATAACACAAGTTGCTCCTAAGTGGTCAAAAAGCGGGAAAAAATCCGTCTTGTTATTGAATTGAAGACATTCATTGTTTTTGATAGTTAATTTGAAATTTGAATGCTATTAAGATATATAGGTTGGTTATTCTCCAATTTACTCTCATCAATATTTATACCAAGCGATACTAAACCCACAAAAATTTAAATTGCATTGGAGTTCGTCGATCGTCTGCTTGGTCAAAATTCTCACTATCGTTTGACAAAATACAAAAGGCCTTGGTCAAAATATGTCGCTATTTCTCTCTTTAGTTTGGTCAGTATTTATATGTATTGAAATCATTATTTTAGCGTTTTAAAACATTTCCCAAGCGATTTTCATAGTTTTTCTTTTTGCTAAACTTTTTTGGAGCTACATTCTTTCGATTTGTGCTTTCAGATTGAAAATCAGGGAAAATGTAAACGCCAGATCGAACACAAGAAACCTGTAGCGTATTAATATAGTTTATATAAAACGTTTAATATATGCGTTGTTTAACATTGTGTGCTCACTGGGAAACGATCAATGTTTTATGTAAAATAAGAATACGTTTTAAATGTTTTTAGAAAATTTTAACAAAGTATTGTAATTTGTAAACTAAACATTAAGAAATCTTGTTATTAGTAGGTATTACCTCCCAAACAAGCACCAAATGACAACGCCCAAACCAGTGGCTGCAAGGGAATATTGAGTTCACGATCATCTGAAAGGACAGTGGCAATACGAATCATCATTGTTGTCAATGGTATATTATCTACAAAAGCCGATGCAGCTGCAGATACCCAAAGAATCAACAAAATCGCGACAGCCAACTGTTTTTCCTTATCTACTTGAATAATAACCGCTTGTGTTTGTTGGCCGATCCAATCAATAAGCCCTAATCGTGATAAAGCCTTCAAAAACAACCAGAACTTATACATTTGAATAATAATCAAAATCAGTTCCCACCTCCATTAATATAAACACAGATGCAAAAAACAATAACGTCGACCATTCTACTCTTGCCAGGATCGCTTCAATATTATCTCGATCAGCTAACAGCAGCAATAGCATCACACCTAAAAGCGCGGTCCAACCAAAACCTAAACGAGCTAAAAACCACCCTCAAGTCAAATCTATTAAGCATTATTTGTCTCTTATTCTTACAAAATTGAGGGATTGATTGGAGAAAAAATGCTGAAATTACAATAACTAAAATAAATCCGGATTTAATAAGTAAAACTCGGTCTCGAATCGGATATTTGCGTTGTAACTCTTCCAGCGTTTCTTTGAATCGATCACCATTCGGTTTGACCGAGTTGCTATTTCCCATTTGATTTTTGATTCTTATCCACAATCGTTCCATTTTCTTTTGTAAATTGTCGCGAATGGTATCATCGTGTCGTGAATAGCTGGACATTGACGCGGCAGCTCTTTGCCACACTGAAAGCTCGTGTTGTAAATCTAAAATAATATTTATTATGTTTATCTTAAAATTAAATATTAATAATTTGATTCATTTATCTTACTTTGAATTTCCTCTGATCTTAATTTACTTACGTCCCGAAATTTAATTCGCAGCACTATATATATTACTATGGCAGATATCAAAACGCCCAATCCCATATGAATAACAAAAGTAGTAAATGTTACTCCCTATAAATATTGAAAAAGTTATTAAACGTTCGAAGTGGTTAAATATGAAACCAAATTTTTATAGACTGTTTATAATAGGGTACCTAAGTAGTTCTAAAGTTTCAAATATACCTTCAAAAGATATTGCACAGTAACTATAATAATACACCAAAAGTAAGCTAGAATTTTTTTGAAGTTCTGTGATTGTTCCTCTTCACAAAAAACGTATTGAAATACAATCTTTGCTCGCTTCCCTATTTGATTCAAAGTTATAAGGAATGCTACCCTAAAATTTAAAATTAGTTTTCTACAAAATTGATAAAGATTTTTCTATGAAATTAAAATTAAAAAATGAAATTTTTTTCAGAATTTTTGTAAAATTACTAATGTTGAAAAATATTGTATATATTTTTGATGGTAGTTTTTTACGTTACCCTTAAGGTGGCGTTTTTTTCTAAAATACAGTTTATGTGTTTATTATTCGCCAACCATTTAAAAAGTAATTTTTGTGGAACAACACCAAAAATTAGTCCATCCAGGGACAGATTTGAAAAAGGCAGCTATGATTCAAAGTGTATTTAGTTAAAGCATTTATTACTAAGTAGTAAGTAGTACTAAAATTTTAGTGTCTATTTCAAATGCCTATTAGTTTTTAATATTCTCAAGTATTGAAAAAGTGGAAAAATTTATTCCCAAAAACAAATTGTACTTTTATTTAATTTTCGGTCTAGCTATAAGCTTTTCATTTTTACCCAAATCTTCATAATAAATCTATAATTTAGAATTAGAGCTTTTATTTTTTGATATATGTAGATATTGTTCCTATATACCGTTCTTATTTAATTAATTTAGTTTCAGAAATTAAAAAAAGTACCTTTTGAGATAGCGAATAATTTTAGGTATCTGAGCTTTAGTGACGACACACTGTGTGCTATACCCATAAATTAATCAGATATAATTAAGTGATAACTTATCAACAGTTTAATGGATAAACTTAAGAAACTTTAAATTTCCAGCTTGTAATTAAAAATAAGGAAAACACTCAGGCACGGATCTGTAGCAAAATATGTTGGTGGCGGCGGGGGGGGGGGGGAGATTTATTATATTACATTGTTTTTTTTTACACTCATCAATTATGAAATGAGTAAAAAGCATCAATTTACTAATTCCAATATCACGTAATAATTACTTTAACAGTGCTTTAATTTATAACATTCGTTAATATTATTAATTAACTTTTAATATTTCGGTTGGGGGAGGGGAGTGAACACCATAAAACTCCTTCTTAATTTGCTATTGAAAACATCAAAAGTTATACTTTAATACAGTTAAATTAGAAGATACAATTGAAAGAGCAATATATGCATTATTTTTTTTTTTTTTTTTTTTTTTGGTGTTTTAAGTCGCTTTAACAGCTAAGGTCATATCACGACTGTCTAAGCACAGAAAATTTCTGTTGGTCAATTATTTCTTAGGTCTAGAATCTTAAGTCTAGGATTCAACGGGGATCGAACTCAGAACCACTTGACGCATGAAGTGGAGAGAACTACCGCTCTAGCCACTGCGCCAATAGGTATATATATGCATTATTGTTTGCCTATACACTGGCAGTTAATATATCTTGAAGATTTGGAATTAGAAAATAAGGGGTCATAAAATAATAGGAGTACCAAATAAAGTGTATATATAACTGTCAGTCTTCTATAATATTGCACTTAGCAGTCAAAAATTTGAAAAATCTTCCCATATTCATAAATATGGTTTAATTAATAGCGATTTAATTGTGGCAATAAAGTTAACCATGTTAATCAGTTAACCATATAAAAACTTCTATCTACCTTCATAGTCCATCGTGAAAATGAAATATAAAATATTTATCTTTGTAATTATGATTGATTCTAGTTTACTCACAGCATTTATTATAGCCGAGTTTGAAGCAATAATAACATTTGGAGGATCTCCAATAGGGGTAATGGCTCCTCCAATATTTGAGTAAATCACCATAATCATAAGAATTGGTATTGGATTTAATTCCATGACTTCGCATAAGCTAAAAAATTGTCATATTTAAAAAGTATTGAAATTGATAAAATAAAATTAACTAAAGTTTTTTTTTACCGAATAGTAACAGGGGTCATTAACAAAACAGTTGTAACATTATCTAGAACTGAAGATAATGTAGCCGTGCAAAGACATAATGTTGTGACCAAAGGCCAAGTTTTTCCATTAGTAATCTAAAAAAAAAAAGTTAAAAATATTATCAGTAAGGACTGAACAACTATTATGAACATAAAAGTTCCAGTTTTCGAGGGATATTGAGGTAACCTTCTTTATTTTCATTATCTTTCGCAAACCTTGAAATTTTACTCAACCGACTCAACCTTGCAAAGGATAGTTTTTAAACAAAATGAGTTATGTTTAACGAAAAATATGACCTCGCGAATAAGTATTAAGTTGCATTTTTTACGTCTTCAGGTTAGTTCAAAGTTGAAGGAAAAAAATAATTTTGATTATATTTACATATTCATTCCTTTATTTCCGAGCATAAGAACAAATATAGACCTTAAACTCAATGGAAAAATTTTTAAAAGTACAATTTGATTTACGCTCCAAAAATTATATTTTTATTTGTTGTGATATTATGAAAAGCCTTTAATATTGTGAATACTTTAACAACTTTTATTTTATGGGTTATTTATATAGTTTTACTTACACGAAACACTAAGACAGCTAAATAATCGAATACACCCGTTTCGGAAAATATAGCAACTAAAATCATCATTGAAAACAACAGTAAAAGAGTTTCTACATCAATCCAAGAAATAATTTCTTTCATCGAAGGGCGAGCGTTCAAAGCTGCTAAAATAGCAACCGACATTGTGCTTGCTAACATAGCCGCTAATGTTCGATGGACAATCTAGAAAAAATAAATTTTCCATTATTTGAATATTTTAATCGTCTTACTAAATATAAAAAATACCTCAAAAATAATTAAAAGGTAAAGTCCTAATAACAACAAAGCTCCGTATATAACTCCATCTTCGATGTTAATTGGTAAAAGATTATAAGCAAAAGTAACGGGAAATACTGTATGTAAATTAGTTCGAAATTTTAATCGTAGCCGACAATCTGTCATAGCTGGTACTGGGGTTTCTTTCAGTTGAAACACTTTCTTCCTTTGAACTTCTGGTACAAATCCAATCAAATCAGAAGACACAATTGGAATGCGCCATTCAACTGATATATTCTTTAACAAAAAAAAATTAAAAAGTTATAGGAATTTTTTTAATTTTTAATCACTAGTGATGATTCAAAACAAAAACTTTTAAAGAAGCAAATTTTTTGGATTGTAGTTTTCCAATCTAAGTCTCTTAAAATTATTATTAAAAATTGTTTCTTGTGTTTAAAATTTGAATCTTTTATGATAAAACTAAAAAAAAAGTTTTAATTTCATATAAGTACATAAAAAAACCATTACTGATAATCACCAAGAATGTGAATCCCTTTTGCATTTTAAAAGATTCTTCCTATTAATTTTTTTGGGTAGAAAATTATTCTATAGGCACCTACATAGATTATTTTAAGCGTATTATTAAAATTATTGTTAAATCATTTTGATTGCGGCCAACCAAAAATGTTGTCATGATCCCGACTTTAAAAACCTTTGATTAAGGTCGAGACGCAGAATTTTTTCCTTATTGTTCAATTTATCAGTACTTGGGTAATAAAGCTTTGCTCAGAATTTACACTTAGATTCTTTGTTGACAAAACGGCTAAAATGTTTAAATTGCAAACGCAGTTTTTCTTATTAAGTTCTCAACTTTATACTTCTTTCTGTTATAAACAAAACCAATAACGTTTTAACGTTTGTTACTATGTGCAACAATCAATGGTGCAACTTTCCATGCACGTATGTACATTCAAGGCATTCCGAAATATTAACGGATAGGCAATCCTTTATTCATCAATGTATAATAATATTACCCCGTAATACAAACTTGGAAATACGCAAAAAATAAAGTTTCCCCAAAAATGGCACTTACAATTAGCTAGATACATTTTTCAGCAACATTATGCACCATAACTAATGCTGCATTTCTTGGTGTTTAGATCTCTCAACTTACAATAAAAATTTACAGGACCAACGAAAAGATTTTGTTAAAATTTTGTTGACTCTCACTTGCTTTAAATGACGAACAAAACACTATATCTTATTCTTTCCACTTAACAAACCATTACTTAACATCAAATCTGTGAGTTTAAACCAAAAAATATGATGTCCGAGCAAGCATTTGTTGGTACGTCGATCATTTAGTTAGAAACTTAGGGTGCGTTCCACTAAGCGCACAAAAGGCCTAAAATGTTCTTTCAGCCGTTACTTGACCGTAACAGAAAAAACATTTTGAACGTCGCAATTGTTTAGTGAAATGCATATGACAAAACAAGTTAAGAAAATGCTGATTCAGTTCAACCAAATCAACAACCTTAAAGTATTTGTTACGATTTATACTATAAAGATCTATGAAAATATTAAATTCCATAAAATAAAGTATCTAAATTAAATTCTTATTTTCTTTAATCGAATGAGATTATTTACCTAATCCTATTTTAGTGTATGTAAAAAATTAGTTCTTACTTGAACGGAGTCTATATCGTATGATTCAATAACCTCAGAAATATTATCTGGAATAAAATTTAGGCCTACTAATTCGATCCAAACGGTAATCCAGTGCTTCGATAAATTTCCATAATAAGAAGGCAACAATGCGCCTTGGAGCAAAATAGTCAACTGATTTGTTACGGGATATTCAGCAATGAAGTGTCCTATTTAAAATAGCTGTAATTAAAATATTTTAAATCACAGTACAGAAAAATACCTCGAACGTGTTCTGAGGGTGGGACCGACACCTGATGCATCATTTGAATGCGTTCATTGCGTGTGATTAACGCATAACAACAAGACATCCAACAGATCAAAAGTATAAGCAGTTTTACATAGCGTGCCCATAAAGGCCACGTTGAATTTGATGCAGTCGGCTTCGAATTCAGTCCATCATGATTATTGGATGTACCAGCTCCAGGACTATCTGGAGTCGAATCGCAAACTTGTTGAATTTCACTAACTACTAACGGATTAGTACTGGTGCATCCATCATCCGAATCAGAATCCAATAATCTAAAATTAATTCAAACATTAAAGGGAAAAATAATTAATTCGTATTGTACCGAACATCTGGAGATGTTTTTATAAAAATTGATTTATTAAAAACTACATTTTTTTCTAAAGTCTCCATTATGTTTAATCGAAATGAAAAATATCAAACTGAAAATCTTTTTCCTTGAAGCAAATATCTAATAAACAGTTTTGGTTTATAATCAAAATTATTCCAGTTTCAACAAGATTATAATACAATATGAATTACCTTAAGCTGTATACAATGACCGTACAATTAAAAGAAAAAAAAATCGATTTTTTGACAAATCTAAAATATTATGATTAGTTTTATTGCTTCATAATAGCGGTTTAATAATAACGATCATAATAACTATATCCAAAAAAGTACAGTGAATCTTTCATTCATATAAAAGGTAAATAATTTTTTTTTAGATAAAAATCAACAAAAATACTTTAATGACGAGAAAATATTATAAATAATTTGTTAATATTTATTCAGATTCTTGTTATTTTGTTATGAAATTACGAAGTTAGTTAAGGGGGCAATGAATCGGGATGTACAATGAATGCAAACTGAATATTAGGTTGCGATGTTTTGCCATAATATATTAAAGCTTCCTCAGGCTCTCTGATGCATGCTTTGTATTCTTGTTCTTTTGTAGTCTTACATATCAAAATTATACATAAATGCTTTCTATTTTAAAACGAATTTAACTCGCATGTTTAATGTCTATGAAAATTGTTATCACCATCTGGCCAAATTCGCTTTAAAATAACTATACAGGATGTCCCAGCTAGACCGGCCATTAGAAGTTTCTGGAGAACCTAAAATAATAGAAATTTCAATTAGATTGGAACTACCTTCCTAAAATATTTTTAGTTTTCTTACACCTCCGGTTATACCGTAAGTAGACACTAAAATCGTTATTTCAAATGGCATGCCCTATTTGTTTTTTACATATTTCGATTGAATTAATAATTCTCAGTATCTTTCATAATAACAAGATCTCATTTAATCCTTAAGGTTTGCGAGAAAAAAGACTTTTATTGCAAATTTTGCAACAAATGGACGTCTTGTAAAACGTCCGTAACTCTCATATTAAATTGTGTAGAAAGTTTAACATAGGCTCGTTTGAGAGCTCAAAGATGCAGTTACACTCGAAATTATAAAAAAAAAATTGATTGTCTGTAAAGTCGGTTTACGGACGATAGTTTTACGTGATAACGTCATAAAGAACACCTAATTGATGAAAAATTGCGTACTTTTATGAATTGAATTATTATCACTGAATTATCATTACTTTGTATAATACAAAGGAGTTAATTGAAAATTAACAATTTTTTCAAAATGAAATCAGACTTAAAATTATGAAGGAAAAAATCAATTAAATTTTATTAAGTAAATTGTAAAAGAAAAGCACAAAGCACGTTGTCTTAGGTAAGGGCGGTAAGGGCGGTAAGGGCACCAACTATCAATATATCAAAATATCATTAGTTGATATTTATTTCCGAATATCAAATTCGATATTTTTTAAGAGCTTTATTATATATAATTATAATTTATTCCACTTATAGTTATTGACAATTTTTCAAGTAATCGCGTTTTAGCATGAAAATATCGACCTATCGAAGTATCCATATTTTTTTACTCTGCATCTATCGATATTGCTTATAAATATCGATACGATATATATCGATATATTTTATACATTTGCCCATCCCTACGTTGTCTAGGATTCAACAATAATATCGTGCCTCTCTATCACTTCTATCGCGTTCTTGCTTGCACGCACAGGCTCAAATGTAGGTAACGTGACAAAATGGCCGAACTTTTTCAGACTTGTTGTCGTAGGTCATCAATTTATAAGACGTTATCACGTCAAAAAAACAATTATTTGTTGTTACTAAGTATCTCAACGTGCATCGTAAAGTAACACGTGCTGAATTGTGCAAAATATCAATTATTTTAAATGGCACCACCTAATTTTATTTATCTTGTAATTTTATGCTCTTCTTAAAATTCCTCACATTTTCATACTTCATATCCCTATAGCCAAGTGTAAGGGTTTTCGAGTTATCGTTTAAAATAAGAAAATTCAACGTTACATCTGTAATTTATAACCGAGTTTTATGCTGTATGGCCAAAAGTAGTTGGCCATATTTTTATAATTCTTTATATGTATAGTAGGGTGTTACAAAAACAAAACTAAATTATTTTTTTCTCATGGTGTCCCAAAATTGATAATATAGTGGTACCAGTGAGATACGAATTTAATTTGTTCTGTGATCATCGTCGTATGGCAAAAAAATCGTATCTCAAAGCAATTTTTGTCATTTAAAATAATTTAATATATATTAATGCGTTCTAGTAATATGAAACTAACCCAAACCATAGTTAAATTGCATATAATATACACAATTTGTATATAACTAAACGAGTTATAACACACATAATGTTAATTAATTTATTTATTTTGTATTTTCGGTAACTTCGAAACAACGCTTGAAAAGATGCTTCGTAAAAAGTTTCTTAAAATTGGAGATAACTTGTTGATCTAAGGGCTGAAGGGTAGACGTTCTATTGGGTGGCAGATAGACAATTTTAATAAATTTATATTCATCTAAAAGGTCATCCTCAAGGCCAGGAGGGTAAGCGAGAGCATTTTTAAACAGAAGGATACACTTAAATGGTAGACCATTATCGATTAAGTATTTTTTCACTGAAGACCTAAAAACTATGTTCTTCCACTCAATAAAATTGCACATCGCAAATTCGTATCTCAAACAATACAGGATTTTTATTTTTTTTTTCACTACTATATAACAATTTAAAAACAGGGATTTAAAGGAAATTTCACGCTCTACAAAAAAGATCAGTAAAAAAAAATTCTTCAAATCAACCGTTTCAAAGATAACGAAGTATAAAAATAACAATAATTAAAAATGCTTAGGTAATATTTTCCAACTTTGTTCTTAAGAATGTTTTTTATAGAGCGTAAAATTTCCTGAAGTGAAGAAACATGTCTTACTTAATTTGCCATATTCCCTCGCTATTTTATACTGATTCTTGTGGGAAAAAATTACGTAATATTCGCGAGACCCGCCCGCTCCCCAAAGATTAAATGAGATTCGGCAAAACCCTCGCCCCGGTCCTTCTAAACGCCGCAAGTAATTAACTAACACAATGTTTGGTGGGTATGCAATTTCTTACTCACCAATGCATAATAAACTCTATAATAGAAAACCTGTGGCACGTCTCCTGCAAACACCAAGCTTTTACTTATTTACTATGATAGTTTTTTTTCTGTATTAAAAAACACAGAATCAAAAAGTTTAAAAAGATAGTGCATAATTTGTTTTAAAAAATATTTATTAAAAATTGTAAAAAAAAAATAAAATTATTGCAAGTACATAGTAAATAGAATCGCATTTAGATGCAAGCTTACGCTACGCGGTTGTACAATTCAGATTAAAAACATTTCACAATTAATGTTTTTTTAGTTTCTTTTAACAACTAATATTCATTTTTAACGATTTTTGAATCATAATCGAAGATGACTACATTTAAAAACAATTAATCTATAATAAAATGTATTAAAAATCAATACAATAAAAGCATTTTAATATAAAACTAGAGAAATTTAGGTCCCATATGGTTTCCTCACAGCACAATTGACAACTCTTCGTCGAAAAACGGGGGTCATCGAGAATAGTCTTGGATATCTGTAAAAATCACAAATTTATAATTAGTATGTTGTTGGCAGTTAGTACATTTGACTAGAAACTAGTAATCAGGTTCACAAGAGTAATCGTTGTCTTCTTCTTGAAGAAAATCCTGGTTAAAAAGCCTTGGTGTATCACGATCCTGACGTGGTGTTGCAAACTCCTAGATGCCACGTTCACTGGATATATGATTGAACTTTCCATCCTTCGGTATCTTCTTCTTCATTTTGATGTTTTTTTTTTGTCTTTTTGATAACTCTTTAGTGATCATTTTTTTTTTTTTTTAATAATAATACAGGTGCTCCAAAATTTTATTTGGCCAAGCTATCTTTTTTTTATTTAATATATAAAATATTTGTACTCGGCATCTTTTCATTCTTATTCTTTTTTTCTTTCTTTTTTTTTGGTATTAATTTTTTTACCATTTCTTTTTTACCGCAAAACAAAAAAACGGAGCACCTTCATTTCATTTTTTTTTTCATTTTTTTTTTTCCATTTAAAATGTTTACATAATAAGAATTACAAAAACATCTTTAGTATTTCTTTTGCATTTACCCAAAGTACATTAATTCTAAATTTATATTTATATAATTACTAATAAATTTTAAAATGATTACGTAATGTTCATAATAATATTGTTTCAACTTATGACAAAGTAATTAGTATATAAAATATACTGTGGGATTTTAAACAATATTTGTCTTAACACCTAAAGAAGAAAAAAAACTTAAAACTGAATCATTTTATATGTGCTATCTGCCTTTCAAAAGCAGAAAAGCGAAAATTTGAAAATAATAAATAATTAAATCACTAATTCAAGTTTTAATTATAAACCATCATTGAAAACATAACAACCAATACATTTTTAATAAAATTTTGATGGCTCATAAGAAAAACAAGCAAAACATTAAAAATTAGTTTCTATAAAAACTAAATTTTCTAACGTTCAACTACTAAAATATGACTAACTTTATGAAAAAATCAAAATTTCACAATGAAAAAAGAAAATATTGAAAAACACTGAAATCTAATCTACAAATTCTTAGTAACATCAACGAAAATATGAGACGAGAAAATGGTGACTCAAAGTTTGATGATTTTTGAAAGAACCGTCGTTTGAATTTCTCGTCGATTTTGATGCATGGTCAACGCACTGCTATCGCCTCCATGATCTATCTTCTTCATTTTCTTCCTCCTCTTCTTCATCGTCTTGGAGTAGCGTTTCCTCCGATAAATCCACCAATTCCGTAGATAACTAATGAGAAACAATTTAAGTTTTACTATACTATGTTAATTGGTTTAAAATATTATTTGTATTACCTCATCTTCAGGCGCTAAATCTAATAAATGATCATCGTCGGATTCATTTAATAACATTGTACGGCTCTCTCCACTTCTTCTACTTGTACTTAGTTGATTGCTCAATTGAACATTTGTACACCACGTAACTGACAATGTCCGGTCCTAAGAAATTAAAAGATATTTAATAACTTTTTGACAGCTCACATAATTATCGTTCGAAACACAACTGACACAATACAACTACTTCAACATAACTAACACCAAGAGTCACGACATGACCATAGTTGTTAAAAGTGACAAAAATTTAAAAAAAAAATAACTTTTCTGTAATTGTAACATTGTTTGATGATCAAAAGTAAAGCTATAAAAGGTCTTCCAGATAAGGACAGACACAGAAAAATTGGAAAGTCTGCAACGAACTTTCAATCAAAAGGTTCCTAAAAATAGGGCTGCCACCTCTCCCGATTTGAACGGGAGACTCCCAAAATCGTACACTCTCACTCGATTTTAATAGTTCCCGACTTTTGTAACGAAAAATTTTTAGCATTGAAATTAATTTTATTTTTTCAATTAGGAATCCCGCTATGATAAATAGGACTATTAACTTGTTTAGAATACATACATTGGGTTTACTTTTTTGCAAATTTTTAAGAACAATGTGACAAATTTATTGGCTCAGACGAGGTTGATTGTATCATCTTACTATTTCCAACTTCATGAAATGTAGAGGTGGCAACTCTACTAAAAAAGCATAGTACTTCACCTACTTTTAGATAAAGGTATTGTAATTTTACGATTACTTATTTTTATCTAAAAAACGTTTTGTTGTATCTAAACAAAAAGAAATGGAACTTATTAATTGACTCAATCATGCCTTATAATAATTTTGGTAAATGAAAAATTTGAGAAACAAATAATATTTATGGCAACATAATTGGTTTCCGTAATTGTTGAGGGTTTTAAGGATACAAAGACAAAAAACTAGTTTAAGAACAAATTAAATTTTTAGATTACAGTGGGTGATCGGTTAACGGACAGTCCGGATAACGAACACGTACATGAAAGATTTTTGTGTTCGGACAACGAACACATATTCGGATAACGAACTTAAACAAATATCACGGAGCGGTTATTTAGTGTGTATATTATATAATACCACAACGTATTTAGTGAGTATCGAAACTTTGTCAGTTGTGTACGCTAGTTGGTTTCTGTTCTGTTTCTGAACACTATAAAAATAACTAAAAAGCTGACAATGTTATGGGGCCCAAAAAGAATGGGGTGTCCCGAACTGTCCTCACCATAAAAACAGAGCAAGAGATTATAGTTAATGTAGATGCTAAAGTAGGCTGTGCCTGATTAATATACAAGACTATATAAATATGTTTTTTTTTTAATAAACTTACTAAGAAATTATACATAGTTTGTTTTTAATTTCATTTTTAAGGGTTTCCGGAACGAATTAATTGATTTCACATAAAATCTATGGTAAATCGATGATCGGTTAACGAACAATTCGGATAACGAACATAGTCTTGGAACGGATTATGTTCGTTAACCCACTGTAATTTTAATTTTAAATTGAAAATATAATCAGTTATATAGTGCAAAATATTTAAAATTTATGTTTAAAATCTAATTTATGTCTAGTTATATCACCTAGGGCCTAGGCTATTTCTATTGAAATGTGTTGTAATCTAGAAATTTAGAAAATTCTAAAGCTACGGAGCTTCACGAGTAAAGCATCTGGTGTATAAGCGAAGAAAAAGTAATACACCAAAAATGTTCTCAGCAAATTTTTAATTTTCCTAATAGTTTGACTTTTACATCTAATAGCAGTGGTCTAGAGTTTTCTAAAATATCACCTAAAAGAAATCTTCTTCCATTAAAAGCTAGTGCCATTTTTACACTAAGAGCATAGTTGTAACTGACACTTAATAAGAGTTTTACTATTTTTCTAATAAACGTACCTGAAATTGTTTTCCTTTTAAGATGGCAATTTCAGCTTCTTTTCGAGTCTTGAAATTAAACACTACGCTTGGAGTTGAATCATCCGTCACATAATCAGTTATCGCTCCAAATTGCTAAAATAAAAATAATATATTTTAACTACTGTTCCATAGCATAAAGATATCGCAGTCGATTCCTATAATCAGCCTCTGTCATGAGCCTTCCTAGTAATACATCGTGGCGATATATTTCTTACAATATATCGCTTATCGTGTTTGATCTTAATATAAATGGCATCTTAGAGTAGTTTTCTCTCTAAATTAAAAAAAACCATTGCCGTACTTAAAAAAGACAAGGTCCCCAGTGACTAGTAAGCAATGAAATACAGTAAAATTAGAGGTTTGCTCCAAACGACACACGGGACGACCATTTCCGTGTATGAACGGCTAAATGCCGTTCCGTTGAACCGGGTCATGTTTATGCACGTTCTTTGAACGGGTGAGTTTGTAACTCAAGCGAACTTGTCACGTTATGGTGGTCATATCTAAACACGTGCTAACCGATTTTAGTTTTTAATGCGGCATCGTTTACATCAACCCAACGGCCAACCTGATGGTAGACTTGCGCACAAAGTAATTACAAACAGTTCTTTTTAGTTCTTTTACACGCTCTTGTATGCGACCAAGACATGTCGATTGGAACAAACCTTAGAATATAAGAAACTTTTATAAGAAACTAACTTTTTTAATTTCGCTACCATGGAAAATGTACTTTATTAATGATTCCTCTGAAATACCGTATTAGCCCGATTAGAACGCGATATTTTTAGACCATTTATATTCCGTTAAAAAATCGACTCGCGCTAAATTCGGAGTTTAAGTAATGTAATGTTATTACCAATTATTACCTAAATAAATTCTTATTTGATTGAATTTTACTTGTTTTGAAATTTTTATAAATATTTTTTTTCTAAATATCTTTATAAAAATTTAAGATTCGCGTTAAATTCGAGGCCGCGTTATATTCGGGGCTAATACGGTAATTATAAAATAATCAATTGTCACTTAACGACAAATCTTGTGAATTTCTCGATTCAAACAATAATTGTCGATCCACACTACGTTAAAAAATACCAAAAAGAAACGAACATCGTGTCATAAACAAGATTTTTTATAAAGTAGCAATTTACAGAATACGAATTTGAATTGTCATTTCACTTGATAAGTGACACGACTTACGGTATACGCCCAACTAATTGATAAACAAAATACATTTTTTCCCAGATTTTTAAAAGACTCAGCAATTATAAGCCTATGTATTTGAAGAAAGCATTATTTTTGTTTGGAATTTAATTTAGTATATAATTTGCATTTTACAATGTTTCTAGCGTATATGACGTCTTTAGTCCATTCCTAATAAATTATATCGTATGAAGTTTGTACTAAAAATGTCGTAATTAAATACAACAAGTAAAATTTAGAATCATTGATTAGTTAAAACACAAAACTCAAATTTTCCTAAAATTTCCTACCCACGGTGCCAAACATCATAGGCTCTATTACCAGAAACTGATTTTACATATCCACTACGTCATGAACATAAAATTTATAAGGTACTTACAGCGAAATGTGCCAACACTAACATCTTTTCATCAAGCTCATAGCCTGAAACCAACACTTTGGTAGGACGATGGTCAACACTTGCATTAGCAAATGAACGTCGAGATGTTAACCGGGCAAACTTATTACCGCGTGGCACTCGTAAGCTAACATGACCTCGACGTGACGGTGGAATACCCAACGTTTGAGCGTAACGCTTAAGCTCCAACACCCGTTTTTGAAGGTCCGAAGTATCAGCTCCTTCCTGTTGCTTCGTAATTAAATCCAATTCAGCGTCCAACAATTCTTTCTGTGCTTCATCTTTTGACTTGCGAACAGTTTTAATTTTTGCTGCATGTACAACTGAATTTGCAGTTGTAGACGCTGCCAATTGTTTCACCGTATCGGTTAAGTTCTTTTGTATGTCTGCAATTGATTGTTGCAAAGAATGTATTGCTTGTTTCAAAGCTTCCCGTTGGCCACCTTTCACTTTTTCTAATTTGCCAATTAAAATCTTTTGCTGTTTCAGTTGTTTGTCTAACAGCTCTTGTTTTCGTTTGATTAAATTTTGTGATATTTTAACAGCTTCCTTACGTTTCTCTTCTTGTTTTTTCTTTAGCTGTTCTTTGGCAGCAAGAATTTCTTGTCGTTTTTTAATGGCAGCATTCGCTTGAGCTTTACTTTCTTGTACTGATAGGGCATCTTTTTTAGAAGCATTTGATATAAATGTAGTTTTTGAGAAATTGTTGATAGGTTTGTCTGGAGCTCCGTCCTCTTCAACAGTTCCCGTAACATTGTTACTACTCGCGTTTCCAGCGGAGGCCTTCGGTTGAACCAAATTCAATACTTTATTATTATTAATTGAAACGTTTGAATTTCCCACAGTTCCTAAACGTTCTTTCACGGAGCGCTGACTAACGTTCACTGGAGGCGGTACATTTTCTTGTTTGTTATCGCCACTGTTATGCCAAAATACTTTGATAAAACGATTATTTAACACAGCTTCTGTGCTTCGATATGCTGCATTTGCCTCAGCATGACTAGAAAACGTGATCAGAGCAGCTTCTGGATCTCCTTCGAAACTTACTTGAATATTGATTATTTTCCCAAACTTGCTAAAGTGGTTATTCAAATGTGTGATATTATTTAAACCACGTGGTACTTTTTTAAGTTCTAACGAACAGTTGATTGGGTTTTTAACACGAGGGCCTAAACGACCATAGTCGAAAGTAGGTTTCTTTTTAATATTTATCGAGTCTTGAATCTGCAAATAAATACAAATAATGAGAAAATTTTGAAACTAGAAGCAATAGATTAAAATATATACCGGCATAAAATCAGTGGTACGAGGATAAATTCCTGATTCTTCAAAACGCGCGGAATTATCCATAACAGGTACATTGATGAGTTCACGTTGTACATGATTGTGGGTTCCCGGGGGGCCACTTAAACCAGGTTGAACGGAACCTCCAGGTATGCCTGGACCTCCCGGTCCTGAATGAAACATTCCACCTGGTGGAGGAGCATTCATTGGACCACCACGAAAATTATTTCGAGGATTCCACATACTAGGAGCACTTGGGTTATATTCTGGGGGCATACCAGGATGCATTAGTCGTGGGGGCATATGATGAGGATGCATTGGCCGAATCATTGGTGGTGGTAGAAGACCTGGTGCTATTTGTAACAAATAATGTCGAAGATAACAAATTGTGTTTGTTATTTAATTTAATTATTTTAACTTACCATCATGAGGTGGTTGTCCGTTTGGACCAAAAGTCAAAACACTACTGAGAGCTGTATCTTCTAAAACAACGGGATCTACACCATGATCATAAGGACATAATTCTCCACGCATGCAATACCCTTTTTCTAAAAATAAAAAATAAAATATTTAAGTTTTCGGGAAGAGATTTTTTAAGTCAGTTAACCCTATTTAATTGCAGAGTCTCAGTTAGTCCACCGATTTTTTTTTCAAATTTTCCCTCTTTAAGTTAAAATTGCTGTTTGTGTTAAAATTAACAGAAAAAAAAAAAAAAACAATTAACATACGCGACGTTGAAAGTAATATAATATGTGAGATATATTATGATATATTATATGAAAAAGTGTTTTACAATTTTTTGATAAATATATTCCTTCAAACTTTATTCAAGGTTAAAGTTGGATTGATGATAAATTTTTCTAATTTTTTAACACAATCATCAACTTTATGGAAAATTTTTATAGGACATTTTTTGTAGAGCATTTTATTCTCTTTAAGTTATCTCCATTAAAGTTTTTTATATTTCGAACAGGTTGTAAGTTATTCGCATTAAACTGATTTTTTTAATATTCGTTATTCTATTGTTTGAAATTGATTATATTACAATTCATCCAGTTTAATACGAATAGCTTACGACCTGTACGAAATACCAAAAACTTTTATAGAGATAATTACAAAGAATTAAATTCTCTACAAAAAATTACCTTTGAAAATTTCCCATCAAGTTGATGGCTGTATCAAAAAATTGAAAAAATGTAAATTATCATCAATCCAACTCTACCTTTAAATAACATTTGGAGGGATAAATATATCAAAAAATTGTAAGATATGTTTTTTGGGGGGCGTTAAATTTTCTACGAGAATATATCTTGGTCATTCCAAAATATTGCTCTCGACGTGCGAATAAATTTTCGATAAATATATATATAATATTGTTCTCGATAAATTTTCAAAATGCAAGAGAATGTTTTTCCCGTGTTATTTAAAAGGAAAATGAAAATTTGCAATACGGCACCTCTTAATTTTAATATAAAGTGTTCAAACTTTCACGGTATGCTATGTTCATCATTTTGATATAATCAAAAAATCAATGAATGAAAATGATTTTTCACAGACTAATGTCTAGATTTGCAATGCATCATAACAAGCTATTTGAAAAAATTCACACAAACTCGTCCTAATAAAATAGCATATGAAATCAGATGAATAACATTTAATACGAATTCGTATCTAATGGAACGACGCCCATACGCAAATAGACCCGGTGCTATTAAAAACGTAATTAAAAGGGAACTTGACCCAGATGCTTTATTAGGGGGTTAAAATTATTCATAAATTACCATCAAAGTCCCTGCATCTTCGTTTTGATTGAAAATTTGATGCAGATCCTGATGCTGGTTGTGATGCATTATCAGGATTAGCTGCGACCACAGATTGTATACTTTGCGTACTGCTAGTCAATCTCATATCAGTATCGCCGTGATTTGAATCTTGCGTAGGAGTTCCAGCTCCGGATAACGGTTCTTTATTATCCTTTAAGTCCTTGCTTTTGTCTTTATCGGAATTGTGTTTATCTAAAAATTGGATAGTTAGAATTTTTAATTTTATTTAGTAGTTTTGTGTTATTACCAAGTGATCGAGAACGGGAGCGTGAATGTGATCGAGGAGGTGAACGATTTCGATATCTTCCTCTGTGACTGTGACGTGGTGAACGATTTCTTGGTATTGTAGGTGAATTTGAACGAGACCGACGCCGTTCATAGCGTCGTGGTGGAGACTTGTTACGCCATGGGCGACTACGATCACGACGTTCTCGTTCACCCCGTTCACGGGAACGATCGCGTGATCGTGATCGACGACATCGGTCCCACGATCTGGAACGTGATCGGTTACGAGATGTTGAACGATGACGAAGTCGAGCTGATCGTCCACCAGTCGTAACGGCGGCTTTGTCTTCTTTTTCTGAATCAGATTTTTTCAACTCTCGATCCCGTGTTAACTCTTTCTTGTGAGTAACTGGCACTGTTTCGAGAGCCTCACGATCCTTTTTTACACCGTTTACAACATCTAGGTTGAGATCTGGTAGGGATGATACAGGAATGATTGGTTTCACCTCTTTGGTAACATTAAGTTCTGCTGGTTCAGTTTTTGCCACTGATGTAATATTTGGGTTTGGTGGATTTGCATTAGGTATAATTGGTGTGGCAGGTTGTAAATAGTCTTGTTTTTCCAAAGTTTTAAACAATAATTCGACGAATGGTCGGGTTTCTGAAAATATAAAAAATTAAAAACTTATTTCAACGAAATTTTAATTAGGAATAACCATTTTTTATCGACGAAATGTTAAGTTTACTGAATTTCGTGTGTAAAACCGACATTTTATAGATTCGTGCACTCGAAATACGTACGAAAATAAATTTAGAGGCTCGATCAACAGTGAGAGCAAATGTAAAAATAGTTCACTCTCTAATAAAAGAACCAAATGTTCAAAAGTTCTATTTATAGATTGATTTGAAATGCAAACAGAGCACAGTCCATGAGTTTTACAATGATTTGATTGCTCAAATTTGAACTAGTTTTAATGCTAGTTAAAAGCTTAAGTGGTACAATACCTTTTTCCAAAAATATGTCCAACTGTTCAACCATGCCCTCACGAAGGGCGTCGATGGATTTATCTTTTTTAACCAAAGCGTATACATATTTGGCCAAAGCTTCAGGATCTGCATTACATCTAATAAAAAAAATAGATAAGAGAATAATCATTAGTGCAAATATAAAGAATTAGTTTACTATCAAAAATTGAAATGCTAAATTATTAATTTTATCGTGTTATAGAAAATCTAGGTTTCTCTCACGTTCAAAGTGAAAATGTTCATTTTTCTTGCGACTTACATTGGTTCTAGCACAGATGTGAGCCAGGCTTTGAAAGAATCCGGATTTTCAATCAGCATTTTATGTTTTCAGGGGTTATTTTTTAATCAACACTTATATAATAACGTTTCAATGTTGATATAGTAAACATATGTTATTGTTTGTAACAATAGAAGTGTTATAATTGCACGCAACAAAAAGACAAAGATATTGTCATTTATTTAGCTCGATAATATATTGAATTGAATCACTTTATAAAAATTTACACGAATTCACTAGCACAATCTGAAGTTTTTCTCGAACTATCCAAGCGGCCATTATTGGTCATTTAAGTTTCAACTGGAAACCGCCATTTTGTTTTTATCAAATCCGGTTATGTGTTTTTTCGCATGTCGCAGAATGATTCGGGATTGATTCTTTAAACGGCTTTAAATTGCTTTAAATGAGGAAAAATTCATTGAATTTATTCGCAACCGTCCGGAACAATTCACAAACATATTATATTTGTTCTCAATTGTAAAGATTGTAAACCTGGTAAACCTCCTGTGACGCGAAATTTAAAAAGTTTAAAATAAATCGTATAAAACGTACCATGGGGGAAAATAAAAAAAAAGTACATGTATTTATAGATTACATAATTATAAGTGGTAGTTTTACAATACCTATTTTAAAAAAAGATTTTATAAATATCTTTATTTCAATAATTTATATTTAAAGCTTAAAAGTACTTAAAGGGCTTGATAAATGCCGTAAATCCAATGATAACTGTTAAGATTAAATAAAGCGACCGGCTCTTCGTCTTAAGAAAAATAAACTTTATATTTTTAGACTCACGCTATATTTATTTGAATTTTTTTTAAACTTATATTGAAAGAATAAACCGAATAAGGGTCTACAAAGGTTTACACAAAAGGTCTTTTAAAGACTTTATACTCAAAAACTGTAGTATTAATTAGTGT
Organism: Sisyra nigra; assembly: GCA_958496155.1. Classification (NCBI taxonomy): domain Eukaryota; kingdom Metazoa; phylum Arthropoda; class Insecta; order Neuroptera; family Sisyridae; genus Sisyra; species Sisyra nigra. The sequence goes on along the minus strand of OY292316.1, from coordinate 30,593,542 downwards.
TCAGGGGTGAGCGATACTCTAGCTTGCGACAGGTATTAGGGGTAATCCATAAATTACGTCACACGAATTTCATGATTTTTGACCCTCTCCCCTGCCCTTGTCACAATTGGTCACATTTGTGAGAACCAGTGAGAACCAATCCCCCACCTTAGTGTGACGTCAAATATTTTACATCTACAAATAATAATTATTGAATTAAAACAGCAGTTTCAAAATTTGTTTTATGGGCTAAAGGGGTACTACAATTAGACAAAGTCTTATTCCAAAATCCGTTTCCCATGTCGTGCCCTCCCCTTGTTAGACTAAAATAGATTTTGAAATGTGACGTCACGAAATGTAGGACCCCTCCCACCCCCGTGTCACACAATGGCACACTTCATCGAACCCCTCCCTCCACGGTAACGTGTGATGTAATTAATGGATGGCCCCTATTGACTATTGTTTCAATTTTCAAAAAACAATATATTTTGATAGTTTTATAATTGATATTTAAAACTACTACTGAAACATGATGAAATTAGTTCAACTAATTAAACACATTACAACAATGGAAATTAACAATGAAAATATGTGATTTAAAAATTTATTTTAACACAACAGTACAACTACATTTTTTGTATACTTTTTGAATTTCTACAAAGTTTTAGTTTTTTCAATTTTTACAAAAATTGAACTCCGAAGCCAAATTGAACACCAGGTGCAGTTAAATCGCCAGGTCTGACCCATAAGGGCACACAGTAATTTAATTCAATAAGAGCCATTTCTCCTAAACGTAAAGCTATACCTAAGCCATAAGCCAAACGACAGTTTTCGAGAAGCTGGTGTAAATTTTGTAAGGGATCATCTCCTAAAAAATGAAAATAATGAATGCTTTGTTCTTATAGAAATCGCTTTACAGGTATACCTAGTTTAGATACATTGCTGGCATTTCCAAAGTTGACGAATAAATGCGTTCGAAACAAATCTCCAAAACCGCCTGAACCAGGACGGAATGGAAGTGGTGTGTAAAGATGAAAGGCCCCAGCCCAAAACATATTAGAGCCAGTAGCGTTGCTTCCACTATGAGGTCCAATTCCACGCATTTGAAATCCACGTAGTGTTAAGGGGCCTCCTAAATAAAACATATCGGGCAATCCAATAATCTTATCACTCACGCTTTTCAAAATGCCACATTGAAACGAGGTTTGAAAAATAACATCTTGTAGGATTGAATGGTTCGTTTGAAATGCTAACAAATGTTTAAGAAATCCAACATCGCCACCCAAACCAGCGAATTCTGTTGTCAATTGAAACAGTGAGCCACTGGAAGGAAAAAATCGTTGATCCCGTAAATCAATGTTTAGGACGTGGCGTAAGGCTGATTTTAGTTTCGGTCCGGTTTGTTCTCGAACAGTAAATGATGTTGTGCGATTTAAAATAGACACGTCTCGTATAACGCCTTCCCATTGGAAATTGTGATTTATATAAGAATTTTTCCGCACATGAAAATCTAAATTTACTCCTCGATCAACCAAACGATATCCTGACCATGGCCATTCTGATCCAGATTGAAACAAACTACTCGTAAAACTAAAAAAGAAGAGATAATTATTTCTTCAATTATAAGCATTATTCGAACAACAATCTTTTAGTTTAGATTAGTTCAGAACTAATTGAAAATACTCATACGAATATTAACCATGTTCATTATCGTAGTGCCATATTCAATAAGTTCTGACTGCTCTACGAACAAATTAAAATACTTACGTGGTATTATACTTGAATAAAGGTTTAATAAAAGCAATATTCATGTTATCTGTTTTACGTGATCCATAACTAAACTCTGTTTGAATTCGTTCTCCACGTCCAAATAGATTAGGTGTCTTGAAACTTATTACTAAATTGCCTTCCAAATTATTAGCGACTGCAGTTGTTATTTTACCAGAATATCTCTTGTGTTCTTTCACATAAAACGTAACCTGTGAAAAAGATCATTTAATTTTTATAATAGTTTATTTAGTAGTTAGTCATAGTAGTATTTAGTAGTTTATTTGAATGTTTCACTTTCCAAATCGATTAACTTTATAATATTTTTTAATCTATATATATTTACTCTTAACAATCGTAGAGTCTAATTGAAAGCACTTAATAATTTTACACAGAACAAAAATTTCATTTTTTCCTTATAAGTTGATAAATTTATTTCTAATGAAAATAAAATCGCACATTGCACAATCTACAGTATAAGTCATACGGAATATAAAATTTTAGATTTTTTTTTGGGTTGAACGGTTTGTTTTTCATCGAAAATAAAGCTTTACGTGAAATATATTTTTAAAAAAACTATGTGGGGTATGAAGGAGGTATAGGGACCATCTATAAACCACGTATCGAGTTTTCTGTAGCTTTTGACCCCTTTACTATGTAACACTATATCAGCGGTCGGGGAACTTTTTTAACCATTACCCCAAAATATTTTTACGTAACTAGATATTACCTCCTCATTTTAAAAAGGAGGCAATAAATGTAAATGTAAATTAAACATTTATTAAATTAATTAACACGGAAAATAAAAAAGTTGTATGAATATAGTCAATATGTAATGGACAAATAAATACAATTGTCATATTGGAAAACGAACATCCCAACTATCTGGCTGTCAATACTGTATACTACTGGATAATTCCAGCCACCATCGAAGGCTGAACCGCGTCTCATTTCTGGAGTTACATTTCAGAGAACCATTAACGTGTCTTTCCCACCGTATATTCATCATATTTGCTTAATGTCCAGGGACAGATTGGAAATTCAGAAAGTGGAAAAAAAAAATTTTTGGAAAAGACTAAACAAAAATTAACTCAATACTTCCCCCTTCAGGTTTTGGAAAAATTATGTTGTTTCATGTTTGACACAATAACTTCAAAGTTAGGGATCTTTGATTTAAATTTAAAAAATGCCATTTTTAACGTCCAGGATTTTTCGCTATTTCCCAAATTAAAAACAAGAGTAATGCCCGGACTTTAAGAGAAATCTTCCACGAGGTAATTTCCCATATGATTGGTTTTGTTTGAATAAATGAGACTGAGATAGGCTTAACAATTTACTCAAAAAAAAATCAAAGATGTGAAGAATTTAAATAAATGGATGAACATCCGAAATTAGAACCAAAGAGATATTCGATAAATTAAAATAAAAGAAGTAATCATATTTAAAGACCAACATGACTATAGTGATGGCGACAGACCCCATAGGAAATTGATTCGCAATTTACATTCGGTTTTAGATATTTTCATTACAGACATTTTGATAATAAATTAGAAGTTTGACTTACGAACATTTAAATCGGTTTAAATCGTTTGTAAAAATACTAAGTATTCACGTTTATAAAATAGCAAAGTAGAGAAAATTTCCTTGTTACCCCCAAGAAATTCATTTTTACCCCATTTGGGGTAATTTACCCCGGTTCTCCGACCGCTGCACTAAATAGACTGTCTTTTATTTTTTTATTTATGTCCTTTAGTAGGGTCGGTGACAATTGGGCGGGTGACAATTGGGCGGGTGACAATTGGGCGGGGGACAATTGGGCGGGGGACAATTGGGCGGGCGCAGGTTGACCTCATTCATTTTTGTCCATTCATTCATAAAATTGTTTTCATCACATTTTGTGAGTTTCATCGTCGTTGAAATTTCTTACAAAATTAAATTGCTTGTTGTTTGCCTTCTTATGACGCGTTTTTGGGACACTGAGCGCGGTGGCAGAAAACTCCAGCAACAGTTCTTTGCCGACGAATAAATCTTTGCAACGTCGACTGTGTAGGCATTTGAGCTGCAGCAGCAGGAGACACTGAATTGAACGCGACAGTGACAATTTCACTGGTTGCTTCACGCGTTGTACGTGCTCGATTTTTGGCGACACTAACGACGCTAATTACCTCATACAAAGTCGGATCAGGAGGATGAGTATGTTCTGAACGTATTTCTACATCAGCACCGGGCATCGGATTCAAAATTGTATGCAAGCGAGCTTTGCAAATTCGTTTCTTTTCACATTTCCAGTGTGTTTTTAATGTATTCTCTGCTTCTTTTACATAAGCATGACCATCGTAAAGCAGTTTTCGGCCACCGCGCTCAGTTTCCAAAAAACGCGCCATAAGAAGGCAAACAACAAGCAATTTAGTTTTGTAAGAAATTTCAACGACGATGAAACTCACAAAATGTGATGAAAACAATTTTATGAATGAATGGACAAAAATGAATGACCTAGGTCAACCCGCCCAATTGTCCCTGCCCAATTGTTCCCCGCCCAATTGTCCCCGCCCTATTGACACCCGCCCAGTTGTCGCCCGCCCAATTGCCCGGATCCCCCTTTAGTATTAATGATTCTCCCGGGAACTTGGACCGGGTAAAAGATTATGTCCTTTAACCGTACATAACATGAGAGCACACCCCTCCCCCCTGGTGGAGTGAGTTACATGGTTTATGGATGGCACCATATCTATATAATATATTATTATTATTACATGATTCGAATGGGAGATTAAGTGCTCATAAGCAAAGTTTTTCTCCTGGGCATATTTTTGGCATGAGTTTTTAACCTTTTACATTTTAGAACACTTTCAACCTCATGATTTTCTTTACGGAACCTAATATTTAAATAGCAGATAAAACCAGCCCCCTGTCACTTAAATACGAGAGACTAAAAAAGTGACCGTTTGTGTCGCATGTTTTAGTACCTTCAGAGCCTTTGGGTGGCGCTGCAAGTTTAGTTGAAAAACAGCTGTTAACTATTTGTGTTGTCATTTATCAGTTCTTTCTGCTATTATCATCGTTACTGTCACCAATGACAACTTCATAATTATTCTTATATAGTAATAATGATAACAATAAAACTAATTTGCCTGACGTTTAAAAAAAATATATTTATAACCTCCATAAATGTCTTCTTTCAACTAGTACTACTGGCGCTATCTGCAAGTAGTGACAAAATAGGGCCATTTTCTGTAACATGGAGTTGTAGGGGGCTGGATAAAACTAAGGGGAATACGTTTTAGAATGCTCGCGCACAGCGACACTAAAATTAACATATATGAAGTTAGTAAGTACATATTGTGAAAAAGGCTAATATGAAAATAAATGTAAACGCATCTATCGCGTATTACGTTTTCATTATACGGTCATTAGCGACTATCGAGTCCGAAAACCTAAGAAAAATATTAGGCTTACATTGGGATTCAATTACTGACGTATAGCGAGCGACAATCTTATCGCCACGCCACTAAATAATAAAAGGAAACTTTAAACGTATATACAAGCACCATTTTTATGGAGTTAATCGATTTGGCAAATTGATCATTCATTTAAATTACATCTAATCCATTTGGGGTGGCTTTTGGGCCCGAACTCGTATCAATATAAATGCCAACATTTTTAAAACAGCCGAGATTATCAAGCTTTTGTCGAACCTAGAACGAATATTTTGTCTTAGTTTAATATGTAGTTGAAATCCAATATAGCGGCCTTACTATTTTCGAATAGTGTAATACTTCTTCAAAATCTTTAGCCAAGAAAATGTCTTTCACTGATGAAATGACGATGTCATCCTTGGTTCTCGACAAACCATCAACAAAAACCCGATCAACTCGAGCCTAAAATATGGTCAATCAATATAAGATTCAAAACAAAGACGGACTGTAACTTACCGAAACATCGACTAAGTTAATTTTTGTTGCGTTTTCTTCCGAAGTTTTGTCATTTTCTTTGGGTGCAGAAGGAAATTTTTTATCATTCTTTGTTAAGTTTGAGCGAAAATGTTGCTGCTTTTCCTAAAAGATCCATGAGTTATAAACTTGTTCATTCAAGATTAATGTGTTTGAAATTTTTAGAATTACTTGAAAGAGTACCACCAGTAATATATCAAAGTATTTACATCAGAAATAAAAAATCATATTATTGAAGATAAATATGTTAAAAAATTAATAAATTATCGTTATGTCATCAAAATTAATTTTATTTGAGAAAGTTGTATTAGATATTTAAATAGATTATGATCTCATCTTCGGCTAAGAATTAGGTTATTTTTTTTATTTAAAAAATACTTACTTTTGCGTGGACAATACCCATCCCAAATGACTGGTTTAAAATTTAAAAAATAAATGTTTAATGAAAGCACGACGATGAAACTATTTTAAAAGCACAATTTTCCATAATTTCAATTTTTACACCTTGGCAGTGTCACCTGTCAATGGCTCATGTTTGCCAATTGACATAACCAACGGTGGCTCAAATAAATCAATTAACGTGGAAAAAAATTATGGAAAAATGAAACTGAGCTTCTTATCATAATCTTCCAAGAATAATTATTTACACCTAGAATTTATCAGATACAAATCAAATTTGTTTATCGGTTGTTGGAGATACAAATTAAAAAAAAAAATTAAGTAATTTTTTTTGTAAATTTTATTCAAATTTTCTCAGATAAGAATTACATAAATTATATTGTATTACAAAGTAAGAATTTCGCCAGCTTTATTTTCTAATAAAGTTTCCATTGTGCTCACTTGCTTACACCAAAAGTCCAATTTTTGGACCATACTTCCGATTTGAGTACGATCTAAGACTCGCGGTTGTACCCAAGTCATATTAACGGTACCAGCGACTTGATCAATTGCTCCTTTAACCAATCCTTGTGCCAAGGCTTTCATTACCAATAACTCAATTTCGTTGATCGGTAAACGAGTTTCTTTAGCAATTTCAGCAAAGGTCAATTGGCGATCGTGAGCTTGACGTTTAAAAGTCATTTCCATCAAACATAACAGCGAAATTTTTTGTCGTAGCTTCAACTCTTTAGCGGCAAGATCCGCAATTGTTTTCCATTGAGGTTTCATTCGTTCAAATTTTTCAATGTCTCCCGAATTGAAAGCGTGTAACAGATCGACCAACCAGGCATTGTCTGTAGATCGTAGGGTATCCAAAATGGGATGGGCTAGCTATAATTTAAATATATATTTCATTCATTTATAATTTGAGTATGTAATTATATAGATCACTTACTAATTCACCCAGATTGTAAACACCCTCGCCTAATAAAGCTGCTAAGCCCAGGAAGAATGCATGTTCATGTTGTTTGTCTGTTGATAAAGTATCCAATTCGGTGCATCCTAAATAGCGTAAAGCAGTTCGATAATACTGTCCATGTTCACCTTCCAATCTATAACATTGGAGAAAGTATTTTATTAGTTTTCTTTTAAGGGTTACTCAACGATTAACGTTGGTTATTATTTACGTTTTACCCACATAAAACAATTTGGGCCTACTTTCCTATGTATTTCCTATGACATTACGAGCCTCTAAGTCAGTGAGTCTGGAAACCGGGGTGAAAGTGAAATTTTTGGGCGTATTAAGGAAATATTTTGGCATAGCTATATTATCAACGTGTTAGTATTTCCGAAGACTTTATGAAAATTGTTCTTACATCAAAAAGTCCCAATTTTGAAATTATTGTATCAAACATGAATCATTTACCCAAAATCCGAAGAGGGAAAGTTTTAGTTCCATGCGTTTTGATCCCCGGACAAAATATCCCCGACAAAATATCGCCAGACAAAAAGTCCTTATAGAATAACTGAAAATCGTATTTGCAGTATAATTTTGATGTTAAAACATTTAGTTTTGTGTAAAACTTCGCGGTGTCAAGATGTGCACATTCAGTCAATGAATGGAAATCGGGTAAACGAACAATGACTATATTTTCTTTTTATGGGGGCTCCTCCCCCAAACCCCCGCCAGGGGTCCCCCTGTATCCCTTTGGCATTTATTAACACAGTTTTTGCGGATTTAACACGAACACATGGGGTCAATTTAACACTATTTCAATAAATAATTGGGGATCAATTTAACATGTTTTTACCAAAAATTATTAAATATAAAATATTAGTTATTGAGCTCAAAAATTTGCATGAAATATTTTTGTCATGGGGATATTTTGTATGCAGATCAAGTTACTACTGAATAATTGATCAGAAAACTACATGGTAAACCAAATCTGGAAATTTAATATTCATTATTTTTCAATTCCTCATCTTTAATTTGAAATTATTACTCTTTCCCTACTATGCAGTTAGCAATGGTAATTTTTTTTTTTTTTAATACACAAAAAATATTTTTTCATAATATGCATTTATAGTTTTAAAAGACGTATAATGTACTCATACATGTATTGAAATGCTAGACTTTAGAGAGTCTTTTGGAACTTGTCTTCAATGATTGGACTGGATATGATGTCAAACGTTGTAATTCAGTTAAGCTCTCCCATGTGTAATGTTTGGAGTGTAGAAATATTGCAAAAATTAATAATACAATAAGTACATTTAGGTTTATTCGATCATTCTGAAAATGATGGGATTCCAATATCAGAATTAAAGGAGTCACCATAGTAAATTTAGATGTGTATTGGCCGAGAAAAAAGACACAGGACGGATTTTTTTTCAGCGAAGTTAGAAATTTCTTTCCGATCAATTAGATTGATTCAATATTAGGAAAATAATCAAACAAAACTCTAAAGGTAGAGGAAACTATTAAGGATGGATCAAGTCAAGTTACTAAACATTTTGTACAATAAAATTAACTTAATATTAATATATAATGCTTGATTTAATTTGAAATGTAAATATTAACATTCGACTTTATTTTAAGGTAAATTTCAGTAAATTAACTTGAAAATTGAGTCAATTAGTGAATCCTTAGTAATTATTGAAACAAATCTCAAAATAACATGAAGACTACATAACAGTATGCAACAAGGTTGTATTACGTGTAATAGGTACAAGTGTACAATACATTATAGAATAGACAAAGGCGCAGACTATTTCATATTGTTAATACTTATGTGTAAGTAAACAACGCTAAAATTAATTTTTTCAGTTTACTTACCTATAATATTGAGATGCTAACAAATAAAATCTTCCATGAACAGAAGTTAATCCATCAGCGTTATCTAAAACAGCTTCAACATCCTCAATGATTTTTTTGGTATTTTCCAAATCGTTCAATTTTTCCAAATAAATCTGTCCCTGCAAAACTTTACACAAACTTTGTGCATCTGAATTAACTTTCACTTTTTGTTCTATCTTCTCCAAAAATGAAACCGCTTCTTTTTTATCGGTAAATTGTTCGACTACAATAGCCAAAATTTCAACCAACGATAACGGATTGATCCTACAAAAGTACAAGGAATCTTAGTATAAAACCATGAAAATTAGTCAAATCGTTGTCATACTTGTTTTCAAAATTTGATATAAATTTGTTGTACAGCTGGATTAGATTATCGCCTTCTTGTAAAGAAGGATGCTTCACGAAAGTTAATAGTTTTAAAGTTATTTGATGCCAGAGTCTACAAAAGAGTTGAGTTTATTATTGTTTTTATAGGTTATAGGAGAATTTTAATTAATACCTTTTGTTGTAGTAATCTTCCAATAACGCCCATTCTGCGGCTAAAGATTTATCCGCTTTACTTTGATTTGAACTTAAATATTCATTCACATTTGCTGTGGGACATTGAAATGTGGTAGCCATTTTTTCAAATTTGTGATGACAAGCAAAAGTGAATAGAACGCATTGAATGGCAAATTGAAATGATTTGCTTGAGATGTTCGACATGCGCATACAAACATTTGATAAACCGCGAAATTCAAAAATATAAAAACTATCTCATGTTAGTGGAACAGTAATATTTCCCATTTTTTATGATTATCAGTATAATATTAGGTGTTGGAGTTCGTAGCGTTTGATGAAAAATGGTGTGGTTATTACAGTAGTCTGCTTTTACGTTCAGAAACAAAATTATCGTACAACAACTGTTAATAGGTGTTATTTTTACGACACATCTTATTTTAAATTTTTAATAACGTTAATAATAAGTTGCAGCTATTTAAATAAGTCAAATTTTATTCCAATAAAGTGTTTTTGTGGGGAGTTTTACTACATTATTTTAAAACGAATAAAAGTGCTGCGAAGTCATCGGATTTCAGCAGAAGTTTATGGTGAACATGCTTAAGCTGATCAAACGTGTCGGAAGTGGTTTGCGCGTTTTAAAAGTGGTGTTTTTGACTTGGAAGATAAGGAACGACCTGGAGAGCAAAAAAAAATTTGAAGACAAAGAATTGGAGGACTACTGAAGCAAATTGATATCAAACACTTCAAGAGTTGTTCACGTCATTGAGAGTTGGAAAACGACCGGAATAGAGAGAAAGGTACGACCAAGTTATTTTGCTGCACGACAATGCTCGACCAAACGTGGCAAAACCAGTGAAAACATTGAAATGGGAAGGCTTAACCCATCCGCCGTATTCTCCAGATATTGCCCCTTCGGCCTAGCACCTGTTCCGATCAATGGCTCATAGTTTGTCAAGGGAAAATTTAACATCTTATGAAGATTGTAAAAATTTGATCGATTCATAGATTAGTCTCCAAAGACGAAGTGTTTTTTCGACGGGGTATCCGACTCCTGCCTAAAAGAGGAGAAAAAGTAGTTGCAAGCGATGGACAGTATTTTCAATAACGTATTTTTTTATTTTCATTTAAAATTAGTTATTTTTCTTTCAAAAAACGCTACGAATTAATTCCAACACCTAATATATTATTCTCACTTGGAAAAGATTCAAATAGGCTTACAAACTACAAGTATATGTTAACCTTTATTAAATATTTTTATTTTTCTAGTTGTTTCAATACAAAACGTAGGACAGTCCAATATTACTTAAAATTAAAATTGTAAAAAAATACATAATGAAAAAGCAAAACATAAATTGTAAACCACAATTAATGGAGTGTTAAGATTAAATTATAAATAAAAAGTAAATTAATAAAACATTTTTACCGTATACTCTGTTTTAAAATACTAGATTTAACTTTAGTGTCAACTACTTCCTTTTTCTTTTGGGGATCAGGTATAAAACATTTCCACATTCGTAATGTCTCATCAGCGCCTGCTGAAAGTACCGTCGTTCCATCGGGAGACATCGCTAATTGTAAAACTCGAGCTGTGTGTCCCGTTAATTCAGCTACTTTTGTCATAGATGGATATTTCCAAATAATTAATTGGTTGTTGGCAAAGCCATGTCCAGATACAATTTCTTTAAAAGTTGTCGACCAGAGAAGAGCACATACTTGCGATTTAGTGTCAACAGTATTGATACATGCTCCTGTATTACAATTCCAAAATCGAATGCAACGATCAGCCGTTCCACCACCACTGGCTAATACATGAGGCTGCCACGGACACCAAGCCAAAGCTTTAACGGCCGCTTGATGGGAATTGAAAACGTGTAAAGGGCTGTTTGCGGTATGGCGTTGGCCTGAGATAATTGGCCAAATATTAAGAACATTATCATTGCCACCGCTTGCCAAATATCTTCCATCTGGCGACCAACGCAATCCACAAACCTCTTGAGTATGTCCTGATAATGTTGTTACCATATGTTCTCGTTGTCGTACATCATGATGAATAATATCTCCACTTCGGCTACCGCTTGATAAAACATACGAATTCCATGCCAAAGAACCTACACGAGCTGAATGTCCGTCCATCGTTCGCAATTTTTTTGATTTCGAACAATCCCATAATTCAACCGTACCGTTTGAAGTACCCACTCCTAAATGTTCTCCTTCTTGAATCCAGGATAATGAACAAATGTGGTCACTACTTGGCATTTCTAAAAGTTGTTCGATACTCCCAGTTCCTGCGTTCCAGAGGTAAACTTGAGAACCAAGTGCTACGGCTAGAACATTATTTGCGTTCCAGTCAAGTAAATTTAAATAAAAATCATCGATGATTTCGGGAGCGTCTAGGATTCTATCGGGAGCTTGAGGAATATAGCGAGATGATTTGATAGCGGCTGGCGTACGTGTTTGTGTGTAAACCACGCGTAAATGGTTCTGATATCCTTCAGGTGCCGCTGGTGCTTTGTTTTGGTAAGCTAGGATTCGTTGTTTGGATATATCTCCTCCATGTAAGTTTTCAGCCATGATGCGTTGCATTTCTTTTTGACTTGGGCTTAGATTGGCTTCATCGGAAGTTATTGATAACTGTAACAAAAAATAATCAACTGTAAATAATTGACATTTATTTATAATTGAACGGTATAAATGAAGCACAGTTCAAAAAAAATTTTTAATTCTATTGGCAAAAATAATAACAGCTTTATAAACTTTAATTCAAACTATAATTATTATGAAATTATTAAAATTATGAAAAATATGTTAACTGTTTGCTTATTTGAACATTACTTAATCTCGATTGGTTGATGTTTTTCTATAATAAAAATAATATTTTAGCTTTAGAAGAACTTTAGACTTTTTTGGCAATTTTTAGATTGATAAAATTGCTAGGATATTTAAATAAAAGCATTTAAAATGTATTTTAAAAAAATCTCTCTCATTTAGTTTTATCAGAATGCAGAAGTAGAAATGTCTATAGCAGCGTAAGTATTTTTGCGTAAGTCGGTATTACTCCCTAATTTTGAAAAGGAGGCAATCAATGTACATTTAAATTATAAATATATATATATTATTATAATATTATTTATTGAATTAATTGACCCGAAAAAAAAACTTGTATGAGAGTAGTAAGTATGTAAGACAAACAAAATAAAAGTCTCATATTAAAACAACCAAAAATTAATTGAAAACTTCCCCCTCCCCCTACTTTAAAGTTATACCTAATATTATCTAACTTTTTGAAATTTAACTTTCCTCTGCCTTATTTGCTCTAATTGAGATTTGAGACAAAAGTTAATAGTTTTCTCTTTAGCGCTTGTCTCTTCTTAATAATTAATACTTTCAAACAAGACTACTCGTGTAAGTTAATGTTTTAGCTAAATCAATGCCTTTTGTATATTTAACTAAAAACTTCCATTTTTAGAGTTATGACGATGTGGCATTATATGAGCGAATTAATTATGATGAATCAAAACAATATTTTCTGCATTTCAGTAAAGTTTCCTCGAGTAGGAACTTGCTTTGAGTTTAGAAACCACTACTTATATGGATCTGATGTCCGATCTAGGAGAATACTTTGCAAATAAAAATAAATTTCGGTTACCGTTAAATTTTTCTTTTTTTTTTTATTAAATTTAATGCGTTTCGTGATACGACTTACTCATAAATGAAACGGCCTAATATTCGGCGATTCTGCTAAATCACTATTCGTTGCATCTCTAGACTAATTTTATTAGAAATTGATTTTATGTTAGTAGACATGTATAAAGTTCATGGTTGAAAAAAAGATTTTTAAAAAAAAGAAACTTTGGGGTGAAATTGAACCTTTGGTAGTTATATATACTCAAAAAAGTATAATTTTTGGTCTGATACTATCAAGAAGAAGTGTATATTTCAAAAATATCAGGGGATTAGTAATAAACAAATTTTGTTCTGCATCTACTTTATAAGTGGAGTTTTAAGAACGAAGAAGGCTACGTTCATCAACGCGATTACAATGATTACGACCATTGTCGTTTTTTTTCCATTCCACTAACTTTGAAGCCTTTGAGCGCGATGTTTATCGCTGACCTATTGACGTTATCTCTTAAAGACTTTACCTGAACGTTAATGAAAGTAATAACGTCATTGAAGACGTGGTTTTATTACTCTTAATGCATACGACCGCGGTTGTTATAAATAAAAGGTTTAGAGAACGTTTTTAAACTGGTGGTTTTTTAACGTTGTTATCAATTAGTGGAACCTAGCCTAAAACGCACTAAATGAGAGGGATAATGTCCAAAAAATTCGTCAGTTATACTTTAAAATTTACTTGAAACTTAAGAAATATATTCATGGTATTCTATATTATAAAAGGGGAAAAAATTGGTTTCTTGAAAATGCTAAATCGATTTGACCACTGAAGAGACCACTCTTTAATGTGTATTTTATTTTTTTATTTATCTAACTAAAAAAATTTTGGTTTAATATTTTATGTATTTTTGGGATTGCTATTTTTAATGCTATAATTAATGATTGGATATACTTACTTTGTATTGAGCAAGATCGAAATTCGTTGTGCTCCTCAAAGGTATAAATCTGTCACCGGCAGTCGGCGTCTTGGCGTTTTTATTTGGTGTTGGTGTTGTAGAACGACCTGATCAGTAAACATTTATGATCAAAATATCTAGAAATTAAATAAAATTGAATCTTACTTGGTGATTTGTTTTTTGACGGCGTTTTCATAGGAGTCTTTTTCGAGTTGGCTGAAGAACTTGATGATGACTTCTTTGGCGTTTTTGACGACGAGATACTAACGGACGACGAGTTAAAAGATGTTGAACCGAGCTTCAACTTGGATGCATTTAAATTTGCAGTCGCCGACGTGTTCGTGAAAGAAATCGAATTCGTTGAATCGTTAGCGAGTTTTTTTTGCCAACGAGGCACCGGGCCTTTACTAATTGGCCCATTCATTTGAGCTAAACTTGTCATTTCATTCATATATTTAAATGGATCCATTTAAACACCGCGGAATAACTGACCTTGATGTCCGTTGAAAATTACGTAAATATTTGTTTTGTTTATTAAGAGTCTCGTCCAATTTGAAACGCTACGTTTCGTTTAATAATAGTAGTGATTAATATAAAAAAGAAATATATTGATAAATTTCAACAAATTTATCGGAAATGTAGTTTTGTAAATTGTGAAAAAACCGTTGCAGTTTATCACTGGTCGTTTTAAAATCAGTGTATCCAACTGAGGTGAACAAACTCGACAAACCGCGCAAACCGACTGAAAGCGACCAAAGACACCAAAGAATCTCTTAGTGACAGTTTGTTTTGCGCCTGTGTGAACTTTTCTCGCGTTGCGATTGGATCTGAGCCTTTCAAAGCTGCTCTCTCGTTGGTGAAAAGTGAAAGTTATTTTTCGAATTCCTAATATTATTATTGACTTTGATTGGTAATGCAAATTTTTTATCATAATATTATAGTATTATTTATTAGTCCCTTTGGCAAATTGTTTTTTGCGGTAGTTATATATATTCACTTAAAACACAAAGTCCATACAATTTACATTATATTTTGCAAGTTGGTTTTCTAAATAGTAATGGTGTGTATAAAATGATAATCCACTAGAACCGAATTATTCAGCTTTGGGAGAATTTCGGAGAACTATAAAGCAAGGCTGAATAGTTAGTGAAGTCTGAACTGGTTCTGCAAGTCTTAAAATCTATTTAGGACTAACTGCGGCGCTTGAGACCTTTTTGCAATACAAATTGGTTCGCATTCGCACAAGAGATATATGCGTACGTAGTGGAAAAGGAAAACGATTATAATGAGACTGAGGGAGTTGATTTTTTTTGTTATAATTAAAGGTTCCTTTGGAAGCAGTGGAACTACAAATTTTAGACCCTTCCGCAAAAAATTAGATCGGTCTCCGCAACATATATGAATTTTTTCTTTTCGTATCTAGGGTCCCATATTTTAATTACGCACCGATTTTCTTGCAAAAGGTCCTTAAAAGGCTATTGAGGTCTAGAGGAGTTAGCAGATATTATCATTTTTTTCATATAAGGTGTAATATTTTGTTTTGAAAATTAGCATTGTCCGTTAAGAATAACGACAGTGTCTTAATATCCTTATTTGTAATATCTTGGTCGAAATCCATGTTTTTTTTTCCCCCGTTAGCAGAAAGCCAGGTCGGGGCTCGTTTCCCCCGCACTGCAGCCTAAGGCCAATATTATTTATATCTGGTATGGGTATTTTAATCTTTATTCAAATCAATAGCCGTACTGCTTCTGCTATCAACATGTTCAAATTGCCCTTCATCTCTATAGGTGTAGTACCTAGATTTTTTAGTTTTAAGTCATTTGAATTAATGTTTTCGCTATAAACTTGTTCAATCACCTGTTCATCTTTAGAAGTACTTTGATTTTCTGTGATCGTAGCAAACGATTTAAGAAAACGGGATCGTTTTGGTATTTTAGCTAAACGCTCCTGTTCCTTTTTCAATTTCTCTTTTTTACTACACCCTCTCTGCAGCACCACTAGTACTAATTTTCTCAAAATTTTCGGGCCCTCGCGTCAAGGGGTCAAGCGATATAGTAGTTCCGCCGCTGTTTGGAAAAAAGAGGTTTTAACTCTTAACTTAACTTTTTGACGAAAATATTTTTTTACTTTATTCCCAGTTCCCACTAAATTAAACAATAGGATTCTATTAAGTTACTCAAAATAACATAAAATCAGTAAAAAATAGGACCAGAAGGCCTATTATAAACTAAAAGTATCGAGCTCAACTCCTAAAGCACATTTTCCCAAAATTGCAAAAATGTGAGTATTAACATTTTCTTCTTGCAAGGGCTTTTTAAATATTTTCAATGACGCCAATCTCTCTTAATTTCAATTATTTTTTTTAATTTAAGAATATATTCCTTACTTTTCAAGCGTGGCTTATAATCGACCTTAAATCATTGTTTTGCAAAGTCTGTATTAACTTAAAAGATTGTCGTATTATGCCTTATTGTTTTTTCTGAAAGGATTTGGGGGGTTTAGTTTTACCACTCGATTTGAACACTTACTTGCAATTCTAACTGGCTCTTTAATTTTTTGTTGTTTGGCAAACTGTCCCAATTGACAATAAGCGAATCTGTTGAACGTATGGACGGGACCACAGGGCACCCCAATTGGGGAGCTTTCTATGTTAATGTCTGTAAGGCAACTCCAGGAAAGTTAGACGCTTCAGTTTAACAGTCTTCTCGATGTTATCCAGAAGGTTCGTAGCCAGGTGTCTCTGGCGCTGAATCTGGATGCCTCTTCCTTAACGGCCGCAATGTCTAAATATTTATTATCTTTATATCAAGCTGCTGACAGTTCCCCAAAGTTCTATTCCATACGCCCAGACCGATTTTAGAACGGCTTTATAGATCATTAAGCTTAGCTCTTGAATTAAGACCATAATTATATTTTTGAAAGTAAGTTATTAAATGAAAATCTTTCTTAGAAAAACTGACGTCACTGCAAATTTTTTAATATGTAATTGAGTTTTAATGCTTAATGGTATCATAAAGCCTTAAGGCTTAAAGCATACAGTGAAAAAACGGCGTAACTGTGTTTCGAATCATTCATCATCATTTTCAGTTAGTTAATTTATTTTCACAGTTAGTTTCAAACATTTTTTTTCTTCTTTTTGGTCTCCTGTAAAATTTCAGTTTTAGAAGTTGCGTCATTGTTCTTTACGAATAGCGATATTTTGTCTGCATCATTACTTGGGTAGATACAAATGAAAATACATCATTCCTACAAATGATAACATGGAAATACCCAATATTCCATGAATATACATTTTTGTAATTAGAATTTTCCTTCTTATTCTCACAGGCCCGGATTGAGATCTAACAGTAGACCCATACCCATCTTAAACCAAAATGTTGCTTGAAAAAATTTTTGTTTAAATTATTTAAATAACATCATTTTGAATATGACGTGTTAAGTAATTATCAAATGAATTGAATAAAAAACATATTCATTAAAACATTATTTTATTTGCAAGCTTTAAAAATATACAATTTAATATGGAATGTACAATGTTGTATTTTTACCTAGCTGTACCTGCGACTTTGTTCTCATGATACTAACATATTTGGAAGTACCCAAACTTGTTAAACTAAAATTCATAAGATACTGTTACCAAACTAGTTCTCTGTCACGAACCACAATTCATCGACATAATGTGAGCTTTAAATATTTCTTTTGTGAGAAACGTTTTTTTTTCTCTCGGTACCGTTAACATATAGACTTAAGCCTATTACAGTTTATTTTTATTTGTATAGATAACATTAACAATGCAAATACGATTAAGAAACTATAAAATCTCACATTTAATGAGATCTTATGCATAGAAATATTTATCATCTATGCCATGATTTGATATCTAAATAAAACTTTCGTCATTGTTATTTTTAAATCTCATTTAAAAATTAAATTCGAGATAATGCCGTTAATCATTTGTTAAATGAAACTTAATAAATTTTATAACTTTTAGTTAAGAACAATTCTATAAAATGAAATCTGAAAAAGTCTGAGCGTATAAAAATCTTGACTGAATACAAAACTTTACCTAATTCATTTAACAAAATTCAATTGAAAACTGTTCAAGTCTTAGAAAAACATTTTTGTTTTTATCTAATAAAACAGCGCTTCAAATTTAATAGATATTTTAAAATGATACTATCTACTAAACGAAAACATTATTTTAATAGATCTGTATAAAATGAGTTGTGGATCCATCGCGCCAGCTGGGGTCATCGGATACCAGAGCTCGGCATAGTGGACATGTAGGTTCACGATCCAACCAAGCACTCACACAGGATTCACAAAAAACATGACAGCACGGCTGTAGAGCGATCGGGCCTTGAAAAGAATCATGGCAAATTGGACATTGCTCTCCCGACGTTTGTAATTGCTCTTTTGTAGCTGCAGACCCAACATTCTAAAAATTAAAATAGCATTTTTTATAGTTTATATTACTTTCGTTCCAGATGAAGATAAAAACTTGCATTGTACGGTACAAGTCATGCGCAATATAAAAAAGTAAACGTAATTTTATATTACTCATGACTTGTAACGTACAATGTATGGTTTTATTTTCTCTTGGAACAATCCTATTATAAAGATATTAATATGAGGAACTATATTAGCGATACACCGTGATTTTACCTGCATAAAATAATTGAGTCTATTCCGTAAGAGGTGTCACTTGTCAAATGAGACAACAATCGGTTCGAATCTTCGTTCCATCACGGCGAATCTCGTCATTTTTTTATTTCAAACGATAACTACCGATTCACAACATATTAAAAATACTAATAAGAAATGAGTATTGATGTATAAACGATAGTTATCGTCTAGCGACAGCTTACAAAATACGAATTTATACTGTCGTCTCACTTGAAAAGTGACAAGTTTTCTGAAATAGAACCAAAATGTCTTGGCTGTTAACGAGTGATCTTCAAGTTAAAAAATAGTTATTTTCTAAAAGAAAAATAAATTTTATATTAAATTATGAACTGATATTCCAGAAGAAATTACAACAATTTATGTAATTTAAACAAAAAATCAAAAGATAAGTAGGAAAACTAGAACTAAAAATTATTCAAAATATTTTAGATTTTTTATTGGTTTTTGTAATTTGTATTTTTAAACTAAATTGTTGTAACTTTCTTCTGTAATATCAGGGCATAATGTAATTTAAAAATGTTTTCTGTCAGAATAAAACGGACTGTCATATTTCGTGATAGTCGAATAAATAAAACATCAAAATCATTTAAACATAAAGATTGGTCTTAACGCTGTTTTTTAGAAGATATTGTGCAACATTTTTAAAAGCTGGAATTTAAAGAACTCATAATTATAATTTAAGCTACAAGAGGTAGTTAAGCTACATTTTAGTTTAAATTAAGTAAGCACACATTTTTCTGTAAAACCAACCGTTTAGGAGCTATTCTATTAATTCATAGAAAAAGTCAAAATTTTTGTTTTTATGCTACTGTCCACTGAGCGGCTACGCAATATAGTCGAAAACTAGGATTTAAAAGCTAAACAAATTTTATTATTTGAGATAAGAGCGTTCAAAAAATCGAAGACACGAGTGGATGAAGGTGTTATGTTATATTACACATAACATACCATAACACCTTCATCCACTCGTGTCTTCAAATATTCTTTCAACATTATATTAATATTAAAACGTATATATACTTACAACATTTTCTATAAGTTTGACAAAAGCGTTTTTTACAAGTTTAAATCTTGATGCAAGATCAGTTCCTTTAATAACCATATAAGCAGCGACTAATAAAACTCCCATTACACGTTCTGCTCCCTGATACGAATTTATCAAAAACCAACTCCATGGCTGAATTGGTAAGAAACTACGATACAATTGAGACAATGCTTCTATAAGCAAATATATTTTCCCCTACAAAAAAAACAACAATTAATTCATGTTTTAAGCAAACCACAAATCGTTACATACTCGTTTTTTATATGAGCAAACGATTGGAGGTAAAAGAGCGACAATAATTTTAATGAAAACCGTAGTTAATTTGACTAAATAATCCACGACTGTAACAATCCATAGTAATCTCCAAACACTCATCGGTTGCGTGTAAAGAGCATTAGAAGTAGCTCCCAAAATCATGCTTATATATAGGGGGTCTTCATTAAATACATAATCAATAAACATTTTACATCCCACTAAATATACCATGTACAAAAGTAGTGAAGCAATACTTCGTCGTGCTTGTTTACAAACTTCTCGACGAACCACTGAATTCGCTTGATGGAATGCAATGAATAACACTAAGATCATTGTGAGGGATTCACGGTGATCGTAGACTGCTTTCATTAGTAAAATTAAAATAAACGGTGTGTATTTTTGGTATACTTCCAAAACCGCTCGTGCTTCGGGAGACTGCCGGAAAATCTCACTACTTGGTGATGTGTTTTCATTATTTCCATTATTAGTGCTGACGGTAGCTGTTTCTGGGACATTAAATGATTCCGGTAAAGAACCGTGTATTGTCGCTTCATTTTCATTTGGCGCTGCTGGAACAGGATTTAAAGGATTGATATGTTCAACTTGAATCGCTACGAAATCATTATTTGAGTTATTGGCACCGGGTGTTGTTGGATTACGAACATGTTCCGTTGTTGCGCTTGTCGTGGGATTGTTATTTGTTAAGCTTTGTCGAAGTTCTTCAATGACAAGATGAAGATTTTCACAGAATAAGCGTGAACTTTCGGCAGTTCTTCTTTGTAAATTATACGGTGCCAGTAGTGAGGTCCCCATACGTTCAATAGAAGGTACTGTGGCTACAACTTGCTGCGTTTGTGGTTCTGCTGTCGTTTGTGGCGTTGGTGCTAATGTTATTTCAGTATCGGATACTCGATCAACAGAAGTAACAACAGGCGAAGATGTTGTCGGTGTCGTTGTTGTTGTTGTTACACCTGACATATTTCACGTTCACGAAGTTCAATGCAACCAAACGCAACGCTGATAAGGAATTGTCAAAACAATTGACCTTTGTATTTTACATTGGAATTTAATACGTAATTTAATGGAGATGTTATTATTTTATTATAAATTGGCTAAAACTTTTTTAAACGATGTTATTTTTAAGATTTTGAAGTAAAAACCCATATATAAGAAGCACAGATTGATCTAAAAAAAATTTACTGATCCACTAAACTTATCAGAAACTCGCACTTCATAATAACTGACGTATGTCAGTGTAACAAAATCATAAGCGAGATAAGCGATGGTCAACTAACTGGAACACTTATTTCTCTTAGTTCTCATTCCATTTACATGCGTAAGAAAAGAGAGAGAAAATTATTCGTGTTCACGGATATACAGAGTACGTGGTATATTTATCATACTTGCCTCTTCTATTGCCTGTGTTTTCCTTGTCCGCACGCCACTGTATAATATGTTATTGCCGTTATTGCGCATCCGTCGCAAAAATTTATATGGAAAATTGTGGAAAATTTAGAACTTCCAAAAAAGTAATTCTACAGATTCTGGACATGAATAAGCTCAAAAAAAGTTATACCTACACCTATATATATTTTTTTATTAATAATTTATGCTTATATTATAATACAAAAGCATATTGTAGAATAAATACTAAATACAGGACGTCTCAAAAGTTATGAAAAACTATTCTATGACGAAAAAATCTTTTTGTTTTCACCTCCAAAGAAGCGTTAACGGGTTATCGTTATTATAGTGAAGAGACCAATCAGGAAGGGGAACTCGACTTTTAATTTTTGAGACAGCTAAAAACAAGCTCTGAAATGGGAATCTTCTTCTATCTTCTATAGACACATAAGGGGCTATCATAAATTACGTCACACGTTAAGGGGGAGGGAGGGGGTCGAATAACTGTGACATTGTGTGACACGGGGTTCTAAATTTCGTGACGTCACATTTAAAATTAATTTTAATCTAAGTGTTGAGTAAAACACGAACTTTGAACTATTAACGAAAAACTCCAAAACATTTGCAACACTATCTGTAGAAACATGAAATTGTTTTGTCAGCCATTCGCTGTACTACTACACTAAGAAATAAAATTTCTGCTGACAACTGAATTTCATTTACGCCAACAAAATGATTTGATAGCCCATTGCCAATCAAATATTTAATATTTAGATTTAATTGTCCGAAGAAAATTTTTTTCTCGGTGCATTGTTACGCGCCAATACTATTGCCCTTTGATAAATGTCGCTAAATGTTGCACCGTGCCTAGCAGTGATATTGTTTTTATTTCATTTGAAAATTGACTTTCAAGATGATTAAGTTTGATCATTAATTTATATAATTAGTCGTTTTTTTTTTCTTGAAATGTTTGATTTGATGTTTATTTTATTAGAAAATCATTTTAATTGAAATTAAACAAATTTTGGAACTACTGTTTTAATTCAATAATTATTTGTAAATGTAAAATTGTAAAATATGTGACGTCACACTAAGGAGGGGGGTCTCACAAGTGAGACCAGCTGTGACAAGGAAGTGGGAGAGGATCCAAAATCATAAAATTCGTGTGACGTAATTTTGGATAGCTCCTAAACAGCAAAAACAGTTCCTTTAGGACTCAATCACGTCAAAACCATTGAAATTATCGATACGGGACTATGACCATTCAATGCGGAATTTTTCTTAGATGGTTCTAGGCTACTTATTTTGGATTCCATTATCCATTTATCAATTTTTTCGATTCATTACCTTGAATAATAGTGCAGAAGGTGCAGAATATGATAATTATTTTAACGAATGAGCGATTCAAAAGGATTTTACTTGGCAACCAAGTCATAGCCACCTCTAAAGTTTATTTAAACCAAATCGACTAAGTTTACAATTTGTATTTGTAAATAAGGAAATTACTATATCAAAATATCAAGATATTTGTTTCTCTGGGAATGTAAGATTTCCGAAGAACTATTTTTTAAAGTAACTATAAAATTTTTCTATTGTAGTTTTATAAAATTTTATCAAATGTTCAAATACTCAATCGACACATTCGACTGAGTAATGTTATTACTTTCTTTTACTACTATATAGATAGTAAAGGAAGTATTGTAATCGGGTCGAATTTTCGAATTCGAGCTTTCACCGGAAATACATGTTTTGAGGTCCCCTGAGTCCAAAAAATTGGTTTTTAGAAACATGTCTGTGTGTGTGTCTGTGTGTCTGTGTGTGACAGCCATATCGTATCGAAAGCTTTATCCGAATTTCACCAAACTTGGAATCTAGCCTCCATATTATACCTAGTTGTGCCGCGAAGGTTTTGGTTGAAATCGGTTAACCGAAAGCTTTACTTTACTCTTGGCGTTTTTGAGCTTTTTCAATTTTTTTCAAAAACGGCTCCAACGATTTTATCTACTTTTCTATAGTTCTTAGACTCATTAGTGGCTACAACTTTTATTTGAAACTTTTTCCTGGGAAAATTCGAATAAGGGCGGTTCTGGGATGAAGTTTAGGAATTCGTGTATCTACATATAGCCCTATAGGTTGTATGCATATAGTACTGTTTATATGTATTGTTACAAAGTGCTTATATTTCTTTTAACTAACAGCGAGTATTTTCATAAATGTAAAAGAAAGTAGTGTGACGCCTCGCACCAGATATTTTTTAATCCGATTAAGGGATTAATTTATTTTTCAAGCTTGACATTTTGGATTTTGCGTTTAATCGATATTTTTCTTATCAACTATAGAAAATTGAATAAAAATTATTGCTTTGGATAATTATTGGATTTAGGATTTCAATCAAGTTTCTCAAAATAACTTAAAACTTTTTTCGTTGCAACATCTAGTTTCGTTTAGTTGATGTATTTTTATTTATAATTTTTAATAATTGCTAATTGACACTTGCCTGCTTCGCTAATTGCACTTAAATAAAGCTAATTGATTAACAGAAAACCTTCATAGCCCAATATAAAGAAAACATCCTAACTATTTTGATAGAAAAAGATTTTAGCTATCCATCAAGAACTTTAGATTTTCCAGGATAATAAATTGATATAATTTTCAGACCTTAAAGATTAATAGTTAAGTTTAGATTTCATAGTTACATAGTTCAACAAAGTTCTCGAAACTGCTTTTCTATAAGAAGAGGTATTAGCTATCCCACAGAATTGGTACGTTTTTAAAGATAAAAGTAATTTTATTATCTTTAGACCTGAAAACCTTGCATATCAAATATCATTAAATCTGTTCTACCATATAGGTAAGTAAAATAGATAAGTAGTCATCCTACAGAGACCGTACAAATTTTTGGATCCATAATTCATTCAAGATCGGGGGCATCAGGGATATATTTGAACGACTTTTGGATTGCTATTATTTTTAACTAACATTTTTTAAAAATATGGCGCTTATATAATAGAGTAATATATTCATTGTTATGGCGTCACTGTTTGTTTCCTTGGTTACGAATACATGGTAAACTTTTTGGTTTAAGTAAGTTTTAGAGGTGGGTAAGACTTAACCTTGGGGACCTTGGGTAAGACTTGGTTGCCAAGTAAAAGCTTTTTGGATCGTTCACTCACTAAAAAATTATCATATAGGAGTATTATTCTGTTCCAGCGAGTTGTCACTTAATGCTAAAAGATAGGGAGCCTATATTTCACCTATCAGTTCTGAAACAATATCAGCTCAATTCACTTTAGCCGTAAAATCTTCAAATTTCCATAGATATTTTTAGTTCTCCACCACATTTATTGCAAACCTTGTTGTTATATGCAGCGCGGTTTATTGAAGAGTAAAACAACTACCTACTTTGAATTTAAACAGGATTGAATTAATAATTAGTTTAATTTAAAAATTTGTTTCTATTGTTGTGGCATCGACACTGAACTGATGGTTAAATAAATAAGTGGAAGGGGAAAAGTGGCAGCCCGCTGTTCTGTTTCATAGTCAATGAATCATAATTCGAAAAAACGTCTGTGTATAGCCGATATTGGCTGAGCCGGGAAAAAAAAGAAAAACACTTAACACAAAAATAAAATAAATCGCAAAAATTACAAAAGGAGAATGGAATAAAAAAAGTAGCTTAGAACTGACTACGAAAAATTCCCCATAGAATAATCATTGCTCCATCCCGATAAGCTCAGTAGTTTTGACATGATTAAGCCTCAAAGAAACTGTTGCTTTTAAATATTGTAAAGGGGTTTCTCAAACCTGTATTGAGGTATTTGTTAAAGGTTCTTTTAGTCGATATAAATTCTACAAAACGTTTAATAAACTTCCTGAGATTTGCAGTCATAAACAAAGAGAACCTTAGTTTGTATATGTATGGATAACTCGTTAACGCTTCTTTGGAGATGAAAACGCAAAAGAACTTCTCTTTTTGGAATTGTGTCGTTTACCTCCAGTTTCATGTTTTCGTTACTTTTGTGACGTTCTGTATTTATGTCACGTAGACGTCACAAGTCACAACACACTAATTCACTGACATATTATGTATATGTAGTTAGATCATATGCAATTGTATGTGTAGAATGTTTATGAATCACAACTGATCACAAGCATTGATTCACAAGTCACAACACAATTTAATCACATTTTATTCAGACAGAATTTAAAGTTCATTAAAAGTATTAATATATACAGTGTATGTTGTTATTTCCATGTGTTTTAAAGAATAGTAATAATTATATATAAATATAGAACAATTATTAAATTTTTGATTATGTGCGATTCAGTTTTTTAGAGCTGCATTAAAAGTGAACCAAGTGAACTATGAAAAGTTGCAGTTAGTCATTCTTCAGCTGCAGAAGTAAGTCATATTGTTTTTAACTTCATATTATTTTGTAAAATAATTATTAATTACTTAAAATGGTTACACAGCTTTTTTCAAAAATAAATATGTAGTTGTCACATAAAATTTAAAAAAAAAAAAAAACACGACTATGAATGATAATAAGACGAATAAGACAATGAATTTTACTAAACAACTATTTATTTAAGTTATGTATTATACTCGTACTAATGTCATTTACATTAATTTATGTTATGAGTTAATCAGTAATTTACAGTTGATGCCGAAAGATTTATTTTGATCTGTTACTAAAAAGTTATATTATTAAATAATTTATTTAAATTATAAGTATTATGTGTAATAACTTGTTAATGTCTGAGGATCTGAGAATAAACATTGCACTTTCGTGTTAACGCCTAAAAGTACGCTTTAGCCTTGAATTTTACATTTGATTTAAAATCTGAAAAATTATTTTATGTCTTTAAAAGAGCTTAAAGTTACATTATAAGAAATATTATAAAAGAACCATATGAAGATTGAAAGTGAAAATTTATTATTTCTAGATCCCCATCACAAACTGCGTATTTCTTCAAATCAAAAACATGGAAGAGCCATCGATTATTTGTCTAAGTGAAGATGAATCGTTTATTGTTTTGGGTTCTGTTAGAGACAGACCCAATTTGCAATCTCAATCAAATCCTTCAAGTTGTTCTCAATTAGAGCAGAACACTCGTGAAAATGGAGACAAGCAAAGTTTATCATCCCAGGCCTCTCAGGTAAAAGATCTATTACTTATATGTTTAAAATACCTGCTGCGACACGTCACATAATTTTCTTTTCATTAATGAAAATTGAAACCCGCTGTGGGTTAAAAGAACATAAATAACTCCCACAGTTAGTTTAAATATCTGCTGCGAGGCGTCACAGTACTATCTTTTACTTTCATTTATGAAACTCGCTGTTGGTATAAAATATATAAAATATAAGCACTTTATAACTATGCATATAAATAGAACTATATCCATACAACCTTTATATATGTACATTGCACATATAACATATACGAATTCCCAACCTGAACCGTCCTTATTCGAATTTTTCCAGGACAAGGTTTCAAATAAAAGTTGTAGTCACTAATGAGTCTAAGAACTATAGTAAATTTAAAGAAAATCGTTGGAGTTGTTTTCGAAAAAAATTGAAAAAGCTCAAAAACTCGTAGAATAAAGTGGAGCTTTCACTTAACCGATTTCAACCAAAAGCTTCGCGGCACAACTAGGTATAATATGGAGGTCAAATTCCAAGTTTGGTGAAATTCGGATAAAGCTTTCGTTGCGATATGGCTGTCACACACACACACGCAGACATGTTTCTAAAAACCTTGTTTTTAAATTCGACACGATTACAATAGTTCCTTTACTATATAGTAGTAAAAGAAAATAAAAATTAAAAATAAAATAAAATATAAATATTTTAAGCAGGACTAAATGCAGTTTCTATATACTAACGCCCACCCTATTCCTAAGAACGTCCTTTATTTGAGTTTTCATTGGTTCTATTCGGAAATACGCGTTTTGAGGTCCCCTGAGTTCTACAAAGTGGTGTTTAGAAAAATGTCTGTGTGTAACAATGAAAAAATGACTGCCTGTGTGTATTTTATCTAGTTGTACCGCGAAGCTTTTGGTTGAAATTGGTTGAGAGAAAGCCCCATTTTATTCTATGGGGGTTTTCTTCGAAAACGGTTCTAACGATTTTCTTTAAACTTGTTATAGTTATTATACTCATGAAAGCTTACATCTTTAATTTGAAACTTTTTCTTGGGCAAATTCGAAAAAGAGGATTTTTCTGAGGTAGAGGGAGTAGTTTTCATATAAACATAGAGACTATGTACATATATGTTTATGTTGATTTAGATATGATGTTTATGTTTATATATACAGGTAGCCCTAGGTTTACACCAGAGTTCCATTCCTAAAAAAAACGGGGTTAATTGAACCTAATTATAATGGGAAGTATGGAGTTAGGTCTATCTCATAAAAAAATAGGCAAAATTCTCTCTCAATGAAAAGAGTGAAATTTCTAAGAGGTGTTATTATTTCTGTGTTGAAGTTTCCGGTTTCGGATCTTATATCTTTTTTGAAAAAAAAACGAGTGTTAATTGCTTAGATTTTCTTTTTATTTTTTTAAAAAGTTCAAAATATGTTCGAATTGATGTGATAACACTCCTTTTTACTATGGTTAAATAGGTCTATGGTTGAAAGAATACGCTCTAGGTCGTCCGTTTTTATAACTCTTAGAAGTTCTTCGTTTTCGTTCTCCTCTTCTGAGTGTTGACGACTTAATTCGTTGGCTAATCCTTCGTTAAATTGGGTTTTTGCATGTGACGTTATTGTGAATCGGCGGAAATGGAACCGGCGTGGAGGGCTACCTGTGTACTGATTATGATGTTATATATTATTAAGGTGACCATATTTTTGTTTATTTCAAATCCGGACGGGAACTTGTAGCGGGGTGGGGGGTTAGTTACGTTAAATAACTTAAATATGATTTTTTTAACAAAAAATATATACTTATTTGATAAAAATCAGTTTTTTTTTTAAATAAATCAATTTTTTTTAACCAGAATTACTAAGTTCAAATTTTTTTATATTTTTCTGAACTATGAATCTTTTTCAGTAGGCCTTTTTCGCTTTGAAGCATTGTATAAAATTCTGTACAATTTTCTTCATAATTAACTTTAGTAAGTAATATCGCTTTTAGTGTGTCTATTTTAAGTCGACTCTTGTCACTTGTCTAAAAGATATTCTTTAAAGAAAATATTCTTTCCGTAGAAAGAAGCGTTTGTGCCAGGCAGGCAGAAAAAGAACTCTGCTAATTTTCGTAAATTTGAAAATGGAAGTTAACGATTATTAAAGTGAGAGATCATTTCAACCCACCTTTGGGTTGATTTTCGGTACAAATTTTGTAAAAATAATTATAGTTGAAATATATTTAAAATAAGAACCTTTTCAAAAATTCGGGACAAATATTGCTTCTAGAAAAATCCGGGACTGTCCCGGCCAATCCGGGACGTATGGTCACCTTAATATTATTTTATTTATAAATTTTTTAACTAATCGGGGGTTTTGTTTATATTCTATTAATCAAAAGCAAATTTCACGTAAAAAAAAGTTCTGTGACGAGCGCAATCAATATGTTTTTCAAGCTTACGATTAGTTACTGGGCCGCATTCATAGCAGTCAAGGGCTGCTGATTGGATAAGCCTGATCAGTGAATTCGAAAACCTAAGATAATAATTCTGAGCGTCTAGGACAGGCATGGCCCGTAATTATTTTTGTCCCTAAGTCTGATTAGGAAAAACATATTTTCACGCTCGGTATAAAATATTAAAATGAAAAATTTAAACGTTTAACAATAAGTTACAGTTATAAGTTACACATATTTCTTAAAAAATTATATTGACACTATACTTGGTCTAGGACCACTGGTCTATAAAGCAGCAATTTAACTACTACACCTTTTAGTAGGGCAACTAAGTAAATAGCTTACGTGCTCTTGGTTACATAAATATAATAAATCACAATTATGTTGAACTTTTAATATTTTCATTGGAAATTAAATATTATAAATTTCTCAACAATAATATACATAAAAATTTTATTACTTTTATTTTTAAATTAATAAAATAATTAAAAAATAATAAAATATTACAATTCCAACGATGTTATCATTAATCCGTATTAAAATCTATTTATAGATTTTTCTAAAAATAAATACTCTAATTGTGAAGAAATTACATCTGACAGAGTTCCTGAATGTAATTTGAACTTATTTTTCTACTAAATTTTTAGAAAGAACCTTCAACGATGGCTACTAGTACTTTCACCACAATGAATATTTCACCATCATTTTTATCATCATCTGGCGAGCTGAATTCGGACGAGATTCAAGCGAAAATAAATAACGTTATATGGGAAAATAAACAGCTTAAAGGTTAGAGTCTTGACTATACAATGTGTTGATCAAGTAAAAATACTAAAATTTAAACATTTTATGAAATTAGAGAAGCTCAGTGAAAATAACATTGCAATGAAGCAACAATTTGTTGAACTTGTCAAGTGGCAAGAAGAGTTAATGAACGTCCATGCCAATCATAAAGCGAAATTTGACGAAACAAAACTTCTCATCAATAATGTATGGAGTTAAGGAAATTAAAATATATCATAAATTAATGTTTTAATTTTTAGTTAAGAACAGAAAATGTTAGTTTAAAGAAAACCATAATCGACCAGGTGGCATTAAAGAAAGAAAACGAGGAATTGAAAGAAAAACTTAAAAAAATTGGTGAAAATAAAAGACAAGAATCCCCAGAAGCAAGTTTAGACACCGTGGCAAAACAATTAGCTCTCGTAGAACGTTTTCGAAGTGAAGAAATGGCTAACAATGAAAGAGAACAGAACAATTTACGTGAAGAAATTAAGAAATTACGAGAGCAATTATTCGCGGCACAAATTAAAATCACTGATTATGAAGCACAGCGTGAAAGTTCTTTAGGTTTGGGAAATCGTATCGAAAAAGTTCAAATGCAGAATGATACCGATCCAAAAAGTCTAACCGATATCAATTTATATAACTCCCATGTGGAAAATTTAAATCAATTCTTAGAAAGCCATCAACAAAAGTATAACTACGATAATTTTTAAAATATTTTATTTAAGTATTTTCACGTTTTTAAATTTTAGGTGTAGAACTTTGCAGAACTACTTCGAAGCTTTAGTAAGTGCAACGAAAAATTCATCAAGTATTCCGGTTCATATCATAACTTTAATCACTCAGTTAAATGATATTGCTACCAGTTTTACTAATTTGTAAGTTACAAGTACAGGGGAAAATGTTTATAACGAAAATGCTTAAAACGAAAATGTACCAAATAGTAGACTGAAAAACGATTTTTTTCCTAAATTATATCGAAAATGTTGGAAATGACGAAAAAAGAATACTGTGAAAGTTAGAGCTCTTAATACTAATAAGTTCGTTCGCGGATCTAATACTGAACCGATAACGAAGTTGATTTAGGATAATGACCAAGTCCTTACACGCTTATGAACTGATTAAGGGTTATTTTTCCGTGAACGAGTTTGAAAATGTTGGGTAGAAAGACGAGGATTAAGGAGAACCCACGAAAATTGTTAATTGAATTTAACATTGATGTTTGATAAAATGTGGCTAGATTTGGAGATGGTTCTCCTTAATCCTCGTCTTTCTACCCAACATTTTCAAACTCGTTCACGGAAAAATAACCCTTAATCAGTTCATAAGCGTGTATGGACTTGGCGATTATCCTAAATCCACTTCGTTATCGGTTCAGTATTAGATCCGCGAACAAACCTAATATAAAGAGGTGCCGCATCGCAAATTTCCATTTTCCATTTATATAGCATGAGAAAATATTCTCTTGTATTTTGGAATTTTATAGCTTTCTTCGAAAACAATGACCGAAATATATTCTTATAGAAAAGTTAACGCTCTACAAAAAAGATCTGCTACAATTTTTTGGCACAACCATCAACTGTATGGGAAAATTTCATAGGTCAGTTTTTGTAGAGCATATTATGATTTTATTCATTTCCTTACTCTACTAACAATAAGACAAAATTTGGTCTCTTCAGTTTCGTTATAACCGTTTTCCACTTTATTAAGAAAAGAACATTTTATAATTAATATTCTCTTTCAGTGCACTGATTGTGGAAGCACAAAACGATTTCAAAAAAATTTTCAATGATTATAAAATACTTAATGAACAGTTAGAGCAAACTCGACGAGAACTGGATAATTCAATAATTGACGTGAAAACGAGTAACTCAACGGTTGTGACTTTACGTAAAGAAATATCTGATTACAAATTAAAACTATCAAAAAGTGTACCAGAAGAGGAAATATTTAAACAAATGAATGATTTAAATAAAAAAATACAAATACTAACTAATGAAATATCGACTAAAGATGATCGAATAAAAGTTATTCAAGAAGAAGTAAGATCTATGAAAACACTCGTCGATCATCTACGTTTAGAAAACGAGGAAATATCTATTCTGAAAGCTCAAGTTGATGTTTATCGGACTGATTTTGATTTAGAAAAAGAAGCTCGTTTAAGTTTATTATCGGAAAAGGATCGAGTTGTGGAAGACTTGCGACTGCTTCAGCGTCGAAATGAAGAACTGATTAAACAGATTGAAGATATTGACAGAAAAGGAAAAAGTACGGGTGCTATACCCAGAACTTCAAGTTCTTCAGCTGAAAATGTACAGTCATTTTCTAATTCTCAAACTAAAAATAAGTCAGAATCTCCGCCTCCATACCATTACCAATGTCCTGTTTGTAACAAAAAGTTTAGATCACTTCGATTTTTAGAAGATCATGTAGATCAGTGTCTACCACATGATTGATTTATTTTAAGTAGGTTTTTCCATATTATTTTGTTAACGTAACACCTGCTTAAACTAACCATTAATTCTAGTTTAATATAGTATATACTAACCATCTACAACCAGGGTTTATGGTATCTGATACAAGTGAGATGGAGTCCTTCAGTTACTTGAGAGTCAAATCTCATCTAATATGGATGCCCCAAAACTTTCAAAGATCATAAATTTTCTAGGATCTTCCTAAGACTCAAAAAAATTGGGACTGCATTTCAAATCTTTTTTTGACATCTGCCGTTATTAACAGAAAACTACCTAATATTAAAATATTTTTCCGTGACAACTGAAATACTTTACTATACTAAACTAAAGTCTAATATATCAATTAGTTGCGGTCCATTGATTGCATGTGACGGTGGGGGGAGGGGGGCAGTAGAATCTCATCTAATCTTATTTTGGGAAGAGGCGGGATTTTGGCGAATATCACGTCATTTCCGCCAGAAACAGTGTAAATTGTGAGAACATTTCGCTAAATTAACTAAAATATTATGTTTCTGAGACGGGGTGGTTGAGTCGAAAAACCTACTCGTTTAATTAATGAACGTTCTCTTAGAACCTTGTTTTTAAAAAGCCAACTTTATGAACTTTAGTTGCTCGAATTTCTAAAAATGATTATCGAAGACCCAAAGTGGATCTTGAGTAATATTTATGGCTTTGTTCTCACAGTAGTTGCTCGGATAGTTCAAATCAAATCCTAAATGGCAAACGAATGCCATCAGTTAGAACTGGTGCATAGAACAGCGGATTTGAATTGTAAATTCGAAATTCTGTTGTGTGCACTCTCAACAGTTCAAAAGTAGTTCAAATCCAATCCAGGTCACTGTGAGAACGTAGTTTATATTATTCTGTGCTAATATTTATGCTTTAAATAACATCCCCCCCCCCTTTTACGTTGTCAAAAACCTGATTTCCTATAGATAACATCACTATATATTTTTTCTATAGTTTAAAACAGTGGTTCTCAAACTTTTCTCGACTTTTAGTGCCCTTATTATATTATAATTTTTTCGCAATGTTTTTTTCATTTCAAATGCAATTTTATTTAATAAACTACAAAAACCCCTATACAATACATAAAAATTAAAAACTGCGTTGAAAAGGAAACTAAAAAAATTTTTACACCGTTTCCGTAGCATAATTACATATCGCTGTGTCGTACAGTTTGAGAACCACATTTCGATAGTTCATTATGATCCTGTGCTATTAAAATATGGGGTTAAATAACATTTCTAACATTTCTTTTAAAAACAAAATTTAATAATCTTTTTTTATATTACAGCGTTCCAATATTTATCAATATCAATGCCCTAAGTGTTATTTTTCTTTCAAAGATTATTACGCATTAATGAATCATATTCATCGTTGCGTGGACTTGGATTTGTTACCATAATTACCTAAATAATTAAATATAAAAATAACTGTTATAAATTCAATTGTGATTATATATTTTTAATTGTACAAAAGCGCAGTAGTAAGTGCCATCAGATCGAGGACTTCCAGGTCAATAGGCGTAATTATATTTATGAATAAAGACAAATATTTCGATGAATATAGGTATATATCTAATATATGAATATATCTTCTATATGGGAAGAACATAAGAAAACTGACGGCGGTATATTTCTGTGTTGAAAAAAAGCATTGAATTAGTGCAAGTCAAGTTACGATTAAATATACGATAAGAGCATTTAATAGTACATTTTTTCCATTAAATGACTATCTTTAGTTTATAATTCGGGCATCAATAGCACTACTGCGACTAATCTAGAACTTTTTCAGCAACTTTCATGTAATTCTCAACATTTAAGCTTTTTTAAAAATACCTTTTTATAATATAACCGGTCTTTAAAATTATGGCAAATTTTTATATTGCTCATGCATTTTGTATTTCGCATAATTTGTACCATAAAATGTACGTTTTTATTTTCATTTGGAACAAACCTATTAACAATCAAGCGGCATTTCATCTTTCATTTAAATTCGAGTAATTTCTGTAGCACGGAAAATTACTATTAAAATATAACAAGAAAATTAAAATTTCGGGTGTTAACATGCAATGTTATTTCGAATCTTAAAATAGTTGTTTCGTGAATAAGTCAGAAAAATGTTAAAATCTTGCTTTTTTTTGTACGCCTTATCCATTCATTGACCTGGAGTTCCTCGAAATTATAATCAAATAAATGTTAAATATCCAAACTATATATATGCTATTTTTGTCGATTACTCATCAAAACCGTAAATGCATTCCTTGTTACTTTTCCTCGAGTTTCTTCATTTTCAGTTGGTCCATGTTTAGATTCCGACATGGTAATTTCAGGTTTAATTTTTTTAGGTTCACAGGTGGTAATTTCTTGTCTGTTTTCTGCATCAGATATTTTCTTTTCTGTTTTAAAGAAGTTTGAAATTTTGGTAACTTTGCCTTCTTTTGGTATTTTCTTATCGTTGGTGGGTTTGGTTGCCTCCACAAATGTAGTTATATCATCATGAAGATTTTGTATTTTTTTAATGTCATCATCAAAATTGAAAATATTTCTTAAAGATTGGTCCTTTAAACGTTCTTGACACCTTTTAACAATGCCATTGAACATATTCAATTGGTCAACAGTTAATTCATTCGTATTGAGAATAAGTAAAACTGTGAACATTTCTAAACGAATTTTTTTCAAGATAATACTTATGACGTATTCGTTATTCGATAAATCATAGAATGTTAGATTATGCACTCTGCAAGTAACAGCATCCAGAAGTAACAAATTAAAAATTAACTTGTTCCATGATGTCATCTTGCAATAAACACTATTAGTCTAAAAGAAAATATATTCTTAAATTTACATAAAAATTCGTTTTTTTACAGTATCTTACGAATACTTGACGGTATTGGTGCCAAGAAAGAGTCGTAAGACTCAATATTAGAGGCATTTCAGATTTTATAATAATGTTTAATGATAGATCTACTATATATTGTTCAATATTATCATCATTTATATTTTCCGGTAAAGAAGACATATTAAAATAAATGTTTACAGTTTGATTTTTAAGACAATGTAACTTTAATAATCGTTACAATAATTAATATTTAATTTGTACTATTTTATATCTAGATGTAAATGCAAGTTTTTTAAGTCGCTCTTTGTGTAATTTGAAAATTGTTTTTATATTGTATTAATAATTGTAACTTGTATTTGTAAATATTAGATTGTTTAACACTTGTTATCAGTTAAAATCAATTTATATATTAAGCACAATTAATAAAAATAAACTTGTTATCATTTCTTACAAAATACATCTTTCCCATACTTCAATATCAATACATGTTATAAAAGAGCGCGCAAAAGTTTTAAAGAGAATTGTCAAGAACAGTCAGGAATCAGGATGAATCGTGCCGTATGTGCTAAAACCGCTAAACGTCCATATGCTAAAAACTAAAGAATACCCAAGGACCCTGTTATCTTATGATGCCCAAAACCAAGAATCCTGCGAATGCTGAAGAATCTTAATTTATTTAATTTCGGACATTTCGGAAAGATGGTAAACTTTTAAATAAGTACTAACAGTATCATTACTAATGGTGTGGACTCGTGGTTACTGATGTGCTAAGTGCAAGTGTATCAGTGTGTACTTATATCAAGCGACAAGCCATTAGGCTGTCAGTGCTGTCAGTTGTCAATGTGTGTTAACCAAAATTGTTAACTGATATTGAATTTGTGATTCATTCTTAAACGTGCCATTTACAAATTCTAATTATGTCTCACGTGGATGTTTTGAAAAAGATCTTTAAATTTTTAAATGTTCCATTCGGCAAAATAACGCAAGATGCGGAAACACAGGTATATGCGGTGTGTGCTTGGAGTTTCCTGAAACCATATGAATAATGAAACTGTTCTTTTTACATTATAACGGACGATTCATTTATTAGTACTTTATTCTATAAATATTTGATGATGAATAACAGTGAGTTGTAAGGATTCACTACTTTGCTTGATTTGCAAGTTACTTGACTTCATTTAAGCTTCAAATCAAGCAAGATTGTTATTTTCCGGGCGCCAAAATTTGATGACGGATTCTTATAGATCTCGCTAAAATAAATCGAAAATAAAGAGTAGAATTTTTCAATTTGGTTAAAAACCAACGCGATGGTCACACCTTATTTGCTAACTTTTCTTGAAAAATAAGTTGGGATGGTTTTATATTTTTTTTTTTGAGGGCTCTGCCCCCGCGCTTTGAGTATTTGCAATCGCCCAACTTTATGCTTTTGTGTAACCATAAAGTAAGGCCAATAGAAACTGAATAGCATGTCAACTATCCCAAAATCGAAATTTCAAGAGAAATCGATAAATTTTGACGTCAGCATGAGGCCTAAGCAAGCCATTTGCAAAATTCAAGTTATGAGTAACTATCGGAACTTACATGATCTAATTTAAACAATCAATATTTTTTTATTTGCGAACACGTTTTCAATATTAAATTTTCATTTAGTGATAATAATTTCCATTTATTTTTCAATTTAAAGGACACATATTTTATAAACATCACAAATAATACAAAATTTGAAATTCTAACTATTCCGATTCGGGCTTGAACTTAAGTAATATAGAAAATATAATTGGAAATATAAACAATCCTTAAGGTACCACGTATTTTAAAGATGATTAGATTGTAAAAATATTCAATAAATTTAAAATGCTCTAATAATGCAGGATCTGTATTCATAAAGATTTTCAACGAATACTGAAAACTCATAGGAATACTTAACTACAAATAGTATTTGCAGCATAATTTTTATGTTAAAACATGTTATTTTGTGTGAAACTTTGTGGTGCCAGGAAGCGCACATTCAGTCAAATAATGAAAATCGGCTAAACGAACAGTGATTACACTTTCTTTTGTTGGGGGTTCCGCCCCCAAACCCCGGTAGGGGGCTCCCTGGACCCCTTTGGCATTTGTTGTGGGAAATTGTTGGATAATTTATATGAATTAACTTAAAATACATGACAGTTCCCATAGTTACGTCTTAATTGACAGATTTATCAAAATAATTTCTCATAAGAAAAATGCGTCTTGAAATCCGATTTTTATCGAAAACGAAGCAAAAACTCGCAAATTACCACTCTTCAATTTCGTTTTCTTTTAACTTGTTTTATCAGGAAGCGTCGTCAATTCTTGGCGCCACGCTAACCTTACTCTCCCCGCCACATTTACCAAATTAAACTCGCATAAGAAATATGATTGGAGTCGTGCTACTAAAATCCAATTTTTCTTGAAAACTAAGCCAGAACTCGGAAAATTATACTCTTTATATTCGTTTTATTTTGGCGAGATCTATAAGGATTCGTTGTCAAATTTTAGCGCCTGGAAATAACAATATCCGCCAAACTAAAGACAAATCTTAGGCAATATTCGAAAAAAGAAATCTTAAAGATTCAAAATATCGAGATTTAAGATTTCTGTTTTTATTTTAATGATTTAATTAATTTTAAATGAATCACCCAAATATGCAATAATAATAGTATGTTTATTATCCATTATAGAATATTTCCTATATTTTTTAGATGATTGCTCATACATTCGATAATGCCACTCTAAGCGGCACTGTTAGCATAATAGAGCACGCTGCGTCTAAGTCGAAAAAATTAACAACTAAATCAAGCGAAGACAACGTTTTCATTCATCAGTGGGTAGAATATGCAAACACTCTACTGTATATAAAAAATTTCAGTTTACATCGAGATGTTCTAAAAGTTAGCAGTTAAAATATAAAATAAAAACTTGAATCATAACATTTAAGTTTATCTCATTTTAGGAACTTAATAGTTATTTAAGCACTCGGACATTTTTTGTAGCACAAGAATTATCAATCGCTGATATTGCTTTATATTACGTTTTACAAAATATTTTGGTATGTTATAATAAAATTTAGGAAAATAAATATTAAAATCATTTTTATTTATTATTAGGCCAATTTGTCGCCGCAGGACAAAGTACAATACATACATGTCTGCAGATGGTTTGATAACATCCAACAGGACGTTAGTGTTCGACAAAATTTACCTATTTTGAATTTCGATACAAATTTTGCCCTTCAATCTGTTACCGTATGTTAATAATAATATTTTCTTTGTATTTAAGAAGTGAATAAATTCTTTTATCTTAAAATTGATTTTTTATTTATTAATTTTTTACGGTAAAATAATTTCGATACGCTAAAATTTCTTTATATCGTATATACCTATCCATACTTATACATATATAAATTAATTGCTCTGTATTATGTCTGAGTTAAACTTGACGTCCACGATGCTGATGCTTCAAAATGTCAGAAAAAATAAACATTTAGAATTCCATAGGAATGATTAAACTTAACGGACGGTACGTTCACGACGCGTCAATGTAGAATGTACTTCAACTTTTGACGCTGCCAAATGTCAATTGTGTATCTGTCGTTTTAAAAATGTATACTACACAAATTTATAACTGAAAAAATGTGATAATTTAAAATGGATTTTGAAGAAAAATTAATTGAATTGGTGAAGTATAATAAAATATTATAAGATAAAACTTCAAGAGGATATAAAAATATAAGGCGAATATAAAATTAAAAGCAAAAAAGTGAAAGAATATTGCGGAAATTTTAAATGAAACTGTTTAGTTAATATAATTTTTAAATTCAACCCTATAATTTTTATTAATTTATAAAAATTTTAGAGATCACTTAGTGGCGTGGTGGACTAGATAGTTGCCTTATACGCCAGTGGTCCTGGGTTCGAATCCCAATGAAAGCCTAGGATGTTTTTTCTGGGTTTTCGGATTCGACGGTCGCTAATGACCATAGTAGTTGATGCGACCTTAAAAAACCAAAAAAAAAAAAAAAAATTAAAATGTCAGAAACCAGCGACGTTTTGACATTGCCTACCCAGCAAGCTAGAGAACAGAGGGTCCCGGTGTGTCTTGAAATGTTATATATATACAAAGGTAAAATTAAGTATCGTGCCTTGGTGTTCATTCAACTGTGAGGAAATAGATTTTTAACTATAACATAAACAAAAGTAGAAAAAGTTTTCTATTTTGCTCATAACACCCATCAAGTTGTAAATTATACAACCACTGGAATAAAAGAGATGTCAAGGAACATTTAAAAATTCATCTCAAATTAAAATTTTATACATTTATTTATACACAAAATTTTATTGCATATTATTGGAGATTTCATTGCTTGACCTTATTAATATTAAAAAAAATAAACTCCCCAAGATCTGGTTTCATAAAAGTCTCTTTGATTAATTCATTTATTTTAATGTTTTGCAACACATCAACTAGCCACTCTTGGCTCATGGTAGATCTTAAAACTTTTTGATTAGTTTAAACTTTGAAAAGCTTCTTTTTCCAGATGCGACAGTAACTGGTAAAGTAACACCAATTCTTAATGCAACATAAAGATTGGGAAAATTTTCACATAAAAAAGATATATATAATATATAAATAATTTATCGAATTTTTGAATTACAAGTACCCCAATTTATTTACATCCCATAGCACAGGTCGCACATGTCAAGATCCGGCCCTGTAGTCTGTACTTTCAAATGTTTAAAAGCATAGCTGTTATTTATTCGATTTATTCCGGGTCATTGTGTAATTTCTGTTTATTATTATTATTGTTAATACTTTTAACAGCTAATATATAAAAATTAATTTTTGTTAGTTTATTCGATTTTTATGTATTAAAATATGCGGAAGAATAGGATATTTTCTAACTTACTCAATTAATATGACTAAACCGACTAAACCATATAAAATATATGTAAGTAAATATAGTTAATAAATGTGGTAGGTTTTCAAAAAGGAATCGATAAACTTTTTATCCCGGAAAATTGTACGAATCCGATGGGGTAGTTTTGATTGTTAACTTTTTTAAAATTAAAAATGGGATTTTTCATATAGTTTTTAAAATATTGGACTGAAAAGAATTTTAAATCCTGGAACGGTGCATTGTTAATAAATAACTTCTGCTACCATAAACCACTGAACAAATTTTAAAGATACTAGTGGCGTAGCTACTGCAAGGCCAGTGTAAGCCAAGCTTACGGGCCTTTAAGCAACTGGGGCCC
This sequence comes from Sisyra nigra, assembly GCA_958496155.1. Lineage (NCBI taxonomy): Eukaryota > Metazoa > Arthropoda > Insecta > Neuroptera > Sisyridae > Sisyra > Sisyra nigra. Next base: position 30,553,187 of record OY292316.1, on the reverse strand, counting down.
GGCTCGGGCTTTGAAAATTTGCAATCAAAGGTAAGACCGTACTAGGCGAAACTACACTGCATGGCACGACACGGCGCGTCAGAATTTGTGAGAAAGTGCTAATAAATCCAACGTAATTCTATAATTATACCGATGTCATTTTGCTGGATATGGTGGGGGTATGTTTCGCGGGACTGGGGGCCCTTCCTAATGTTTGCCTACAGGTCCAAAAATCGTAGCTACGCAACTGAAAGATACCCTAGGTCCCCCAGGTGTTAAGAAAACATATATTGCTTACTAAAAAAAGTTGCAATAGTTTTTTTTTTTTGAAAATATGATTAAAACCTTTAAAGGTAAGGAAATTTAGTATTGGCCAAACCAATTTAATCATGATTTTTTTTCTATATTTGATGAGAAAAATATCGATGAATGGTAAAATCAAAAATTTTAAAGTTGAAAAATAAGCTAATCTCTTATTCGGATTAAAAATAACATGAAAAATCGAACGATTGCAACTTTTATTTTAATTTTTGATAAATTCTGTAAAACTGCAGTATAAGAACTTCAAAATGTTTGATATAATCTTTTATCAAATACCTAAATATAAGAAATGGGTCTTACATACCGAAAAGAAGTTAGCGTAGAAAATTTATTTTTTTTATTAAACTATGCCAAAAAAGTGCTTCTTCAGATTTCGTAATTGCTTCAAGTGTATAGTTAGTAGTTAATTAGTAATTCAATTTTTTTAAAAATTTACAAACTCAAAAATTAAAATCGCTATAAAATCCAAATTAATATATTTTTTTAAAGTTTTTATTTTTAAATTGCTCCTTAAATGCTCTTTCCGAATCCGTAATTGCTTCAGGTGTATAGTTAATAGTTAATTAGTAATTCAATTTTTAAATAATTTGCGAACTGAATAGTTAAAATCGCTATGGAATCTAAAATAATAATTTTTCAATTTTTTTTTTTTAAAGCTTTCAATCTGGTCAATTGATTATCTATTAGGTATATTAAAGGTTTCAATTATAAGTTTTGAATAAATGAAAGTCCACTGCAGATATCAGTGTATTTGTAATCTAACGATACCGACTTTTTTTAGCGGCGTAAAAACAATTGGATTTTAAAAGTTATCAATTTACCCATGTGAAATATTTTGATTGATATGATATAAATCTATCTAAATGTTTTTATTACAATTATGAAATGCATTGTACGACCAATTTTTTGTGACCAAAATTTCCAAGAAATCTAGACGTAAAAAATTATACTAACTTTGTTATGTAAAACCTTCCCTTATTTTTTGGCATAAATCTTTTTGTTTCATAAATAAATGCCTTCCAGTGATAATAAATTTTTCTATTAATTACCGGTTATTGCATATTTTATATAATTACAATAAAATTCCAAAATAAAAGAAAAATGAAACACTTGATGTGATTGATATTGATCTCATCGATCACCTCAATCTTCATTCAAATAACCATTTTGCACGAAGATTTTTTCCTGTTAATTATATATGAATATGGTAAATTTTTTTTATCTTCGACTTATTCTTTGAAATTATTATGGTAGAATAAATCAATAAATAATAGGTACGTGCTTTGAACCACGAAATCAAGGTAATATATCTATTAACAATTGTCTGGATTATTTAAGAATTATATTCTTTATTAGACAATATTGCAACCAAAAAGTTTAAAATTAAAACGCTGAGTGTTTGGAAAGTAATTAATATATATATGTATATTATTCAATATATTTTATTATATTTTTAAATGTATATCTAATTATTTATAAAGCTTTTTTCTTACATAACATTAAACATATTATTTAAATGAAATTATAGATTTTATGAGCGTTATAAGATAATTGTTCCCGGAAAATTCAGTAAGTATTACGCATTATGAAGTATGATTAATTGAAATTGGAGATAAATTTAATAAAAATAGACTTAAATTAACAATAAGATTTACATAAGTCAGGGTTAACTTGAAATGTGTGGAAATTCAGACGGAACTATCTATATGCTATTCTATATCATTCAAGCGAATCAGCTATTTCATCGGATGTTAATTTCCCATCATATTCTAAAAGCACCTTCTTTGTAGCACCTTGAATTGATAACATTTCTGAAGGTCGGAGAATTCTTCTTATTTCTTCTTTTCTTTTGTGGGATACCTACTCTCACCACAGTATAAATATTAGAGACGTTTTAAAATCTTCATCAGTCCAAATCTTTCTGTGGATCAGTGCATTAAAACTTTTATATATTCTCTTCATGTTAAATAAGTTTTCAATCAACATGTTAAAGGTAATATTAAAATTCTTATATAATCACAGCCTTATTAGGTATGACATAAAATTATTTTTTGAAAATGTTCTAGTAAATTTTTTTTTATCTAAAAGTAAATTTTTAATGTTTCTTAGATGCATTTTTAGTGATTAAAGTGCATCTAAAACCGTTAGAACCAGTTTTTGGGCCTATCTCTCTTATAAAATCATAAATCAAAATTCTTAACAGTTATTTAACAGCCTCTTAAATATTTTTTTAGGAATTTCTTGTTTTATTCTCTGTCTTTGTGGTGATCAACACTTCTTCCGGCTTACCGTTGGAAAATAGTTATCCCGATGTTATTTTAATAGCACCAGAAGAAAATGTTGAAAAAGAAGTTGGTGAAAGTCTTGAACCAGCTGCTACCGGTTGGAAACGAGGAGGATGGTATGGAGGAGGACATGCAAGTAAAGGATATGTTTATGGCGGTTCACCACCTCACTTTGGAGGAGGTTTCCTTGGTGGAGGACACGGAGGTAGTCAATACGGAGCCCATTATTCTTCGCATGAGTTTTACCACCAATCTGGAAAACCATGGGGATGGAAAGGAAAATGATTTTAAATAATTAAAGTATTTTTTTATCACAACACTAAAACGATTTTTTACATGGATTGACATTTTTGTATAGAAATAATCTTGTATCAAAAAATATCTTGGTATGATTAAAAAATGAAAGTCTAAATTCTTTTTTTTTATAATAAAATTTAATTTTTAAATCCTTTTAAAAATTCACATATGTATTTGATTTTACATGATATTTAATGTATATAATACTTATATTTTGTTATAAAAAAATATTTAAAAAAATATCTAATAAATTTGATTTCTACCTACAATATCTACAATATATTTGTTTGAGGAAGTTGACCCCAAATAATGCACGCAATACTTTATATGTATGGGCATGTATGTATTAAATATTATTCATACACAGAAATAATTTTAAACTGATAAGAAAAATTATAAGTTCAATAACTTTGAATTACCAAAAAGATTTTAATGTTATCACATGTTACTTTCGTTAAGACAAGAAGACAAAACAATAAATATAGACAGTGCTCTTAAATAAATTAATTCTAAAAATTAAAGTGGTGAAAAGTATATTATCATTTAAAAAACGTTAAATATATTTATTTTATGTGAGATGTATTTTATCTTGCAAATATGAGATAATACTTAAACACTAAACCTTCTCAATATAATTAATTATAGTGCAGTAAAATTATTAAATTACTGTATAGTGTTTTTATAGTTGTAAATATTTAACAAACAAAACGTTTTTAAACGTGATGTGCGTGTAATTTTAAATAATATAATATTAACATATATTGTTTAAAAAAAAGTATATAAATATGTAATCTAATTAATAAATAGCCCATTTATGAATTTTTAAAAATTATTTCTATTATATATAAGAACAAAATGGGTACAAAAAACGTAATAAAGTGTGTTGAGTAATATATAAAGTATATAAAAGTGTCTACTTAAACAAAAATAGTTGTGTAAGTACAATATGTGTTATTGAGGAAGCGGTCAACCAAATAATAGATTTTTTTTTACTTTTTCGTAAATTTCCCGCTTAAGAAATATTTGTTTATTTTTCTTTGATTTTGCGAATATCAATCGATATTTAACAAACCAATTTGCGTATTGCTGATAAAAACAACAAATAAAGTATATCATTTTTATTTATGTTTCAATTTGAAGTAGAGAACCTAGAGAACTTTCTATCAATATATATCTATATATAAGTAACATGGAGGACACTCTTTTGAACCGAAAAATTCCAAAAAATATCCATCATTTTTAATGTATTTCCCAATGTGTGCATTATTCTCAATGTAACGTTCAGTTGGTCCAGTTCAAATAATATTTTTGAGATAAATGAAATATTTGAATTGTGATCACTAATCGGATTTGAAATCAGTCAATTACCTTTGTATAGGCATTTTTTGAACATGTCCATATAGTAGCATAGTATATATTTTAACCAAAATAATTTTATCTTATTCATTAAATCAATTTCAACTCAAATAAAATTTTTATTATAATTAAGGCTGAAATCGTTTATTGAAAGATTGGAGTTTTCTAGTTTTACCATATTAAAAAGGACTAATAATCATGTAGCTAATATTATACAGTTATTTGCTGCAAATCAGAATGAACACATTAATTTAGGTACCTACCTATATAAATGTTGATATAAGATACGTTATTTAATGAAAAAGAAACTCTATCATACAGCGGAGTGTTAACAACGCATTCAAAAAATTAGAATACAGTAGAATAAATTATTAAAAAATGCTCCTAATACCCCTAATATACCTATAGCTTCCAAAATACAGTTAGTAAAGCTCTGTTTATCCGCGAAATTAGGTGCCAAGGCCATCTCGGACAGTGAAAAGCACGTATAACCATAAAAATGATTAATAATGAGGTGAAAACACGGGGAAATGTGTTTTCCTTGTTGGTGCCTTGGAAGAAACATTCAAATGGACTTTTTTGAGATTTAGAATTAATTTTTTTTTTGCGATACACTCGCGGATAAACGAGGCTTCAATGAATTGTAGTAGTAAAAAATAACTTTTCTTAAAAAAAAATGAAAACATTCTTATAGGTAACATATTAACTATAACCGGTATGGCTTGATAATTTAATTTTCTAAAAAAAAGTTTGTAGTGTCCATAAAGTACTAATAAGATATTATATTTTTTCAATCATTTCTAGAAATAATTTTTCTTACTACCTACTTTCCAATTTACTTGAAAAATCTACCTATAAAATAGATCTTATTAAATTTTTGGTTCACTTAGTGGGGTGGTGTTGCGCTATATTTCAGCAGTCCTAGGGTCGGGTTAATATATTCTGGTATATCGGGACATGCCCCCGTTTTGAGGTTTGTGTCCCTATCCAAGAGTAATTTGTTTTGTATTATAGTATTTAAGATTTGGTAGATTCATTCACAAAAAATATTAAATTTTTCTGAATGAAAGTGATTACATTTTAAAACTGAGTTTTCTAAAGTTATTTATCATAGATCCCAACGTTTTCTTCTTAGAATATTTATTATCAATCCCGTGGCCTATTCTTTAATTGTTTTTTTGTCTTATAAATTTTTTTACATTTTTTAATTAAAGGTAAAATTTTCGATAAATGATATTTTAAGTGGGTTTTTATTTTTATGAGGGGGCGGTGTCTTCGTCGGTAGTTCGACAATTATGGCAGCTCTATCCTAGGGACTAATCTCAAGAAGAAGCCAGAATTTTTATTTTGAGTTGTACATAAAAGTACATAGTAACTGAGTTGACCTTAAACTCATTTCATTTAATATTAAAATAATTCATTGTTTGATAATTCTTAAAATTAATTAAAATCATTATAGATCAGTGTTTTTAGCCTTTGGAAATGGTAAAAATTGGAAAAGGAAGAGAATATAACAAAAATTAAAGGAAAAATAAATTACGGCCAATCTGAGGTGGGGAAGTGAAAAAAAAAAAAGGGTGGGGGTTAAGGGTAGAAACGGTTTATCTCGATTTTCGACAAAACTACAAGTTCTATGGAAAAAAGTTAAATGGCAAAGTTGTAGATAATAAGTAGATCTACACCACGACTGGTGTAGATCTACTTATTATCTACAACCGTAATTTATTTTTCCTTTCATTTTTGTTATATTCTCTTCCTTTTCCAATGGGTTTCATCCTACTATAATTTTTTTCCTGTTCAAAAATAATCTACCCTGGGCTTATGAAGGATTGTTGAGATTATTTTTCATATTTTTCACATTTGGTAAATATATTATACATATAAAATTTAATGCCTTTTTGAATATTTATTTATATATGTCGTAAGATTATCGTATTATATAAATCATGTTTCTTATTCATTTTTTAATATTAATAATTTTGAACGATTTGGTTTATAACTTTTATTTTAAATTAGTGTATAACGTAAAACTGGGAAACCAATAAAAGCTTGTCCGACAATTTAAAATAAACTTGATAAACCAAATCATCCACAAAACGATAAATTTATTTATTAATTTTGTAAAATATTAGTTAATTATTATTCTTAGTGAAGTTAAAAAAATAAAAATATAATTGATAATATTGATATCATACATAAGTTAAACAATTAATATTTCATATAAAACTATAAATATTTAAAATAATATAGATAATAACTAATATGAAATTTTTATAGAAGGAATAGTTAAATTCGAAACGCCTAAATTCAAAAATTCAAACAATGAACCCAATGAACATTTGAAGTCTGTGTAAGTAGTGGTAAATTAGACCACTCTAACCTCAATTTTCAACACCAAAGTATGAAATCATTATTTAGAATATGTGAAAATTGAAACGGCTTAAACTTTTATCAGTTCTACTTTATAAAAAAACAAATAAATTTGGAAAATAAATTCCAGAAAGCTATTTTCAAACATTTGTTCCAAGATTAAGCAAATTGGTTTTTTGATTTTTCCAATTGTCAAAATGTCAACTTTGACCTAAAACTATAATAAATAAATAAATGTAGTTTTATTTTAAAATACGTATAAGTATTTCAAATATGTTTGCATCATGACCAATTGATAATGAATGACTCTTTTTCCGTTTTGTCGTTTTTCTCTCCGTTATCATTTTTGTGTTGTGATTAATTAATATGAATTCGCATTTGTTCCCTATCATTTCATTCTCTACATTTGAACCCGATATATGCTTTATGTGTCACAAATTACATTTGAATTATGATATTGTTCAATATTTATAAACATAATAGTTTAATTAAACGACGTTATACTTATTCGGACTTACTTTAGTTACGATATGGCAGCTTTTTTAAAAAATAAATCAGAAATTCAATTCATCGATGAAGGTATGTTTTGGAAGTTAAATTTATTTCAATTGTAATCTTATAGTTCTTTTAATTTCATTTTAGAGAAAATCACAGAAGATGACGATGACAACACAAAATGGAACCATGTGAAAATGAAAGAATTGAAAGGTCCGACAGAAGGAGCTGGAGAATTTGTTCCTCCTGGAACCCAAACTGATGTCCAAGGGACAGATAAAAAGTAAGTTTAATAATTAAAACATATTTATTTCAATCATTCTATTTTCATTAAAAAGGTTTTTGAGGCACTGAAGTATCTACTTTTACTTTTGAAATTTAATTAAATTAGAAACAACATATACAAGATAATATTAAGATAAGAATATCTTATATGGGTTTTAATGAATAGGTCGTTTGTTATGATTATTTATAGTGTATATACGTATAAACCGATTACTTTAACAAGCAAGAAAAATCTCAAATATATTTTTATCAAATAAAAGCATTTCAGTACTTGAAATTATCGCAAATAACAAAAAAAAAATAAATACTTTAGTTTTCAGTTCATTTAGACTAAATCTTAGTACTTAAATGGTGTAGCTTCAAGCAAGCACATCTCATATAGTTTTCGACTGTTGTTGTATGCGTACTTTCAAATTACATTAAAAATGTTAAATTTTTTAAAGAATATTCGTTCAAAATTTAACATTCATCAACATAGGTGAGTTTGAATCACTTTGTTCTTGCCAAAAATGATTCATACATTGATAAAATATTTTTTGCTGTTGGTTACCCAAGCGAATGAAGATGCATGGTTAGATCACTATTTTCTCTTATCTGTATAACGTATTTCCTTTCGGTCGTTGATTTATTTAAAATATGTATATATATAACTAACTGATATCAGTCCGGTTTATTGAGCGTACCTAAATTGATTGATAAAGGGTGAATTGGAGATACAATCGAGAGCAAAAGCACTAATCACTAAAAAATCATGAATATCTATTGTTTGCAGCTCGTCAATAAGTAAATATAATTTCTATAATAATAATAATAATAATAACAAATGCTATTTAGAGGCGTGGTAGATTGTCGCCCTATACGCCAGTGATCCTAGGGTCGATTCCCAATGAAAGTCCAAGATTTTTTCATGGGTTTTCGGATTCGCCGGTCGCTAATGACCATAGTAGTTGATGCAACCTTACGACCTATAAACCTAAAAAAAAATTGAATGATAAGGGGTCATTCAAGTATTACGTAAACACCGAAAGGGGGGGGGGGTGTCTTTGTTTATTTGCTTATTTTTGATGATATAGGGGCCGGAGGGTCTAGAATCTAGATGGTGATTACGTCACCAATGCATACTTATTATTTGCTTTTTTTTGCAAAATTTAGTAGATTCTAATTCAAATAAATATGGTTACCCTAATAATTGTCTATGCTTGATAGCAAAGAGTTATATATAAGGATTCCCCAAAACAATTGATATTAAAACATACATACATGTGTACTTAAGCATAGGACGGGGGGTTTGAGCTTTGTTGACAAGGGGGAGGGAAGGGTTAAAAAATCACTAAAATTATGCTTACGTAATACTTGAACGACCCCTAAGAGGAATTCAAGAAATTCAATAATAAAAGAAAGTCATAAAATTCATGAGCTTTGGTTTAGATAAGAGAAAACCCAAAAAAATTGAAGAAACTCAAATTACTTTTAACAATAAATGTACCTCAATTTGCACGTATGATTAACAAGTAAAATCGGGGTTTTGCTCTGCTAAGTGAATTCTAATCAAATTTTCCAAAATGGTTTTATATACTTCAAATGATATTAGTTACTTGAAAATTTGAAACATTTACTATCTTTTTTACATTGGTTTCAATAAATTTCATCTATTGTGTAAACAAATTTTACAATATTTTAAAATACAGATTTTTTTTAATTGTTATAACTTTTTTCAATCATTTTGAAATGCTAACAGTAGATTTAGGATTAAATAAGAAACACACTGAATTTTCGTATCCTTATCATTTTGATTTATCTCCCGAAAAAATTTTAATAGAATCCTTTGTTCTTCATTCCAAAATAAAATTAAAAATTCTTCAAAACAGTAGTTAATTCCTTAAGAACAGTGCATTTTCCAAAGTAACAAATATTTCGGTGCAGTACCTTGATACAAGGATTAGATTTCATAGCTAGTTCATCAAAATCCGTTCAACTACTTTTCTAAGAAGTGAAAAACACCACTTGAAATAAAGAAATAGTGCGGAGCCCGTAAAAATACCCATTTATTATAATTAGGTATATGATGAGGGATTTTATAAAATATTCTAATAGTTTACAAAGATAATTTTTTACATTTTTTATTGTACTTTTCTAAGATTTATCAAATGCTCAGATAATAAATGAATTCTACCAAGTTTTTATATAATTTTTAATCCGATTAAGGAATCAATTTATTTTTCAACCTTGAAATTTTTGATTTTGCATTTGATCGATATTTTTCTCATTAGGGTACAGAACATAGAATTAAAATCTCGGGTAAATTGGATTGGACATTGAGTAACATTTTCTGATTTTTAAAGGTTTCAACCAAGTTTCTGAAAAGCTAATTTTATTAGTTAAAGTTAAGTTAAGTTAAGTTAAGTGCCTGTTTTTCCTTTTAACATCTTTCTTCGCTTGTTTCAATGAGCGTACCTAGTTAAACTAATTGTTTAATAGAAACCTTTATCTCAAATAAAAAATAATAAATAGTTTTACAATTTCCTTTAGCTATTTTTATATAATAGAAAAAGATAGTAACTATACTTTAAGAACCGTGTATTTTCCAGAATAACAAATACCTTTATTTAACTTCCAAACCTTAGATTCATTGTATGGGTTAGATTTCCTAGTTCATTAAAATTCGTTAAACTACTTTCCCTGTAATAAGTATTACCTAGACTACCTATTAACTACTTTAAGACCTGGGAATCTTTCATTTCAACCATTGATGGCCCAGCAGTTAGAGCAATTGCTCTCTCTCTCATGCGTCAGTGGTACTGGGTTCGATCCTCAACAAATCCCTAGATATAAAATTAAAAAGTAAGATCTAAGACCTACAGAAATTTTCTGTGTGTAAGACAGTCGTGTTATGACCTTAGATTTTAAAGCGTCTTAAAATACCAAAAAAAAAGAAGTCATTAAGATCCGTTTAACTATTTTAGTAGCTGTCTTGCAGTAACCGTACCTATATATAATATATAGATAGGTATTTCGAGATAAATAACAATTAATGTGCTATCTTTAAATGATGTATCGCCAGTAAAATTTCTTTGAAATTCGTTCATTTTTTTATGCCAGAAGTTATTTAACAGTACACACCGTACACGTACACCGCTCCAGAATATAGTGTTCTTTTGTGTCTATTGTGTTATATAAAAATCGTATTGGATATCGCTCTGTTCCTGTGTGAAAGAAGCAAATTCTAATGAAAAATGTTTACATTTAATAGTATCCCCCAGGTAAAGTGCATTTTTTAAAAAATAAAGTTAATCGTGTCCTTTTTGGAAAAGTATAACATTCTCATACTTAATTTTATTTCGCTCAGTCACTTTAATTAAATGGGCTTAGAGGTATCTGACAGGGACCATGCATTTTTTTCTATTGTCCGATATTTCAGCGTATAAAAATAATTAGTTATTTTAATTGTAATACCTATTAAAATATTCTTTTTATAAGGATAGTATTAAATGTGCAATGTTGATAATGTGAAAAGGTATATTTAATTGTATCAATGATAAATAAAAATTTCTGACGCATTGTTGAAATACTATGAAATTTGTTATTAATTAAAACTGCGAAGGTTCAAGATTTACATAAAGAAATTCCATGAATGTTGAAAATATAGTTATGACCGAAAAATTGGTGATTATTTTGGAGTAGTATGATATGGCTGAAGTTGTGGTCATTTTCTTTATCGGCTGGTTGAATGTATTTATATAATTCTTACATTTACAAACTTTTTTTAAAATTTTGTTAAGATTAAAATTATTTGTAGATGTTCTGACTTAAATTTTAAAAAAATTACAACAAAAATGTTCTTATATCTTGGGATACTTACTAATCACATCATTCACTAATCTTAAACCGAATAGTGGGATGCACTATGATTAATTATATGTTGTTAATACTGTTAATATTCTTTAACAAATCTCGCGAATTAAGCATTTATAAAAATTAGAATTAGATACATCAATTGTTTGAAGAAATGGAAAGTTATATTTTTATTTACGTCCTGTAATGTATGCAACCAGTGTTGAAGTTCTGTCGTCAAATGGTCGCATTTTCTTTTAAACAGATTAAGAAAACAACTTGATTAATTCGCTTATTCGTTCTAAAATCTAAATTAACAATATTAACTTTTGAATTTCGTAAATAAAAATGTTAATCAATTAAAATAATTTAAAAAAAATTCAATGTTTTTTTTAAATGTATGAACATCATTAAGTTATGACTTGCATTATCTTAGAGTATGAAGTATATATATATTTCATATTCTGGAAGTATTTAAAAACCCAAAGTTTAAGCATTTTTAAAAATTTTATAGAGCCTTTTAACGTCCTATGTAAAATAAAAACTTCAATAAAAAAAATCAAAATTCTTCTACATATGCGTTATAAAATAACAGTTGTATGTTATACCATGTTTTTTTTTTATTATCAGTTGAATGAACTAATATTTTTATTTTCGTACATTTTATCGTTCCCACAGTTTTTATCTTATTGTTGCAATATAAAGGAAATGTAAAACTATAACATTATATATATCGCATATCGCACGTGTTATTTCTTAACTCTCCTCCCCCAATAACATTAGGCTGTGACTACATCAATAAATTGGTACCGGCTAATCTGTTATCGTAATCGATCAGTTATTTACGAGTATTAATAATACTTTCGAAATATTTTTCGATATTTTTATCACCCTGAAATTAAAATATAAATGTTAAATATTTCCAGATTATAACGCTTGTTCAATAGTTTTTTTCTATTTTTTCTAACAACTAAACATGGTAAATTGTTTTATGTTAATTATAAAATGGTTCTTGAATTATTTATCTTTCGAATCGTTTATTTTGATAGAGGTTTAAGTTTATTTCAAGTTCTTAATCCCTGATATGCTATGTTAAAAAATCATTACTTTTGTTTTTTGGGAAATTATTTCATCATTTTATAGCTATGTGTTCAAACCGGCAAATATTTTATTAAATAGTTAAATTAGTACTATAGTGTCAAGAACGCCACATTGTCTTAGAGACAAATAAGATTTGTTTATATTTAAAAAAAAGTTAGGAGTATTAAATTACAACCAATCTACAATTTTAGCTATTTTTCTTCTACAGCAGTTTATCCATTTTTAAAAACGTTTTTTTTATTTAAATTTTATTTTTTAATTTAAATGTAGGCAAGAATCACAAAAATGTAGGCGAAAGAGATAAAATATTTGAACATACACATTTCAAAATTATAAATCTCACCCATTACTAACCAAGCAATTATACATCAATATTATTTTTATACAAGGGTGAAATTGTGGAGCTTTGCATCAAGTCAAGTTGGCTATGTTGTAAAATGAAATAAGTTTGATATTTGAACTTTATAATAAAAAAAAACTTGCCGAATCAATGCTTGAGTTATTTTAATATTATAATATAAATATTTGACTTAAATTTTACTTGACTTCAAGTTTTTAAGTCAAATAATAAATATTTAGGATATAAAAACAAAACGAATGTTTTAAATATTGGGGGATGGAAACATTATCACACGAGGGTCGGTTATACCTATGCTATAACAGCATAGTTATTTAATACAATTCATATTATGAACTATTTTTGAAACTAGATTTAGATTCTTTTTATATTAAACAGGCCCATTATACCTATGTACCATGTTGTTCCAATTCTTAACCTAACTAACATAAAAACTAAATAGTAGTTTAAATTTATCTATCTTTTGTTCAATATAAAAATTATATAGGTCCATTTAATGGTGCACCGGTTAGAGCAGTTGATTTCCGCTCCATGCGTCAGTGGGATTCGATCCTCGTTAAATCCCTAGATATAAGACCTATGATCTAAGATTTATGACCTATAGAAATTTTCTGAGATTAAAACAGTCGTGATATGACCTTAAATATTATATATAGTGATAAAAACACCGAAAAGAAGAAAAAAAATCAGACATTAATTATTTTCAGTATTTTTGAGCAAACACTATTTTAATTAAAAAAAATCACTAAAAACGTTTGGGTTTTCATCATCTTCTCATTTAAATGTTTAATCAAGTACAAACAATATTATTCATCTTGTACAGTCATTTTGATCAATTTTTAATTTTGTACTATAAATTAATATAAAAACATGAATAGTATTTATAAGTTAAAGTATAATACTGGAATTTTTTTCTTAAAAACAAACTCGTTTTAAATAAAATAGAATGACAAGATTAAGTTATTTCCATTAATTTTATTTTTAATAGCGATATGATTTATTTGATATTTCTAATGAAAATAATGGTATATTTCAATGTAGCGAATTTGTTGTTATTTTATACCGCACTTCTGAACATTGGTGAAAAAAATTTGATTGATCTACCATATGGGAAAATGTATTGAAATAAGTGGGGTTTCGCATAACGATTTCTTACCGTTTTCTTTCCACTGGAACACTTTTGCCTCAGTTGTTGTTTATTTTCAAGTCCACAACTGTTGGTGTCCAACCACGTGCATAGCTCTCTCAGTTCAGCTCTCGTGCACCTTTTACTTTGACTCGCCTTCAGTATCTTTTCGAATTGCTCTAGATTTTTAAAAAAAAAAGAGAATGGACACAACCAAATCAATGATCTCTTAAGTTTGTTCGATAAATTTCGTTGAAAAACTTATTTTTAATCTTTATATAAGTTACAAACTAAAGTGAAAGGTTTTTAATTGTCCCTTTTTATGTGTAAATTGTGTTAATATTGTGGAAATTGTGAAAACTATAGCTATTTAAAATTGTTCTGAAAGAGAAAATTTAAATTTCTAATTTTCTCATTAAATGGAATTAAATAATATAGTCTCATAAAAGTGGATATATTGGTAAGTAGTCGTTTAAAAAAATAGACTTTTTTTTAAGTAGTATCCTTCACCTAGATTTCCATAGAAATATGTATCTCACAAGAACAAATTTTTAAACTTAAAACTCGAGAAATTTTTCTTAATTAAAAGTGAATTTTTAACGTGTACTTAACTTAATAATAATGGTTCTATCTATTGTATAAGAGAAAGTGATTGATATGGGGAAACATTTTTATAATTTCATTATTGTTCATTGTTACAATTAATACAATATTCTTACTCATTAAATTTAAAAAAAATTATAAATTTTCTTTTAACGAAACCATTAAATTTATTTTTAATCGTTTCGCAGTTGCTTTTATTGATACAATTTTAGAGTATATTGAAATTGCATATCCATAAATGATTTTTAAATTACCCATAAATACGTGCCATGCTATGCTTACGCTTATTTGAGCAAATATAATTATTTACTTACAGTCTATTAAATGTCAATACATATTTTATTTTCAATTTAGGTTTTCCAATAAATTACCAACTTTTTATTTCAATTGTTAAATTTTATTGTTTGAAATTACTTCGTCGACGTAGAGACCCTTACCAAAAAAATGCAGCATTTTTTTTATTTTTATTTCTTAAAATTTCCAGTAATTAATATTTGCACATAAGTATTCATTTTTTATAAAATTTTTGAAATTTTAAACATTATACTTAATTATGTTAAGAGTTGAGACAATACCGTGATTAACTGTACGCCATGAAGGACGTTAAACCACTGAAAATAAAAACTTTAAATTTGAAAATGCTATTTGTAAGAAGATAGTGACTTTCATTAAAGGAGGCTTTTTACCAATTTCACCCCTAAGTGGCTGAAAGAAGGGGTTGAAAGTTTTGAATTTTTGAGTTCTACGACTAATTGAGCAACTTTCTGATACTCTAGTAACTATAATTGAATAAATTGATAGAAATAAATTGATTGGTTTGCGTTGATATTTGAATGTTATTGTTTTACGTTAGTTTGATTGGATTATAAGTACATTTTAAGTTAAGTAGCTTGAAAATCAAGTCAAACAGTGAATCCCTAGCTATGAATCTACATGAAAATGTTAAAACCTTCTTGTTGATTCGCTCATTTAAGGGTTGCACAAATTAGTAAAATGTTTATTTATTCCAAATCTTTGATTGAGTGAATCTTTATGCCTAAAGGGATTTGCTGAAAACTTTATTGAGTCCACGTTTTTAGATTCTTTTATTTAATGAAAACTCACAACCATTTGTCACAAACATTTATATGTATTTTAATTCACAGATCACAAAAGGATATAATATAATAATACAACACAGAAAAAATAGTGGTGTAAAATTTACAACATTAAACTAGTAATATTTTTACTGCACTTTGTGTTCACTATAACCACAAATGTAACATTAGATACCACACTGTGTTGTATTCAGCTCTAACGTATGGTATTTTTAACACACTATGGTAGTAAATATATGTAGTTGTTACAACTGCTGAGTGTTGTACAATTAACAAATTTTGGCGTTTGGGTATGCGGCGCGTACAACATAACCAATAATTTTGACAAATAAATGCAAGTGTCAAAAATTCAACCACATTTTTACTAGTTCGTGTTCTAAATAATACTACAGTTTTTTAATTACACTTGACTGGTAAACGTTACCACTCGTGGTGTCATCCTATATAATACTAGTTAATGTAGTAAAATTAACAAGGAATGTTGTTAAATCTACAACACATTTTTTCCGTGAATAGTTCCATCTCAATATTTCTGCCTATATGCCCGTTACAGTATTTTATATGTTTAAATTTTGTGTTGAAGTTTACAAAAATTATAATACTACGCGCAATAAGGCGATTTTCTAGTTTCTCTTTTCTTACACACAGCTTTATTTTCTTAAGCAAGAAAAGTGCTTTCTTACTTTGTTAAAATTTACACGATCGAAGTCACAAGTAGCTACTAGTCTTCTTATATAGATGCTGTCTTTGAAATCTTACGCTTTTTATCATAAGATCACCTAGTGGTAATTAATACGTTTTCATTAATCGTTATCTACTTTAGTTTGTATTTAGTTAGTTTTGTGTTGAAGTTAAACACTATAGTAACTAATTATAGGTTGCTCAGTCTGGACTTGGATTCTAGAGACATTGGGGAACTGTTTAAAGCATTCCCGAGAAGGAAAGATTCGAGAAAGTTAGAGAAACAATACAAATAGGGACGACTTAGTGACGCAGAGTTAGATCAGTTGATTTTTGCTTCATGCGTCAGTAGTATAGGTACTGGGTTCAATTCCCATTGAATCCTATAGATATTTCAAGATTTAAGATCTCAGAAATTTTCTGTGACTATGTAACTAGAGAGTCATGATATGTTATTAAAGCGCCTTAAAAAAATACAAATTAAGTACATTATTTTTAATTTTATTTATTAATTTCTATTTAAAACATTCTTCCTTTCTTTTATTTTAAAAACCTAAACGAATTTATTGCATCTAAGGTGTTTTAAGTGCATTTTATAATAATTACTTATTGAAATAATTTAATTGTAAATTACATTTAAAAACCTGTTTTACAATTAGTTACACATCTTGCTTTACTTTTGACAATATTTGTATTGAGTCATAAAGCATTATACGAGTAAATATATCTACATTAACTATGAGAATACTACGAGAGAATACTTATGAGAATATTACAATACTACTTACAATGAATCTAAATAAATCATAAGGGATTTTAAGAGAAATGAAAAAAACTGGAACTAGAAAAGTTTGTACTCAATAAAATTTTTAATTTTAACTTGCTTGCGAGCTTTACTTATGTTAGTAGTAATTTCAAACATAAGTGAGTATTTTCACTTCAATATTCTTAGGAGATTAAGGTCTTTGGATATTTGCAAATGCTTCTTTTAGAATTTAGAGATTTGATACACGTTTTAAGTATTACCTAATTAAATCTATTATTTTACTCTACATTTTTTTTAAAGTTGTGGAGGTTGTTAACCCTGCACTCTTTTTATTCAACAGGGAAATGCTGAAGTTTTTCGTTTAACAATAAGTTACGGATATTTTCTATTTTAAGGGAAGGGAGCATCCGGATTTGAATGTAGTAGAACAATATCTTACTTATTAATATTAGAGGTATTTACGTCATCGAGGTTCTTGCGTTCAATATATTTCATATTTCTTTTTGGTTAAAAAAATTGTTACTAATTATGTACATTGATTACGTTATAGTAAAGGTGTGTCTTACGCATTCGTGTAAATCCATGGTCAAGTAAATGGTTCAACTTTGATTTCCTTTCTAACTCACATATCACATATTTATTGATTTATACATTATTCTAGAGCAATTGCTCTCTCCGCTTCATGCGTCAAGTGGTTCTGGGTTCGATCCCCGTTGAATCCTAGACTTAAGGGGGTATTCTAGTCTAGGATTTTGAAAAAATCGAAATTTTTTTTTCATAATCCCATAGTTTATATATTCAAAAATATCTCCTTAAAAGGATTTTTCAAAATTCAAATTATTTCCGAAATTATAGCCGTTTTAGTGTCGTGCCAACTTAACCGGTTGAGACTTAACGTAAAACTTTAAATGCGTTTTTCTCGAAACTACTTTTTTCGATGCGGTCGCCATAATATCTCAAGTTCTAATCAGCCGATTTACTTGAAATTTTGCATGAATATTTTTTAAACATCTCTCTATCGCATGAACCAACAAAAAATGAAAATTTTAAATTTGTAATATTTTTTAAAAATTCGACAAAGTTAAAAAATGAGTGAAAAAATCGGCCTTTATTTTTGAGTAGCCGCCATTTTATGAAAAAAAATTTTTTTTTAGTTTTGGAGGTTTATGCGATAGCGACATTTGTACTTATCAAGAATCCATCATTGTTTAATTTTTCAAATGACCACAAGGGTAGAAATCATGGCGACAAGGACACGGTCTTTTTTTTCCCCTCTACTTCAAAGACGCATAACTCAATGAAAAATTTTTGTTTTGTTTTGAAATTAATTTTGTGTACTCTCTGAATATGAATAAGCAAATTATAAAATAAATGGATAGTAAAAATATCAAATGCTTTTTTATCAATTGCCAAAAAACGCTCGAAATTCGGGCCTCTAGACTAGAATACCCCCTTAATATCCTAGACCTAAGAAAAAATTGACCAACAGAAATTCTCTGTGGTTTTTTAGTCGTGATATGACCTTAGATGTTAAAGCGACTTAAAACACCCAAAACAAAAAACATTATTCAATTAAAACATAAAATTTAGTAATTTCTACTTTGATTATAATTTTAGAATATATAACTTGTATTACAGCAAGATAAAAAATTAGAATGAAAACAAAGAAAAATAAAATTAGTTATGACACGAATGAGGATTTATTTCAAATACATTAGATTTGTGCATTTCGCATGCAGGTACTTGTATTTTTAATTATCTTAAAGATATTCCTGATGGAGATATTGAATATTCGTTACATGCATTTTTTGTATTGAATTTAAGTAGGCAGTTTCTTCGTTGTGTGAACTATTGTTCACTTTCTTGTTTTGATATTGTTAGATAAATGTGAAATAGAAGTAATTGTTAGTACTATGTATAGGTTTAATAAGAACAATAATAATGGCTATTTGAAAAATCTGCAATTTCAAGTATATTAGCTGTTTTTTGTTCTTATTTCTTGATCAGAAGAGACATATTATGAAGTAAGCAGCGCAAGCAAAAAACAACAAAATTAATAAGTTTCCAAGTTTATTAGTTGATTTTGAAAGTAATTGAAGTAGTCTAAGTAATTGATGGAAAATATTTTTATTTTAGGTTCACTAAGTAGGTTTTTCGTTACTACATCGTATCAAGTATGAATAGATCTTAATAAAAAATGTTAAAGAAATATTATTTTCTAGAAGTATTAAACTCAAAAAACAATAATTGACAAAGAATTTTCTCAATTATTATAGACAAGAATAAATTTTAACGCCTAATTAATACTTAACAAATAATTGTAAGTTTTTATTTTTCTTATTCGTAGGTTTAAAAAAGATATGATATGATATAAGTGGCTTTTTATATACATTGAGATGTCATGACAAATCGATATAGATATCATATCGGTATTTAATTGAAGACATTTATAATTGAAATGTTAATGCTCGTTTTCATTATAATTAGTTTTCCAGATGTTGGCTTCAGTACCATATTTATTAAAGAAAAAGTTAAAAATGTCACGTTTTACTATCTATCATGCATAATATAATCAATACACTAAAAATCAAACAATATAAGTAAAATATAACTTTACAGTAACATTTTTTAAAAATTAGCTATTTCTTGTAATTTGCTATTTTATCTTTTGTGCTTTGTTCATGTTAGTTGACGCCATCCAAGTCGTAATTGACAGGACTTTTAGCACAAAAAGGAATCAATTAGAAAGGATAAGAAAATATCAACCCACAAGTAGAGAAATGTTAAATTAATATTATTTTAAATTTTGTTTCTTTATCGGAACGTGTTAAATTACATTATGTTATTAATTTGTTTGCAAAATGATACAAATTATTTCAGGGCGGACTACGAATATTTTCTTATTTTTTCTAAACCTTTGTGGCAACTATCAATTTTTCCTCCAAATCACCCTAAATAGTTGTATTAAATAAAATAGAAAACACTTGTGCACAAATATTCGGATCTTTAATACATATTGTATAATAATGCACCATCAGGAACGATAACTTTTCCCTTTTAAGCACTTACTAAGTAACTTATTAAAAGCATTAAAGGCACCCTATATGGTAACCTTAAGGCCATATATAGGGGGAAACAGGGAACCAAATGAAATAATGTGGTTCACAGATGGATCGGTTATGGACGGAGGATCTGGCGCGGGGGTAGTGGGCGGAGAACCATGGGGGCGCATTTCAGTGCCGCTTGGGGACTCGTCCACTATTTTTCAAGCGGAGGTCACGGCCATTGCCATATGTGCTAGAGAGAACTTAGATATGGGCTATCGGAATAGGAACATACGTATTCTCTCTGACAGTCAGGCAGCGCTAAGAGCGATTGCCAATACGGTGATTAGCTCAAAGCTGGTGCTGGAGTGTCGGCAACTCCTGGAGGACCTGGCAAAGCACAACCGAGTTAAACTTGGTTGGGTGCCGGGGCATAAGGGAGTCGAAGGAAATGAAGAAGCTGATGCTTGCGCAAGGGCTGGTTCGATGACCCCACTCATGGGCCCAGAACCTGGAGTGGGGATCACCAAATCTGCTGTCAAAAGGGCGATGAAAAGTCGACTGAGACGGCAGCAAAACAAATACTGGCAAGAAATTCCTGGCCAGAGGCACAGCAAGAGAATGATGGGGCAACTCTGCCCCTCGCTCACAGCTGAGGTATTACGGCTGGGAAGGAATCAACTCAGGACAATAACAGGACTGATAACCGGACACTGTGGACTGAGGAAGCATCTGCAGACTATTGGGGTGTCTCAACGAGACCTCATTTGCTGATTGTGTGGGGATGGGGAGGAAAACGCAACCCATGTCATTTTTGACTGCAAAGCCCTCACAAAGTGGCGACACCTGTATGGGATAGATGACGCCCAAACAGGCTCAAATCGCGCGAGCTTAGTACAGGGACTGCTTCTGCTAGGCAGAATGCTGAACCTGGAATAAGCAAGGATCCTTGCATAGCAGGGATGAATGAGCAGAACAGGAGTACAATAAGCCTTAGGCTGCAGTGCGGGGGGAATGTGCCCTAACCTGGATTTTCTGCTATTGGGGGAAAAAAAAAGGCATCTCTATTGTTCACCGTTTTCATTGTGGGACGTTTATATCATTTGGCCGGACTGGTGCCGGGACACCGCTCATACCACCGATGCTACGGCTACGATTAAAAGAGTACGCCTGTCGCCACTTGTAACGGCACCATAAATTCTCTATTTCCTATGTTGACATGTATAAAGCGAATACTTAGTTTTATGGTAACGTTCATGACAACGTGCTTTATCGTGTTACACAGCATGATTATGCATTTAGAAATAAAATACTTGTACTTTTGTCAACTTTATGTTATGCATGTTGCATTATCATTGACTGCACAATATCTTAATTCCCAATTGCTTAACATAGTAAAAAAATAAATTTCAACAGCCACATTTTTTTTAATTGCATACAAACATTTAATACATTTCAACCAATGCTAATGGCCAACATTTACCGCATCTAACCTTCAGAAGCCTCATCTTCCATCCAAGTTGACCAAATTATTATACACTCCTAGTATTTTAACTACATTCTATTGCATTTGAGGATGCAGAATCTTTTTATGTATTTGGGCAAGACTTTCAAATTAGGCCCTCAGTTATCTTAAGTGAAACAATATCAAAATTAATAACCGCTATTGTATGAAATTATGAGCTAACGGAGCGGTCGGGGAACTTTTTTTAACCATTATCCAAAACTGTTTGCATAAGTTGATATTACCCGCTTATTTTGAACAGGAAACAATCAATGAAAATTTTTCAACTTAACAATATTTATTGAATTAATATATTATATGGAAAATAAAAAAGTTGAAAATAATACCTAAGTACGTAATATAGACAAAAAAAATAAAATTGTTATATTCGAGCAGACAAAAATTAATTGAAAACTTTTTGAAAACTTCAAAATTGAGGCTTTTAATGTAAGAACAACTTGAACACAGCCTTCGACGTTTAGTCAATTTCTGTTCTTCGTGTTAAAGTTCATTAAAGTGGAAAAGCCTTGTTCTTACTGTTGCTTTGTTACTGTTTGTAAAAATATTAAACGTTATAAATTAGAAAATTTAAAAAAATCCTTATTACCTACCCCAAAAAATGTCATCTTTACACCATTTGGGGTAATTTACCTCGGTTCCCCGACCGCTGAGCTAAACGATAAGTATGGGAGATATAAACGAAATTAATACATAAATACAATTTCTATTTTATATCAACATCAAGGCTTTTTTTTGGAGGCCTTTTGTGAGCTTTCCTTTGATTGGGGCCTTGGCAAAGGCCTCTTGTTATCCCTGCCTAGTTAAATAAATAAATCTCTGTCTATGAAGAACGAAGAGGCAAGACCATTTTTCTGCAAGCAAGAAAACAATTTTCGAGAATTTTATTATAAAAATTGAACATATAAAATACATTTCGGTGTTTAAATTAACTAAATTAGAGAAAGGGGATTTAGAAAATTTTTTAATAATTTTTGCAACCCTTAAAAAAATAAAAGAAGTGTATAATTCATAATTATTACAAAATAAGAATTTAAAAATTCAATAAGTAGTCGGAACTCGAAAAATGTAACATTTTCAACTCCCTCTTTGAGTCGGTTAGAGGTGGAATTTCGAAAAACCTTTTCTGAATGGAGGTCACAGTCCTCTCAGGAATAATACTTTCAAATTTCATATTTTTATCTTTTCTGTCTTAGTCTCTAGCGTGTCTATTAGTTAATTACGTACTGTTTTGTATATATTAAATAAGTAGAGAATAATCTCACAAGAGAATGTCTTAATTAGGAGAACAAAAAGTAGCATTTAATTACATGACAATTTAACTTTAATAGGCCTCAAATTATTAATACATATTATGTTCCACTTAATTTAAAAACACATTAAATTTGATTCATTATTCATTTAGTGATTATTGTCTATGACCAATTCATTATAATTTTGAGGACTCGTTTCGAATTTGAATACAATCAAAATTTGATTATATTTTCGATGTGAGGAGGAACAACGACATGATAATAATTTTAAAGATAAGCGTTGAATTCGTTAATAAACCACAAGTTTCAATTTTATATTTTCACAGGAAATAAAAATTGTATATTTAGTTTTTTTTTTTGAAACCTCGATTGTTCTAGTAAGTTCTAATCATTGACTGGGATATTTTTATTCAAGATGGAATGTTTATATTGTTAATATGTTCGTAACGTTGTAAGAACAGTTAATTTAGAATTCAGTTGATTAGTTTATTTGTTTTTATTTGTATTTGAAATCGGAGTGAACTCGTTAATATTTTATAGATTGACGTGAGATTCTTCAAGCGTAAAATGAAAATAAAAAGAAGGTAAATTTTTAAATATTATAATTCACGTAAGTGCATTAATTATAATATTTTATTACAAAATATATAAAAATAGTTTGAGATTTTTTTGGCTACAAAAATTCAATGAGCAATAATTTTGTATTTATAAAATTAAAATGATTTTTTTCTATGTAATTTTTACATAATTTTATTTCAAATATCTAAAGAATTTTCATTAAAACATTCCTGCAATTTCTCGGCTTTCGTATTGCCGTTTTGATAATAGGTGGACGTAAATACGTTTTGATGCCCTTATTCAGTGCTTTAAGTTCATCCAGATTAGACGTGACACTATTGTGAATTAGTACCAAATAATGTGTTAAATCGTCAACCTCTGTGTCAAAGATAAGATCTTGTGAAAAATACCGTTAATTTATCGTGAGAAAATTAAAAATACAAACCTTTTGTCTCAAGTGTTTTCTAAAATTTCATATCTCAACACTATAGTTTATTGGACAGTTATTGGATATTTTATTAGAAATTATTCAACTCAATAAAATTTGAAATTGATTTTTAAAATGCGTGCAATATGGTTATAGATTTCTCGGAAACCTGACATTACATTCTCTATAAAATGATTATTAAAAAATAAAATTATATGAGTGTTATATTTTCCTTTTGATGCATTTTTTTTTTAAATTTTACGCAAAAATTAATTTCATTTCATGCAAATTTTATTTTATTTCTCGTTGGTTATAAAAAATTCTTACTCAATAAGTAAGAAGTTCAAGAGGCAAATCGATTAACTTCAATTCTGAAGCTGGTTTTATGTTGTTATTTTAGATTTGTTTTTTTTAATAATAAAGTAGGGAAATCCCCTAGCTTTCCTAAGAAATTGACGAAACGTGGTTGGGATTCCCAGATGACGATCAACAGTTTGATAGTCGTAGTCAGTAATACTAATAGTAAAGTGTTTGATGCATTTTATCTGTTTATGTTTTTATCCGAGACGGTTATCGTAAAGGGTCATCTATGTCCATATCCATCCATATATAATATATATATTTTCATACTTTTCTAGTCGATTATATTAAAAGGAAAAATATGGTAAAAACGACGTTTTAAATTGGCGGAATGTGAATTGATAAAATTTGGTATACGGATAGTTAAGGTTCTGTAATATCCCACAAAGTACCTTTTATCCTAGAAAAATGGATATACCTTATAGGATAGCTATAAATAAAATAAGGGTTTTGGTATCCATATAGAAATGAAGTAACGCAGTGTTCCCCGAACTTTTCGCATATGTGTACCTCCTCTTTAATTTTCGTTACAATGACTACTTCTCGTCAAAAAAAATAGATATACCTACTTTAATAATAATCACAATTATCCACAAGCAAGGTGGCGATTGACCTGGAGAACTTGAAAAAGTCAGGGAATTTTAAATTTCTGGAATAGTCAGGGAATTGCAGTCTTAGTTCGGGACATTTGTAGTTTTTTTTAAATTATCTTTATAGCATTCTAAAAAATTTTAAATTTAAAAACAAGATAATATTTCAAATATTTGCTCTATTCAAAATTAATTATATTCATTCCATTGATTGTCGTTTTTTAAGAGTTATTGTAGTTTAATAGGACTATTTTTAAGAATAACTAACTAAGACTTTTAATGTTTTTTTTTTTTTTTTTTTTTTTGGTATCTATCCTGGAATTTTATTTTAGCCAGGGAAAAGTCTGGGAATTTTGGAATAAGTTTTCAGTTGCCACCCTGACAAGAACATATAACAAACTCCAGTGCATATATCCCCAATTAACTCCGGTGCAACGCGCACTCTTACCAAATTCTTCGCGTACCTCTGGGGGTATAACCGTACGATACTTTGAACACTGGAGAAACGAATTTTTTATATTGTGTTAAATTTAGGAAACGAAAAATGCATAGGTTCTATTTAATCCTAAAAAAATGTCATGGTTTCTATATAGAATAATCATAGTTAAAATAGTGGGTTTGCTGGTCCCTAATCAGAAATTGAATAACATATTGCCTTGATTTTTTTACAAAAGGATAGCTTTTGAATTGTATTTTGTGAGTATTGCGGGATAGTTATAACAAAAATATGTTGATTTTCAAACAGAAATTGAGTAATGAATCAATATATTTTTATAAGATTTGGGATCCATCAAGTCAAGTAACTGGACATTTGCCATGAATTGAGCTTAACATTATAACTTTGAAATGAAATAACTTGCAAATTCAATGCTTGATTTAACTTAATATTCAATTATAAACATTAGACCTACGCTTGTTTTGATTTAATCCAAATTTTTGTTAAATAGCTTGAAAATTAAACCAAGTAGCTTAAGATTCAAATCAAACAAAGAATCGTGTGTTTTATTATTGCTCGAAACACTTATTTTGTGATACTTTTTTTCTTAGAAAATGCATGAATCTTTTATTTGCTTATTAAAGGTTCGTTCTAGATAACAGACAAACCGTACATATCAGAACGCGAATAGCGTTCCAGATGTTCTGTGACTGTTTCTGGATGGGTAGTTTTTTGTACTAGATGAATTTGTAATTTTAAATTGTACGAATTTGAAACAGTAATAACAGTAATTGGTCTCGAGCAAGTATCGTTTAAAAATGCCCAAAACTTATCTAAGAGTAAACATGCACACAAAGTAAATACATACAGTTTTATTATAGTCGTGTTAACGTACAAACATGTTATCTGAAACGAGCCTTAAATTTCATTACAGTCTGTATAATTATTAGTGTTCAATTTTTAATTGATTCAATTTGTACGAGTATATGCATTTTATGTTTTCAATGAGTATATTTACAATCTTATTATGGTTACTATAAAATGTGTAACTACATTTTTTTAAAATTTTAATACTAAACAAATTGAAATAATTAAGTGTAGTTATGCATTCTTTATCTATGGGACAGAATAATTTTCTGGTATTTTGGTTTTACGTGACTACAATAAAAATAGATTTATTTAATTTTTCAAACATTCAGACAATATTAGGAAACGTATTTTTTTTTTTGTATATATTTTCATTGTATTTTAATATAATCGTCTTAATATTATTTAATATTAAATTTGCTAGGCAAGAACAATAACAAAAATAGCGTAGAAACAAAGTATAATACGATTGCGTATTATCTGTTATCTCGGTCTTTAAATTCCACAAGCATTACATACTGCTTGTCTTACTACCTCTTAAATGATTGAATTAATGTAGAAATGACTTTATGATCATGAAATTTGTCAACAATAAAAATAATATTTAATGTGTAGTTATATTATAGCGAATACTTACATAAAATAGAAAATAATAGCGTAGAAAATTTGCAGATAATTTTCAATTTTCATAAAGTGAAATCAAACTTATATGAATGGAAATAATTAAGATAAAGTTTTTTCTGCTGAGCTAATTGTATTTACTAGTCTGTTAAATTAGGTTCTTTGAAAACGTTTATCGGATAGCGAAACACATTTTTAAATCATTTAGCAATAATCACATAGAATAATTAGTTACTTAATTATCGCGCGTAATAATTTTCTTTCCTGCCAGACAAATCCTGTATACATACTTATTTCCTTTTGAATGAACGTGAAGATAAACAAAACTGAGTAGTTACCAACACTTTTTAATTGAGAATTTGAAAATAATGAAAAATTGTTATTTGGGGGCTGAGGCCTTTTATAAACTACGTCACGCTAAATTTCGCCATTTTACCCCTCCCTCCCCCTTCGTCAAGTTGCGTCACACTTTTTGCGACCCCCTTTAAATATAACATTACGAAAGCTAGACCCCCCCCCTGTTAATAGCTCTTTCGATTAATAATATAATAAATATTGATATTTTTAAATTAAAATAATTAATATTTAACTATATTCAATAATATTTACACATTCAATACGTTCAATCCCCCGTATTCCTTGTCACATCTTGTCACTAAGCGATACCTCTCCCTTCCCCTGGTATGCGAATGTATTTTATGAACGTTCCCTTTGAGTATTCGCAGTAGTTTTAAAAAGAAATTTTCTTATAAACTTTAAACTATCTTTAATTATTAAATTTATTCATAAATTTAAAATTATTATCAAAGATACAACGTTTGGTATTGATTTTATAATAAAAAAGTTTCGTTTCATTCAATTTTTAAAAACAGTAGGAGTGCGTATAGATTGTAAGTGTACTCTTTTGTAAGTAGGAGTAGAGCAGGTCATTATTTTGAGCAAGGTTAATTACTATGCATTTTAGTAAAAATGGACAACTATAAATAGCATAACATTTATCGTTTTAAATTTAACGTTTTAAATTAGGTACAAATTCAATAATTTCACATAGTTCAATTTTTTAATCATAAATTAAAGCTGCATTATTATTCGGGTGCATTGACGAGTGAGTATTAAGAAATTTATTTCAAGATCTCTTAAAAAAGTTATACGAAGAATTATTAATTATTGGTTTTTGCTTCTCACCTCCTAATCTTATCTAAATCTTTTTTAATTGTATAAAAATGCATTTCCTGGTTTTACACTGCATTTGGCATAAGTAATATTTAATTTCATGTAACTAATGAACATTTAATTTTGCATTGGTTCATATTTAACGTGTATTTAGCTATAACTTAATTGATGCACTTAATTCTTGTTGACATTATTGCCATTAATATGAAATTACTTTCCCACAAACTCAAAAAATGGAATTTCTTGCTGAATGATTGAGTATTGTGTTCAATTGGCCATGTACAGTTTAAACAAGTTCTAAGACTGATTCATTCTTCAATAATGCAGAATTGTTTGATTGGAAAAAGAAAATTGTATGTTTGGGTATTGTTCAGTTTATTTATATTTCGTTGGAAAATTATGAGTTTTTGGCTTATACTTAACAGGTACACAAAACCAATGTTTTTATTTATCAATTAATTTTCTTAGGATATTAAAAATTAATGCCTTTGAACAGTTTTACCAATAATAAAATGCTCGCTTGTAATTGAGATGTTAACAGCGGGAATATTAATCGTTGAATGAAAAGATATCTGCTCTATGTTTACTTATATATGTGTACATGATATCACATTTAGTATAAGATGATAATTTTATATAGTAACGGGCGCAAAAACACACGGCCTTTTCTAGAATAAAATCCATATGAATTTGACCCGAATGGTTTTTATCAAATAATTAGTAATGTTTGTAAGTCGTTTGCTCGACTAACGGAGTTCTTATCAGTGTTTTACTAATAATTTTATCAAAGATTAGAAAAATCAAAACCAACATTTAACAATAATATAATAAGTATATAGTGTTTTATAATAATAATTTTTTTATAACTGCAATTGACAAACGAGATTTTATTTAAATGTATCGCATTGTTTACATAATATTCATATGATTTTTTCACAAAAATTATTTTAGCAGAAAGTTAGGGTTGAGTACAACTAAATAAATGGGTTGTAAACCATTTATCTCCAAAAATTTGAAAGCACTTTCCGTAAATTTTACAAGGTAAAACCAATAATTCGTTTAGAATATTAATTTAAAAACTTTTTTCAATTATTTCAAGGAAACTTAATGCCTTTCCAATCTAAAATTTTAGTGAGCATTTTTCTTATAAAATTATTCTTAATTCATTATCGCTTGTCTTATGTCTGTATTGCTAAATTTTGTGTGCATTTTACCTAAAAGAAAATTAAATGCGTAACAATTAGATTTTAGAAAAAAAACCTTTTTTTTTGACGAGTGAATTCGCTAAAAAAATTTATTAAAAAAATTTAATTTCTTAATAGTTATCATCATTTCGAAAATAATTAAGTTAAATAATTACAATTAATATAAACTTTCGTGTAGTGTTCTTGTTACCTATAATTATTTTAATGGTGGTAAATTAATGGCGGATAATTTTTGTTAATGGCGCGTTGTAATAAATCTAATTCAATGCCACATATTTAATTAAGAAAGAAGAACCTAATAACGTTAGTAATTAAACCGGGGGTACATTTGTAATTATTGAAAAGTTACAAATATCCAATTTTTTAGTTTAAACAGAAAATGAGCCTACTTATAATATCATATAATGTGTTTTTACTTTTTATTCAAATAATTATCCATTAGCAAACTTTTTGAAATTGAAAATTGTGACTATAAGGTGATAATTAGTTCAACAGAAGATACGTACTTTGTATATTGAATATTAGTGACGTGTTAAAAATAAAAAATAGTTATAGAAACAGTTTTAGAAGCACTGTTTAAGAGCACCTAGAGAGATAAGATTAATTAATAATTGAGTAAATTAATTATTGTACATGGAACAAGGAGATTAAATTTTGTTTAAGTTCGTATAAATACGATAGTAAAAATAAAAGAAATCATTTGTAATAAATTAAAGCTTGTGAACGACAGACTTACATTATAACATTAAAAATATTTTTTTTCTGCATGTCCCTATATGAGTAGGCTATGGAAGGGGATAGATAGCAAAAACGTGTAAAATTGCTCCCGAAAATCGTCAAAGTATAACGCGTTTTTTTTTTTTGGATTTTCTTCGGGATAATTTTAGACTTTATGATACCCATTTTTGGTATTTTTATAAATTTTAATTCTTTAGTTCAGTCAATAAAGCACAAAAAGAGAAAGGAAGGAAAACCTGTAGCCTGGTTTTTTCAGAAAATGACAGAGGCCTTTTTGAAAAAAGACTTAAATTGGCGTTGGTAACCTATCGTGAGCTTTGTGTGAGAAAAGGGTTAAAAGGTCCCTTCATTGAATAGGTATCTTGAAAATGATGGTTTTTGCTGGAAAATATGTACTCTAGTAAACAAAATTAAAGTAAATTAAGTAATTTATAGTAGTTTTTTTTTTCTTCAGAATTAATATTTAACAAAAAAGAGGATAGAAATTTCAATAAAATACTTTCAATGTATTTGGCGAGGGGTTATCGCGATACTAAGGTGCAATAAAAAACGTAATTTTTAATTCTATTTACAGGGGAAATACTATATAATTACACTTCGTATTTTGACGATTTTGAGTAGCGATTTTATCAATTTGGCTACCTGTTGCCAAAGCCTAAGCTTCAAAGTAGCCAATCGTTTCTGTGGAAGAATGGTGCAGAAAAATTTTTAACTTTAATCCTATGACGAATGTCTAACGTTCTTGGGCTCTTACTCTATGATAAATTTTTATTTATGCTACATTAACTTTTAAGAATAACATTCATGCATTTTAGAATAGAATATTTAGACTTGAGATAACTGGTATGAGATCAAAAATTCCTTTTACTATTAACAATGGAGAAAAATTATCAACAAAGTCAATTTAATTTATTATTTTATATTATTTTTTTTTCGTTATTCACTAACTGAAAAACTATTACAAAGATAAATTAACTCATTAAAAGTTTCATCAATATAGTTATCTTATCTTTTGAATGAATTCATATTTGAGTTAAGATGAACAGTTAAATTTACAACGGTATTTGTTTGGATCAAAAAAAATTCATACCATATACCTAGAGGCAGTTAAAACATAATTTTTTTAAAATAATAACTATGGATTCATCAAATCAAGTATCGGGACATTTTTCAATTAAACTTAATATTCGTATTAAAACATTACGATAAAATAATTTACGAATTCAATTCTGGACTTGAGTTTGACTTAATTTCAAGTTAAATTTAAGTCAAGTAGCTTAATAAAATAAAGTTAAGAAATGATTTCCTAAGAGTAACATAAAAATTATTGAAATAACAGACAATTTAGTCTGATAATAATTAATATAATTAATAATGCTATGTTATCCTGAAAAAAATATTGAATGATAGTTAAAACTTTTGTTTGTATAGGCATAATTTATTTAAAACTGGTTTTATTGATTTTTGAGCTTTCCAACACCCTACGCATCGAATCATTCCAATGCATACTGCTCCGTCAAATCATCAATGCTCCCTATTACGTAAATAACCGAATAACGACCCATAAAGACCTTAACATATCCTTTGTAAAAAATCTCGCCCAAGAGCATTTTCAAAAATTCCACTCCCATCTACGCGAGCATCCTAACCCCAGCGCTCTAGCACTATCCTCGGAATTACATCCTTTGAATCCACCGCGTCGTCTAAAAAGGCATTGGCCCCGTGACCTAACAAATCTCCCGAGTCATAGCATTGGCTAGGTTTTCTTCACGATTCTTTTTCAACATATATTATATATATTCTTTATCAAATATATGATTTTTGTATAGAAAGCAATATTCTCAATAAAAAATTGCTCTTTTGAAAGATATTAAATTTAATAGACTAAGATTAATAATTAATTTTCTACGAAAATATTATTTGTATTTGTAAATATTTTGTATTGTCCATTTTTTGCTTGTTAAAAAATCAGATATCAAAAAAAACATACAACAGAAAAGTGTGATTTGTACACGTAAATGCTAATATTAAGAGATCAAATGTTAACAAGCCTTGCTTTAACACCTTAATAAAACCTTTGAACTCTTTGTGAAAAATAAGAAAAAAAGAATGTTATCTGAAAAACAATGGTGTGAGGTATGAATAAGAACACATAATAGCGAAAGGCATTGGTTTATTTGGCAAGATATAGAAAAACCAATGAGAATGATAAACATTTTCTGTTAATATTGTTACATTGTTAATTGTTTCAAAAAGTTGCATATGAACATTTACTAAATATTGATAAAAGTAACATAATTTTTGTAGTTACCTATAAAGTAGCTAGAAATAAAATGGAAACATTGTTTCAATATTTTTAGAATATTGAATTACGACGATATACAAGATATCAATTCTTAGAAAAAAGTCACAAACGTAGGTACGTTATAAAAAGATACAAGTAAAAAATAAAATTTACAGTAACATTTTTATTTTATTTTATTTTTTTTATATATTTATCTTTTCAAAACATTGATCATCTTAATGACTAATAGACCTTTTTCCGCTTATTTATTGTTTTGTCTACTGTCGAGTGTTCAAATGTTAATTAGTGAAGAATTCAGGAAAGAAAACAATTTCTATTTTATTTTCATTTCGATAATTTTTGGTGAGATTTTTTTAAGATTCATTTTTTATTTACCAGCTAAATTATTAATCATTTTAGTCATTTTCAAATTGTTCATACACTAATAAAGAGCTATTTTTAAAATGCGATTTAAAAGAGCATATTTAAGGGCCATATTTATATTTATAATTTTGGGGCCTGTGAAAATAATTACATATGTGCTGCGAGCTTATCGGAGGTATCATTTTTCATTTTACTATGTTGATATTGTAAAAAGTAATTCTTAATTTTAAAATAGAATAAAATATAGTAGTATGTAAGAGAATCAATTATTATTAAAATGTTTAGACTTATAACTGAATTGTTCAATGCACACATTTATTGACTCCGTAAAGCAAAAAGTTGAGTAAATTGATAAAATAGACTTCTCAAATACGTTGTTTGTTATGCAAAAGCTAATAAGCAAATTGTCAATTAGAGCTGTTATTACTTATTATTAAAAAAATTTATTTCGGATATATAAAGTTAGGAGTCAACCAAGTGTTTTGACATGAAAATTTTTAAAAGTTGAAAAAGTGGAGTTGATTGATGTGTGCACTGACCGGCTCAACTAGTGATTCATCAAGTCAAGTATCTAAATTTGAGACATTTGGAGCGATGAATTGAGCTTAATTCTTAAACTTTGGATTGAAATAACTTGCAAATTCAATATTTGACTTACTATTAAAATATTAACATTTAACTTAAGTTACGGTTTCAATGCCAATACTTAAGATATGTTATTGATTTTTTATTGACATAACGCTACTGGTTTTTTTTTCTATTCTTGAATTTTAGGTGTTTTTATCTATTAACTTAATCTTAGTGGGTAAATAATAGCATTATGATAAGGATAAATAATACGAAACTCTTTAATAAAGATATCGATTCAGTGTAAACAATCAAAAATGTCCTAAAATACACTGAAAAAATCTCGTTTTTCAATGCAGTTATTTTCTATTCATCGAATTAAAAATTACCAATTTACATATTATATTCTTTTATGGCAGTTAAATATATTTAAAATGAGTGATGATCGACGTCGTTTGTTGACTGATTCTTCTGAATCTTTAACTGATGATGATAATCGGTGGTAAGTTTTTGTAACAAACGATTTAATGTCTTGCAGCATTTCCAGAATTGACAAAAGTTAAGCTCAAAATTAAAGCTATAAATAACATAATAACGGACTAATATCAGACTAATTAACTAATACTAACACAAATTGAGACTTTTGGGGTGTGTTTTATCAAAATTATTTTAAAAGAAGATGTATAGATATATGATTATGAAAAATTTCAAGTTCATTCCGTTAGTAATTCATCAAGTTGACGCTCTAAGATATAATGGGTAAATTTCATCATTGGATTTTTACATGAATGTTTTTATCATTTATATTTTATCAGTCAGACAAGCGTATCTATGTGAAATACAGTTTAGTCTCGTATATTTTCATTCATATCATAGGTAGCACAAATTTTCGTTTAATGTCGACAATTTTATTTGTTGATTTAGAAAAAAATGGCGATGCCAAAAGGTTGATTTTGGTGTTTATTGATAAATTAATATTGATCCTTTCGATTGCAGGGAGCCGGCATATGAAATTTTAAATGAGAAGCCCCCGCTGAAGAATATAATGCCGCCGCACAGCAGCAAAAAGGGCGATATTGGCGAGTCGCACGATTATCGACCCCTGTTGGGCGCAGAAAGCGGAGGCGGCGATGAACCAGCTGGAACTCAAAACATCCGTATTGGGATCGAAGGGATGACTTGTAATTCCTGTGTTCGAAATATTGAAGGAACAATTTCATCTAAACCAGGTGTAAATGTAATTGAAGTAAATCTTGCGGACAAAGCGGCTTATGTACAATTCGATCCATATGTGACGACAACGAACGATGTTGTGGAAGCTATTAACGAGATGGGTTTCGATGCTACCCTGTCCAGTACAAACGATGACCCGAATCATACAAGTATATGTACGATAGAAGTAGAAGGAATGACTTGTATGTCCTGTGTCAATAATATCCAATCCACAATTGGAGAAAAACCAGGCGTTATTAACATCACAGTTGATTTGCAAAAGAAAGAAGCAGTCGCCAATTATTTTTCGAACACAATCACAGCTGAACAAATATCTGAACACATATACGATATGGGTTTTGAAACGAAAATTAAATCAGTCAATGGTCAATCACCAAAAAAAAGTAACAATCAAACAAATTAATTTATATTTTCGACCTATATTTACACGAAACATATGTTTTAGATAAAAATAAAGCATCACCTAAGTCAAATGGAAAATTATCACACACCATAATTGATATAGAATCTAATAATTTCGGTGGAACTGATAGTGAAAATTTACAAAAATGTGTGATTCATGTGAAAGGAATGACATGTGGATCCTGTGTTTCGGCCATTGAAAAGCACGTGAAAAAAATTGATGGTATTTAAAACATTTATAAATTACCAAATAGTATATTTTCAGTTCAAATATTTGAATTTGAACTGGCTTGAGGTGAATTTTAATTAAATTTAGGTACTTTTGATTCAATTTTTTTATGGAATTTAAATTAAGGAATGTTTACAGTTTCATTTTGAAATCGACTTTTATTGGGACACTATCGCAAAATTCATCGAAGTTCTAAAAAAATCCAATTAGTTATCCAGTTAGGCAGAACTATACACAGTACAATTTTTTGAAGATAAGTGAAACTACCTTCTTATAAAAATAAACAACGAATAAGATAGAAACAACATAAGAGATATTAGTTCTGTTTCAAAAATCATATCCTTAATATCTTTGATGCTTATTTGTTGCTAAAAATTGTCAAAAAAAATGTTGGAAGAATGGATATTTCACTAATTGTATAGCAAAATAACTTTGGGAGTAGAAATAAGTTAAGTATGTTGTTATCCACAGAATAAAACATTACAAAGTATATTTTTGCCTAAAACAATGAAAAAATATCCCTACATATTGATAAGATGATAAAATTAGAATTAAATTTTTATGACGTGATATAAAAAATTGTCATTGATGGAAACATTTGTGATGTCACGCAAATCAACAATATGAGACATATGCAACCAGCTTAACGAAGGTTTCACTACGGGATTGTTAGCGAAAGTGATGACGTCATTGATGACGTTTTACTCAACACAACGACCAAAGTTGTCATTTTTTTCCCCGTTAGCAGAAAGCCAGGTTAGGGCTCGTTCCCCCCGCACTGCAGCCTTAGTACTCCTGTTCTGCTCATGTATCCCATTCTGCATAGCAAAAGCAGTCCCTGTACTAAGCTTGCGCAATTTGAGCCTGTTTGGGCGTCATTTATCCCATACAGGTGTCGCCACTTTGTGAGGGCTTTGCAGTCGAAAATGACATGGGTTGCGTTTTCCTCCCCATCCCCACACAATCTGCAGTGTCTCGTTGAGACACCTCAATAGTCTGCAGATGCTTTCTTAGTCCACAGTGTCCGGTTATCAGTCCTGTTACCGTCCTGAGTTGGTTCCTTCCCAGCCTTAAAACCTCAGCTGTGAGCGAGGGGCAGATTCTCCCCATCATTCTCTTGCTGAGCTTCTGACCAGGAATTTCTTGTCAGTAATTGTTTTGCTGCCGTCTCAGCCGACTTTTCGTCGTCCTTTTGACAGCAGATTTGGTGATCCCCACTCCAGGCTCCGGGCCCACGAGTGGGGTCATTGAACCAGCCCTTGCGCAAGCATCAGGTTCTTCATTTCCCTCAACTCTCTTATGCCCCGAGCCCCAACCAAGTTTGACTCTGTTGTGCAAGTTGTCATAAACTGTTAAATTTTAAAAGAAAGTTTTTAACTGATTTTTAACGTTGTTACCATTTAGTGGAACGTAGCTTTAATATAGTTTATATGAGTGAAATTTTTTTGCACATCTTTGAAATTTTGCTAGTAACCAAAAGCAATTTCTATTGCAATGACGTGGGAGTTATATTAGCATAACAAATATAACAAATTGTGCGAAATTATTTCACTAATTGAGGTAAAGTTAGTGATACATTATTGTAAACATTAAAAGAACAACAAAATTTTGTTTTTCATCAGTTTTTAGTTATAAATAAGTAGCGTTTCCTGATACAAAATTGTTACAAGTTCAAAAGTTGTTTCACTTTATATATGCTTCTATTTTTAATTAATTAAAATCATCACAAAGTTACGCTTAGTTACAACTTTTATGCGTTATTTATCTAAATTGATTTTGTTGAATACCACAACAAATTCAAAACTTAAAATGCATAAATTCAGTTAAAATTCACTTCAAGTTTAATTCAAATTCCTAGAGTTTGAACTGCATTCTCGGACAAATCTTATAAGGTTTGTTCCAGATGAATAAAACTCCGTACATTGTATGGTAGATATTTTTATATGGTTTATATTACACATTACTTATATAGCGCAATGTATGGTTTAATTTTATCTGGAACAAACCTATTATTTTCCATTATTTATAAGTTACATTTTAGGTGTCCATAGTATTTTAGTGGCATTATTAGCAGCCAAAGCAGAAGTTAAATTCAATCCATTATTTGTCCAACCTAACGATATTGCAAATTCAATAACGGAATTGGGTTTTGAAGCTTCGGTTATCGATACCGGTTCGGGAGACGGTGAAGTAGAATTAATTGTAAGTATGAAAAATCCCGGTTTCAAATATTTTAAATTACATTTTGTATGTATATTTCAGATAAGTGGAATGACATGTGCTTCTTGTGTAAGTAAAATAGAACGGGCTGTATCGAAAACACCTGGAGTCAAATCAGCAGCCGTAGCATTAACGACAAAACGTGGCGTTTTTCGTTACGACACTGAAATGACAGGACCACGAGATATCGCCGATATAATAAATAATTTAGGATTTGAAGCATCGCCTCTATCAGCCAAAGACAGCGGTCATTCTTATTTGGAACACAAGTAAGATATTTTGAGTTCACATTTAAATAGAATCGCAAAAGCGGACGTATATCTCTTATGATTTAAAAACTGGCTAATGTTGAGATCAAAAATATAGTTTAGAATAATCGCTATAGTGCTATATATTTGTGGCCTGTATAAGCCTGTTATAAACTGGTAATAGTCATTTGATGCAGTCATGCAGAGCATGACATAAGAGGGCATTAAGCAACACACTACATAAGAAGGCATTATTTACATGAAGCGATTTTGGTGATCTTCTACACCCCTTCCCCGCCACTCGATTAGACTTGGCCCGATCCGCTCTGCCGTCTTCCAATCTTCCGTGAGATTTTTATATATTTGTATTTATAGTGTAAGTACGTTGCATTTTTTTTAAAACATAATTTTCTAAACAAAAACTTTACTGTGTAAAATTTAACCACGTCTTAGTAAAAAAATATATTTTATTAAATTAACCCAATTTTCTCGTCGTTCCACGTTTTGGTTTCTGTTTTTGGGAATTCATTATTTCTTGCGGTAAAAATTTACGTAATATTAGCCGAGATCTCCCACCCCTCTTCCCAAAGCAAGATAAGATGAAATTTGACTCAACTCCCCCCCCCCCCCCCTTCTTAAAGTCTCACATAATAGATGTCTTCGAACATAAATATATAAATTTCATAATAAAAACAGTTTCTGTCGATGTTGCAAAACTGTTATGTAGGATATTTTGTGCTCAGGTTTTACTAATTTAAGTGCTCTTTCTTTACCACAGAGATATACCTCCTTTTTACATTCATTCAATCTAGTCAATTTAGCTGTTTCACAAGCATTTGGAAACTCTTTTCGATTAAAAGACAGAACCAGAAAGAAAATTGTACGATCTGTTAACCTGGTTACCTATGTATCTACTAGTTGTTCTGGGGCGTCTACGGCGCCCTATTTAAAAAAAAAAAGCCCAAGTTTCTTACGTGTAAGTTATTGCATGCGTTCGTATCAGTGTGTTTGACAACCAAAAGTTATGAATGAGTTCAATAAAAAGAATGAATAATTTATTTTTAATTCACGAATGCTTTATTTGTTTATAAAATTTCTTGATACACAACATTGCGAGTGAAAATACGATTATCATTGAGTAAATGTCCTTGTTGTGGGGTTGGCTCAATAGTAGTAGGCATAGTATAGGCAACATAGTAGGCATTGAGCGTTACAGAATGAGTGAGTGAGTGAATCAGTGACCTGGGCTTTTATATTATCTTATTATTATTATGATTCCGTTTACTTGTGTATGTCGTCACAAATGTCTCAACCAATATCAAACGGTTCTTTACCTCGTTATAATCATTAAAAAAAATTAAACTGATTACAATTCTTTCAATAAACAGTAACATTTTTTAGTGATTTTAACAGAAATATGCTTTATAATATTGTATTCTACGAGGATAACAACAATTTTTAACATATATTTCCGTACTGTCAAATAGCCATTGCTTGGTAAGATTTTAATACAGTTATTTTTGACTAGAAAAAAGTTTTATTAAACTTGTGAAACGGCTAAAATTAACTAGTAAATACTTTTTTGATTTTCGTTTCTTAAAATGTAATGTATATTTTATATATTTTAGAGGAGAAATTGCTCGATGGCGCAATACATTTTTAATATCATTAGTATTCGGAGCTCCTTGTATTGTCGCTATGACATACTTTATGTTTATAATGACATTTTATCCAGACAACCATGAGACGATGTGCTGTGTCTATCCTGGTTTATCGCTAGAAAATTTAATTATGTTCATTTTTTCGACGCCAGTACAATTTTTCGGTGGCTGGCATTTTTATCGTCAAGCCTTCAAAGCTCTTAAACATCGCACAACTAATATGGATGTTCTTATTACAATGGCAACATCGATATCTTATACATATTCAATAGCTGTCTTATTAGCTGCTATGATACTTCAAATGAGCTCAAGTCCAGTTACGTTTTTTGATACCACACCAATGTTATTGATTTTTATTAGTTTGGGCCGTTGGCTAGAACATATTGCTAAGGTATATATTGAACTAATTAATTAAAAATCAAAATTAGTAACTAATTTCATTTTTAGGGAAAAACAAGTGAAGCCCTCACTAAATTACTTTCATTGAAAGCAACGGAGGCTGTTTTAGTAGTTCTCAATTCAGATGGTCAAGTGATATCAGAAAAATTGATAAACTGTGATTTAGTTCAACGTGACGATTGTCTTAAAGTAAATCTTCTTTTTATATCTGCAATGTTAGAATGATTAATAACATTTCAATTTATAGGTTCTTCCGGGTACTAAAGTACCAGTTGATGGACGTGTGATTACAGGAACATCAACGTGCGATGAAAGTTTGATAACCGGTGAAAGTATGCCTGTGCCAAAAACAAAAGAATCAATACTTATCGGAGGATCAATCAACCAAAACGGTTTATTAATAATGCGAGCCACCCACACAGGTGAAAACAGTACATTGTCGCAAATCGTTCGCTTGGTCGAACAAGCACAAACCAGCAAAGCCCCAATCCAACAGCTAGCTGATAAAATCGCTGGTTATTTTGTTCCATTAGTAATTACGGCATCGACATTAACTTTAGTGGGATGGATTATGGTTGGATATCTAAAACATGATTGGCTTCCCGAACATGTAAATTATACTAACTTAAAAGAAAGGAACTTTTCATAATGATAATATTTTATTGTAGACGATGGGAATGGAAAATTTTAATAAATCGGAAATTATAATGCAATATGCATTTCGGTGTGCAATTAGTGTATTGACGATTGCTTGTCCATGTGCGTTAGGTTTAGCGACGCCTACTGCTGTCATGGTCGGTACAGGAGTCGGTGCTTTAAATGGTATTCTTATCAAAGGAGCTGAAGCTTTAGAAAACGCTCATAAGGTATGATATCATATAGTACCTGGGTGACCGAGAGGGGAGAGTAAGGTTAGCGTGGCGCCAAGAATTGACGACGGTTCCTGATAAAACAAGTCAAAAGAAAACGAAAATAAAGATTGGTAATTTCCGAGTTTTCGCTTCGTTTTTGATAAAAACCGGAATTCAAGACACATTTTGCTTATGGAAATTATTTTGATAAATCTGTCAATTAAGACGTAACTATGGGAACTGTCATGTATTTTAGTTAGTTCATATAAATTCATCCAACAATTTCCTACTACAAATGTCAAAGAGGTCCAGGGGGCCCCCTGGGGTTTGGGGGCGGACCCCGAACAAAAGAAATTGTAGTCACTGTTTGTTTACCCGATTTTCATTATTTGATTGAATGTGCACTTCTTGACACCACGCAGTTTTACACAAAATTACATAAAAATTATGCTGCAAATACGATTTGTAGTGTATTTGATGTGTATTGATTCCTATGAAATCTATGAGGTTTCAGTATTCCTTGAAAATCTTTATGAATACAGATCCTGCATTATTAGAGCATTTTAAATTTATTGAATATTTTTACAATCTAATCATCTTTAAAATACGTGGTACCTTAAGGATTGTTTATATTTCCAATTATATTTTCTATACTACTTGAGTTCAAGCTCGAATCGTAATAGTTGAAATTGAATTAATTTTATGCTGTTTTCTTTGTTTTATTCCTAAAATTTTGTATTATTTGTGATGTTTATAAAATATGTGTCCTTTGAATTGCAAAATAAATGGAAATTATTATCACTCAATGGAAATTTTAATATCGAAAACATGTTCGCAAATAAAAAATATTGAGTGTTCAAATTGGACCATGTAAATTCTTATAATTACTCATGCCTTGAATTTTGCAAATGGCTTGCTTAGGCCTCATGCTGACGTCAAAATGTATCGATTTCTCTTGAAATTTCAATTGATATGATATGAAATGATAATTTACACGCTATTTAGTTTCTATTGACCTTACTTTATGGTTACACAAAAGCATAAAGTTGGCGATTTCAAATACTCAAAGCGCCACGCTAATCTTACTCGTGCCCGACCGAGGTAATCTAGTCTCAAAACATAGGGACATAGGACATTCAATTTGCTTTAAATATAAAAAAAATTTGTAAAACTAACCATTTATAGATATTCAACTAATTTATAAACAAGGTCAAAATTATATGAAATATAATATTAACTACAACATGAATCTTCCTAATTATAATAGGTTCGAGCAGTTGTTTTTGATAAAACTGGAACAATTACGAAAGGGGTACCACAAGTAGCACGTGTATATGTTTTCCAAAACGATGAAAAATTCTCATTTGCCAGAATATTAGCATTAGTTGGTACAGCTGAAGTTAACAGCGAGCATCCAATTGCTTCAGGTAAATTAATAAGACATTATTTCAAATATCCATAAATAATTTTGAAAAATTTATTTTAGCCATTGTTAAATTCGTCAAAGAAATATTACAATCTGAACAGTTCGGAAAATGTTCAAACTTTCAAACCGTGCCTGGCTGTGGTTTAAAATCTGACGTATCCAACATAGAAGAACTATTAAACGCATCTGCCAATTCAGAAATGTTAGCCGAATTTAATAAGCAAACAGCTCCTGGATCATTTGGTACTTTCCAAATCAATAACATTCCAGTGGAACTTATACTGCCTAAAGAAGATGCGACTGTAAAACAACTTCAAAAATTGTTAGACTTTGACAAAAAATCGACTAGTTCGTCACAAGTGCGATATAAAATCATAATTGGTAATCGAGAATGGATGGCTCGAAACGGTATTACAGTTTCAGCGATAATGAATGAACGTATGGGCGATGAAGAGTCATTGGGACGAACTGCCGTATTATGTGCAGTTGATGGTAAATTATTAAAATAATTTTTTTAAATATAAAGCTACCTATAATAATATAAAAGCTATATATAAAGCTCTATAAATTACGTCACACGTTAAAGGGAGAGGATGGAAACAACGAAGTGTGATAGTGTGTGACAAATGACAGAAGGGGTCGTAAGTTTCATGATGTTACAACTTAAAATCTAAAGATCTTAAAAAAATATTAACTAACTTTATTCATATGAAAAGTGCTATAAGAGTTTTTGAGCTTTTTCATTTTTTTTTCGAAAACGGCTCCAAGGATTTTCTTTAAACTTCCTATAGTTCTTAGACTCATTGATGCCTACAAGTTTTATTTGAAACTTTTTCCTGGGAAAATTCGAATAAGGGCGGTTCTGGGGTGAAGGTCGGGAATTCGTATATATACATAGCCCTGTAGGTTGTATGCATATAGTTCTGTTTATATGTATAGTTACAAAGTGCATATATTTCTTCCATCTTTCTTCTTCTAACAGCGGGTTTCATAAATGGAAGTAAAAGAAAGTACTGTGACGCCTCGCAGCAGATATTTTA
This sequence comes from Sisyra nigra, assembly GCA_958496155.1. Taxonomy (NCBI): domain Eukaryota; kingdom Metazoa; phylum Arthropoda; class Insecta; order Neuroptera; family Sisyridae; genus Sisyra; species Sisyra nigra. The sequence continues at coordinate 30,510,498 of OY292316.1, read as the reverse complement.
AAAAAATTTACTAAAAAAAATGTCATTATCTCTTAAAACTCGTGCTCATATAAGTGGTCACTTAAATTAATTTCTTAATTTTATTTTATTTAATCATAATTTCACCTCAAAGTCGGAAAACATCTCTCCCCTGGCTTGTCCCCGGGCCGATTCCGTTTATTTAGTAGTAATTTTAGGTACTTGGAAATTAAAAGTTAGCTATTGTTATAAATAACTGAATAAAGTTAATAGTTCAATGGAAAGTTGCTTTCTTCATAAAATATAATGTTGAAATCTTTCCCCTGTCCATAAAGTATCCTAATCTGTACAAGTCTCTCCCCTGGCATCTTATAAAACGAGATAAAATTAATAAACTGACTGACCGCTTTGCAGGCACGTTTAGAATGACTGTTTTGATCGAACCATTATAAAATTTGATTAAAATTTAAAAATTTTTGTCGTGTCGCGTTTTATCAAGAAGCGATTTACGTCTTAACTGAGAATGACCCATGTATGTGACGTCACACCAGAGGGGAGGGAGTGGAGACAAATGTGACCATCTGTGCCAAGGACGGAGGGAGAAGTAAAAAAAATCATGAAACACGTGTGACGTAATTTAAGGGTAACCCCCTTACTTAAAATAAATATTTGGTTTTTAATAAACAGTCGGAGGATAAGGGAGAGTTCAAAACGCGATTTTTTTTTCACGTATTGAGGATTCTCACTCGTATTTCTAGCTTGTAGATGTACAAGAGTGACCTTTATCATTTATAGCTTAAAGGGGTTTAAAAAATACAGTAAATATTTACCCATAAGATATTGATTCGATCTTATTTTGAAGCAAGTTCTTATTCATCAACTAAATTTTATGAGTTTTTTTTTTTAATTTAATCAAACTACGTTGTGAATTAGAAAATTTATATTATTCAAACTAAATGTTACATCATTTTAGACATAACAAATATTTTAATTAATGCCGGTTTTTACAATTCTTTTGAAAACGCATGTTTTTATTCTAGGTGTTCCAATAGCGATATTTAGTGTAGCAGATATGGTAAAACCAGAGGCTCACTTAGCTGTGTACACCTTAAAGAAAATGGGCTTAGAAGTTGTTTTATTAACGGGTGATAATCGTATAACAGCAGCAAGTATTGCACGGGAAGTAGGCATCACAAAAGTATTCGCTGAAGTGTTACCATCGCATAAAGTGGCATTGATCCAACGAATGCAACAGCGGGGCTTACGTGTAGCGATGGTTGGTGACGGGGTCAATGATAGTCCAGCGTTAGCTCAAAGTGATGTTGGTATTGCCATCGCTAACGGAACCGATGTAGCCGTCGAAGCTGCCCACGTTGTACTTATGAGAGTATGTTTTTATTTAATATTTGCCTTTTTCTGGTATCATTATTTATTTCAAGGATAATATTTTTGGTCTTCTTGCATTTAAACCAACATTGGTTGGAATGAACAGAAATAAATTAACAAATTTCTATTTTTCTAGAATGATCTGTTGGATGTCATTGGATGTTTAGATCTCTCAAAAAAGACTGTTAATAGAATTAGATTAAATTTTGTATTCGCAAGTGTATATAATATTGTCGGTATACCATTGGCTGCTGGAATTTTCAGCGCATGGGGTCTTATTCTTCAGGTATATAAATAGTTTTATTATATTTGTAATTTTTTTAACATTTTTATTTGATTTGTAGCCTTGGATGGCAGCAGCTGCAATGGCACTGAGTTCCGTTTCTGTCGTTGCATCATCGTTATGTCTTAAAATGTAATTATATGAAAAAAAAATTATGGCTATTTACAAATCGTGCTTTTTGCATTCGAAGTGAGAAATATTATTTTTCAATAGCACGATTATGTGAATATCCTTAATAGAGCGAGAGTTAGTGACGTATTTTGACTAGTCATTTTATAAGTGTTCAAAATTTGCATATTGAATCTTATACTGTTTCTCAACATTAAAACCCAATTTTGGTAGCCCTTAGCTCAAGTTCGTAGAAAAAGACGAAAAAGAAGGGATAAATAGAGGGAGAAGTATTCCCATCAGACTTGAGAGTTTTTAGAAGAGAAACGGAGTTTTTTTTTAAAACTGGTTCTCTTAGAGGGCAAGAAATTATTATTTTGAAAAAACAAAAAAGAAAGAAGGGTGCGATAATTTTTTCTCCCAGACTCGAATTTTCTCTCCATTATTTAGTTAGACATGACGTAATTACTACTATTCTTCACTTTCAGTCGGACACTTTAACAACTAAAATATTATAGGAGAAACTTTTTCTTACCTATACACTCCATAGTTATGAAATTTGGAAAAATAATTAGTGTAAATGTACAGTAAATTTGTTAAGAACCTCTGATTCAGATGGAGGGAAAATGTTCTGGTACCATATTTTATAAAAATAGGCTACTATCAAAAGTAGTCTCCCAAATTGCATAACTAATACTATGACTTAAATGACTAATATTTTTCACTCTCTGTAACTTTGGGGCTGTAGCAGATTTATCAGTAGACTGAAGCCTAGAGCGGAAGTTGTTAGATGCGGCGTTGGTGCTAAAATTTCAAATACAAATCATAAAATGAAAAACAATGAACAATAAAATTGTCATAAAATTACAATTTCATTGGCAAAAAAGTTGTAGTTGAATGTTTAACAAAAAGTTGAGAATTAGGGTATCAAATACCCTATATATGTATAGATCGATAGGGGCGGCAAAATTTGAATAGTCTACTAGTGGCAAATGTATGAATTCGCCACTGTTTTGGGGTAGTATATTTCAGTCGCGAAGGGCTTCTAGAATTAGTTTACATTGTTGATTTTGAATATAAGATTTAATGTTCCAATTTTCACAACTAAGAAAATGACTATTTAAACGGTGTCGCTAATTTTTGTTACACAATATGAGATAACACTATTTTTTTTAGGTACAAGAAACCAAATCGACTTAGTTTAGAAACACCCGATTACAAAGCAGAAATTGCATCTATCCAACAAGCTTCACATGACTTAGATTCAATCAGTGTTCATCGAGGTATCGACGATATCAGCAGACCACTTTTTAGATCAACCTCAAGTACCCTGTCGAGGTAATAAAAATGCATGAAGACAAATTACTAAAATTCAACAAATCACTAGAAAATCAACAACACTAACAACCTTTCTTATTAAATTAAAATACTTATAAATAATTTTCAGATTATTTTCATGTAATTTACATGTCCATGTTCCTTTAACTCCCATCCCTTCAACCGAAGTGTGCCAATTATAACCATTTCCTTCTTAATCTCTCACAAAGGTATTCCATTCATTTCTGATTTTTTCGAATCTCCTCCATCTATACAAAACCCATAAATGATGTTTTTATATTTTTTTCTTATAGTCTATGGTCGATAAAATCAAAAATTGTACAAATAAATTCAAAAGATAAAACATAAGTTATTTAATTAGGAACATAGAAAATCGAAACTAGGTTTGTAAACGCGAAGAATTATTTTTAAGAACGTGTGTATATTATTCATAACAGTATTCATTGTTTTATAATTAATATTGGGCTTATTTTTATTAATTAACATTTAACAAATAGTTGTATAATTAAATAACTAATAATCGCGATTTAAACTTGCATGTTATCTTTAATGTGAATATTGTATATAATTTTAATAAATACTTCTAATTTTTTTTTTAATTTTTGTTTTACTTTTTAAGTTCTTTTGGAACATAAATGCATTTTGAATTATATCATGTTCTATATTTTTTATACTAACAAGAATGGACTTTGTACTTTTCTTATCAGAGTTTATACCAATCAAAAACATGTTGAACGCAACCTCAAATAACTTTTTCTTATTTCAGATTATTTACACGCGGAAAATCTGATGAGGGACGATTACTTTCACCATCTGAAGACAATGACGATTTTGCGGTTTCATTTTCAGACAACTTCCATAATCAATCAGCGACTAAACTATCAATGACGAATATCCAAAATGAAGTTTAAAATACATTTAGCAAAACGAATGACATGAGTAAAAAATAGGTTGTTAATATATTTTAAAAAAAAATTATTCGTCTTCCTCGAAATTATATAAAACATACTATCTAATTAAAATATACTTAATTGGTAACAAAAGTATAGGTGATTTTTTGCTTAGTTTGAAACCATATTTCTTAGATTGCAATTTTCATTAAACGTATTTTTAATTTAAATTAATTTTACATGAGAATGTTAAAAGTTTTTTTTTTATTATTTTAATTAAACTATGTATACTAAGTACAGTATCAGTTAATATCACATTTTAATGTAAACTATTTTTTTATATAACAGTATAAGGAATACTACAACTAATAGTGGGTAATAAGGACTAGTGCAAAATATTCTTTATTTTTCTCGCCAACGTTTTGTCAGAATTTCTGACTTACTCAGGGCTCAAAATTCAGTTATTTCACATTTTTCATAAGTATTTTTTGTTCTTTTTAAATGACCCAAGTGGCGGCAGAACACTAAAAATAACACAATTTGGCCACCCATATATAATTTTTATTAAAAACATTAATGCAACATTTTTTTAATAAAAAAAAATTATATATGGATGCCAAATTGTATTGTTTTTTACTGTTTTTCCGCCAGTTGGGTCATTTAAAAAATATATATATTTATGACAAATGTCAAATAATTGAATTTTGAGCCCTGAGGAAATCAGAAATTCTGACGAAACGTTGGCGGGGAAAATAAAAAATATTTCGCATGAAAACTAGGCCTTATTACCCACTATTAGTTGAGGTATTGATAAAACAAAGACAAAAAAACATCATGAGTATAAGGAATGTTCCAGAGGCAAATAGGCACACAGTCTGATGCAAGCCATCGTCAGTATAAAACAATTGCCGTAATTATAAATGGTGCATTACTTATAACTTACAATGTACGATTTTATTTTCATCTGGAACATATATTTTAATAAAAGTATGAAAGTAAGGGACGTTCCGAACAAAAGAATTTTAGTTCAGCTTGTTTTTTGATATATATTTTTTTGTTGACGATTGACAGAGTTGCGGTACATATGTACAAAAAGTATGATCATAAGTTAACGTAACTATTTTTAAGTACCAATTGGTGCATCTCCATTAAGCTTAAATATTAAGAACATCGTGGTGATTCCAAAGGAGCTAAGTTCCCTGATTTTACGGTCGGAAGTCATACTAATTTCTTAAGTTATTTGAACCAGTTTGGAAAAGTAGTCCCTTTTAATTGAAGATGTCGTATTTTTGATACCCCCTTTCTTCAGATAATTTTTAACAAGTTAATTGAAAACAATATTATCTATTTATTATAATCTTAAATTTATTCTTTTTATAATTATTTTTTACTTTTTTTTAATTGTAATATTTTCAATTCTTAAAAAAATTCCCTGGCTTTCTTTAAGTTCTCGACCACTGAACACCATGAAACAAATTATCAAAAAACTAGTCGAACTAAAATATTTTCTCGAAAACGTCGCTGGTTTTTAGGGTGCAATCTCATGAATCGCTCGATTTCCTGCGATTTGGGTCACGTGGTACGATTTCGACCAATGTGCTGCCAGGATTTTAAAATTGGTAAAAAGATGGCTGCGATCTGAGCAATTACAAGCTTAAACGATTTGACTCTAGCGGCGCTAGGACAGCAGTTTAAATTTCAAAATCCTGGCAGAACATTGGTCAACATCGTACCACGTGACCCAAATCGCTAGAAATCGACCGATGCATGAGATTGCACCTTTAAACTATGATAATTCGTAGTCAAATAATACTGTTATAAATTTGAAAAATAATACTTTATCTAATTATGACATTCAACTTTTATATAAAATTATTTTTCTATACGTAACAGATCTGATTTTTTTACTATGAAAAGTAGCTAGTCAACTAAAATTTGTGAAACTAAACTAATTGTTTATATTGCTAGCCCATTTAAAATATGATACAAAATAAAATTTAAAAGCAACATATTTTATTCAATTACATTTTTCTATTCAAATTGAATCATTAACATTGTATATACATATTTTTTATTTAACCGTAAAAGCTCATCTTTTATTAATTGAAAAATAATTATGATTTTATTACTAGTCTTTAGTTTAACTCTATCATTATCAAATATTTTTATACAGAATTTTATTGTAAAGGAAGTTGACCAATTGATATATTTTACGAATGGCATGAAAGACAAATGTATTGTTCATCATCCGCTCTATATCTGAAATAAAATGTATATATTGAAGAGTTGGTTTTTCATGTTTTTTACTGATAATAGAATAATCCAGACAATCATAATCAGGGTTGTGAAGAGTTGCATTGTCGTTAAGGTCTACTGTACCGTATAAACTCGTTCTATAGCCCGTTCGTTCATAAACCGACCCCCTCTTTTCGGAGAGAATAGTATAATAAGTGTGCAATCCGCTCGTAAGCCGATCCCAAAAAACAATAGGACAGCTTAAACAAAATGCACATTTTTTTTAAACTACAAGCTAAGTTTTATTTCATCAATATAGTTCGTAAATTTAAAAAATGCCAGAGTGATTTATTTTGTTATAAAATAATTCTATAAAAATTAAAATCCCTCAAAGTTCGAGTCATCTGATTCTCTAAACAGTTGGTTAAACTCTTCCTCCGCTATGGCTTCATTATCCTCAATGATTCATTATCCTCATTGCCTCAATCTATTTTTTCATTTAAATAACACAGGAAATTTTTTTTTTTTGGTGTTTTAAGTCGCTTTAACAGCTAAGGTCATATCACGACTGTCTAAACATAGAAACTTTCTGTTGGTCAAGTATATCTTAGGTCTAGAATCTTAAGTCTAGGATTCAATGGGGATCGAACCCAGAACCACTTGACGCATGAAGTGGAGAGAACTAATGCTCTTGCCACTGCGCCAATAGGTGGCCCGGAAATTTTTTATTTTTCAATTTTCATAACGTTGGAATAGTTCATCGTAAAAACAATCTGAAAGAAGAAATTTAAAGGAAATTTCACGTTCTACAAAAAAAGGTTTTAGAACAAAATTGGAAAATATTAAAAAAATTTAATTACCGTTATTTTTGAACTCTGATATCTTTGAAACGATTGATCTCAGGAACTGTTCTAAGAACCTTTTTTGTAAAAATCTCCTTTACAAAACTTTTTCAGATTGTTGTTATGATGAACTGTTCAAAAGTTATTAAAATTCAAAAATAAAAAAAAATCCTGTTAAATATAACTGGAAAATGATAATGGAAAAATGGACAATGAGACAAAACTTAATATTGATAGTAAGAGTTCGTTTTGGCACCAACATTTTTGTTTTAAAAATAATATACTATAAATTTTTGGACACAATAAGAAACACAAATACCTAAGTTAGTTTTTTTGAAAGACCCTAATTAATATCAATATAATCAGAACTATGCTTATATACATATGCATGTATCATGTACCCAAAATAATAATTGACGCAAATTAAAGAATAACTATCATCACACAATAATTAACAAAATTTTATTTTTGTTTTAGACTAATCGTTTTGAGCACTTCAAATAAACTAGTGCCTATAATCAAATGACCGACTTGCAAAACACAGAAAACATAAAAATTAAGTCCTCATTCTTATTTTATTACTTCTTTTTAATCCTTGTTAACAGATAATGGGGACGTGAAGGTAACATTAGTTAAAAAAAAATTAACCAAATAGGATTATTTTACTGAGCAATTCAAAAATATTCAGTTCAATATTCACCCCCCACCCCAGAAACCCCTTTTTTAAATTTTTCTCATGAAAAAGATCCAATAAAAGTTGTAGGTTTTGATGAATCTAACAACCATAACAAGTTTAAAAGAAATTGTTGGAGCGGTTTTCGAAAAATTAGAAAAATCAAAAACCCATGGAATAAAGTGAGGCTTTTTGTCAACCAAGTTCATCTAAAAGTTCGCGGCACAACTATCCTAGATGAAATATGAAGGTCAAATTCTAAATTTGGTGAATTTCAGATAAAGCTTTTGATATAATAACGCTGTCACACAGACATTTTTCTAAAAACCACTTTTTCGCGTTAAGGCAGCGGTCGGGGAACCGGGGTAAATTATCCCAAATGGGGTACAAATGATATTTTTAAGAGTAATATGGAAATTTCTTGCCATGGCTATTTTATAAGCGTGTTAGTATGACCGAAGACTTTATTCAAATTGTTCTTACATCAAAAGCCCCAATTATTAATTCTCCAAAATCTGAAGAGGGAAAGTTTTCAATTACTTAATTTTTGTTTATTCCAATATGACAATTTTATTTTGTATATTTCATACTTACTACTTTCATGCAAATTTTTTTCGTGTTAATTAATTCAATAAATAAGTCGTAAAGGCCCTAGAGGTATAAGTATGGTGAATTTGACCCCGGAAAATATTTAAATGATACTTGGAGGGTTTGTAGGTATTAATGAAATAATAACATCCTGAATATTTCGGATCCCTAATACTTTTAAGAAAAAGCAAAATTTGTAAAAATCACAAAAAAATTTACATTGATTGTCTCCCTTTCAAAATGAGAGGGTAATGTCGACTTATGCAAAATTATTTTGGGTAATGATAAAAAAAGTTCCCCGACCACTGCAATAAGGGGACACAAAACGTGTATTTTCGGTGAAAACTCAAAATCGAAAAGCCAACCCGATTACAATACTTTCTTTACTATGTAGCAGTCAAAGAAAGTAAAGAGAAGCTTTAACACCGTGAACATACTATGAAAGGTAAGTGATAACAAATTCTTCGTCTAGTACTTATAAAGAAAAATCAAGGGAAACTTTGGGTCAGAAGATAGAGGGTAGAACTTCTTTTTAAAAAAACAAAGATAATAGTAAGATATTACAAACACCATAATTTAGATATTTGTAATGCGAATATTTGCAACATGAATTGAATGAATTTCCTCCCATTTTTGATTTCACAACCCTGATTATAATCCACTTATTTTAAAAATACATGTTTGAGTAAATACTTACACAGGTAACGAACAAACTTTGCAAAAAATAAATTCACACTGCATACAGGTTTGCACACAGTTCCCACAAAATAAGTGTTCACAAAAGGAGCACTTCATTTTCTCGTTATCATTTGGATTTATATTAATATTGATACATCCGACACATCTTCTTAGTTGAGTATCCTAAAAGTTAAAAAACATAATTTTATAAGCTTTATGCAATACTTTCAGGCTTTATCAACGTACTTCTTGTAAATTTGAATTTCGATTAATTTCTCCATTTTTATCTAATATGCTTTGCTTCAAATAATTTGTATGAACATTTTTGTTACTTAAGGGGTAGTGGTCATTTTTGATGGATTGGCACGATCTTTTAGCCCCCTCGAATAAAATTTGTAAGGTCTTAGCTAAAATTTGAAAAGATTTATTAGAAATTATCATTGAAATATTATGATTTTATTCAATACTTACAATAAACATGGTCTAATTGTCCTTTGTTTATATCAGCTACTTTTTCGCTGATATACATTTTGGATTGTGGTAAAAAATCGCTATTGAATGGACATAAACGTTTAGTCATTTTAACACAAGTAAAAAGCACAGAGTAACAAGAGCAAAGTTATTATTATTGTAAATAAATCGAAACGATCATTAGAGGGTGGATCGGTTAAATTATTGTACAATAGGTTTTTAATTGTGTGATTTTGCATTTAATTTACATAGCTGAGTCGTTTTTAAATAACACTGATTATTTGATGTTGCAGAGGAGAATTAAGTAACACGTTATACAATAATTTGGATTTAAACGAATGGAAATTTAGGATGAGACATGTTTGAATACAAATCGTACAAACAAAAATGACAGAAAATCGCCTGTCACATGTCCCGCCATAAATTTAGTTCATTGGATTAATATGCATTTTAAATTCGCCCGCGGTGTCTATATTTTCAGGTCAGTGTATTTGATTAGACGGATTAGACATTTTAAAATAATAGCATCGATAAATAATAATAATGATAATAGTTACATTTTATCGATATTATCCTTTGTATGGATATTATCAAATGTTACACTACACAATCATGAAATAGAATCCGAAATAGGATTATAAAGATAGATTTCATTACGTTTTAGCCTTTAGGTTTAATAAAGTCACTTAAAAACTTATGCTACGACAACAAACATTTTTTCATACGGTTTTTCGTGGCAAATATCTATAATATTCGTAATTTTCATTCTCAGAAAATATTATTAATGATTAACTTAGGCAACCACAACTCGCATGTAGTAATGGTTGCCTATACAAATTATATACAAGTTATACAAGTCCGTTTAAACGGTTTAAACTTTAAACGGCATAAGGGGGTATTCTAGTCTAGGATTTTGAAAAAAATGAATTTTTTTTTCATAATCCGATAGTTTATATATTCAAAAATATTTCCCTAAAGAGATTTTTTAAAATTTAAATTATTTCCGAAGTTATAGCCGTTTTATATATTGCCGTGTCGCGGCTACTAGACCGGTTGAGAGTTAACGTAAAACTTTAAACGCGTTTTTCTCGAAGCTACTTTTCGATGCGGTCGCCATAATATCTCAAGTTTTAATCAGCCGATTTACTTGAAATTTGTCATGAATATTATTCTTTAAATATTTCTCTATCGCATGAACCAACAAAAAATGAAAATTTTTAATTTGTAATATTTTTTAAAAATTTGACAAAGTTAAAAAATGAGTGAAAAAGTCGACCTTTATTTTTGAGTAGCCGCCATTTTATGAAAAAATTTTTTTTTTTTCAGTTTTGGAGGTTCATGCGATAGCGACATTGGTACTTATCAATAATCCATCATTGTTTAATTTTTCAAAGACTACAAGGGTAGAAATCATGGCGACGCGGACACGGTCTTTTTTTTCCCCCTCTACTTCAAAGTCGCATAACGCAATGAAAATTTTTTGTTTGTTTTGAAATTAATTTTTTGTACTCTCTAAATATGAATAAGCAAATGATAAAAAAATGGATGGTAAAAATATAAAATGCTTTTTTTTAATCAATTGCCAAAAAACGCTTGAAATTCGGGCCTCTAGACTAGAATACCCCCTTAAGGGTGTGTTCTATTCTAGAGGCCCGAAGTTCAATCTTTTTTTGGCAATTGATAAAAAAAAGCATTTGATATTTTTAATATTCATTTTATTATCATATGTTTATTTATATTCAGATTTGTGGTCATCTGAAAACTAAAACAATGATGGATTCTTGATTAGTACGAATGTCGCTATCTCATGAACTTGAAAATTGAAAAAAAAACATTTCTTTCATAAAATGACGGCTGCTCAAAAATAAAGTTCGATTTTTTCACTAATTTTTTAATTTGATCCAACTTTTTAAAAGTATTACAAATTTCAAATTTTCAGTTTTTGTTGGTTCATGCGATAGATAGATATTGAAAGAATATTCATGCCAAATTTCAAGCAAATCGGCTGATTAGAACTTGAGATATTGTGGCTACCGCATCGAAAAAGAAGTTACATCCAGTGGCCATACAATGGTAGTTAATACTTACATTTTTTAAACAGCGATTCCTGGTCCAAAAATAATTAAAATTTTGAAAAATCCTTTTTAGGGCATATCCTTAAAGGTTTAAACTTTGAGAATAAGAAAGAAAAGAAAAATCGATTTTTTCAAATTTCTACACTAGAATGCCCTTAAATTGTTGGTAAATTTTATCTTAGGTCTTGGACAGAGGTGGGCAGTATATAGATCGCGATCAATCGGTGGGCCGACAAGATATTTTGGAGTGACCACCCAAAAAGTTTATAGAGGAGAAAAAAATTCAAACTTATAAAGCTGTATCGATGTCAACTGATGGGCCCCCATCAATGACCGACACAATCAATGGATTTTTGGCTATGTGTATCACTTATCAGATACGATAACATTCTGCATTTCCTAATATGTCATTGCATTATTCGCATAAAGCGGACAAAGCAAAATTGCTCTAACCACTGCGCCAATAGGTGGTTAAAATAAGATTTAAAGTTCTTTATAAAACGAATTCAGTATAACAAAAAGGGAAGATAAGGTGATAATTTGTAAGACAACATGCTTGAATGAATAGGTACTTTTTTTTGGTGTTAACATCTAGTCAATAGTCGCTTTAACATTTATGGTCATATCACGACTGTCTTACACACAGAAATATTCTGTAGGTCTTGAATCTTAATTTTTAGTCTTATATCTAGGGATTCGATGGGGATCGAACCCAGAACCACTGGCGAATGTAGCAGAGAGAGCAGTTGCTCTAACCACTGCGCCATCAAGTGGGTCGAATAGGTACTTTTATTTTCTTATAAATATAATTTTAACAAAATGCATAAAAATTCGTTGACAACGAAAATATATTTCAGTTTGTTTAATTAAATCTTTGACAAAATACCAAAGACCCAAAAGACTGATCAAAATATGTCGCTATTTCTATCTTTTGTTTGCTCAGTACTTTTATGTTATATTCGAGGTTCGCTCGTGTACGAACGTCTAAAAGTCGTTCTACCTCTACATAGTGGTGCTTATATGTACGTGCCTTGAGCAGGTGAGTTTGAAACTCAAGCGAACTTATCACTGTATGACGGTCGGATCTAAACACGTGGTAACCGAATTCAGATTTTAATGCGACATTGTTTAGGTATAGTTTAGGTCAACCCAATGACCAACCTGATGGTAGACTTGCGCACAAAGTAATTGCAGACAGGTCTTTCACACGCTCTCGTCAATGCATGTGCACAACCAAGGTTTGTGATTGAAACGATTGAAACAAACTTTTAAATTCATTATTTTGGCGTTTTAAAACATTTTCCAAGCGATTTCTATAGTTGTTCTTTTTGCGAAACCTTTTCGAGACTAAATCCTTTTGATCTGCACTTTCATATTGAAAATCGGTTGAAAAATGTAGACAGGGAGGTCGATCACAAAAAATATATTTCATACCAATATCATCAATATATAGATATTGTAACAGTTACAGTGTCTAAACATAGTTGAAACTGTAACTACGTCACTACTCATTAACTGTGATTGAAACTTTATTTCCAGCTTTGAAAACGTCAAAACAAATATTCAATATAGACGCTTAAAAAACATTGATTAAAATTGGTTGGAGAGACTTTTTTTCAAATCATTATTTTCTTTGCAATTAATTATGAAAAAGTATCAATATGAAAATATTGACAATCCTCTTAAATAAACATAAACATCAGATAATTAAACTTATGTAACGATTTTGATTCTTTGGCTGTATTTTATTAAGCGTACGTTACGTAAACATAATTAAACAGTTCCCATAAAATCGATGTAGTATATATTCGTCATAAAGCAGAGAGCTTAATTGGGTGAAAGATACGTACACAATATACATACATTTTCTGATAAAGTCTCAGTCCATTACGGATATAGCGATATGTGAAGCAAGCAAACTCGTTTATAATAGCGTTTTACAAAAGATCTTTGAATTTTATTTAATTTGCTTTTATTATCCTACAAGAGCTCCGGAGAGTATCCATAAAATATATATATCGCTATCGTATATGCTGTTTATGGTTTGCTATCTTTATTATACATATACATATATGAACTTGAGGAAATTAACTTTGGCATTGACATTGAAATCAAATTAGACTGATTTTTTTCTCATTTAATAACTAATAACAGGAAATGTAATTTTAAGACTATAATTACAATTTTTTGTGAACACTTTTTTATGTGCAATATGTTATTATTTTTATAATTCAAGTACATAGTATGTATTCAGATAAGAAATATATCTTGAGTTTTTAAATCTATGGTAAAACAAGCGACCGATCGTGAGTCGTGACTTCGTTCATGTAAAATTAGACCAACTAAGTAAAACCCAGTTCTGTTTGAACTTTGAAGTAATACCTACTCTGTCTTTGAAGAGCGAAACCATCTAAATATCCCTTAATTGCTTAACCACGACCAGACTGACCACGCTTGAAATATGTTGGAAATTAACAGAAATCACGCTACTCTTAAAACTAAACTATAAATTCCTTCATAATATAAACTTTTAAGTTTTATAAGACTGTCTTAAAAAGTAGGTTATAAAAGAGTGAAAAGTAGTTTCTCTAAAAAAAAAAAAACAGATTGATATATGAGTCAGTAAGACCATTTATTTGCGTAATTTCCTTGAAATTTTTTAAAAATTGCTTTAAACCTATAAATGAACGAATTAAGAAACTAAAAAACCAAAAGTCTTTAAATTTACTTATTAATTGATAATAATTGCAAGATTACAATTAGAAAAAACACTAATTAAGAGAAAGATTTAAAAAATACAAAACTTTCAACCTCAGTCAACTATTTAGGAGTAGAATTTTGAATTATTTTTGTTGTTGTATCATGTTTTATCTTCAATATTTTTTTTTCTTTGTACGGGTCTCAGGAATTTACTTCCCTTTATCACCGCAACCAATGAGGTTTATTGTGATGTGACCGTTTGTACTAACTATGTGTTAATTATAGTAGAATCAGGTTTTAAAGAAAGCCAGCACCTGCCTAGGGGTTGCCTTTGCTATCTCACCAGGCATCGCGTTCGTCCTCCAATAGTTTAGTCTCCACTTCTAACTTTAATTTTCCAGCTTTGGCATATTTATGTGTTTTTAGGAAAGGATTTTTTACGATTGATCTTCATTAAAAAATATGAAAAACGACGGTAGTTTCATGTCGATTCGATTTAAGGAGAAAAAGTTGTAAGCCTTGAAATTGAAAAGTTTTTAATAAAAAGAAAATGTTTTTTTTCAATTCAACAAAACTAATTTTAAATGAAGGAACAAAACAAATTAAGAAAAGTATTTTAAATAATTTTTTGAAAAACTTGTTACAAAGGATTAAAATATCCTTGTTAAAAGTTTTTCTATCACTCCCTAATTGGAATTCTACGGGAAATATGGTGCGCCGACGTATTGTCTACAGACGTTTCGTCTACTGAATAGTTTGGTCTACTCCTATATTTTGTCTACATCATAATTTTGTCTACTGTACCTTTTCGTCTACAGGAATTTAGTCTACAGGCGTTTCGTCTACTAAAAAATTTGGTATACTCAATTCTTTTGTCTACTGACAATATGTCTTCTAATGAATGTAGTGTACAGTACCTTTTTTAAAACTATGTATTTAGATGCAAGTAATAATGACAAGCAGTAATAATAACAGTGAGCCTGTAATATACGGAATGCCAAATGAATGGAATAAAAAATCAAAGTTTTTATGATAGTAAATTTTGTATTTATTTAGTTACAAATCGGGTAAAATGTCTGAGTAGACGAAATGTCATTGTAGACTAAATATGGTTGTAGACGAAATGTCAGTGTAGACGAAATATCAGTTTAGACAAAATGTCGGTAGACGAAATATAGTTGTAGACGAAATGTCTGTAGACGAAATATCTGTAGACCTAATGTCTATGGACGTAAAGTTAGTAGACAAAATGTCTGTAGACCAAAAAAAGTAGACCAACAGTCCTGGCACGGGGAAATGTATCTAAATACATATACCTATAGATGTATAGATGTCATATTTTTCATAGGAACGTTTTTCTTTTTGGATAGGTCGGGTTCATTTTTAAAAAATACGACCACATGAAATTCTCTAGGGATCCAATCATATTCATTTTGGAGTAAAATTGACTTAAGATCAAGTATAATATAATAGAATTTTTAATCATTGTTGACTATGTTTCACACAAATCACGTACGTAATCATTAGACGTAGATTGACCGTAGAGTACTCGTGCACTGCTCGTGGGCCCACTTGTTACATTTGTTACGCATGATCCAATCTTCTTTAGGGGGTGATTTATATTTTTTCGTGTAGAATATACAGTAATAGTCCTCCAACAGCACTTTTTCACAAAATGGTCGTAGTTTGAAAAATGAATTACATTTTTCCCCTAATATTTTTGCTTTTCAGAATATTTATAAGTGTATTTAAAAAAAATAGTCCAAAAAACTCTTCGTGGTGCGATGCTCTTACATATAAAGAAGCTCTGTGTCAAATTTTAAGTGAATCGGCGGAGTAAAACTTGCGATATCATGCACACACGCACACCGTCTCGAAAAAAGTAGTTTCGGAAAAAACGCTTTCAAAGTTTGAGATCAAGTTATTATTCATTTGCCGGTGCTTCAAAAAATAAGCTGTAACTCCGAGAATTATTTGAATTTCGAAAAACTCTCTTAGAATTAATATATTCTTAAATAAGTATTATGATTATATTTCATATTTTATATTTATAATACATATAGTATATAATTATGTGGCGGCTGGAAATTGGAAAATGCAGTGTTTATCTCTCGCAGCTGACTTGGGAAAAATATATGATATACCTTTATGATGTGATCTGCTCTTGGCCAGCGCTGGCATATGTATTTGTATATATATTTATGTAAATAAAAGGTGGGTAACCACTCCCACCATTACATTCTGGTGACCCCGACGTGATCTGAACACGCAACAACAGCGAGGACCAGTCATTAATACCAGATATTAAGAATTCGTATAGGCACTCAAAATCTTTGGTTTAAAATACCTACTTATACTAGCAATTTTTGGACACGGTATTTTTTTTGAAGCATCTTTATTAACCTATATGATACACTTTTGATTTGATAAAAGATTTTTTTTAATATTTAAAAGAATTCACAAAAAATCCCTACACTGCAGTCAGAAAGTTTTTATTTTTCAAACACAAAATTTTTCATACGTAGCCTTTTCTTACAAAGAAAAACCGTTGGACCTATTTGCTGTTATAAGCATGAATAATTCACTTCCAAACCACTGAATTGTACATTTTGTTTTTCGCTGTTCTTAAAACGTTAGTTTTTAACATGAGTTTTTCATAATAAATTTTATATTTAGTGAAAAACGCAACGTTTCAACATTTGTAATATAATTTCTATTTTCAGTAAGCTTTGTAATAAAAAAAATCCACCATTAATTAATATGAATGCTTATTACAAATAAAGTTTTATCTTAAATGTCTTAAATGGACAAGGAACAGGAGCTTTATAAAACTATCATCACTTCAATCGCTTAAAACCAGATATCTATTAATTTGATTTATATAATGTCATATCTTTAAATCAAGATGCTTTAAAAAGGAACATTAATAGTTTCCCAATTTAATATGATATATTTGAAAAAAATAGTTGTCAGATATAAAATAATGTAATTTTTCATAAGGGAATTCTTCTCCCTCCGATTAACTTTGGTTTTTAACATCACATGCTGGGTAACTTTAAAGTCTCATAAAACGTATTTACGAAAACATGACGTAAATCATTTTTAATTATTAAATGCTAATTGAGTAAAACCACTCCTAATTTAGCTTGGTTGAGCCCTTTGCAATTACATGGTGGTAAAATTAACGTTTATTTAACGGAAAGGAAAAAATTGTTTTGATGGTTCATTATCATAATGTACATAGCGAAATGAACGTTTTATAATTTTTTAATCATTGCTAACCAAATGATAAAAAGGACAAAAAACATTTGAAACTTTGAAAGTGGTGAGTTTAAGTTTCATTAAGATTTAGAAAAGAAATTTTTTTATTACTGACGTTGTTAGTATATAAGACTAGATATATATCAAATTTTTTTACGATTATATAATAACGTGTTACATATTGTAAAAATGTTTGAAGAAATGGTTGAAACTATTAAAAATTCTCTTGTGTAAAACTACGAAGAAAATTATGTGAATATGAAAAATTTATTGCAATATTGTCCTTGTACAAGGCTAGTTTTTATCATAGTTGTTGATGATGATGCTTCATATTTAGGTAGATCTCGACGACCGAAACGTTGCGCAAGAACTGTTTCAATTCGCATAAGGGAAAATACGAGCGCACGACCCACCCACACACATAACGACAACGGCTCCCGTAAGCTCCAAACGTTCCAAGCTCCGACGTGAATATCGTTTGTTGTACTTGAAGTGATGTTTTCAAGTCGAGTGTACGCTTTTAAAGGTCACCAACGCGAACTTTTATTTTCGTTTTTACATCTGCTTTTGTTCCATTAAAACTATCCATCTGCCTTTTCAACGCTTTCACGTGATATTTCAACGTTTGTTTGTTTTGAATTTCAAAAATAAACTTTGCATCAACGACATTTGCGTAATTACCTACCTACTATTTCCTGTTGGAAAATATTTCCTCTTCTCAAAAGGTAAGAATTATTTTAATTTATCTCGTCACACATTCGCTTTGAAATAGTATAAGCTTTATAATTGTATTCAAAAAACAGTGGCTACCCATGACGTCTTTCACGCAAAATTAAACAAAATAAGTGAAACAGTTTAGGAAGGAACACAGAAAATAAACCTCTGCCGCCTCTGCCTTTGAAGAAAAAAAGCTTTAAAACAAAGTTATTGTAAGCCTACCATAATTGCATTAGAAAAATTAATTACAAATGATGTTAGGTATAAAGAACAACCCAATCAAAAATACTATTATAATAATTTTTAGACCTTCAAATTAACTGAGGAGTTCTGAAAAATCAGATTTTAAAAAATTGAAAACTTTCAACCCCCTCTTTGAGCCATTAAGTATTAGATTTTTGGAAAATGTTTCCCTAGAGGAAGTCATAGTTCTCTCTCAGGAATATATTGCTTTCATATTTTTATCTTCAATGGTTTGGCCTCAAGCTTGTCTCTCAGTCACAGCAGTGTTTTATATAGGTACGTATAGGGAAGAAGATGCTTAAAATGCTTAAACGAAAGAAATTTCTAACAGTAAGAAATTGTTAAAATACCTTATTTATTGCTTTCTTAAATATTTTTCACACAAATAACAGAAGAGAGCTTTTTTAAAGCGTTATTTATAAAATTTTCTTTTATTAAAATTGACAGTGATTGTTAAATTACCATGAATACTATGAACTCCCTCCATAAGAGTGGCAAATGAAAAAATGTAAAAAAACATTTAAACTGATTTTATGAACCATTACTTTAAATGTAACTTAAAACACGTGATATTTAACATTTGGTTACTTTGAATTTCAAAAATTAATGTAGTCAACAACATTTACGTAATTAATTTTTTTTTTGAAAAATATTTCTTTTCCTCTTAAGATTAGAATGATTCGAATTCATCTTATCACATATTCATTTCATAATATGATCAAAAGTTTAAGGAATACTATTCAAAACAATAAAACAAGAAAAAATTAACAATTTCAAATTATGTACCTACTGTTTTCTTCAATGTTTTTCTCGCAAATTATAGAAAAAGTGTTTTGCAGCGACTTAATAATTAAACTTAATAAAAAAGAGACTTAAAAAAAACTTAACAAAAAACTTAATAATTTTCAACAACCGTTTGGATTTTGAGGCTCCTCGAGTCAAAATTTTAGACCTATTTAAGACCTCAAAATCTGGGTTCAAATAGATTGAAACATGACTATTTGCATTTGAATTTTAGACCTCTTTTGAACCTACAAGTGGCATTTATCGGACAAAATACCATGTTTAGACTCAAAAGAGGTCTAAAGCAAAAAATTCAAATAAGCCTCTCTCTCTCTCTTTTCTCCGCTCTTTCTTTGTCACTCTCTTTTATTGTTTTATTGGTAGGGTTTTTTTCAAAAAGAATAAGATTTTTATTTTAATATTTTGTTTTTTTTATTCATTAAATATATACAAGTTTCATTAATATTAGCGATAAATTTAAAAGTAATAAGAATATTACAAATATCGGTTCTTAATTCTTAATTTTCTTGTCCTTGTTTACCAGCTCCTTTATTGTCGCCATTGCCATTATTTTTTTCCAGGATTTCCTTTTACTATAATCCACGATATACCCGACCATGTGCATTTCTTTAGAAATTTTATTTAATTGTATAACATCTCTCCGATTACTTTTAAGATAATAAATTAAAGCAAATTTCTTCACACTTTTTAGTTTAATTTTTTTTTCAATAATTTTTTCCATTTACACTTTTAGGCCTTTTGATATAGAAAATATTGAAAAATAATCAAATAGTGAAATAAGTTTAATCAATTGTTGTATAATAACTCGTGTGGCACTCGAACGGTTAACAAGAGACTGAGTAAAAATTAACAATAGTCAACAGGATTAAGGATCAAACCAGTAATGGATACCAGAATACACAATATTATACTAAGCATCTAAGTATAGGAACGAGGGAGATTGAAAATTTGGGTTATTAGTAAATAATATTTGCAATAGGTATTGTAAAAAAAAAGAAATTTACAACCCTATTTTATGTTTTATGATCATCAACCTTTTTTTAGGACGAGACGATTTGTTCAAAAAATAATATAAAAATTTCATGTAGGTTAAAATGAAGACGATGGAATATCGTTTAGGTCTATATGAGGTTCATTTTACTCTTTGGAGTCCCAAAAGAGGGTAAAAGATCCATTTTAGGGCCAAAAAAGGTCTAAAATTTCGACTCGGGTCCATGCATAAATATTGCGGTGGGCCCTCAGTAAATAAAAAAAAAATAAACAAGTAATTATTTAATTTTAAATACATGCCAATGGATTTTCTCACAAAATTCTTGCTTGAACTCTTGTTTTTTACCAACCATGTTCGCCCCATTGCCATAGGACTGTCCTTTACAAATTTGTGTGAGTTTTTAACACTTTAGTTAAATCAAAACCCGATGTTCACGTATAAATTGATGTAAAAGAAATAAAATATTTCTTAATTTTGAAATCATTTTCGCAGAAATAGTTAACAAAGCGATTTCTGCTTATTCTGCATGCATATTAAATAAATAATTATACTATTACATACTACTCGCTTGATTTAATTCATATGAGGAGGTAACTTTCAAAACGCAGTATTTGACAAAAACCAGTTTTTCTGTAAATCCTTGTCCTTACGTTATTTATTCGAATATTTTATTTTTCAATGTTCCAATACGCAACTTTGGTAGAATGGTTAACAATGACATAACATTAAGAAATCTATATCTGAAAGTTACAATAAGGCTATTAAAACAGAAAAATTACTTCCTCATTTATTATTGCACATCTTTGGGTTTTGCAAACGGTTTCAAATCGTCTGTATTGTTGATTAAAATAAAGTAGCTCGGTGGAGGCCCCCCTAGCCTGTGGGCTTCGGGCATTCGCCCGATTGACCGACGGTATAACAATGCTACTGATTTTCAATTAAAATTCAATGTGATTTGTGTATGAAAAATTCATAGTGATTAATTATCAAAGTATAGTGGTTACAGTATACCAACTATGTATCCTCTTCATTACTGTAACAAAAATCCTTTAAACTGATTTACTCGTATAATGGACAACTAATTTAAATGTTTTAAGTTCAAATACTTTTATAAAATATTAAAAAAAATATATTTCATTACCTAAACGTTGATACCCCTTGTGTATATTTAATGACATTGTTAACCATGATTGTGAACGGATAAGCCGTGGTAAGCCTATATATTGCAGAAATTAATGACAATAATGAAACTTTGAACGAATACTTACTCATATAGAAGTACAAGTTGATAATATGAGTACTTACTACTGATAAAATGCAGAAAAAGTATATATTTAGTAAAGAATAAACTTAAAAACTTTTAATTATTGAACATTTAAAATTAGCAAAGAACCAAAAGGAAAATCAAATTAATTAATTTATTAAGTTAGTTCAGACTAATTATATTACTCTCTGACTTTTGAATACTTTTACGTAAGATAAAAGATTCCTTTTTACTCAAATTCAAACCCTCTTCCAAAGTTTCCTTCCGTAAGAATTTCTCAGATAAGTTTATTTAAATTATTCATTCGGGGATCAATTAAAGCTGGATTTAAAAGCGACAGCTTATGTACTGCATAAACCGTATTCAAGAGAAAAATTCGTTTGTGATCGTTTAAATAGAACCATTTGATAGAACACAATTCCATTTTTAAAACAAAACAATTTTTTTTTAGTTTTCATAGGTAGGTACATATATCTACCTATTCCAAAAAAGAAAATCTCTCGGTAAAATACATACAAATGGTAAATATATTCAAAGCAATTATTTGGTTATTGTTTTATATTTCATTACTTAGTTTTTTAAAGGTATTTTATTTAAATGAATTTTCAATAATTTGTGAGTTATATACGTAATTCCATAATTACTCTACTCGTACCTATAATAGCTTAGTTTGATTTATGGCCTTTTAAATTATAATCATAAGTTACTGTGTTATCTTGTTTTGTACACTATGTTGCTTATAAAAAAATAATGTCAAAATGTTTAAAATTTGATATTACGTAATTATTAACAAAAAAGATAAAAAAGCTAAAAACTATTATGTAGATACCTATCTATTATCTATTATGTAGAATGGTAATAATTTGTTCATAATTTACCGGGTAAAGAAAATGTAGCATTTTGTTTACATTTTCTAGAACAGAAATCATTTTTAAAATTCATGAACTATGAGTATCTATATTTTTGTTAAAAAATATGAAGGAAACGTACTTTCCATAATCAGGTACTTACCAAAAAAAAAAAAAATTATTGAAAAAAGTTTATCTCACCTATTTTATTACGAACCAATTTATTTTTGAATAGAAAATATTAAGATAATTTATTATAAACTATTAGATTTTTTTAACTTTTATATCATATCTATAGAAAAAAGAAACTAAATTTGCCTGAAGGTTTTTGTAAGATAACGTTTTTTGTGTAGTAGACACTGTTTAAGAAATGCTCTTTATAAAGATAGGTTTTTGTAAAATGAATTACTTTTCTTATTTATTGCCTTACATTTGTTTAACTTTAACTACTTGTAATTATTTTCATTTCTAATCAATGATAACATATTACCTAAAATTAAAATGATCTAAAATCATTTATTTTCGGGACACAAATAATTATTGTAACAATTTTCATTTTTGAAATATACTAAGGCTCAAAAGTGTAAATGCCAAAATGATTTTATTTTTTGTTTTAATAAAGATGAATCCTTCAAGTCTAATTAAATTTCTATTTTGATTATGGTTGGCAACGTAAGCTTGTAATAACAATGAGGCGGAACTTAGCTTGGGCACTTCGTTAATACTGGGAAAATAAATTAATAAGTGAATATTAAATTTCATTCATTTTCAATAGTAAATGTTTTTAATGAAATTCTTTGACTCATTTATTCTTAAATTAATGAAGATTTAATGAATATCCAGGGAACTTTATAATCAAATAATCGTAAGGGCAGATTGTTGGATATATATCGTATGTAAGTGTAATACAAGTAGGAGGTATACGTACCTATTTAAAAATAGCAAAATTGTTTTGAAAATTTTGGTCATTTCGATAGATTACATCACAACATTTTTATCATTATATAGATTAGGATTACTTTACATATAAATTATAAGTTCACTTTTTTATTTTTAATAAAATAATATCGAATTCAATGACAAAGTAGGTTTAAACAGGAAATGGCGTTAATCAATTGTAAAATTTTGTGTAAAGTGCCGTCGAAAATTGTAATATTAATTAATTTTTGTTAAACATCAAAATTGAAAACCACACTAATCAAAACTTAATAAATAAACTTAGAGATAGGTAAACTCCGTAGATTTATGGCTCTGTTAACACTAATTTCATAAATTGATTAATAAAACTTTTTTCCAACTTAAGTAAATCATTTATGAACAAATAATTGTAATTAAGAGGAAATGTTTGTGTGTCGGCATTGTGGGGACGGTTTGTATCAATGTTTTGTTAGATTTTCAATGTTGTATTTGGAGCCCAGCGATTAAAGTGACAGTCTCAAATGCAAAAAGTCCAAGAGACAAATGCCGCAATCGAAATTCTTTGTTTTTAATTCTACTTTAAGCATTTTAAATTTACGGTTGTGAATATTTCACGGGAAGCTACTAGCTAAAAATACGAAAGATAATTATAAATAAAATGACTGGGTAGTTACAGTGGGTAGCGTGTGGGAAGCAAAGAGGGGCATAGCCCCGGGCGGCATAAATACGGGAGCGGGAAAATTCGGTAAAGTTTACTAATCTTGTCTACAAAATTAGGCAATGGTAATTAGTCACAAATAAGAAAAGCTTCAAAACTTCTGTAAAGAACTTAATATGCTTACTCTCTTAAATCAAAATAGTGACTTTCGACAACAAATAGTGACTATTTACTATTTTGTAGTGAAAAGTATACCACCAAATTCAAATAGTGGTATTGGTACTTTTCACTAAAAGATAGTGAATAGTCACTATTTGAAGTCGAAAGTCACTATTTCGATTTAAGAGAGTATATTTTGAGTAGTACAAATCAGGAGGCAAGCTATTTTTGGCATCAAATGCAGACTAAAAAAAAAATTGTTATCTGCAAAAATTTGAGAAAGGTTTCAACAGCTTTATAGCTGTTTTAACAATATGACATATAATAAGTATATTTTAGAATCTAGATGAATACATGCTAATTAGTTGACTTTACAAAAACACGAAAATTGAAATTTTCTTTTAAAAAGAAGTTTTATTTGTAAAAATCAGCTGAAAATTACAGATTATTTAAATATATTTTAACTGCGAAAATAAGGGGCGGCAAGATCATCATTCGCCCCGGGTGGCATAAATCCATGCATCGCCACTGGGTAGTTATTAATTTTTGTTTCAGGCGGCACCGCGACCAGCTCTGCTTCTTTATCACTTGTATACTTAATATTATAATATGACCCGACAAAAACCCGACTTTAAAATCACGCCGCCAAAACAACGAGTATTACAACAGAAACACATTTATAGATACAAATAAATAATTTAAATGACATAATTTTTCTATTTAAACGGCGCGGGCGTTAGAAAACATTTATCAAATGTGAACTATATTGGTGAAAAAATTTAAATAATGTTTTATTAAGATGTCAATATTATGTATCACGACACGCAGATAATTTTTGAGATTACGTAAGTAGGAAGGATTGCAGCCGGATATCTTTATATTGAGCGTAGACTTGCTGATTGCAGCGGATTTCTAGTGATTTCACTTTGTATATGACTGATGTTTGCTATGTTAAGTTTTCTCCACAACAAAAATAATCAGATCGTAATGTGTACATATATGATGGGATTGTTACGATTTTATTGGTGTACATTTGTCAAAAATTATTTCATGATTTTGTCGTCAGTTAAGACGCATTCAGACGTTTTAACTAAAATCGCTCGACAATTTTCAATCGTTTAGATCATAGCGGGGTTAGCGACGCGAGAAGTGAGGCACAAAACCAACAGAATTGAAAGAAAATTGCCCGGGGTCGTTTGAGGTTCAAACTTTTGGTCGTTCAAGTTGAATGAGTGTGATCGAGTCGACCCCGGTCAATTTGCTTTCAATTCTGTTGGTTTTGTGCCTCACTTCTTGCGTCGCTAATCCCGCTAGGACCTAAACGATTGAAAATCGTCGAGCGATTTTAGTTGAAACGTCTGAACGCGCGCTTATTTATTAATCGCGATTTTGTCGACACGCATTTATCAATCGTGTTTTTATCGGTAAACGGATGTTTGATATTGCTGAGGAATGATTTAATTTATTTGTCTATAGTTTTACATCTTATTATAAACAAAGCTTAAATTTTATTACAACACGATACCTACCTTAATGTTCCTTGATTAAGATACCTTAATATAATTAAAACGATAAAAATCAATATCCTTTTATTCCACTTTTCATTTTATGAACTTTTAAGAATATCTAAGAAACCTAGAGCAATAATAACCTACAATTATAATAACCGAGAGCATAATTGTAGTGTTTTTACATTCTTTCATTTCATGAATTTAATTAATTCTTATAATTACCCAATTTTGTTAAAACTGAAAATAGTATTGTATGAATAAGAGCAAATTTAGAATGGTAATGTAATTTTCAGAATATCACTACATGCACAGTAGAAAATGACCTCAAACAATTCGTTATTTCTAATCCTTGTTACACATTATAGATAGTGCTGAATTCGCACGATAGGAAAATGTTAGCACTCTCTTAGCCACACATATAGTTTAAAATGTATTTTAAATGTTCACGTTACTGGCGCATATTTACTCGTAGCTCATCTACTTCCTCTACCTTATGATTTTACTAGAATATAGATATGTAAAACCAAAATAGTTAAATCAATCACTATGATTTACAGTAGAACTTGAAAGTGCATAACACAAACATATTATTTATATCTTTAACTTTATCAAATCTCACACTCCTACTTTTATTATTCCGAAACAAATAGAAAAAAAAAAGACTCATTATAATAATTAATAATTTTTAAATATCTATCTTCTTTGTGATGCACAAAAGTGTAAATTAGAGCAAGTTTGTACTATGCAAATTCTACGATATAAAAGCTAATAAAAATGAAATTAAATGTAATATTTAAAAATTCGAATATAAAAGCAAGTTATACAGTTTTCTTAATTAGAATTTTTTTACACGTTTTTGTTTTTGAAGTGAAGCTTCTTTAGGTAGAAGAAAAATTAAATACAGTATAAAATTTGAAAATTTGATGAGTTATATGTTGAGGATTACACGTAACAATAGGTAATATTGAAAAATATAATATTTAGTGTTATGAAATTTTTGTTTGTATCTAGGACAGAATAAAACTGAATTTAATGTTTACACAGTTATCATTGAAAAACACAAATGCAGTGTTTGTTAACATTATTTGTTAATATTAATTAACTATTTTATGTATCTATTGTGTATTGTGTGCAGGCAAAGCTTAATTTTTTTAAAACCATTCTGTAGCATTTAGGAAAATGCTAATCTATTTTTAATCCTATACCTACATAAAATTTAAGGCACTGTAGAGTAATTGACAACATCTTTAAATATGAAAATAGCCAGCTTCAAGTTTTGAAGGAGTTCTTAATTTCATGTTTCAGATTTTGTCGCTCCTGAAAAATAAACCGCCCTAGACCTGTGTCTCGGGTCCTCTAAGTATAAAGGGTATATCCGGGCTTATATGGTATATCGATTTGCAATTGGAGGATCGATTTGACAACAAACATAAATAATTCACCCAAATTTTTAGCTCCTCATCTCAAACGGGTTTCGAGAGTTTTTGATTGTTTTTATTTTTATTTTTTTCAATAGTATAAAATTTAAAATTTAAGAATGATGATTTTTTTTCCTAATTTTTAGGAGTAAAATAGATGTTGTGACACTATTATAATGAATCTCAGAAGAAAGGCCGATTTTTCAGAGCAAAAATAATATTATATATATTTTTTGCTGTTATTTAAAAGTCTCACTCACAAAACTTCCTCAGAAAATATCTTTTAAATTCCTCTACACTCCTGAGTTTTTTCATATTTTTTGGAGTGGTGGAACATTATGAAAAAAAAAAATGAAAACTATTTTTTTTTAAATTCCAGCTTCCTGGTAAAACCGCCACCGGTATACATAGATATTATATATCGATAGAAGTTTCACTTCATAAGCATACATCCTATTAATATACACAGTTAAAAACTTTTCTGAAAATTCTACATTTTCACAAAACATTGGGTAAAATTACAAACCAATGTATACCTACCGATGCAAAATTATTATACAATTAAAGTAATTTTTCAAAAAATTTAAAGAAAATTACAAAAATCAGTTGTAATCTTATAAATTTTATAATATAAGTATAAACCATACACGTCTGTAATTTTACAAAACAATTTGCAGGTTGCTAATGAAAAACGATGTGGATTTATAAGCATTGTTTGTGATTCAATTTATTAGAAATTTAAGCAAAATCACAAACAAATATTGTTAATTATATTATTATCAATTTATTGAAAGCTTCAAAAACTTTAAGCTTTCTTTGAATTTTTAATATTTGAAATATTAACGTTGCACATTCTTATTTTACAAACGATTTCCAATTAAATTAATTTTTAAAATTACAATTTTCGTTATATGAAATTACTAACCTTATTTTATTATTTTTTTAGTTAAATTAGTACTTTTGCTTTGTAATTTTCCAAAACAAAAACAGTAAAAAATGTTTTGTAAAATAACTCCTAATTTAATAAATACAAAACTGCTTTGCCAAAATACTTCAAACGCATTTTTTGTATTATAAAATTACCAATGAAATTTTTACAGTGTTAGGTACCACTTTGTTTTTTCTTATGTTCAGTATGTATATATTGCGAAAATTTTCACGAGAACGCTATAATAAGGTTAGCTTTGAAAAGTCGTGTAATTGCTTATTACATTTTTCATGTTTTTTATGTTTGAATAACAGTTTTAATTACAAAAAAAAATATAAAAAAACATTATTATGTATTTTAGCGATGCAAAATACTTGGTTTGTTTAAGCTTTAAAAAAACCAAGTTAATAATTGCATTTGAAACGAAAACTTTACCATAACTAGTTAAAAACTATAGTGACAAAGCTGCGGGTAAAACGAACATTTTAATTAAATCGCCCAGTCTCGACAAAACGTTCAGATTTTTATTTACTTTTCATATTTACATTATCAAAAAACTATCTACCATATTGGTATCGATTTTTAGTTATTCAACGATATTTTTAAAATTATTCAATTGTAAATTTATAATAATATTTACAATAGAAATCGATTCTATTATTTGTCCTCGAACTTGTTTAAATAAAAAAAGATCATTCAATTTTTCAAATCGAATGCAACAACTTATAGCACAAACACATTTTCAATAGCAATGTGTATACAAAATAAATGGATTGCAAAAAAGAAATGTTTAAATTGTTGGTAAATACCTACACTAAATCTTTTTCAATATATGCATATTCGCACATTGTAAACAAATTCGCCTTAAGAATGAATTTTAAATGCTTTTTCAAGTCTTGATACGTTCTGAAACGACGAGAAATTTTTCCAAGATCAAATAAAATGCTTTCAAGGCTTGAATTTTTTTCCTTCGTACAATGTTAATCTTAATATTACGTGTCTTGTGCAATTCCCACAAGATTAGTGTTTACTTGTTGCTTATTTTATAAGTATGAGATTTTATGAGCCAATAAGAGATCTAAAAATTACTCAATGAAAATAATAATTATTTAATAAAAAAATAGTTTATCAATCAAAAATTAATTGCATTAAAATAACAAACTATATTCTCTCTTATTAAAACATAAACAAAGAGTTTAACGCCATATATTTAATATTTAATAATCCAAATCCACCAAATATTTATTAATCGGCAAAACCACAATTTGAAAAATTACAGACACTCGTAAAAATTCGTCCGTCGTATTTTTTTATTTGTCTTCGTTTTTTATTTATCTTTGAAATTCTAAATTTTTAGATTCAAAAGAAAACGATGCTCCACAAATAATTCGAGTGGTCTTCTGAAAATTGAGATTGACCTCGGGGTTCATATTCTTACGTTTTTTCAACCTATATCTGTTTGCGGGATTTATATTATTTCTTTTTTTTAAAATACATCTCATCACATTCACTTTTGATGTTATGTATATTATGAAAAGCATGATGATCGTCTCAAATACACGAGTATGCAGTCAAGTATTGGTATGAAACTCAAGAAGGACAAATCTCAAGGAAAAATTGTTTTTCTTTATTTGAAAACAGCCTTAATCTAAGGGTCAAGATTTTCTAATCCCTATGGATTACAAAACATGTTTTCGAAGGGATGAAACTAGAAAAGCTCTCTTATTCTCTCGTATACTTGACTGGTTAAGAATGAGTTTGATTAAAAATTTTACTAATGAAACATTAATTAGCTTCACTAACACTTAATATTTACTACTTCATATTTTTTAAAAAACTATTTCATTCTCGCTACGTTATCATAATTTCAAAAGCATTTGAGAAAATTGGTGTTCCTGTCATTTACCTCACCATCCAATTTCATCTACTTTAACATCATAAATCTTTGATCAGTCATTCGGTCCTTAATTAATGGCTAAATTAATTATAATTTACAGTAATGACGAAACAAGATTTCTCGTCGTTCTATTACGTTTCACATTATTGGTTGATAATAACAAATAAGATTCGCTTCTAGGAATAGAAATATAATCACGTAATGTCTGTTACAAGTTTCTCTTCACATCTCAAAATCAAATTGAGATGGAAATTAGTTCTGCATTTTCCATATTATTACTGAACTAATCAGGTCGAAATTGTCACTAAGATTCTTAGTGAAAATTAATGAGCGAAACTAACGATTGAGGATTGTTCCAATTAATTAAAAAAAATTGGTACCTCAAAAGGAGACACCAAAGGTAATTTATTCGAGTTGATCAATTCTTTGAGTGCTATTTAATAATTTAAGTGCTGTGACACCTTGAAATATTATTTCTTCCAAAAATTTAGAAAAGTGATATTTAATGAAAAATTAAACTAATTGCTTTTAGATATTATAATCATGGGAGTACTGAAGGAAGCAGCCCTCCTCCTTTTTAAACCATGAGAATAATCAAATGATTAAAGCAAATTATATTTTTCTATCCCTAAACACTATTATATTTATTTATAGATTAAGTATAATTTATAAGTTCTTATTTCAAAAGCTTTTATTTTATTATTATCTCAGACGATGGGTAGTGCCACAGTAGGTCACTGGCATCAGAGGTGAATCTTAATATTGATTACTAGTAGACCCGTAAGCAAACTGTGCTTTGGTATAATATTTACTCCAAAATCGAAGAAGATTGATTAAAAATTGAAAAGAATCATAAATATGTGAATTGTATTTAATAGCCTAAAATTCCATCAAAGATCATTGTAGATCATAATATATAAGTTTAAAATCCGAACCTACATCGACCTTCACCGAGTTGTTAATAGAATGAAATATATTTTATTATGAATTTAGTAAATTAGAAAATTCCTTTAAAAAAAAATATTTTTAATAAAATATTGCAACATCAAGATAATAGAAAACATTTTATATCATCATAAGCGCTGTTTTATTGCGACCACGTTGATAAAGGTTTGTTTACAAAAAGTTTGGTCCTATCAGGGGTTAGAAAATTTTAATGATTTAAATTTTAATGTACGTGGAAATGTGTGGCAGAGAGATCCGAGGTAAGTATACTAAGTAATAATTAAGGAACCAACATCGCAGTCGCCTCTGATGTGTAAAATTTTTTCTTTTTGTTGCAATATTTTATTAAAAATAATTTTTTTTTAAATAATTAAAAATAGTCTGTCCAGGATTTTTGTAGCCAACCCATTTTTAATATATTTTATTTTATTTTTTTTTTCATTTATTTAAGGTCGTATTAACTGCTATGGTCATTAGCGACCGTCGATTCCAAAAACCCAAAAAAAAAAAATCTGAGCTTTCATTGGGATTCGAACCCAGGACCACTGGCGTACAAGGCAACTATCTAGTCTACCATGCCACTAAGTGACCTATACATTTTATTATTTACTAAATCCATGGTAAAATATGTTTCATTCTATTATCAACTCGGTGAAAGTCGATGTAGGTTGGGATCTTAGACTATATGGTATAATAGGTATAATATAATCACCCCATCGAGTTTTCAAATCAAAGCATCTTCTGTTGTTATGGAAACAATTTATTATTTTTCTATAATGAGTAAAAACTTGAAAAAATATAAAATATACTTATACAAAACATTTTTCTATTTTATGTTGTTTTATTTTATTGATTTTTGTGTAGTCTTCTATCTCTATATATGCCTTTATGAAAAAATCGTCAGGAGTAGCAATCGATACTTTTGTGTAATGCTTATTATTTGAAATGACATTTGTCATGTACCTATAATCATTTTCTTTTAACTGATACTTCGTTTATATTAATCTATTAAGTCAGATGACCTGAAAAGGTACCAAGATCTTTAATTCTTACAGAAATAAAATAGCTTAGTAAGTTTTAAAAGGTCTCAATTAACAATTGAAAAAGTGAGTGCATGAAGGCCGGCTATGTAACAAAATGCAAAAAAATAAGTTTTCCTTGGGGATGACGGTGTTATGTGTTAGATTGCTTTTTGACGCTGACTCCTGCTTTCTTAAGGCGCTATTGCTGGGTTATGATACTGGGGTCTTGAAGGAGGTTTGTTTTTACAAAAAAATCCAGACTTTAAACTTTAAGTCTAATTATCTCAAAACTTATGTATTCAAGTAATGTATCCTTAGCATAAGAATATTCATAATTTTAGAAAATGAATATATAGAATATTATTTTAGTTTCCTTGGTTAAAATCTTAGTTAAAACATTATTCATAAAGTTAATTATCACGTCTAATTCTTTTTCTCACGCCGAAATGGCATATTATAGTACTTCATTGTATGTAAGAGGAGACCTCGATATTATTATAGCAAGAGCTTTCTTGTCTAAACAGATCTCACGGTAAGAAAAACGCACTAGAAAACGTGACTCCAGACGTCACAAAAAAGGTCGCCCAAGAAATTACAAATAGAGCCAAATTTCAAAAATAAAAAGATTCATAATATTCATAATATAAATTACCAATAGATTTCTGGAGATTTTCTAGTGATACTCGTTATTGTCTTAAAACTAGGCGATACTCCTTAAATTCTCAACAATTAAAATTGAATAACAAAATATTTAATCCTTTTTTGAATTTTTATAAACCAAATAGTGACTAAATAAATATAGTTATTAATTAAACGATTAATTATTTAAACCAGGGGCCACAATATGTTTATTTTATAATACCTAGTCAAAATAATAACACATTATTCTGCATTTTTTTTTTAATTGCACATAACTTGTATCATACAATGTACATACGTATTATTTTCAATTGGAACATACCTGTTATCTATTGTATAAACTATAAACTACGTTTGCATGAGTGAATAATGGGCTCCACACACGTTTAGATCTGCATCGCCACTTACATCGCATAAGGTGGCGATGAATGCATCTGAGATTTGTAACCATGTTGTTTCAACTGTTCTTACACGTTATACATATATCAGTTTATTCACAATTTTTATATTTTACTAGCGTGATACTTCATATACTTCATAGTGAGACCACACACGTTGCAACTTGCATCCGTTGCATGAGACTTGCATCGCGGATACAGTACAGCGATGCAAAGAGCGATACCAGCTGAGACCGATGCAGCGATACTGAGACCGGATATCGGGAAAATCCTCAACATATTCATGAAAAAATGATGCACCTTCAGAAAGTCACGGTTAGGTGGGGATTGTGGGTTGGAGTGGACCATAATTTCTTGAGAATGCGTCTGGCCAAGCTGTAACTGTAAATGGAATAAGATATCGTGGCATGGTGTCTAACTTTTTGTGGAATCAATTGAACGGAATAGATCTCGAAGGAATGTGGGATCCAAAGGATGGTGCCCCATGCCGATTCGCTAAATTATACATCCTCCATATTAGATATAAGACGCTCTAAAAAATTGTTTAAAATCAAAAATTTAAATGATATGAATAATTATTATTGTATTTACTATTTACTCTTATGGGCTATTATAAGAGTAAATAGTAAATACAATAATAATTATTCATAGCATTTAAAATTCTGATTTTAAACAATTTTTTAGAGCGTCTTATATCTAATATGGAGGATGTATAATTTAGCAAATCGGCATGGGGCACCATCCTTTGGATCCCACATTCCTTCGAGATCTATTCCGTTCAATTGATTCCACAAAAAGTTAGACACCATGCCACGATATCTTATTCCATTTACAGTTACAGCTTGGCAAGACGCATTCTCAAGAAATTATGGTCCACTCCAACCCACAATCCCCACCTAACCGTGACTTTCTGAAGGTGCATCATTTTTTCATGAATATGATGAGGATTTCTATTGCCCCAAATGCGACAATTTTGCTTATTAACAAAACCATTCATAAGGAAATGAGCTTTATCGCTTAAAATTATGTTTTAAAAAAAAATTTTCATTCACTCTGTTGCAATCACCCAATTAACGATTTGTCTCTGTTGCAAATGGTTTTGTGGCTTGAGTGTTAATTGAACTTTTGTAAGGATGAGCTTTTGTAATTTTTGTAAGGGTGAATGTGAAGGTTTTTGGAGAGAATTTGTAGCAAACTGCTTCTGCTAATGTTCAATTGCTGAGAACGACGACGTTTCTGAATTCTCATCGATATTTTCACTGATATTTGCAAAACTTACGGCTGGCCGCACACGGACGAGGACGCGGTAGAGCTTTTTTTGTCCCCAAGCGAATAAGTTTCGTTAAGTTTTTAAAATAATACGTCGAATGGTGTGTGGCGTAGAAAATACAATTTTGTTGTTAATAGTAGGCGATTAAAGAGGAAGATGCCCTGTGAATTGGTTATGGTATAAAGAGTTCCATTGGGAACATTCTTTATCAAGTCTGATCCAGACAGCAGATTGGATAAAAGCACCATTGTCCTGATCGCCTATAAAAAATATGTGTTGTTGAAAAACATATTAGTAATTGTCGAGTGGAGATATCTCTCAAAACCACGTAGGCATAATAATTAACAGCAGAAAGGAATATAATTGCTTGTTATGAATTTTACATGAGATATTTCACTAATCACTATACATATATACCTACGAGTAGCAATATATAACATGCTATATCCATGAAAAACAGTTTCAAAAACCTATGTTATAATTTTATTTGTTTTCTTCTTTTTACACTGTTTTGATTTGAAAATTGCGTAAGACAAAACAAAACAGGCGGTATTTAGTAAATATCTGTATATAATTAAATTGAAAGAAACAAAGGTGAAAACAGAATTAAAGTGAATTACGTACCTACCTAAAAAGTTGATACAGATATGTATGTAGAGGAAGCCCGGGCAAGATGCATAGTGTGGATAAAACGATACTCAATTTTAATAAAAACCTACTCTCTAAAATTGAAATAGTGACTTTCGACAACAAAAAGTGACTATTCGCTATTTTATAGTGAACTATTTGAATTTGGTGGTATACTTTTCACTATAAAATAGTGAATAGTCACTTTTTGTAGTCGAAAGTCACTATTTTGATTTAAGAGAGTACAATAGATAGTACTACTGGACGAGCTCAGTTTGGTAAAACAGCGACTCAACAGCGCTATAACAGTTCAATCAAAACAATAATTGCTGTCATTTTTTGTAAGAATAAAAATAAACGTTTTTTTACTGTTTTGTTACGATTTTTGGCAACACTTGTATATTCATGTTATGTATTATGTATTAATTGTTAACGAATAGACTATGTTTAATCGATTGCGTGTTTTTGAGGTTTGATTTGTGTTTGTAACTTTTCATTTGTCGGTATAAATTTTACAGTAGACAACAACTTTTAAATGCTAGGGTTTTGAGAAAGACGGATATGGGCAAAACGGATAGCTATAAAATACAAAAATAGCTGAGTTATCAGACCTCAGTAAAGCTGCTCATATAAAAAAGACAAATATATCCAATTTGGCTGGTTCTATAAGTAAATATAAAATAATAAAGAAGTTTAGCAATAAAAATCGGAAGGATAAGACAAGTTAACCGCCTATCGAAAATTGGATAGAGTGCAACCAATGCATGAGGTGGGCACACGACAACTGTAATTCTTATTCAGGGGTAGGAAGCGTATTATGATGATTACGAAGATAAAAACACTAATTGCCTTACTTATCCGTTTTACCCGGGGGGTGAGGGGTGTCGGGCGTTTTGCCGTGTTTTTTTTTGCGTTTTTGTTATCAAAAATGTATTTAGAAGTTGTTTAAGTTTCAGAGCTTTTCTAATATTTTCCAATGATGATTAACCAAAATACAAATTGATAATAAAAAGACGGTTGTTGATTAGAAACTTTTGTGTTTTTATTACCATTTTCCTTAAGATATTCGTCTTGCCCGGGCTTCCCCTACTCGTATTATAACTTTATAATTACTAATTACATGCTTATTATATTTTTAAAAGAATTGTTTCACGTCCATGGGGTAATACAGGTAGTCGTCAGTCTCCACCGCAAGACCCTCTGGATTTCGCTTTAGGGCTTGACTAACTATTCCTAGACTTCATAATGAATGGGTAGTGCCTTCATAAAATACTTAGGGAGCTTATCAAGCTTTGTAGTTTTAATTAAACAATCAACAGTCCGATGCTAAATTTTCTTCTTTCAAGGGTTGTGAATACAGGTAATATAGTAACTATAGTTAATTATTATACATGTTTTATAGCAGTACTTTTACATTCCACTCCCATAAATTATAAATTTAAGGCCAAATGCTTCAATCGTAAAATAAAAGTATGATAACAGTAGTTGACATAAAATGTGATCTCATAAGTTATAACACTTAAATAATATTTTTCATATTTCCAAGAAATCAACTCAATTTCGAATGCTAAGCAATCCGAAAGCTAAATCCACTTTTAAAAACAGGTCAAACATAACTTTCGTATATCCGAGATTTGATTTAAATCTAATATCGTTCGTATCTTTGGAATCCTCTTCATATGAAAATTGATCATATTTTAACAGTAAGTGCTTATCAAACCTTAATAAAACCTAGGGAGAGCTCTCATAAAGCTCTAGGTGATGTTTTGTCGTACAAATATAAGAACGTATACTTATATTATAGATATATATATATATATATATATAACTTATACACGAATATAAAAAATTTTGAAGAATTTATTAAAACAAAATTTTAAATAAATGCGATATCACGTAGAGAAGAATAGTAGGAACTTTCAATAGTAATTAAGAAAATGTTATTAAAATCACTCTTTGACGTAGCTTTTCTTTTCTTCAAACACTCCATCCAGTTAATATTTACTGTAAAGAATATTTACGTCAAAGTATATTCTATATGTAAAACGAGTTTAAGAAAATCGATTTTGACACGTGCGGTATTCAACACGTGGTTTTTTTTTCCTAAATGGCAAACATTATTGAGATTTGACACGCGTTACCTCAACCGAAGGGATAATACAATCTTTCTGCGTGTTTTCATTTCTCCTTTGAGAATATCATGTAATAAAAGAAACGCGTTCCTCTTCAAAGAAGTCCTCGTTTAATTTAATACGAAACAAGAGACAAAACTCGACAGCGTGGTTGTGAGCTTCAAATTCATGAAAATATCATAAAACCGACGCAATTTCTGTAATTATAAAGCTGAAATTTAATTACGGCCAGTGCATAACTGTAATTTACAAATGTCATAATCAGGAATATTGGGTTGAATAAATTAAAATCGTTATGCTTAAAGCTCTGGAAAGTGATGATGACTTTGTCAATAACATGAGTAGATATTTGCGATGGGTTCGTGACGTAATCATTTGTATTCATTAGTATTCATACACCATTAGTAGAAAATTTACAACATTGTTCATACAAATAAGATTTGGATTTTCGTATTATGTAATTTTGTATAACAAAAGTATTTTGTACTATATAATTTAAACTATACCATATCAGACAATATGTTTTCTCAAGTCAAAAGCTTTTCATACATTCAATATGCATACTATCATAAATAAATAAAAGAAACTTAGTGGCGTCACGTTTTATATGTCGTATAATCTTTTGAGTTTTAAAAATTTCATTTTTTATTAAAATGACAAATGAAATATGAAATTTAAATGTTTTGCCTAATGTAAAAGTTTAATTCATCAAGGCTAGCATAAAAATGAACACTTTTCAAATGTCTCGTAGACTGCTAAACGTTGAATAATCATCTTTTAAGTTTCATAATCTTAAGGGTGACATTTCTTCAATATTTTTTTCCACGAAAATCTTTTAACTGTCTTCTTAATTGATATAGTTTATATTGTACCATTAACTGATTGATAATTATAATTATCATTATTATAAAGATAATTATATTAACCAACGCAAAACGAAAGAGGTTCCCAATTCCACATGTGTTATTCTAATTATAAACCACGCATTATTTGTTACTTAATGATTTGATTTTGATGATTTTTTTTAATTCGGTAGGAAGTATTCAAAGTCGGTATCATTAAAATTTGAAGAAAAATGCCCATCTCTAAGAGGTTGAGAAATAGGGGATGAAATAGCAACTTTTAACTGGTTAATTCGATTTCGATAATTTTTTTTTATAACGTTAGGGATTCACTACTTGAATTGATTTTCAAGCTATTTGACCTGAAATGAAGTCAAAATCGGGTAGATACAATATTAATATTATTTATATCAAATCAATTCAAACATTCATTTCACAAATAATTTCCTCTGCAACTCAAAATGTTAAGCACAATTAATTTCAGAATACATCCGACTACTTGACTTGATCATTATTAATTTCTTTACCTTTAATTTGTATTTACGAATGATTGACCCCTTTTTTTTCTTTTATTAATACATAATAAAAAAAATATTGTATTCGGGTCGAAAAGAATTGTTTGTGTGCTTTTGTGTGACAGCGACATCGTATTGAAGATGGAATTATTCAATTTCAATTTTACTTTCACATTTCATCTAGTTGTACCGTGAAGCTTTTGGATGAAATTTGCTAGCTGGAAGCCTTGCTGTATTCTATAGGTTTTTTTTTTTTCAAAAACGACTCGCACTATTTTCTGAAGAGGGTGGGAGTTCGTATATTTATAGAAGCAGTATACATATTTTACAGTAAAGTCTCACTAATCCGACACTTTAGTAGTCCAATAAATAATCTAATAATTCGGTACCATCCGCTTACGAATGCTTTATTTTATTTGCATATTATGAATTTTTCTATATAATCAAATAATCCGGCACCCCTTAGTTTTTAATAGTGCCGGATTAGTGAGATTCTGCTGTAGTTCTGTTTTACAGATATTTATATATTATAGATATATAGGTATAATTAATTTTTGTTTTTTTGCTATATAATGTTCTTTTAACTAACAACAGGTATAATAATAATAATAAAATTTCCTTCTGATCGGGGCAAATAAACAATTTCTAATAACACCAAATGACAATAATACAAGATATAATAATAATTTCATTGCACAAAGGATCTAGCCCATTAGTCATAAGGAAAGTGCCTCAGGCGGTTTTTGAAAAATGCTTCCGTGTGCTGATTCCTCTCTATGAAAAACTTATTGTCGCGCAGTTTTAACTCGCTACCCCCACTTGTATTGGAGTTACGGGGGAAACTACTCCAGACGTTAAAATTTTTTTTCAAGAAAACTATTGAAGATTTTTTCATGAAATTAAAACTGTACGTAGATATTGATAAAACGCATAATATATATTTTTTTCAAAATTTTTGTAAATCTATAAATGATGAAAATTATTATTTTTATTTTTTGAGCGTGGTTTTTTACATCAACCTTTAGAGTGACACCTTTTTTTAAAAATGCGATAAGTGCATTTATTATCCATCTTTCATTTAAAAAAAGTCGTTTTAAGAAATTAGTTGTCGCTCACCATCAAAATGAGGTCATCCAGGGACAGGTTTGTAATAAGCAGCCATGCGTCGATGCATTTCGTAAATGCATTTATTGCTTTATGGCTTGAATATATATGCCATAATATGGTTTTCGTCAAGAAAAAAGGTCTTGAGACAGAAATTAATTTTTGAAATTTTTAAATAGGCCTATTAACAATACATTGCTGGGATCTTTTATCCATTCTTTATACTAATATTAAATTCAACTAAAGTTTGCTAAATAATACCTACTTGTAATTATTTTGGATCTTATATTACCTACATATATACTCTAATATTGTTAGTATTATTATTTGAATCAAGTAATATTTTTGTTTATTATAACTAAAAATAACTAGTAGAATATTAATTTAGAATTTGTTTACGGAGGAAGCAAAAAAATCTGCATGTAAACATTTGTGAAACATTTGTTACAAGTGCATTGGGTTTTCGAATATGCAGTGTACATGGTACGATTACTCCGTGGTACGATCGGTATATAAAAACAGTATGCTAAATAAAGATTTAAGGAACAAATTGTTATTCTTGGTTTAATCACTGTGCAAGATAGCTTAATTTTTGCACTTTAGGTTTGGGAATAGACTTAGGTTAATCAGAAGTTGTCATGGCGGATAAAATAATTTCTTGTATGAAGGAACGTTAATTAGAATTTCAATCGATGTAAAAAAAAAGTTTTCAATGATAAATACTACGAGTTTAGTAGACATTACCAGAACTACTGAAGAAGATCTTAAAATAATATTCAACGGCAGTTATCAATTGGCGCAAGCAGTTTGTAATCTTTCCAAAATAATAACTAATGTAGGCTTAAGCCTTTAATGTTTAAAAAAATTTAGAACAATTATAAGAGGGAGAAGTGCAATCGAAGGCATTTCAATAGAAAAACCAAATTGCTTTCTTGAATATGAACTTTATGATAATATGAAAAAAAAAATGTCGAAGAGTGTAAAAAATACGTACTTATGTTATTGTGGTAATGGAAATAGAATTGGTGGTTGTACCTGTGCTGCAGCAGTTATACACTATTTATTACATGGTTTTTATAAATCAAAACGTAAAAAACGTAACCCAGCAGAAAAATGAATTTTCTATAGTCGAATTCCAACACTATATCGACAATTAGGTATACAAGAAGAATCATATAGCGACTAAGCAAAGGTTATATTCAATTTCTAAATTACTATTATTTCCAATAAATTATGATTCTAATTATTTTTAGTCATAACAAACAAAAATATTACTTGATTCAAATAATAATACTAACAATATTAGAGTATATATGTAGGTAATATAAGATCCAAAATAATTACAAGTAGGTATTATTTAGCAAACTTTAGTTGAATTTATTATTAGTATAAAGAATGGATAAAAGATCCCAGCAATATATTGTTAATAGGCCTATTTAAAAATTTCAAAAATTAATTTCTGTCTCAGGACTTTTTTTCTTGAAGGAAGCCATATTATGGCATATATATACAAGCCATAAAGCAATAAATGCATTTACGAAATGCATCGACGCATGGCTGCTTATTACAAACCTGTCCCTGGATGACCTCATTTTGATGGTGAGCGACAACTAATTTCTTAAAACGACTTTTTTTAAATGAAAGATGGATAATAAATGCACTAATCTCATTTTTAAAAAAAGGGGTACTTTAAGGGTTGATGTAAAAAACCACTCTCAAAAAATAAAAATAATAATTTTCATCATTTATAGATTTACAAAAATTTTGAAAAAAATATATATTATGCGTTTTATCAATATCTACGTACAGTTTTAATTTCATGAAAAAATCTTCAATAGTTTTCTTGAAAAAACATTTTAACGTCTGGGGTAGTTTCCCCCGTAACTCCATTACAAGTGGGGGTAGCGGGTTAAAATTGCGCGACAATAAGTTTTTCATAGAGAGGAATCAGCACACGGAAGCATTTTTCAAAAACCGTCTGGGGCCGTTGTCTGTAAAGTCGGATTACGGAGGATAGTTTTACGTGATAACATCACAAAGAAACATTGATAAAAAATTGCATACTTTTATGAATTGAATTGAATTATTATCACTTATGACTGAGTTATCATTATTTTGTTTAATACAAAGACGGAGTTATTTGAAAATAACAATTTTCTAAAATGAAGACTGAAAATTATGAAGAAAATACATTTTAAATCTTATTAAGTAAATTGTAGAAAAAAAGACAAAACACGTTGTCTAAAATTCAACAATTATTGAATACGAGGTATATCTTATTGTTGAAGTTCTCGAAAAAAATCGCGTCGCGGCGTTCCATTAACAGATCTTTACGGTGCCTCCCTATCTCTTGTACCGCGTTCTCGCTTGCACGCACAGGCTCAAACGGAACGTGGCACTTTTTCGTGCAAGCTGCCGTAGTTCACCAGTTTATAAGACGTTATCGCGTCAAAATAATAATTATTACAAAGAAAAAAAAGTTTTATGTATAAAAACGCTTTATGACGCGTCACAGGAGATATTTTCACTTTATTTGACTAGACTTATAAAATTCCAGTTAACTATCTCGCCCCTGAAATTTGTATATTAGTTACGTACTTATCTAAAAGGTGAAAATATGCAATGTCAAAATAATTTTCTTTAGAATGCTTTATTTTATATGCATATTATGAAAATAAGATAAAATAAAATACATTATTGTAATATCGTAAGTTGTAAGTGTTTACTTATAAAGTAGTAGATACTAGATACATCTCCCATTTTTTCTTTATCTTAAACACTCTCTTGATGCACCATTGTTATATTTGTTTCAAAATTGAAAAACTTTGTCCATATCCACTGACATTAAAGTTTAATTTCGCCGTAGAATTAATTTCATTTTGCTGCATTTCATTTTATTTTCTCTATTATTTATATGTGTTTACCTCGTGAACATTTTACGACGTTCATGAAAATCACAAGTTCATGCATAATACTATAAACTCGACAATTGAAAGATAAATGTTCTGTAAAAGATTTGTAACGTAGTAATATAATTGTAACATAAACTGCACTTAAACTTTGACTTTTCCCTTAATCTCATTGGCAAGATCAATATTTCAAAAGTTTTACTGGTTTCCTCACCAACTATTCTACACTTATGGATAATCTAATTATTTTAAGTGAATGAATCGTACTTAACTGAATTTGTACCATGTTTCTTATAATTTAATTTAAGTCAATTTTAATTAGTTAACGTTGAGTTTAATTCTATAGTTCGAGATTGGTAATGAGACTTGTCCAAGGAATTTTAATTCTCACGGAGTGCTACCATTTAAATCTTTACGAACAGTGATAGTTTTAAGAAGTAGTTATATACTGTGTTTATTAAATATTTGATGTGTTCGATATCAAAACATTAAGGGAGTATTCTAGTCTAGGATTTTGAAATAAATCACAAACATTTTTTTTTTTTTTTCATAATCCGATAGTTTATATATTCAAAAATATCTCCCTAAAAAGATTTTTCAAAATTCAAATTATTTACGAAGTTATAGCCGTTTTAGTGTCGTGCCAACTGGACCGGTTGAGACTTAACGTAAAACTTTAAATGCGTTTTTCTCGAAACTACTTTTTTCGATGCGGTCGCCATAATATCTCAAGTTTTAATCAGCCGATTTACTTGAAATTTTGCATGAATATTTTTTAAACATCTCTCTATCGCATGAACCAACATAAAATGAAAATTTTAAATTTGTAATATTTTTTAAAAATTTGACAAAGTTAAAAAATGAGTGAAAAATCGACCTTTATTTTTGAGTAGCCGCCATTTTATGAAAAAAATTTTTGTTTCAGTTTTGGAGGTTCATGCGATAGCGACATTTGTACTTATCAAGAATCCATCATTGTTTAATTTTTCAAATGACCACAAGGGTAGAAATCATGGCGACGAGGACACGGTCTTTTTTTTTCCCCTCTACTTCAAAGACGCATAGCTCAATGAAAATTTTTTATTTTGTTTTGAAATTAATTTTTTGTACTCTCTGAATATGAATAAGCAAATGATAAAAAAATGGATATTAAAAATATCAAATGCTTTTTTTTATCAATTGCCAAAAAACGCTCGAAATTCGGGCCTCTAGACTAGAATACCCCCTTAAACTTAAATCTACAGTTTACAGGTTAGAGCAGGGCTCGGCAATTACCTTTGATTGTAAAAGAGCCAAATATTTTACGTGGGGTTTAGTGCGGGCCGCACTTGGGCAGTGGCGGGTCTAATGGTAAACATTTCAACAAATGCTGACTAGACCACCCCCATCTATACTCTAAACTTTAGAGTATACATTTTTGCAAACAAAACGTGAAAAAGAAGGAGATAAAAAGGAACAAACAGAAATTAATCCTTAAAAATTCAACTTTTTATGTCAGCTAAAAACTACCGGTGATATAAAAAGTCGTATAAATTGCCTAGTCGATGATATAAAACATCTTAATTTTACTATCCGCGGTTAGGCTCCTATCAGATCACGTAATGCCTTTATGATTCACCTTTTTTCCTCCATGGACTATCATTTCCGAATTTTTTTTTCTACACTTATTGGTTTTAAAATTTAAACAAGATAACTTCAATAAATATAACGTTTTATTTTGCCATATTGTATGTTAACTTTTTGAAGTTAAATTCATCTGAAATTAACTCCATTTTTTTGAATGAATCTAAAGTTTTTTTTTTCATTTTAACGTGTCGTAACTACAAGGTCATTAGCACAGTGGTAATTGGTATGGGTTGCTTCCGTGGTTATGCTAGAACATTAAATGTCGTTCCAAATTTCCAGCCTCTGGAGGAAGCAGCAAGCGTTGTCCCACTGTTCTGGGTCTCCCATCGCCTTTTGGATGGAGTGTGGCGTACCCG
Organism: Sisyra nigra; assembly: GCA_958496155.1. Classification (NCBI taxonomy): domain Eukaryota; kingdom Metazoa; phylum Arthropoda; class Insecta; order Neuroptera; family Sisyridae; genus Sisyra; species Sisyra nigra. The sequence continues at coordinate 30,466,271 of OY292316.1, read as the reverse complement.
TTTCCTTCCTCAACCCGAATCTAAAGTTATTATCTTTTATAAAAATATATCCTTTTAAACAAATTGAATATAAACAAAGTAAACAAGACTCTATTGAATAAATTTTTTACTCGTTTTTAGATTTAAACGTGACTATTAGCGAATGAAAACTGGAATAACTCAAATAGCCTCATATCTCTTTTTACACAACCGAATTGTTACGGAAACAATACTGTAGGGTTTTATGTTATATTTTTACTCTAATTCCAATATATAGGTAAATATTTTACATCAGAAATTAATTTATGCTTCCATCAATCTCAATTAACGAAATAGCGTTATTAACTTGAATTAATTTTTGCCATTAAAGTTTAAAAATAGTTTTAAAAAGTATAATAATGCAACATAAATAAATAAATAATAAATTATAAAACTAAATCTGTAAAACGTATTTAACTAATAAACTAGTTTTCTATGATAAAATTAAAATTATATTTTACTACGAGGTATCATTTTGAGTACATTGAATTATCAAATAAATTAGTTTAAGGTTTGATGCAGTTTGTTAACATTAGTGAATGTATGTAAGCATTAACGTAGAAGAGAAGGAGCAATTATAAACTCCATTAAGAACTTAAACTCCAGTAATCGTTATCTGTACTAATAACTAGTACTACCAAAAGTAAAGAGAATTAAAAAACTAATATAACATCAAATTTAAATAGTAAATACTTCTATAAAGTTTAAAGTTCGTTGAAATTCTATAACTTATAAATCATTAAAACTGATTAAAATGTATCATCGAATAACTATAATTTTAATTATTTTATTCTATAAAAAACTGATTACAAATCTAATGGAATTTAATATTTTTAACTCAAAATAGGTATGGGTAACGTATCTATCAGAAATCGTTAACTTTAAAGTAAATTATGTAAACATTAGCTATCTTTAGGTTTACTTCTTACGTAGGTAACATCATCCAAATTAAACATACCGTATATTTCGGCTGATAAATTAAGGATACCTAGTTGAATCATTAAAAGAGACTTTTAAAATCGTCTTAAAAACAGATACAAAAAAATAAGCAAAAATATGCTTGACGTATAAAAATTTGATGAAAATGTACACCTTGTTTTATCTCAATTTCGCCTTATTTGAAAAACTATACGGTAGCATATTTTACCTTACTGCGAATGGTTTTTTGTTCTTTTATAACTCAAGAACACGTCAAGAGATTGAAGTAATTGTTTGCAAATAAATATTTTACGAATTTCGTTTAAATTTTTTATGAAGAATGTTTGAGACTAAAAACCACATTGAAACTTTAATCCCAGAAATATGTATGGCCCCTGTAGAATAATTATATAATACTAATCCATTCTTATAAAGTACTGAGTGGATTTTGATAAAAAGCTCATATTAAAATCTAAAGGCTTGAAATCTGTGCAAGATTTAATCAATGGGTTACATTTAAAGATACAGATACAGATTGTATACAATAAAATCTAGTTGTTAATGGAATTTTTATGTTATTGGCTTGCATTTTAACACGAAAGACTGGCACTACCTTCTAATATGGATTTTTTACAGACCATTTAGTTGCTATATAAAAATAAGGTTCAATAGAATATTTTTCATTTTAAAAAATGCACGTTTCTTGCAAAATAACTATAAGTGGATAAAATAACTGCGTGTCAAATAATTGAAAAGATTTAATTAAAATGCCATTCACTTTAATACGGATACCCTCAGCTAAGAGGGTGGGTGTTAGATATTAAGAAATATAATTACAACTTATTACAGAATTTTATTAAATAAAATAGCTTATAAGTGTTAAGTTTGGTAAATTTTAGCTATTTCAATCGTCAATTACTTTAGGTCTGTTCGAGATGCAAGCAAAACCGTACAGTTACGATTCAAGTACTCTTCACGGTACACAATTATGGCAAGTTTTTGTATATTGATCAAAAATCGTTCCATAAACGTGAGGGTTTATTGTTACCTCGTACAGATCTTTTGTAATCACATTTAAAGTTTAAACATAAGTCTGCTAGTTTTGTAATGTTATTCCGTAGATATTTAAGTTCTATATGTATATTATGTACTTGAACCTATAAATAACACTGGGCTACACTCATTTTAGTGCCCCAGATTTTAGACCTGATTTTGGGTATAATTTGTGAGCTGATACGAAAATATCACTCACATTTTTTACATCAGCTCTCATTTATAAAAAAAAAAAATAAAACAAACATTTTTTAAAAAACATTAAGATATTTGGAAATTAGGCATCGAGAGAATTCTTTTTGAGTGATTTTTTTGAGTATGATTGTCCTGGACAATGTACCTGTGTTCCATTGTTTTATATCTTGGTGGAAACGTTCACCTTGTTCTTCGCTAAAATCTCTTAAGTTATGCTCAAATAGCATATAGGTATAGGTAAATCAGAGCTGTTAGCTGACATCTAGTAGCAGCAATACAGTTTATACTACCTACCTTACTGATTACCGTTACGGACAGAACTGCACCAAACCAAAAATTTGTATTTGTAGGCCAGTGATAATTGAAGTTAATAGAAAATTGATTAAGCATTCCTTAATTTTAAGATTTTTGAAAACTAAATGGATCTTTGGAAGCTTGTATAAAACATGCTAAACTTATTTATACACTAGCTGATAACCGCTCGCTTTGCTGAGTGTATCTAAATTTAACTGATTGATTAAAAGATTCCCTGCGTTCATAGCGAAATATGAAATTAATCTATTTTGACAGAAAAAAATGATAATTACTGTCAAACTTTAGATCCAAAGAAAGTTTATCAAAATTCGTAAACTACTCTTTAAGAAAGAGATGTTAGTTGTCTCACATCAGCTTCTATACGATTTTTAATAAAAATGTAACTGTATTCCTTCCTTTCGGACTTCAAAATCTTTCATATCAAATGCCATTTAAAACCGTACAGCTATTTTAGGGGGCATCGCGTTTTTTGTGATTTTTGAAATCCCATCCCCTCCCCTCTGGTAAGATGTCATGAGATTTGGCATATATTATTCCCCCAACCCGCAATCTAATGTGATATTTTTAAAAACAAAAAAATACTTGATATTTGCGAGACCTTTCCTCTTTCCCCAAAGTAAGATTAGATGAGATTCGAATCGACCCCATCGGCCCCTGAACGCCTCACGTAATTAATGGATATTCCCTTAAAAGAATAGATTAGTAGCTATCCTACAAGATCTTTAGCAAAACTTCATTAAAATTTGTTCCGTTAAGTAATTGTTAATTTTTTGAATTTTTTAGTTTATTATTTTAATACGTTTATTTTTAATTAATATCTTCGATAATGAACAATGAAAAAATTCAAATATTTTAAAAAATTACATTATTAATTTTTTCGGGTGTTAAATTGAAATTCATAATTATTTAATTATTTATTTTCCAGTAAAAATTGACAATTTTTTAATTTCAACTTTGTAGAGATTTCTTTCGTTATTGTGTAAAATTGTATGAAAATTCATTAAAATTCTATTTCAAGAACCTTACCGAAACTTTTCAAATGTACGGTTCCTGTAGGATATAATTGTTTTTACCATCCCATGCAAACTATGCATTATTTTTGCCTTAAAAGTAAGCTATATCATTCTCCCCCAAACTACCACATTGCAAAAATCATATCAATCTTTAACCCTGAGATAACCAAAAAAATATCTATCCCACGGAAATAGTACATCTATCCTGAGTAAAAAGTGGATCAAATCTGCTTAAGGAAAATGAGTTAAGACTCTATTTCGTGGATTTTAATGAAACTGCTTTTAAATCCTCGGTTCCTATAAAATACATACTTGTTTTGCTATCCCATGGGAACCGTTTATTATTCCGGTATGAGAAGTTATCTATATCATTTTCTGGCCCCTAAACTACCACATTACAAAAAAGGAAGTTTATAATCTTTTGCTCTGTAAAAACAAAAAAAATATTTATCCCACGGGAACCGTACATTTTTTTCTGGATATAAAGTTATATGTTAAACCGGATTATAATCTATATCTATGTCAAATTTCATCCGGATACATTCAGTACTTTTTGAGTGAAAGAGCAACAAACATTTATTCTTACAAACTTTCACATTTATAATATTAGTAAGATATGTAAAGTTTATGTGAAGTTTTCCATGAAAGAAAATACATTCTTATGCAATGAGATCTTTATTGCACAGGTACCTACTGGTTATTAATCGATAATATTTTAAATCAACTAACTGTCGGGTGGTTTATTGATTTATCAATTACGAGTATTTCCCTTGCACTGGCATTGGCTTTCTGCTCCGACAATCCATGGTTGTAATTTCTCTCTATATTAATTGAATTTCTCCATGTAAATGAACGGACAGAGACCACATCGAGGAATATTCTTGTCAAGATAACCACTATGGTTTTCTTTTATCTCCATATCATTAATCTATGTAATTACATTATGTTATTCTTATAAAAATCCCGTTTCTCTTCTCAGCATCTTTTAATTAATGATCAGCAATATCATTCATTGTTCGTATAATTATAGAATTATTTTTCAAATTAACGTAATTTTTCACTTATCACAATCAATAAAGTTCACTATAAAAATTATTTTTTTTCTTACAAATTTAATGTTTTTATTTCGTTATTCTACAATAAGTGTATTTATAAGTAATAAATTATATTAGTGGTATGCGTAATTTTAAGTACGCGCACTTTAAACTAATTTCTTTAATACGCTAATCATAGTCACGCATTGGTGTTTCCTTTCTTCTAATTTCCTTCCGTTTTTTGCCTATTTACTTAGTAAATTATTTTATTTAATACCCTACGTAATCAATTATGCTTTGAGTTCTGTTATGTATAGATATAAACCAGAAATTGTATACTTTAAAAACTAAAAAATAAAATTTTCTTTCAGTAATTGGTCCCTGTTGGCTCATTTTATATTTTCTTACATTCATATTCTTTTTTTTACATATCAATTTTCAATAAGAAATAAATCTATAAATATATCTGTAAGAGTTTTTGTTGTCTGAAAAAGAAAGTAGATTAAAGTTAGTTTCATTATGTTCAGGTTTTTTTGTTGTTCTTCAAAAGAGATTTAGTGTGAATTGATCACATTGATTGATACGTGGAAAACGTAAATATTTCTTTTTTCTTAGAAAAATGAAACTTTATATGTAGACGGCAGAGCTCGATATATTGTACTCCTATCGTTTACCCAGCATTAGCAGGGGATAATGTAAAGCTTACGAGCTTTTACGGATAAAGAAACGGATGAATAGAAAGGATGAAATTATTAAGGTTTCGTGTTATTAAAGACTTCTGAAACTATTTTATTAAGGTAAAATTATAATTTATTTTCAACTTCAAGTCTTGAAAACTACATCCACTATAACTACGATATATCAAACATTTTATGTCGCTACTTATAATATACAATAGTATACATATTTTTTAAAAAGCTTACTATAAGTTTTTCATAATTTTAAGACCAATTAATTATTTTTTACTTGTTTGTATTCCATGAAATTTATATAAGAGAGGCTCAAAGCAAAGCGTTATCCATCCAATTGTTTGATTTTTGGTAATCAATTTTGTATCATGTTAATATTATTACCAAATAAACGTTATTAACGTTAAATTATGAGTCATAACGACTTTGACGATATTGGCTTATCAAGAGTGAGATAATCTTCTAGGGAACCTTACACGATCAGTAATACTGTCAGTATCTTAAGTTAATGACAGTATTAATGATCTCAAATTAATGACACTGATCGTGTAAGGGCTATACTGAAATTACATTGATATTGAAAAAATTCAAAATTATTTGATTCCATGGGATCAGTATTGGTCACACCTAGCCACGCCTGATCATGCCGCTAAAGTAGTAGGAATTTTGGGTGAAGCGGACAGTATTACTGACCGTGTAACATTTTTCACGTCATTACGTCAGTATTTTGCCAGATTATTATATAAAGATGTGCAACTATTCCTCATTATTGGTAATTTCTATTTTGTCAACAAGATGGACAGTGAGAATTTCGACGATGAGAAACATTTGATGACGCAGTTCATCGAACTGTACGAAACACTGCCAGAGATGTGGAATACGGCAAGTGTTTCATATTTGAACATAAATTGACGCAACAATGCTCTGGATAAGCTTATAGAAATTTATAAAAAAATAAAGAGTATTGCGAATTGAGAAAATGCTAAAAAATAAACACACTACGCTCGAGCTTCAGAAAAGAGGAGAAAAAAATTCTTTCTTTATAAATATGGTTTTACCATAAGCAGTAGTTTATTATAACATATAATGCGTCGCTCATTTTAAAATAGTTTTTGTAGTCTTCAGCGTCCGTTTTGATAACTTTCTTGAGAAGCACCAAGTGTGAAAACTGCTGTCGTCTACTTAGCCAGCCTTTTACGATTTTACCCAACGCTTTTGTTTAACTTTACGTTTGTAGGCATCGCTAAAATAATTGCCAAACACGCTTTTTGTCGAAAATTCATTTTTATTGCTCAACTAGCCAGTGCTTGTCCGTACTGACAAAAATACTGATGAATTGGAATGATCGTGTAAGGTTCAAAAATACTAATGGAGAATTAAGTAAATATGCTGTCAGTAAAAGAAACAGAATATTAACAGACCTCTGTCTCTCTTTCTAAGCGTAAACATCAAACCACATTTTTCTGTCATAGCGCTCCCACAGGAATCTTCATTTTTCCAGTTAGTTAGGCTGTGTGTTTTTCCAAAATTTAAAATGTCAATCCTATGTTATAAAATGTATAGCCGAGCTTGTCTGGAATAATAATTAATGATTCATTAAGCCATTAAATCTTTAAGTAGCTGTACATTTTATGAAATCAATTGAAATTAGCATTTCGACTTGCGAATGAAATAAATAGCCAAGTCAATGCTAAACTTAACTTTATATGTATTAATATTAATTTTTTAGTTGAGTTTGACTTCATCTCAAATCATCAATCAATGAGTTTCTAAATACTTGTAATACGTATATATATGTAATAGAATATCCTATGGATATTGTAAAAATTTTTATTTTTGTTGAGACTAATTTAAACGGAAAAGAATCTATGAGTACTTAGGTTTTTTTCAAAATAGCTGGTATACTAAACTAGTCACTTATCTACAGATAAAAAAAATTATTATGTGGTATTACGAAACCACGATGCCAGTGAAACTGTTTTTCGGATTTTAGGCACTTAAGTAACTGAAAATTTTTGGAAAATTATACAAATTTAGGGTATGAAAATAGAATAGAAAGAAAGGGATGTGACACGAATTTACTGTCTGACGTGACGCGCACCATTGCAACTATTTTTGAATTTCCATTATTGATGTTAATACTCGAATGTTACTTTCATTATTGAATTTGTTGATTATTGTTAAATCGATCATCTACCTGTTGTTATCTATTGTAACATCACCGTTGGATATTTTCGCACTATTATCACTAGCTGTATCTTTGTCTATCACGATCAAGTGAACAACAACATTTATATCAATACACTGATCAAAACACAAATACCAATACAAATATAATTGATAATTAATGACAACTTATAATATACCTACTAAAACGTTGTCATGGAGAGGAAAATAGCTCATTACATTCAGTAATAACTCGCGCAACAGGCCTGGGAAAACGACATGGTATATAGCTAACAATGTGTATACGAGGTCTGCCGAACACTTGCCGATTCCCTGCCAAGAATGTGTTACATTTAGCGACATGCTAAAGACAGGCCAAAAAATTGCGAAGATGTATATCGATATAAAAATATATAAAAAGTTTCACTTTAAAAAACATAGAGAAAATTGAACGAAACTCTTTATCACATTTAACTACGAGATCCAAAGATGTTAATATTTAATTTATAATTGAAAATTGTATTTTATTTGCATTAAAATATTTAAATTAAATTGTTTTAAAAATTTAATAAGGTTATTTTTTCAGGTTGGATGTTGATAAGAGAAAAATGAACGAAAAACATTCAAAACATTACCAATATCAAAATTATAAATGGCAACGCGAGCGCTTTAATTGGAACGTCGACGAACCTGTCACAGTTCCAGGAATAGAAAATGTTCATAATTCCAATTCCGAAGACGTCAACATACGTTCATCTCGAGAAGAAAATTTCACAGATGATATGACGAATTTGTATGGTGAGTATTAAAATTCTATTTGAAATCATTGTATTTTTCATACGTCTACAGAGGGTTCAAATGCCTCAATAATATAACTAAATGTGATAATTTAATACAGTTAAGAATTAAAACAAAAATTACCCTATTTCTTACAATACAACAAATATAAATAAACACGCACTGTTGAAACTCGTTTACAGAACCGTATTCACTTGCCAAGATGAAAAAGTAGAACTTTTAACATTTAATCAGCAAAACATACAATATTTCATTTAAGTTAAACTAAGTAAACAAAATTGCTTTCATCAAGTTGTTACCGAGCTAAATTTTAAATTAAAACCTTGAAATGAGTCTAGGTACAATTAAAAGCATGTAGATACCCAAAACTAAAATAAATTCTCCTCTGTCGTAGAAAAAACTTTAAGAAAATCTCATAAATTTTTAAAACAATCAATACGTCCCCGACTGTTACTATATAAAAATTTACATTTTTACTTTGAACTAGGTAAAATTGTTCACCACATTTCACGATAAAATAACACCAACATTTTACATATTTTATGTTAAATGTTTTCATTCTTCTTGTAAAAAAATATAACGTTCAAGTAAATGTTAAGAAATGAATTTTGCAAAGGCATACATATAGGAAATTATATTAAATAGGTATTAAGGGATGAAAATTCTTTTGAGAAAACTTTCTATAATTTTCATATCAATATGACCGACCTTATATTAAATTTGCACCCTTTTAACAAGTTGGAAAATTGAATTTTTTGTTACATTGAAGTATTTTAAATAAAGAACATTTTTTTAGCTTTATTTAACTTTTGCTAACGAAATAATCAAAAGTTCAAGACCCTTATAAAAAATGTGAACTTTTTGTTCAGTCTAAGCTCGAAATTAATTTAGTCTACCTGCGTTTTATTGAACTCTTTTATGTTTTATTTGAACTTTTTTTAAAATCTTTACCTCACCCCCCAAATGAAAAAACCTAATTTTGTTAACAATAACATATTTAAAGTTTCACTTCTTGGATTATATGGTTATATTTTATTAAATTAGTCTTATAAGAACAAAAATAAGCTCTTGGTATAAGTTCTTGGTCAAATGTTTTTATTTTATATTATTTGTTTGGTAAAAAGGAGATATTTTTAAAGCATTTGTTGTATTCATCTCTCAATGATAACTTTATAAAATCAACAGGCTTAAATGCTTGTTATCTATTTTTATCCTTAGGGCTTAAAAGAAAAGATTTGTGACAGAAAAAAATTCATGGAGCTTGTGTAATTTAATAACAGATTAACGCAGATATAATCAACGCTGTTGGTCGTTGGAACAACATTAAAATAATAACGCAAAAGAAACTTTGGAAAAAGCACAGTTCGCTTTGTTAAAATTAAACAATTTTTTTAACAATTCTTATGAAGTTTGAAAATATGTAATAGAACTCTTTGCTCAAAGAAGAAAGATAATAAATAATACTCACCTATGGGATTGTAAATACGTATAAATTTTTATTAACTTCGTTCGCAGATGCAACTCTGAACCAATTCAGAACTATTCGCATGCGCGTTTTACAAAAGAACGTTGGCGGGTCAGTGAATCCTGAATTTTTAGTAACAGTTCAATGTTCGTAGTTCCCACGAAATGCGTTCGTTACCGACCTGGATTTGATTCTAGCGACTCTCCGACTTTTGTTGTTGGACGAAAAATGTGTATCTCTTACTCATGCGTAGTTTGATAAATTGTATCCAGTTCAAAGTCCAGTTTCTCCTTTGTCCTCGTCTAATTCGGAATAATTTTAAGGTCATTCGCGGGAAAAGGTCCTGAGCTTGTTCAAAACTGAACTTGCGCTCTGAGATAATCCTGAATCTAGCTTTGTTCGCAGGTCTCATTCTGAACCGATTACGAATCAGTTCAAGACAGGTTTAAAATTATTGCCAAGCACATGCACGCTTAAGAACCGAGTTACGGTCCGATTCAGAATTGGTTCTAGCGATTCTCGGATTTTTGTTAGGACGAAAAATTCCAGTTTCGCTGTCAACTACTGTCAACGTTCTATTCAATTAACAATTTTCGTGGGTTGTTGTTAATCCTCGTCTAGTTCAGAGCAATTCTAAAGTCGTTCACGGAAAAATCATCCTTAATCGGTTCATAAGCATATGTATGCGCTTGGAGATATTCATAAATCTGTCTTAAACTGATTCGTAATCGGTTCAGAATGACAACCGCGAACAAAGCTATTAAAATTCTTCTTCTTCTTCGTCGTCTTATCCAACGCCCACTCTGGACATTTCTGCCATTCGGTGCCGCACCGTCCAGTAGAGGTTGGAGAGTATTTACTTCGGTTGTTTTCGTTTAGGTTCCTGATGTTTGTAAGTGCAGGGCTGAGAGATAAGAGTGAGTGAGGAACTGTTTCAGTAAGTTCCTTCCATGCTTCTATCTAGCAGTCAGCATGGCCATTTCCGTATATTTTTTTTCTTCACTCACTCTTGTCTCTTGCTCAATGTTGTCTTCTTCTTTGTCTGTTGGTCAATGTTTATGCATCGCTTTAGCTAGATGATTGGAACAAACCTACAAAATCATTGCACAGGGCCATGCAATTTTAATTTTTTTAATCTGATTCATATTTGTTAGTTCTTATTCATATGTTACCGTCCAATAGATTTGGTTTTTATAATTTACTAGCGGACCCGACACACGTCTTAAATACAAAAAATTTCAAACTTTTTTAAATAAGCTAACAATTTGAACTGTTTTGTTGTATCAAAAAGTAGCAAATGTACAGAAAATTTTCCTGAATTTGATCTCAGCGTTACCTACCGGAAAAAAACATCTAGGTAATTGTTAATCGAAACCATTTTCGAATAAGAAAAAATAAAAATTATCTAATTGTAAATCTTAACCATTCTCAAATCCACTAGAACACACAAAAGAACTTTATCAAAATCGATCCAGCCGTTTAGGAGGAGCTTAATTACAAACACAAGTACAGTAGATTTTTATATATAAAGATTAGATTTGCGTATGTGATTTTTTTTTCTGAAATGCTACCTATCGCTCAATTTTTGTCATAAAAGGTTCAGTTAGTTATCCAAAAACCACAAAAAAAATATTAACAAAAAGTAGCAATTAGCGCTTAAAACTGCGAGTTGCGTTTAAAGAAAAAGAAAATATTTTCATGGTTTCTCGCGGACTTTTTAAAAGTAATTAAATGTTTAAATCATAACAAAATTTTATTAAAAGACTATATTTTTTGTTTGGCTTTCGTTAATAATTTATTAATCATTAATATCACAATATGTTTTATAAATCAATTATTATAATATAACTCGATCGTAATTAATTTTTATGTAAAAATCCAAACAATACGAGTAGTTAATATTTGCTTTAACAAATGCTTAAAATTTATCAAATAAAATTTACTATGTTAGCAAACCTTATCAAAAGCTAATCAAATTTCGTAATACTTAATAATAATACTATCTTTTATTTTGCAAATTAAAAACTGCTGTAAAACATTTACTTAAAAAGTAGATTTCATCAAAAACGTTTAGATAGGGAGATAAACTTGAACTTTATGTTATCAAATTTTCTTGTTGAAAACTATCTATTACATACTTTTTAAAAACTAAAATTGATAGATAACTGTGAGAGAAACTTTCGATAACTCACTAAAACTCGTAAGATAGGTAAACACTTTAAAATTTATCACTTCTATCAACATTTCAAACGTTATGTAGCTCAAAAAGTTTTTCATTAATAGCTCAATTTGAAATAGTTTACCTGAGTACTATATGACTAAGGTTATACTTTTTAGATAATTGACAAAAAAAAAACAAGAATTTTCTCCTTATCGAAAAAGCTCTCCTTACTATTTTAGATTTATTTTTAAATCGGGTGTCGTGTGTAACAAGTGTTTGATTATTTAGTATTGAAAAAATATTTTTAATTATATTTTTAAAAACAATACGATAATTACAACTAAATTTTTCACATGTATTAAACGTAGTAAACAGTATTCATTAATTATATCAGCTATCTTTAATGCAACCAAATCGACTCAACCCCTAACCGCACATACAAACTTTGATTTTACTAAAAGTTTGAAAGCTTGAAATTTAAGCTTTCAATCAACATCAACATCTTTAAAAAATTCAGTCCTACCGATTCATTAACACCTTTACAAGGCGTATGAGACAATTTTGCTTATTACGCTACTCGCAATTTGGGCTACCTACACCCCTATTAAAGCCCTCGCAACCGGTTTACACTTATCGATCGCTTATCAAAAGTTGACCAGAACCCATCACCATAAATTACATTAATTATTTTCACAAAATCATGAGCACCACTTGTTGCAATAAGGACTCAGTCAGCAAACTGTCGCTACCCAGCTTCACTTTAGCTAGTCTGCTGTATCTTAAGTATACAGACGATTTCAAGAGAGTAGTGCCTTCAATTGGAGATCAAAAACCAGCCGCCACCGGTATATATCTGAGAGAAACGATCGTTTTATTGTCTTAACCTCGCTGCGCAATCGGTATCTAACGTATGTTTACGCACAGGAAGAACTGAAACGTGTTCGAGGAGTAACTGTCAGTGAGTGGACAGTACGAAGACGCTTGAAGGAAGCCAATCTGACTCCATAAAGACTTGCTACAGGTCCTAAATAGACTGCAAGCATCCGACAAGCACGTCACCATTTTGCTCGAGAGCATCTCAATTGGGACGTGGCGTATTGGCGGTCAGTTCTGTTCACTAATGAGTGTAAAATATGTCTATATGACAGTGTTAGGAGAGGCTTGGTCTACAGGCGTCCAGGCGAACGATTTTCCCAGTGCTGTTTTGTTGAAAAGGTTGCATGCGGTGGCGGTTCCTTCATGATGTGGGCTTGTATCTCTTTGAAGAGAAAAACTGAGCTTGTTTTCGTGCCTGGGGGAGGTCGAGGAGATAGCCTAATAGCTGATCAGTACATCACCGATATTTTTCTGGACCATGTTGTTCCCTATGCAAGGTTTGTTGGCGAAAATAAATCTCATATTGTACAATCTCCGCCATTTTAACTTCGGAATCCCGTAATTCAGAGAACTCTACGGGAATTGACACCGCCCTACCTAGAGAAATATACTCTTAAATTCGAATTGGTGAATATTTTGGAGGTGCCGACCCATGGATTAAATCATTTGTATTAAAAGAAGTTATTTATTTTAACAAAATCATTCCAAAAAAGTTTAAATAAAATTTACAATTTCTACAGCAAAACATGATTTTTAATTTAACATCCGATAACATCGGTAAATTAATAATGAAAACTTTTGAAACATTGAAAATTCTTTCATTGTTAATTTTTGAATGTCTATATAATGTTTAGAAATAAACGTGTTAAATTACTACTGAAAAATTTGAACTTGGTGAAAAACTCAGTTAAATATATAATACATTCAACATTTTTGAATTGTATTGCTACTTAAGGAACACAAGTATAGGTATTTTATAATATTCATAAAAACGTATAGAACCAATAAGATAGCTCTTCTAGATAGCTATATAGAATATCTTCCTGGAAAAGTAGTTTATCTGAAGAGAAAAACTGAGCTTGTTTTCGTGCCTGGGGGAGGTCGAGGAGATAGCCTAATAGCTGATCAGTACATCACCGATATTCTTCTGGACCATGTTGTTCCCTATGCAAGGTTTGTTGGCGAAGGCTTCATGTTAATGAACGACAATGCTCGTTTTCACACGGCGCGCATTACTCGACACTTTCTTTATGAAGTCGAAATACGAACAATGGACTGGACTGTACTCAGTCCCGACATGAATCCCATCGAGCATTTATCTCGATGAAGGGTACGGGTCAGAAATCCCAGTCCCAAGCGTAGAAGAATTAAAGTCAGCTTTAATAGAGTAGTGAGACGATATTCCTCAAGACTCTGTCAAAAAGTTAATAAGATCGAAGCAGAATACAAGCTATAATTAGGGCTAGGGGAGGTAATACCAACTATAGAGTTATTAAAATTTATAATTTTTTAAACTCCTAAAATCCTCTTTTAAATTCCTAGTTTTCCTACATTTATGTTCAAACACGATTAATTAAAGAAATAATGAATGGATATTGATAATAATGATAACTCATTAAAGCTGAAATTTCAGTCTTTGAAATGACATATTGTTTTTATGAATATCTTGGATACTTTTACAAAAAGCAATGCATGTATGTGGAGTTAGGGGTTGAGTCGATTTGGTTGCTTGCGAGTGTAGTTCATGTTTAACCTGTCAGATAGCATATACTTAAAGGGAAGACTTCCCAATACCAAAATGTATTGTTTTAATTCGAAATATCAAGAATGTTTCTATAGGGTTTTAGCATATAGGTACTCTCATTTATCGAGAAGATATGTATCATCAAAGATTTAAATAAACGATACCTTGAGTGTGTCACATTTTCTTTTGCTTGTTGTTGATAATTTCCCAATGTTTGATATATCTACTATATTAATGTTGACATAATATGTTGATGTTGTTACATGTGTTATTATGGCAATTCAGTGAGTTGCTAGAAGTGTAACGTAACATAACATAGAGGCAATGTAACAATTTTAAATTTTATACTCCACTAAATTTCCTTTATTGCAACTAACAAAGTTTCACTTCAAAATATACAACCTATATTATTTCATAAGTCAAAAATTCTACTATAAAATACCTATTAGAAAAAAAGTTTTCTTTCTAAAATTTTCTATATACTTAGTTCATTAATACTATAAGTATCATCAAATGAAAGTGTAAAAAAATTTGTGAAAATTAACGAACCATGATACAAATGATAACGATATTTTACTAGGGAAAAAAATTAATAAGCTGCTGAACTTTCAAAGCGCCAAAATGCTAAAAAATGCTAAAAATGCCAACAGAGACATTTTAAAATAACTTTTTATCTTTCCAACGATCACAGAGCGTTTATTTATTTTTTTAATAAAAAAAAAACTATAATTAAAACTAATATTTACATTCATGGTAAATGTGTTGACTAACTTTAATGAAAAATTTGTACTTATCAAATTAAAACAAGAAAACGACATTAATTGAAAGAAAAATATCGAGAAAATGAAGCTTTTTAATGTTGATTTTTAATTTAGAAAAACGAACGTTTTTGATCTTCAATCAGAATTGATTGCGATGTAAGTAAATATATTTCATCATTTTATTCACGATTTTCAAATACTGAAGCTTTAAGATGTTTGAAAAGTTGATCATTTCGGTTTGATACAAGTTAATTTCTGTTGAGATAATTGAGGAAAGTAATTATTGAAAACGTATCAACTCAAACGAAGAAAGAATTTTCTTGAAAATCAATATTACTCTCAAAGAGAGTTTAATACAAACAAAATTTTCAGAAAATGCACTTTTAAATAAATAATATTTTTTTTATTGTTACAAACGAGTAAACACAATTTTCTCCGTTAAAAATCCCTTTTTGTTCCATTCCTATGTTGCACAGTTTTAACATGAAAAGTTCAATGAATGAAAATTCTATTACCCACTTGTGCAATAGAAGCGCTCAAATCTTAACAATGTGAGTTTCCAACAATGTGAGCATTATTATTAATTGCAAAATCCACCCTTTATAGTAGTGCTAATCTTTCTTTTATACTCTTCATATCCAAATTGAAGTGTTTGAACTTACAAAGCTTTTCTCAGTACCTCAATTTTGACAGACTTGATTAAGCCGATCCCAAAGGGAGCTTGGAACGCTTTGGAGCTAACTAAAATTAATAGACCTTTAAGATTCCATTCATTATAAAACTAAAAGCACTTGTCTTCCCCTAAAGCGAGAATTTTCGATTTAGAAAACAGTTAATCTAGACATATGTATGATGACATGTGCTATATATATATGCTTTTATATTTATTGAGTAACTTTTCAGGAAAAAGCAAACATAGAAACGCATTTACAAAACAATCTGTTCGTATTTTATATACAATTGATAAAATTTTGTTATTACAAAGAAATTTAAAAGTTTTCTACAAAACGTTTATTGTACTGTAAAAATGATGAAATTGAATTTTCTTATAACATTACTATTGTGAAACTAATTTAAAAGCTCTCTTGTTACTATCTGTTATGTTTACTATTCTGCTAAATATTTTTTCTTTTTTCCTATTTTAGAGATTGTGTATCCATCCGTTGCAGCTGGAGCTTTCGTTCTTTTAATTATAATTATTTTATTGATTGTGTTAATATCAAGAGGACGTCGCCGTATGAAACAGCTTGATGAAGAATCGATGCACCACAACGTATTAATTTTACCAAATAAAAACGGAGAAGGTCCTCAATTCATGTAAGCATCTAAATTTGACTCTAAATTTTTATTTAGATACTTTAAATTTCGTAGGAGTCAAAAATTCCTTAAGAAATCATGCTTTAATTTTTAATTTTGTTATTTTAAATGCCACGGTTAATAGCGTGTATAATTATCTTATTTACTATCTCAGTCATATTAGGGGATATTTAGAATAAAAGTATAAACAAAAACTATTTAATTATGATAATAAACTATAAGCAATGGGAAGAAACAGCTTACGTTTATTTAAAGCATTAATAGACATTCAAGCGTGTTGAGGTTAGTTACAAAAATCACCGGAATAAGATTGGTGAAGACAATGATTCACCGTTTTTTTTTTTACTTTCTATAAAAAGTTTTTTTCCTTTTAAAATCACTATTTATCATATCAAATAACAACATATGAAATTTGAAAATTTAACCCATAAAATCAAAGTTTATAAAACTCTCTCTATAAGTTAAAATGTAAATTTCAAAGGTTATCTAAGCAGCATTTCTCCATAGGGATGGATGATTGATTTTTGGGCAAATTAATTTTTTAAAAAATTCCATTAATGTATATTTTCCAAGCTAAAATTTAATGCATTGGCATCGACAACGAATCTACCTGCTAAATTTCACCTCGATCCGATCACGGAAAATTAGTTAATTTGCCGTCACTAGATTTGCGTGGCACATACATACCTACTTATATACAACAGCCATATTAAAGTAGAGAGAGTAAAAAAGAGATAAGTATGCAATAGAATAAATAATATTTGTTATGTATTACAATATACAGGTAATTTTCAATTTACAATTACAATGTACACACCAAATTCTACATTTTACTCATTAAGTGTTTATTATTTACATATACATAAACATACATATAAGTAGATACATATATACATTAGGAATTAAAGATCATTGATAAAATTCCTAGTTGAACAAAGATATACTCGTATATATTTAATTTTTTTATTACCATACTGACCAAAGATGAATCCCAGGTATTTTAGCTAATTAAATTTACTGCTAGAAATTTGTTGGCGGATCCAACAAACTGTTCAAATTTGGAAATTTCTTTCCATTTTATATACAAAGCGTACATTTTCATACATTTCCGTAAATGATAAACGACAAAAAAACGTTTAACGATAGGTGACGTTTTCTGGACAGGAAAATTTATAAACTAGATGACTTCTTGATTTTATGATTTACGAATCTGAAGAAGTACCTACTTACCAGTTTTCGGTGTCGAGCAGGTATCGTTGTACCTATATCGTTTAAAAACACCAAAAACTGATCTAAGGGTCGACATACAGCACAAAGTAAGAACCGTAAGAACAGTTCTTTTATCGTCATGTTAATATACAAATGTACGCTGCGTTAATTCTTAATGGAACGAATCTGTCTAGCATTGTCACCGTCACTCCAACTAATTGTTATAAATATTTTATGAATATACACCTAGGTACATAAAATTGCCAGCCGCTGCGCAAAAGCGTATTTATAAATTTTCACATGTTTATATCTTTGTTCCTCTACGTCAGAGGTTCTTAAACTGTGGTCCGCAAACCCCTGGGGGTCCGCGAAGCTTTTACTGGGGGTCCGCAAAGCCATTTGAAAAAAGCATATATACATATATAAATATTTATTAATTATAATAATTATTAAACTAAAATTCAACAAAACTGAATTGACCAGCTTTTGGTTACTTCTCAGGTCAGATTACCCTGCGCTTGCAAATAAAGCACTTCAACATTTGATTCCATTCTGCACAACATATTTATGCGAACAAGCTTTTTCGGAACTATTTTATATTAAGTCTAAATATAGAAACAAATTAAATATAGAGTCGGATCTTAGAATAAAAGTTTCCAGTATTAAGCCAGATATTGAGCTTCTTGTTTCAAGAAAACAACTGCATCCATCTCATTAATTTATTAAATATTTATAAAAATTTAATGTAAGTACCCATTATAATTTGTGAGACTTGTTGCTTTCACAATGTTTATATTTTCTTTCTTCAATATTATAATTTCTAATAAAATGTGTTCTACAATATGCAAAAAAATCGTTATTCACCAATCACTGTTAGAAATATTCATCATATATTCTTGTCCTTATGAGATCGTAAGCCAAAAATTAACTAATAAAATGACGTAAAGTACCTAAAGTTGGGATGGGGTCCGTCAAAAAATTTTTTTTCAAGTGGGGGTTCGCGGAGTACATAAGCTTAAGAACCTCTGCTCTACGTCTTTCAGCAATAATCTTTAATTACAATAATGTATAATAAACCTCTAATGAGCCAAATGTCCAGTTTGATTTGCAAAATGTCCAATTTGAAGTGAAAACCAATTCAAAGATTAAAATAATTTATTGTGTTTGCAGTAAAAAAACTGTATATAATACAAGCTGTGCTTTTCTTTGTCACCAACATTTTCTTTTACTCACACTACAACTATGTCTGGGTCAAAACTTGAAAAGCTTTATTCTCACATTTTAAAACGCTCAATAGAACTGAAATTTTCTATAGATGATTGTGTTGGGTGATATACGATAATTTAACTTTAATTGATAAAAATTAATTTATTTAAACTGATTATGTTAAGAAATAAATTATACCTATAATTTCAAATGTTTATAAAACAGTTAAATATTTGGATTTAAAACTAATTATTATTGAATATATTCAATTTGAGAGAAAAGAAGCTGATAGAAAAGAACGTCAGGAACAAAATGGAAGAGGAAAATAAAGAACAGTGACCTAGAATAGGCAAGAGCTTAAGGGAAAGAAGGAGAAGCTTGAATAATTTTTTTTAACTCAGTGTTTCTTTTGAACCGTTGAAAGAAAACCTATGTTTATAACATTCGTTTTTACCAGTGTTATTAGCAAAATGTTCCTCTTCTTCTTAAATTTTTAATGCTACTGAAATACAGATGCTAAAATTTTCAAAACTTTTTTGGCCATCAATCATTTATATTTTATGCTATAGAAAAAAAATAAATTTAAAATATAATAAGCTGATTTTGAACCTTGTATAAGCCTGTATATTAGCTTAAGAAACTAACCTCTTGTGGTTTCTACCCATAATTCCAAAAAGGTTTGGCATTATTGATCTAGTAATAGCATAAATTGTTAGATTAACTAACTATTAAAAGTCGCCATAAGTTTGTAGTGAAATTTTGATCAACAATGGTTTCAAATTGAAGATTTTAGCTTAAAAGGTGTTAAGGTCATATTTCCAAAATAATTTTTTATCCAAAGGTAAATTTTAATAAATAACTTTTTCACTCACCTCATCGTTATTTATGTAGATCGTTATCAACGATATTAAAATGAAAGTTTTCGTTACCTAATGTTCTGAAAATAAGAAAGCTTTAGGCTTTCGTTTTTTTGTCAATCTTGTTGAGATGAATTTAACATTCTATTATTTTTACTTTTATTTAGAACCAAAGAAATTCAGTTCAGTGTGCCGTTAATTAAAAGCACTTCATTGGAAAACTTTGATGACTTGAACGAAGAAACGAATATCATGTCAAGTGCGAAAAGTTTAAACATTGCGACAAACTCGCTGGCGCAACGTTCAAACTCATTCAGTAAGAGAATAAATGGCACAAAGGAATCAAAGCAAACTAAAAAGCATTGTTTACAGGTAGTTATAGTTTAGGTGTTATTGATCCAGCTCTTTACCTGAGTACACCAGAACTAGAAATCTTCGAGTGGCCCGAGGGGCATTTGGGCCGGCTTTGGTTTACTCTACGATACGAACCCGCTACAGAAAAGCTCATTGTCACAGTATTAAAAGCGAAAAATCTACCATCCCGTACCGTTGGAACTGTAAATAGTTGCGATCCATTTATAAGGTAAGTGCTTGTGATCTTTGATATAAACTGAAATTGTTAGAAATAATTGATGAACTTTAGTGCACTTTTTAATTTAAAATTTCAAATTGTTTAAATTTCCATCTGTGTTTGAGAATTAATTTATATTAAATGTTTTGCGTTGTTGTAACGTCATCTCATATTTTATGAAAATTATTTCAAAGTGAATGAATCAAACAATATATCATGTTGAATAAAAATGTACAGCATTTTCTTTTTGACACTTAAATTCGTAACATAAATCATCAAGTATCATACTATATTTATATTTTTATTATTATTTAACAAATAGATATCTACATTCAGGTTTTTATACTCTAGATTACATCTAATCCCAGATCAACGACGGTATTTGCAGTCACGACAAAAAAAGAAAACGTGCAATCCATATTTCGATGAAGTATTCATTTTTCAGGTAAAAATTTACTTTTTTCTACATTTACCTAAAAAAAAAAGAAACGATTAATTTAATTCTGGATGTCGTCGTCACATCCGTAGATTTTACGTTCAATGATTAAGTGGGGTGGTCCATCGGATACGTTGGATTTAATTTTGAAAATAAACACCGTAAATTATTATTTGAGAAGGAAATTTTTATTGATTTATAAAGTAGACATGTTGAAATCTATACTAATATATAAAATTGAAGAGTTTGTTTGTTTGTTTGTTTGTTTGATTGGTTAAACAGGCTAATCTCAGGAACTACTGGTTTGAATTGAAAAATTCTTTTAATGTTGGATAGCCTAATTATCGGGGAAGGCTTTAGGCTATATAACATCACGCTACGACCAATAGGAGCAGAGCATCGATGGGAAATGTTGCAAAAATCAGGAAAATTTTTTCCTTTTGAGAGCGTTCGTGACCTGCCCTGCGTAAACGATTAAAGTTACGCAAAAATCATGTAGAGCAAAATTGTTCCTTTTAAAAAGTTCTACAAAAAAGTCCGCGACGACATATGTCTATCTTTTAAGGTTAGCCCGCTATAACCTTTTTAATGATTATTAAGTTTGTTTCAAAAATAATTGCGAAATTGTTTTTAGAAACATATTATTAATTTTTACCCAAATAAATAAGGTTTTTAATTAAATTTGGTGTGATAATAAATGACAATCTGAGTCATTTAATAGAATACTTTTTAATACGGGACAATGTCTCATTTACCCGGGAAATTGAAAAACGGGTTGGAGTAAAGAATTATGCATAAACTCTATTTTTAGTTGAAAATGGATTTTGGTGATATTTAAGTATGATGATAGCTAAATATGCGAATCATTATCTAAAACACGTTTTATTTCGGAAAAATTTCTCATTTCTTCGGGAAAATAGAGAAAAACTGGTTCGAAGAAAAATCATGCTGAAACCAAACATTTTAATAACTCATTTATTAGCTAAGAGTTAAGTAATAACTCATAAGGTCCTCAAGGCAAAATCATAATTTTTCTTTTCATACAGTCCACTTTTTATCCAGGAAAAATGTATGTTCCCGTAGGATAGATACGTTTTTGTTTTTCACAGAACAAAAGATTACCATAATTTCTTGCAATATGGTGGTTTAAGAGACAGTGAATGATATGAGTTACTTTTTATGTTAGAATATTGTACGGTTCCCGTAGGATAGGCTAAAAATAGAATCTTTTAGGAACTGAGTATTTCAAAAGAGTTTTCTAAAAGTTTATGAATAAGAGTTTTAACGAATTTTTCTCAGGAAAACTTGATCTCTTTTTTATCCACGAAAAATGTTCTACTCCCGTGGGATAGATATGTTTTTGTTTTTCACAGAATAAAAGATAGACATAATTTTTTGCAATATGATAGTTGAGGGATCAGATAATAATATAGATTATTTCTTATGCCAGAATAATGCACGGTGCTCAAAGGATAGCATGATAATTGTCTCCTGCGGGAACCGTGTGTTAAAAAAAAGGTCGTGAAATAGATCTTTAAAGTTCGTGAATTAGCGTTTTAACACATTTTCTCTTTAGGATTAAAATAAAAATTACAATTTTCACTTGAAGATATGATTTTTTATTTAACATCCAAAAAATAATGAAAATTTTTGAAACGTTGAAATTTCTTTCATTGTTAATTTTTGAATACATATTTAAAATTTAGCGTGTTAAATTACATTTAAAAAATCAACAATTACATTTTTAACTTTTAACATTTTTCAAGACTCCTCACTCTTTAAAATATGTTAGGCCTCCTAAGTGAGCGCTTGCGCTTTTTCTTCTCAATATTTGTGTACTTCTAACTGTTTTTCAGTAATCAGTACTGAGCTGATTCATAGATCATTAGACATTTAGGCATTCAGCTCCTTGCAATATATTATAACAGATACAGAAGTACAAGTTTAAAATATATTATTTGTTACAACGGTTACAGGCGTTGCAATAATCGAATAACATTTCAATTTTTTTTACGTTACTCTTTGTTTAAGTTTCATATATTCTTTTTTCTTCATTATATTTTAAGTTTACATACGTAAATTTTATCAATAAAACACCCCAGTAGTGTTATGCAGCGTTCCTTTATTATTCCCGTTCCCGTGACATTTTCTACTATAGTTCCACTCTTACTGATCATAGTGTAATGTACCTAAGATAGCTCATGAGTCATGTTATACTTTTAACGTTACAGACATACAATGTTTTTCTTGGTTTCGTCCGCGTGGTTTTAAATTAGCATTATAGGTACCAAATTTTATCTCTTCAATGGTTCTTAAGTGATTTGTGTTTGAAAGTTTCAACTCCTTTAGAATTGTGCCATAGGTTCCCTACTTTTAACCCTCTCTCACTCTTATGTGACGCAGACGGAGTTGCGCGGGTCAGCTAGTTAACTATAAAATTTAAATTTAACTATTAAATTTTTGAAGACTTTTTGCAAGACAATTGGCTCAATTTCAGAAATAGCGCGTTGGATCTTTTTTTTCAGTTCTAGTTATCCTGTTTATTAGTGAATAGAACATTGCAAGACGTGCATTCGCTTCTGTTAGTTTTTTTTCAATATACGCATCCGCCAGGTTAGTCGAGAATCGAGATTTACACCCAAATATTGTGCTAGAAATATAATAATAGTGCTAGTTCTGGAATTGTTTTTGGTTTATAAACAAACCTTAGATTTCACAAAACCCCAGAGGTTAAAATTACATACTAAATTACATTACTAAATTGCAAGATCCAGTCACAAATTCTGAAAATCACACAACCAGGAAAACGTGTGTAGGGGCATCATTTTTTCATGAATAACACGAGGGTTTTCCTGGCCTCAATTGCGATAAATTTGCTTATTAACATTACCATTACCATATGGAAATGAGCTTTATCGCGTAAAATGATGCGTTTAAAAATTTTTCATCCACTCTTTGTTTCAATCACCCAATTAACAAACTGTCTCTGTTACAAATGGTTTTGTGGCTTCAGTGTTAATTGAACTTTGTAAGTGTGAAGGTGAAGGTCTTTGGAGAGAATTCGTAGCAAACTGCTTCTGCTAATGTTCAATTGTTGAGATCGACGACATTTCTGAATTCTCATCAATACTCTCACCGACATTTGCAATTTTTTCTTTTGAATGCACATGGACGAGGACACGGTAGAGTTTTCTTTTTATCTCTAAGTGAATTAGTTTCTTCGCATTTTTAATTAATCTTCGAATGATGGACTCATTAATGGAAAGATGAATGCCTCAAATCCACGAACTTTTTGAACTGCCTCTGTTGCTAACTTTCGCCAAATTTGTAATGTGTTTTCATATACATGTATAATAACAAGACATTGTTAATTAGTACTTATAGAGATTCATTTTTTAACACTTAAATAACCTACCAAACATTAGAATTTCTAACTTTAAAGGCAAATTTAAACCCGGCTTTCCAATGGACCCATATTTATCATTAAAATGTTCAATGTTGCCAATAAATATATAATGGTAAATAATTAATTTGAGTAAGGGATATATTGTTTTATAAATTGCCAAATAAAACTTTAATTTTCAGTTTATCGAAAAAGTTATGGCTCTACCGATACAAAATAAAATTTCACTTCCAAATGCAATATAAATTGGTTTCCCAAACTCCAAACAATTACCTACCTGTTTTATTTGTGGTAAAACAAACCTGTAAAGTAATTTCCTTTCAACAGATAAATGTCAAATTTAAAAGTACCTATATTTACACATTCACAACATTTTAATTTACTAAACCAACACAAATTCTAACAATTTAATTTAAAAGTTTTCAAAAATTTAAATTATTATTTACAATCTCTTAAAAGTATTTTCCAAGTATCGTTTTCATTAATAATATATAGCATTTGCAACAAAAAACAAAAGTTTTTTAATAAACGGTTTAACATGTTTTATATTTATAAACGCGACCAAATGTTTACGCCGTAATTTTACAAACCAATTGTTGACAATATACGAATAAATTTTCTATCTTAAAATGATGGATTCATAGTTCACGTTTTTAACAAAAATATCAAATTTACAAACTTAGCATAAACGATCAGATGCCTTCAAAGTTAGTTCTCGTTTTGTAGTTGGTATTGAATATTTTCAATTTTTTATACACAACAATTGATTTGCACTCTTTTGGTGTTTATAATTTAAATATTCAACCTTTTAAATTTGGTAGAAATGTGATCCAAGATTAAAAATAATTACTTGATGCAGCTCAAAATTATTAATTTGAAAATTTCAGGTTTCCATAAAAAATTTTGTTGATCACATTTTAAAACTCAGTGTGATTGATGCTGGACGAACAAAGCGTCGGGATGTGATTGGCCATATAACATTTCCATTAAAAAATATGGACCCCGATCATTACAGTGAAGCTCAATTATATAAAATTGATCTTGAAAAGGTTTGTGTTTTTCTTCTTCAATATTATTGGTACTATGGTACGAAACCAGTGATGAACAAACTTCTAAAAGAGAGAACCAAACTTTAACGATAGTTCTAAAGCTCCTTTTTTTCATTGTCTTAAATTTGGGCTTACAGTTCTAAATTCAAAATATTAATTTTTATATTTATATGAAAAAATTATAAATTGCAACATATATGATTCATTTAAATTTAGTTTTTCTTGCTTTTTCCTGCAAAATCAATTAAATATTTAAAATCTATTTTATTCTGCCCGCTTCGCTGAGCGATAAATAAACTATGTTGGAATTTTTTGGATTTAGGTAAAAATAGTTTTTTAATATTATTAGAGTTTGAAAATTTCATTAGCGTTTACGATGTGGCAGAGAAGAAATACAAGTAACTATTATGTTAAAGTAACTATTCATACTAGAAATAACGGCTTTTATTGTTGAAATTTAATCTCTTTTTTCGGCAGTTGATACTTAAAATGAAAGAAGTTTTCTTTTCCCCGTTTCCCTTTACATTATCTTGAAATTTGAGTGTGTTTTGAGACATTCTTACCGATAAATACAAAACGATTTTCAAATCTCACTAACAATAAGCTATTTAATTTGTATGAAAATGTACCTATATATGAGTACGACTTTAGCAATCTTTTTCTATAATGATGGTCATGATTCTATTTTTTTAGTAAAACTTTAATTACTGTAAATTAATTGAAAATATCGAAATTATTTTTACTTATTCTAAAAACCAAGCGTCAATAGAACAAAATAAAAGAAACGATAAAAATCTATATATAGTAGATTTTGAGATATCTATCGAAATTTTATTTGTATCTATATGTTAAAGAAACAAAGAAAATAATTGAAATGATTTTTGGGAGAACTTTGGAAGACCCTTCGATTTGGGCCCTGGATAATCAAGTGCCTCTGTTGCTTCTGCCTAGTTACGGCCCTGGTCTAAGATAGCATTGGATAGCATCAATTAATTGATTTTTGAATTGCATCTTGGCGTTCAACTACTTCATGCGGCAGAGAAGATTCATAAAAAATGTAATGTCCGATATAGTAATGCAATATCTTTCAGGATTTCATACCTTGCAGATCTCCGTTTCTCATAAAAGAATGTCAACATCGTTTTTCAGTTCCCAAACTAGCTCAAAGCCGGTGTCTCTCACTTCCAACGTAACATTACTTGGACAAGTCACTAAATGTATAGACTATACCTATAGGTATAGGTATTACTGTATAGGTACTCGTAAAATAAAAGAAATGAAAATGATTGTTTTTCTTACAGTCTGTTTTTTTTTTCCTACAGCCCATAGTTTGCTCATCACTGTACTAAACAATGATAAAAAGTTGTGCATTTATTAGTATAGTTTATTTTTATAGTTTATTAATAGTTATGATTTATTTTTTTCGTATTTAGGAGGCACAAGAATTTTTTTCCGACTTGGGTGAACTATTGCTCTCTTTACTTTACAACGAGAACCTCAATCGATTAACAGTTACTGTAATCGAAGGAAGAAGATTAAAAGTAATCATTACTATTGATATGATAATTTCAGTTTTTTCAATTATAAAATAATACTTTTAGTTGAAAGAAGATGGTCGTGATACGTATGTTCGAGTCACATTAAATCAACATTATCGTGCGATTAAAGTCAAGAAAACGGGAGCTACTCGACCAAGAGCAGATGGAACGATTCTTTTTTCAGAATGCTTTAATTTTCGAATTCCAAATGGACAGCAGGATCTCATGAATATCTCATTTCACGTCTTACATACTTCTGGTGGATATGGGCGAGGTACGAAGCAAATTTTACCAACATTTCTTAGAATTTGTTATTGTTATTGAAAGATTTAAATTTTATTCTCAGACAAGTTAATTGGAAAATGCGTTCTTGGTTCATATATGTTTACTCGTGGAAAAGCACAAACTCAGTGGAACACAGCTTTTGCTAACTCCATGGAACAAGTACAGCAATGGCATACATTATCTGAATAAATTTTAGTTAGTATAGAAAAAATTTTAATTACATTTTATAATAGTTTAATTAATGCATTGAAAAAATCATATTTAAAATATGCATTACTTAATAACATTAATTTAAGGTTTCGTTATGGAAATATAATTCATTCATCCTTTCAATTACCATACTAATTATGCATAAAAAATGTTATTATGAGAAAAATTTTTTAGTTCCTATTTATTCTATATTGTATGAAAATATAATTTTATTTTTAATATAGGTTAATTAATATCATAGTAAAAGTAAAACAATTATGGTGTTAGCTTAAAATGGATCACCACCAAGAAATTTTAAACAAAGTTATTTTTACACACAAGAATATTGTCTTTAAGTTTTCTTATTTTATATGAAGATCCCGTAAATGAAGAAAATTTCCCTTTCGATTTCTCTTAAACTTTGAAATATATTTATATTGAACATTAAAAACTAAATGTAAATTTCCCGACTAGTTAGGGAATTTTTGTCAAAAAAAAAAACCACTAAATCTCGCAATTGCGATCGAGACGTTGCTTCAGTAAATGCTTGCGTGAAGCATTTATAATAAACACATGTGGGCTGTATACACCCATATGGGTGTATACGGTGGGTTGCAGGCGAGCAACTTTGTCAGATTTATCATGGAAAGGATACGAAGTGGTGATCAAGGTGATACGAGTAATAAATAACTAATTAAAAGAATTTTTTTTACATTCAAATTCAGTATAAAAAATGTATAGTATTATTCTTGCTACTTAAAAAGTTTTAATTAATGAGGTTAATTAATATTATATTAGCATATATTGAGGGTTTAAGTTTGCAGTTCAAGAAGTTGTTTCGAAAAATAAATTTTCTTCGTTCTTAATGCTCCAAACCACTTTATTTGTGATTAATATTCTGAATTTACCGTCAGCTTTTGTTTATGGGCCACTTGATTATGATGAACAAGTGAAATGAGGTTTTCAAAAAAGTTATAATCTCAAGTTAATCTTCCTGTTTATAGCCTCAACGAAAGTTAAACAAAACAGTGAAAATTGCACACAAAAATTTTTTTAGAATAATTCAAGTGTTCAGAAGTTTAACAATTTGCGAAAATGAAAAGCGTTATTACTACCACACTTTCTTAGGACTTAACTAAAGAAACACGTCCATTTTTTTGCTCAAATAATTCTTTACAAAAAATGTCACCTTTTTTAATTACATGTTGGAGGTTTATTCATAATAAATGAAAAAAGCTCGAGTAAGATTTTCTTCATAATCAATTTAGATAAGAAAGACAAAAAGATTATAACCTTGAAATGAGAGATAGTTATATAAGTTGGAAGCTTAGTTTCATAAAATCCCGTGTGCGCATGTCAAATTTTCATAGTCAAAGCTCTAAAAAACTATGTTTTTATAAATATCTCGTTTCTTATTAAACTTTTATGAACATTGCCAGTTATTTTCAAAGTTGTAGAACACTTAATTCCTTACAGTCTCTTAAGTTAAATTCATACAATTGATTGATTAATTTGTTGATTTACTATTCAAGCGACTTGACTTAAATTTGACTTAAATCAAGGGAAAGCCAAGCCAAATGTTAACATTTAAATATCAAGTTTATAATGTTCAATATTCTCATATATTTAGTATGTTTGTATATATCATATGTATATCAGTAAGAAATGCACAAAAATTGTGCCAGAAATAGGTTCCACCACGAAATCTCCCTGGACAAAATCTCACCGCGACAAAACTTCCCCCACAAAATCTCCCCGTGGATAGAACGATCAATTTTGGGAGCTCTTTTTGCAAGAATATTGAGATAAAAATTATAAAATTAAAAATTCGATTTATTTAATCAATTAATGAACTTAATAACATAAAAAGTAAATAACTATAATAATTATAATTATTGCATAAAAAATATTACCAAATCTAGTATTGTGATCAAATTATAAAAGATTACAATATATTTTCACTAAATTCATAATTAAGGCTTTAATTAGTAGAAAGTAATGCGCTTTTATTAAGCTAATATTATTTCATTTTGTTATTAAAATCATAATTTGTCATAATTACTTTGAAATACGAGTTTTATTAGATATATATTTAATCCTGTATACAGCGCGTTTTCATCCCCCGACAAAACATCCCCCGATAAAATAACCCCGACAAAATATATAAATGATAATTGTTACTGATTTTCTGTAAAACTTCGCGGTCCCAGTAACTACCCATTCAGGAAAATAGTGAAAATCGGGTACACGATCAGTGAGTTTGATATATTTTTATTTTCCGCTCCCAAACTCCCACCACGGAGACCCCTGGTTCCCCTTGACATATGTCGGATTTATTTATGTGAGTGAATTAACTTGAAATACATGACAGTTCCCATAGTTGAAGTATTTTGTCAGGGAATAAAAACACGCATTACATTAATCCTAAACTCGTCTACACTCTACCCGGACTTGAGAGTATTAATAAAATTATCTATCCAAGAATGGGACATCTGAATGCGACCATTAAATCGACCATCCCTCACCTACGAAATCTATAATATCTACTTATTGATTAAATCGATAAAATTTAAATATGTTTAAAAATTAAAATAAGAAGAATTAGTCTCGGAAAGACTTTGTCGTGTGGAGTTTTAGTGTGGAGATTTTATACAAAGAGCAAGTGTCGTATCACCACATAAATGTACCATTAGTTTTGTAGTATAATTTAATTAATCTTTTCTCTTATATCAATGTCATGTTCAATGCTAAACCTCAATATATGTTTGCAGAAGTTTATTCTAAGTTTTGATAAAAGTTATATTATAATTTCTTACATCAACTGATATCAGTAAATTTAATTAATTAATCAAATAATAAAAATCTATACCTTCATATTACCTTTATACTTTATGTAATATCCACATACCGTATGGTTGATTGTACAATAAACATACCTATAACTTTTAGGATAAATATAGACAAATATGCCTGGAGCAGTGAAGAATAAAAAGCTGTATTTTCATTGAATTTTCTCGTTTCTTTTGCTGTATTCCATAAAAAAGATTATTTGCCGAGTTTTGTTACACCCTCAAGGCACAATTAATTTACAAGTGATCATCACAATGCAGGAACCAATCGTACTTGGAATAAAATCTATCTTTGATAAGATGAGACTTTTTCATGGAATTGAAAATATTTATTTCGCAACTTATTCTTGAAACTAGCTTTAAAAAAGTTGTTTTTCATTAAGTTTTTAATAGATTTTTCAGTTCAAATATGCTTTAAATTTAGGTATTTAAAAAAGTTACTTTTGTTCAAAAATATTTTAATGATAAAATTTAAGTATAGTTAGGTATATCTGTTGAGATATTATATGAAAAATATTTTTCAATATTATATAAGAGTATATAATTTAAATAAAATTTATAAAACATATAAAAAAATATAAAATATCTTTAATATATGTATGTATATGTAAATGTAGTTATCAGTATACATTTTTGTTGAATTTTAAAAATTATATTTCTTAATAAATATACCTATAAATAAGTTCGGTGTAACAATATATCTCGTTGTAAATATAATATGATACCTAATAATTAGAATTAATGTTATGATAATAAAATTAAACTATTACCTACCTACATTATATATAGATTGAAATACATTCAATAAAATATAAAGGAAAATATAGTGCAACTGCTCTCGTTCAATCTCCTTTTTTTAGAACCTACCATTTCCTCTGCAATAAAATCTACTGGATACATTTTACATTGTTTACATTTGTTATAAGATCATCCCCAGCAAATACGATTGCATAGATAGAAGGATTTTTTTCATCATAGAACATCGAAATGAAAAATGCTGGGATAGTAACACAGGTTTTAGAGAGCTCATTTATCTTGTAGACCAGCCAGCTACTACATCACACAATCATCATATATAGCCGCAAGACCACTTTTGTTCATGAACCGATTTAATCATTAATACTTCTGTTTTTCCATTAAATCTTGTGCTCCTTTCTGACATAGCCAATGTACCTATCATTCCTAAAATAAAAACTTTACAACGAAGAAAAAGAAAACATTCTCAAATTTTATCCAGCACTCCCATAAGACATCAATTAGAGGAAAAACAAAAACGGCAAACTGCAAACTGCAAAGAAAAATATTCAACAACGAAGAAGTACAACAAACCCACCATCAGTCAACAATACAGCGGTCGTTAGAAATTTGAAAACGGTGTTCGAGGAAAGTGACGGCGTGGACTATTATTGCATATTTTGCACGGAAAAATATGAATCGCCCCCTAAAGAAGACTGGATTATGTGTACCAAATGTAAGAAATGGGCCCATGACGCATGTACGAACGGTCAATACATGTGTAATAATTACGTCTGTGGTTTGTGTGAAACATAGTTAATCATTAAAATTTATATTATATATATTATCATTACCCAATGCAATTTTTATTTCCCCCGTGGATTTATTTCAATTACCCCAAATACGACCAGGGAAATGGGAATGGCAATATTTTTTATATTCTATATTTTTGTTATTATTATGTTAATGTAAAAAAGTTTTGAGTTCAAATTATTAAATATATATAAGTAATGTTTATGTTGTAACAAAAGTTTACTAAAATTGTTATTTTGTCTTATTAACGTAAATAACTTTTAGTTACGTTTTCTCAAATACCCCACTAGCCCAAGATTTGGGAGAATCTTGCAGTTCTTTTTGGGAAAAAAAATAATTATCAAACGCGCTAATGAGATTTGCATATAATTTTTTATTTTCTTATGAGAATCTTGAAAATCTACGTACGAGGTATGGTTTTGACTTTCATTTTCATCTGAAGCAAACCTTATTTGTAAGTTGAAGTCGATAATATTATGCAGAGGAAATGTTTGTAGGTATATATTAAGAATACCTAACAAATATGTATACCTATATCTATGTATCTAGAAACCAAATAAGTTAATTATAACAGGTTCATCCAATTTGTTCACCATCAAAGTTTCACACCTTTTAAATTTTATATTTACTCAAACTAATAAAAATTAGAAGTTATCTCATATAAACGAAAAAAACTCATTTTATAGAAACACATACTTAAGCATTAACTCGCTAATACCAGATTTTTTTTTGATTTGGCAACGATTCAGATATTAAATTGATTTATTTGAAAATAATTAATTACGTCATTGGATTTTTAATCAGTTATATTTTTAATAAATCCATGTCTAATTTCATTTCACAAAGTGAATATTTAAAAAGCAAATCTTGAAAAGTTTATACTTTAAAAACGCTTTGCTTAATCTAAATACAATTGATTTATGAAGTACAATTGTGTTGTATTAGAAATGTTGAGATATTAAAAATGGATTTGTACAATGTACGGTAATGTTGTTCATACTTAGTAATTTTCAAGGATAGAAGGAAATTGTGAATGAATAAAAATATGTTTAAAAAATTCAATATAGGAACTTGTTCAATTTACTTTACATTTAAATAATATAATAAGTATATATATGCAATAAAAATATATATTATAAATACATTATCCTCTACTTTTTCATAATTTACACGTCATTTTTTCTCAAATTTACTCCAACTTTTTTAAATTTTTTTTTATACTACTAATCATTGTAAATCAATTGTAAAGTTTAATTAAATTTTAAACAAAATTTAATAATTATAAATAAATGGCGAGTTATAGATGGCGAATTTTTAGATGTCTTGGAAAATAGTTCGATTTAATCTCCAGTCATCATTTCCATGAATTCTATTTAAAAAAATATGTATTAGGTCAAATTTTAATATTAGAAAATTTCAATTTTACCATCAAAATCTACGGTTCCAGATCCATCAGTATCGATTTCAGCAATGATTCCATCCAATTCACTAGAGCTTAATTTATCGTCTAATGCAGCCAGAATTTCCTTCAACGTGCTTGTTGTGATGTAACCGTTGCCTTCACGATCGTACAACCTATAAAAAAATAATAAATCCTATTAAAACTCTTCAAAATATAAGATAATAATCGAACCAACCGAAAAGCTTCTTTCAATTCTTGTTGCATAGCTTCGGCATCTTCTTCTTCTAAAAAGTGGGACGCAATGTTACAAAATCCATCAAAGTTAACTTTTCCAGAATTTTCCGGATCGTTTTCATCGATTAGTGCGTTCAGTTCAGCATCGTCGAACAACTGTCCCATCGTGTTTAAGATTGTTGAGATTTTTAATGTTTCAATAAATCCTGATTTGGTTGTATCAAACATTTGGAATGCTTTACGCATGATGGCCATTTTCTGATCATCGTCGGAATCCTAAAAGCATTGAATTTTAGAAATTTCATTCTAACATTTGTCTAACAATTGATTGTTAAGAAAGCACTGATTGTTAAAAAAAAAAAATTACACTAATCACGTTAATTTTGAACACACTTTTCCACTAACACAAAAAAAAATATAAATCCAAAATACCATTTTCGTATGAGATGAGTTGTGTTGGAGAGATCAAGAAAATGTGCTCGCTGGAGAGATGTGTGTTGAGAGGTTTTCAGTGTTTTATAATAAATATTAAACTAGAGATGAGAGCGTTTTCGAGTGTGATCTTATAGTGGCGCAGCCCCGGTCTGCCTCTTGCATCGCCGAATTTGTTTCGGCCGAAGGCAAGGCAATGTGGAGCCAATGTGGTATGGAAAAGCAGCTAGAATTTATACAAGAATGTCGGCAAATTATTGTTGTTGTGAGCGAAAATTATTAGTAATAGTTGAGTAGGCGTCCGTCTCACCAAATCACCATGGCGTTAGCCACTAGCGAGAGTAAGACGGCGTCGCGATGCCACCTTATTTATAATTATACAAATATTTAGTATATTTCAATATCGTGTGTAAAACAACTTGAACGTCATTCATAATTTCAGTAGGTCGTTACATATTATTAACGCCTCAACGGATGCCTCTTAAAACGTCTACACATTGCTGAAAGAATATCTCCCGACTTTTATTCGGTTACTTCATTAAGTGAATGATCTTTAATTGTTTCAATGATTCCAAACACATTTTATTAAACCATAGATAATAATATCGATCCATATAAAACTTAAAACCAAAGCAGTTATTACATAAATTAAATACTTATAGTTTAAGCTTCATCAATATAATTGTAACATCAACATAAGTATACTTATATTAAAATTTATGGATGGAAAATGCTTAAAAAATTTGTATTTTTTCTTGCCGGAAATGATCAAGTAAAAAACGCACATGTTTATTTCAGCCAAACAGAATAAAAGTTTTACTAATCGCTTTGGAATTTTAAATGGCTCGTTTATAAGATTGATTAATTGATTAAAGAAAAAATAGAAGAAAATTTCTCAACCTTTTTTTTTCTAATCAGGCGATAGAATTTTAAAAAATATTTTCAAAACACACTGGAAATTACATATAGAATCATTCTTGATTCATATGTTTTGATCAGAAAATAGTTTTATTTTTTCTTCATATTACAACAATTATTATTCTTTTTGAAATGTGTTAGTTCTATAAAATGTTTGATTTAACCTATACCTAAATAGTCAAAATTGTACAATGTACATCTATATTCATTGAAAAAGGGTTTGTCGCCGTCCGTGTACAGAAAAAATGTTTTTTTTTTTAGTTTTTAAATTCTTGTATATATTCAAACGTGTGATAGTGCAATTTCTTGAGAAACATCACAACAACAAAATTATCTGTTTGGATTATCCAAACACTATGAAAATTGACACCAAAAATGTTCCGAATCTGGCTCAGAATGAGCCAAAAATGATCAAAATCGGGAGCGAAGTTGACTAAAAAAATGCTTGAGATTTAGTTTAAATGGACTGAACTTAGTGGAGAGTGAAAATTGAAGTGAACTGTATTTTTATAAAAGTTAACTTACTCAAAATAACAATGTGTGCCTTACTGGCAAGATTAAAGGATCTCCAAGTGAGCTCCTCGTCAGGTCGCCCCAAAATTACTGACCAAACCAATTTTTATGGAGCCACCCATAAACTACGTCACACAAATTTCAGGACTTTTTCACACGTCCACGTCCACGTCCTTGTCACAGGTTGTCACATTTTTAGAACCCTTTCCTCCCGGATGTGATGTCAAAAAAAGTTTCAGTTTTACGCATCAATTTAAAAATAGGTAATTTAAAAAAAGAGTTATTTTACTCAAATTACTCACACCCTTACCATAGAACCGTAGAACTCTAAGGAACTTTCGTGTCTCACTTGCATTACAACGCCAGTCTAGAAGTTGGATGTAGTTTCGTGTGAAATAATCTCATAGCAAGAGTGCTAAAGTATTAACAAATATAGATCGAGTTCGTAAATTTTTAGTTTTTTATTTACCTATTTTCAACTACTTATTGGTATTTTAAGTTTTAGCATGTGACGTCACAAAGCTTTTGACCCCCACAGTCCCTTGTCACACAATGTCACATTCTGATGATACCCCCCACCCTTAACGTGTGACGTAATTTATGGAATACCCCTGTTGTCTTACATATAGTACCTACTCAGCTTCAGCACATCAAATTTGGAAAAAAAAATCAATGATAGAATATTGTCTGAGAAAACGCGCTTAAGGTGTTTTAAGGTTATTTAGCAAATTCAGAATATCACTACACCCTTTGAAACGTAAAAATCCTTATTGTTAGGGGTAGGAACATTTTATACATACAATATGTACAAAATGTGTTTGTATAATTTGTGAATTTAGCAATTCGCAGTCAAAGTAAGAAGGCTTTTTTCGTTATACCTATACATTTTTCTTATTTAAATCAAGAAATTAGTTTTATGCGTTACTTTTAGTATTGAAACTATTTATTTACTTCGGGATAAGCTATAAAAAAATATTACTATTCAGTACTTTTGTTTGGGGTTGTATATCCTATACCTCTTAAGAAACGTTGATATTAATTATTTAGGTAGAGACATATCACAATTTGAAAGCGAGTTATGAAATAAATGGTATGGTAAATAATGGTAAGTTAGTTCCTTTATCTATAGCAGTAATATCAAAACCAAAGTACTCAAACAGTTTAAAAAAGTTGCAAAGGTTCTTCTACTTTAGTGTTTAAATTGTTCGTAAAAAACGTCTCCGAATTCAATTTTCATCTACATCCATTAACTAGGTTTATTTTTAAAAAGTTATCAAGTTTTTTTTATGCATTTTAAAACTTGATCATTTATTTTTAAAATTAAAAACAATTTAAAATTGATAAAATATTAATAATAAAAAAAAAACCTGACTAAAAACTCGCCACAATTGGTCTTTATGTTTGTGACGTCGTAAAGTTAAAACGACAGTTTATTTCCCCCAGCGACAGTACGATTTTGATATAAGTCATAATATTATTATTTCATCAAAATGATCATCACAAAAAAATTATGCTGTTTTGGGATTAGGTTGTTGCACTGCTTGGAACCATTTATTTCAACGTTTAACATCTTTTGGAACATTAAAACATTTTTTTTTTTTGGAGAGTTGTTTGTGTATAGTATTCCTACATAATAGTACGAAGCTAAAAGGATAACTTTTAAGGTTTTACATATTTGATATATTTGTCAATATATTGACGATAATAACAAGATTTAGTCGATTAAAATTTAAAACATTGTGCTAGTGCTAAAATGAGCACAAATTAACATTGTGATGTCACACGCGCTCGAGTTTTAGAATTGTTGGCGTGTTTTCGGCACTGGAATCCAAAATTTATTTTTAATTTAATATAAGTTTTTAATTAGAACGAAAAAAAAAACTAAAAATATTTTTATTATAAAACGTGAATATGATGTAGCTATATATAACCCTAACCTAATCATTCCATTTGTTACAAAAAAAGGTTTTTTTTTCAAAAACCCCATTATATTTCATCAAATCAGTTTTACGAACTATGAAAAGATTTTTTTCAAAGTAAAGATTCCCAATCTTCTAAATATGATGTAGAGCCATGTAGAGTAAATAATAAAATTGCGTTTTTTTAGGAAAACGAATTCTAAAAAAATGTCCTCGATTGGTCTTATTTGGTAAATGTTTCTTATTTTTCTAGTTTCCTTTTGGTTTATTGATATTTAGGGGCTACATTATTTTTACTATTTATTGGTATATAGCCATGTTTACTCTCGTCACTGATAAGATCAATTAGGGGCTCTATCACAATTATTGTGTGAGGTGTAACAAAAAGGAATGGAGCGATATTTGAAAAAAAAAAGTTTGCTTTCGCATATGGAAGTCTTATTTGAAAAAAAAAATGTAAGTTCAAAAAATACATTTAAAGTTTTGAGTGCTGTTAACTCAATAATAGTAATTTAGGTTTTAGGTATTTTTAGGTTTTATAATTAGGTTTTAGATAATTTTGGTTTTAGAATATCGCCATTGTACAGTAAAATCGTGAGAGCTTTTTAACTTTGTTTTATTTAACCATTATAATGGGGATATTATTTTATAATATTTTTTAATATTTACCTATATTATTTATTATTTAGAATACGAGATCATATCCTACTGCCTTTTACATTCTCACAACGCTTGTAAGCTCAAAACCCGTTATTTTTAAGTTATATATGATATTTTTGCATTAGCAATTTTTTCTGTTATCAAATTTTTATTGGTACTACATATTATTTTTCGTTATAACTTATAATGTTCTAATAAAAGTAATATTACTATAATTAGTTATTATTAAAACCAATAATATTTTATCGAATTAAAAGAGGGGAAGAATTTTTGCACATTCGATGTTGTTTGAAAAAAAGTGAGAGACAGAAGCAAGTTAAGTTTTAGTATTATACATACCTATTATAGTTTAATTTCTTAAAAATATAAAAATAATTTTTTATTTTAATAGTTCCATATTTTAGTTTCAGTATACTTTCAACATTTAATAATAGAAATATTTTTTCGATATTTTTTAACGTTACGAGTTTATCGTTGAGAAACGATCAGGTGCATTACACCGTTTAACCCACTTCAAATGAACGACCTTGTCCAGGAAGAAATACTGTTTCGTAATATTTTGATTAATTTTCTCAAATATTTGAAAGTTTTTAGTAGACGTTTTCAAATTAATTTTTATGCTTTGCGCTATAATTATAGATTCTTTTCACATATTTCAGGGTTCAATTTAATTGCCTCAAGCAATGAAATAAATAAAGATTAAAGAAATAAGTGAACATTATTAAATTAAAAGCTTTTCATTTTGAATTCTATACTTAATTAATAATTAGAAGAAAATTAATTTTTCTTGCACTGCGAATTACGAATAAAGTTATAAGAATCTTTTATTTAGGGATTCAGTAGGTACTTGACGTAAATTTGACTTAAAAATAAAAAACAAATCAAACTCAAGTCAAATGTTAATATTTCAATATCAAATCATGTCAACCACTATATTTTTTTTTTTTTTTTTTTTTTTCATATAAATTGCACAATCTGCATAAGGTTGCAATAAGTGCATTCAATCTATAAACAATCACATGTAAGCACTAGTCCCAGTAGATTAGTGCTGTATAAGTATAAAAATAGATTTTTAACAATCAATAATAACTATAACAATAACAACAATCATAAAAAAACAATCAATCAATAGTAACATAATAATAATAATAATAATCTATAATAACAATAACAATGCTAAAAATAATGTGGACATTAATATATAAGTACATAATATATAAAAATAGAGCTATAGTATAATAATAAATAATAATTTGACAATAAATAGTTGATTGGAATAGTTGTTAGTTACAAAATCTATCAGGCAAATCTGTTACATTCCATTTTTGTAACCTTCTTATCATCTCACTGTTGTCCAATAAGGCTATATTTTTAAGTTATTTTATTTCAAATTTTATATTTTAAATTCATTTTATTGCAAATAATGCCCAGATACTTGACATGATCAATACCAACATCTATTGTTTGTTAATATATCAATGCTTATAATATTATAGTACCTATTTATCCTTTCCTATTCTTTAGGTAAGAACTTATATAAGTTCCTTTTTTTTATATCATTTTTATCAAAATACACTTACTGACCAAATGTTTTTTGTACACCTAATGACTAATGGTACAAAAGCCGACAGTTATATAAAAATGCGCCATGGAACTATAAGTTTTCCTAGAAAATTTTCACTTATAGATACACTTATTTTAATATTTAAATTGATTAGTAAAATGGTTGTGCATTCTTTTTTTTTCTAATTTGTAGTCACAATCGTGATATTTTGTTTGAACTTAATAAAACAGTTCCTGTTTTTCAAATTCAGCTATACACACACACAAATAATAAGTGGTAGCTATGACGTAAATCCAAAAAAAAAAAAATTTCCGTAGGCAAAAATTTTATAAACATTTCAAAAAATCAATAACAACTGTACGAGTTTTTTTTTATATTATAGTAAACATATTTGTCAAAAATGTTCTATTAATAGCTAAAGAAGTTATTTATTAGCTGCTAAAAGAATGAGAGTAATTATGTATTGCGTATTAAAATTTGAATGCATGTAATCAATTCAAACTGCCGTAATTAATTACCATAATTTTTAATGATTAAGTACTTAAAGAAACATGTTTATCTTTATCGTTTATCAAAAATAAAAACATGCTGTATAGAAACAAATTATTTATCCAATTTTGCTGATGTTCAATGAGGAAAAATTTTAACAAAAAAAAAAAATTGTGTTTTAAGGCGCTTTAATATCTAAAGGCATATCACGACTTTCTACACACAGAAAATTTCTGTAGGTCATGTAAATCTTAGATTTTTAATGTTATATATACCTGTATACAATACCACTGACGCATGTAGCGGAAAGAGCAAACTACTCTAACCACTGCGCCATTAATTGTTAGTGGGACATATTAAAATTTGTTTTCTATATATTAATGAACTTTAGTAATCTATAAGTTTTTATGATATTTTTTGATTTTATTCTCTTTTATTGAAAAAATATATTATGCTAAGTATACCAAGTATAAATAGTTGTGGGTAGATAAATTTACATGAATATGGAAATAATTAAGTGACATTATTTCTCGGATCGCGGACAATTCACAGAAAAACAATTTACCGTCATAAAATAGAAATAATTTGTAATTGTTGCTGAACTAACACTCAAACACTTTTTTAATCTTATTAGATACAAAATTATGTCTATTCAAGTTTTAAAATTCTTGGACGAAAGGGGAGGTTAAAATTTATTTCATTCTTGTGCTATTTGCAAGAGCAAAGCACGGAATGCTTTTAGAGTACCTATTAAAGGAATACAAATTAGTAATCCGAGTTATACCTGCTTGTAAAAATTATTATAATATTGAAACTCATATTTCTTATTTCTTTCAAGTGCGTCCCTTTCTTTGTCCCACCAACAAACAGAAAGATCTTACTATTAAGTTATAATATATCTTTGGTTCAACATGAAATTGGAGTTAATAAATAGTGAAAAAAGGAAACCAAAATTAAAGAATAAATGAATTAAAAGTAGAAACCTATCCACCACCCCTCCATAAAGTGTTAGAGAAAAAAATAAAAACTATTTTTTTAAAGACATTCCTAATATATAATAGGTCGGTACATAATGTTATCTTAAATTTAATGTAATTAATTAATTTGATTAATTGTTTATCGGTGAATTGGTTCTTCGGTGAATTAGTACTTTGGTGAATTGTTTTCGGTGAATTGTCCGGGTACCTTATTTCTCCACATCGAATTACTACAATATTTTCGTTAAGATAAAGTTTTAATTTTTACTTTAATCAAAACTTCTTACTCTAAAAAGTTCATAATAAGAACAGAACAGGCACAAGCCAGAATAGTTTCTAGCTTGTGCCTGTTAAGTTAAGTTAGGGATTTTTTAAGTAATAAGAATTTGGACATTTTGTATAAAGAACTGAGCTTAAAATCTAAGTTTTGAAATGACATAACTTTAAAATTAAATGCATGACTTGACTTGATATTAAAATACATATAGACATTATCATCTTTTTCGTTTTCTTATCCAACACCCACTCTTGGTATTTCTGCCTTAAAGAAGATGACATTGTTAATTTTTGGTTAAAATAATAAATAATAATAATATGAAACTTATAACTACAAATTTAAGATGGGTTTATTTTTACCATAGCCATGAATTCTTAAGAAAAAGTTCATAAAAAATTCAGAGTGATATTAATTAAAATTATTTAAAAAAAAAACTATTTAGGTGCACGCTTCTTCTAAATTTATGCTTAAAATGTGTTTCGTTATTTATAATTCAATTTTTTAATAATTTCTTTTGTTCCTATTTATGCTAATATAATAAGGTGTCCTATAAAATAATTAGCGATTGTTCAAGCTGAAATAGATCTAAAACTATGTTTTAAAATCTTAGTAATCCAAGAGCTTAAAAATTTCTGCGTTAAGCATTTTAATTTTTCGAAAAAAGATTTTTTTTTTTTGCTGTTCTCAACCAAATACACGATGTTCACGCATATCTTTCGCTTCTCGCTTAATAAAAATAGAACATATCTCATATGCTGTACGAGTGCGCGTTTTAATAATCGCAATCTACTACAAAAGCAAACTGGGTGTTCTCAAAAAAGAGAAAAAAGCCTCACGTTAAACTTTAACTCAGTGTTAAAATAGTTAACACAATAAATGGATTTTCATTTAAACGCACACTTCTTGACTTTTTTCACGTTTCTAAATTTATCAAATGTGATCTAGCGACTCTAAACTTAGAGCTTTGTTTACTTTATAACTCATTATAACGAACAAAAAATCGATATATTTTACGTAATACATACATTTTTTCGAAAAAAAAATAACTATAACTCTCTGTCTTGATAATTTTATAAATAATTTTTTGTAAGTGAAATATTTAGAATATATGGCGCCAAACGTTTCTATATTTGAATTTTGAATACACATAATATGTCATTTTCTTTCAGATAGTTTGAATTCCGAATACTATGTCATTTATGGGTGGAATCCAAAACGTTTGAGTCGACTAACTCTAGCTACATACAGAGATACTATATTTAATTGAAACATATGTGAAACATAAATGTTATAATATAACAAGATGTTAAATTTTTCGATAGTAAAATCAAGCTAGTAAAATAGTATAAACATTTTAAATTATGTCACTTTTACTTGTACGACTAAATGCTTGTTAAATTTGTCGAATAAAACGACTGCGTTTCACTTTAATATTTACAATATGTAATAATTTATAATTACTTTTG
The DNA here is from genome assembly GCA_958496155.1 of Sisyra nigra. Classification (NCBI taxonomy): domain Eukaryota; kingdom Metazoa; phylum Arthropoda; class Insecta; order Neuroptera; family Sisyridae; genus Sisyra; species Sisyra nigra. The sequence continues at coordinate 30,423,757 of OY292316.1, read as the reverse complement.
TATGTTTTAACATGTAAATTATGTTTATTACATTTTCACTGAAAGCTGTGTTATGTGCGTATATTGGTATAGATTATATAGAACGAAAGGAAACACTCAACGGTTTTTCTTTGAAAGCTGAAAGCTTTCATTTTTCAATCAAAACATAGTTTTTACTTGATAAACATAGACTATATTTTTAAAAGTCCAATGTATATAATAGATATAATAAAACAAACGATAAAAAAGCTATTACAATTTTAGGCACATATCTTAAGTCAACAAAAGACATCTATTATGAGTGTCGCCTTTGCTACTCACTATTAAGCTTTATAAACATTATGTCTGTTGGTGTAGGTTAAAAAAAATTTATTTGTAATGGCTTTGGAGCATTATCGATTATCCCAGTAAATACTTTAAACTTTTTCTATTTAAACAGGACATAGTATTCCTATTGTATTCCTCACATCTCATGATTCGGCTATCAGTTTTTTCAAAAAAATAATAGAGCACAAAGAAAATATGTTTTTGACGTGATAACGTCTTATAAATTTATGAACACTGGGTAGCTTGCATAAAAAGTGTCACGTTCCGTTTGACCCTGTGCGTGCAAGCGAGAACGCGATACAAGTGATAGAGAAGCACGATATTATTGTTGAATTCGAGATAACATGTTTTGGGTTTTTTTTTCTACAATTTAATAAGATTTAATTGATTTCCTTCATAATTTTCAGTCTGATTGCATTTTGTATGCACCTCAATTAACTATGTTTCTCAAAACAGCAGCAAAAAAGGTAATTAATTCTTGCATTTTAAGAATAATATAACTAATAATAAATAAATAGTAACATCACATAATATGACTATAATTGTTCGTGATTATATTTTAACAAATTATTTAAATTAAATTTGCAAAAATTATAGATAATATTTGAAATTTAAAAATTAATGTTTTAACCAGTTTTAAAAATATTTATGTCAAATTATTATTAGTGATAATAATAATTACGAATAATTAATGTGTGCAAGTGAGAATGCGATACAAGTGATGGAGAGGCACGATAGTGTTCTGCTACTGGAACGCCGCCACGCGAGCTTCTTCGAGAACTTCTACAATAAGCTATGCCTCGTATTCAATAATTGTTGAATACTATACAACGTGTTTTGTCTTTTTTTCTACAATTTACTTAACAAGATTTAAAATTTATTTCCTTCATAATTTTCAGTCTTCATTTTAGAAAATTGTAATTTTCAAATAACTCCGTCTTTGTATTATAGAAAATAATGATAATTCAGTGATAATAATTCAATTCAGTTCATAAAAGTTTGCAATTGTTCATCAATGTTTCTTTATGACGTTATCACGTAAAACTATCACCCGTAAACCAACTTTACAGACAACCAAATTTTTTTAAAGAAGTTTTAGTTGTAAGTAAAAAGCACCAATGCTTTGTACAATATTTATGGATCCATTACCAATAAAGTGCAAAGGCTCTATATTTAATAGAAATACCATTTTTTTAAATATTAATAAAGCTGTGAGCTTTAGAATATTTTTGTAACTCAACATTTAATGAAATTCGTATGAATACTAAAAAAATATAAAAATGAATACTTATAACACTTTTAATATAAAAAAAGCGGGAAGTGAAAATTCAAATTTGCGTGCTTGTTTTCATTATTTAAAAGTAACCCAAGTCAACGCGTAGCGCTTGTAAAAATTATAATTTTTTACCACTTTAATAACTTTGTGTTAAAAGAAAATACTGTGATATGGGCCAAGTGTCTAACAAGCCAAACAAAAAAAAATTGATTGAAATCTATCTAGTAGTTTTTGAGTTATTAGCGCACAACACACACCTCTATCATTTTATTTATATAGATATAACTCCTACGCAGTACTGTATAGAAATTAAAATTTTTAGTTGGATATATTGTCTACTGTTTTATTTCTCATTATCAATCGCATTTTCCAATTATTATTAGTTAAGATTAAAAAAGCGTTTTTAATACCCTAAATCGAATAATTTTTCGAAAATTTTCAGTTAAATGCCTACAATCCAGAAAAAAAGTTTCACTTGCGTCGTGGTTTCATAAAACCACACAATGTATTTAATTTATTTATGAAACCCAAATGTTTGATACCTCAAAAATTTTGGCAGTTCAATGATCTAAAACTCTGAATTTTTAAAAGTCAGTGTTGCAAAGATATAATCGCTATATTTTTTACTTTATTTTATCGAATAATGTTTTGACTATGAGTTTCTTAATTTTTTAAAAAAGTATTAGTTTTAGTTGTGCAGTTTTGCAGTAAGTACATGTATAACGATTTTGGCTTTTGTAATTTCATTTTCAAAATTATAGAAAAAAAGAACTTGAGAACAAATTTAAATTACCACTTGTTTCATTGCCTATTAATTAATGAATATCCACCTATTGGCGCTGTGGTTAGAGCAATTGCTCTCTCCGCTTCATGCGTCAAGCGATACTGGGTTCGATCTCCACCATCGAATCCTAGACTTATGATATTAGACCTAAGATAAAATTGACCAACAGAAATTTTCTGAGTTTTGACAGTCGTAATATGACCTTAGATGTTAAATCAACTTAAACCACACAAAAAATAACAATTATGAATGAAAGCTGCTCACAATAAAATTAAACTTTCGAAATATAAAATTGAAGAATATTTTATTTTTAGTTCGTATTGATTCATTAATATGTAACACAAAGTATCACAGATTTGTATATAAATAATTATGTTGTGTACTACGTTTAAATTAACTCACATAATCAGTTTATTCAAATTATGAACACATTCATAACTCCTAACTCTCGAATTAAAGTCAACTTGACACATTGTTTCTACATACCTACCTAACTAAAAAATTCTAATACTCCAATAAATCGGTTTCGATTTATTGATATTAGGCCAATAAATAAACCGCTTTCCGTAGTTTTGACAATAAATTTTCTCTTTAGCTTTACACCAATAAGTTATTGATTTCGCCGGCGGCATTTTGCCAACTCGTGTACATGCATATATATACCAACGTTCATATCAACCACTCAACCGAAACATGTTGGATTTAAAGTATTTCGATTTAACCCTTAGGATCATAAAAGACTTAAAACTCTCATTCATTGAATTTAAAAAATAATGCAAGATGCTATAATTCAATAATTTTTAAAACGTACAAACAAATAAATTCTGTGTGCAATTGTCTTCAAAAATTAAAATAATTTTTGTTTCAGAAAAAATTTTTTTATTATTACGCGACAATATAAATTATGCATCTTAAATATGTGAATATTGACTTTATGTTTCTTAATGCCTTGTGTAACTATTTATAAATATAAGTTAAAAAAACAATAAAGTTATTTCAAAGTTATTTATTTTTTTATGAAATAAGAATTGGATTTCTTAATTCATACTATATTATATAAAATCCTTACTGTGTGTGCTCAGCAAATCTTTCTAGTTAAAAAAAACTATTTGGTGGATTTTAACGATTACACAGGTCTACAATGATTTTGGTGCAACTAAAAGTAAAACTGATTTCAAGTACATTCGGTACCCTGATAAAAACTTAATAATTAATTTTTTAATGCTACGTGTAGTTTTCGAGATTTTGCAAGGGTAAATAAATTAGATCATTTAATTCATTAGGGGGTTCATTCCTTAGGTTCATTCAGGTTAGAAGCTTTTCCTTTTAGATTTTCTCCGATAGATTTTTTCAGGACAATTCCTTGTAACACCCCAACAGTAATCTGCCATCATATGTTCATCCCAGCGACTTTGGTATCTATCTTCCATCACCTTTAAATCTTGATTAAAACGTTCTCCTTGTTCTTCACTATACGCTCCAAGATTTTCAGGAAACTTGTCCAAATGATTGTCCAGATAGTGTACTTTTATGCTCATATTACACCCAAGATTTTTAAAGCTAATTAAGAGGTTTTGAACTATCTCTTTATAATTTTCGGCCTTCTGATTTCCTAAGAAATTTTTAAGAACAGCAACCAAAGATCTCTAAGCTACTGCTTCTAAATTATTCATTGAATGTACAAAATCGTTGTCTTTCATTAAAAGTCTTATCTGTGGGCCCTCAAAAATACCAGCTTTTAGTTTTTCACTACTTACACCGGGAAAATTTCGTGAAAGATACACAAAACATAGACCAATTTTGTCTAATGACTTAAGATATTGCTTCATAAGTCCCAATTTTATGTATGTCTTCTTTACTGAATCTGTTATAGGTTTTCTAAACTTTTTCACTACATATTCACCACAAATATAACAAAATGTATTTGGATTATTAACACAACACCTTCTAGAACTCCTTCGACTGCATATGGATATTGAAGGGGACCGTATGAGAAACAACGTCGACGTTTGCCGTAGTAATAACTCTTTATTTCTTTATTATTTTATAAGATCAAAATAGATAATATAGATTAGTAAAGAGCCTGGCCGTACGAAGTGAATGCCTGCTGGGCTGGCGACGCACTTAAATCCCTTAAGCCGGTTGGTTTCTGGGTTCTGGGACCAATGAAAGCCCCGGGATTCTTCATTTGATTGGAAATTTTCCTCCGATGATGATGTGTAGCGATGACGCTACAATATTATTAATTAAAAAAAAAGAAATTATAGGATTATAATGAGATTAAGTATGATAAAATACGTTATTTTGGTTATTATCGATCGATACCAGACAATACCAAATCGATACAAATATGTACGGAACTTCAAGATTTTGACAGCTTCGCACGATATCTTGTGGGCTAATTAACCAAATTATAACCGAGAATTAGTGGCACCAAATAAAAAAAAATTTTTTGTAGACCTGTGTAATTTTTTTAATATTTCTTATGATTTTTGGGATTTATTTCGGTAAATTGTAATTAAATTTTTTATTGATTTTGTAACTAAGAAAATATTTTATTACTTTAAATGTAATAAATGTGATACGACGTAGGCACTTCCTACTTGTCTCTACTACTCAAAACACAGCTTACGCCAGATCGACGTTTTAGATTAAGGGAATGGTAGAGTTCATTTAGGACTATTTTCCACTATTACCATCAAATAGCAATAACTAATTTTATCAGTAAATAACAAATTCATAGACCAGCCTGGGCCAGCCTAAGAATAGTAAGATTGAGTAGATGTTTTTTTTTTAGTGGATTGTCATAACGTTTTTAAAGTGTTTTAATTATTAAGTACATAAATGACGACTATTCATTTTTAATAATATTTAATTTAGGAATGATTATAATAAAATAATTTATTTGTACCTTTTGTTCATTTATAACTGCTATATCCAATATTTTCAATATAAGTACATTTTATGATTCAAAGAGTGAAAGTGCATCATCTTCAAAAGAGTTGAATCCTTTGTTGATTGAAACGGTTTTTATGTTTTGGTTTCACAACTATTTATTTAAAGTTAATCCTAGGTTTTAGCTCCGATAAAAAAAATCTAACTCCCACAAGATGCTGATTACAATGTTGTTTCGATCTATTATAAATTCTTTTATTTTTAAGTCGGATAATGCTGGGTTTTTCAGCTACCTGTTTATTTAAAACTTTTTAGTGATTGACTTACAGATAGGCTGGAAGCTAAGCCACTGAAAATAAAAACATAAAAACACAAAATATGTTAATGTTATTCCTGAAAGGACTATGGCATCCACCACAAAAGGATTTTTCAAAATTCTATCCCTAAGTGGTCCAAAGAGAGTTGTAATTTGTGAGTCCTACTCTTAAATTATCAACTTTCTCAAATTCTTAATTTACAATCATAAATCTACATACAAATATAAGAAGCTCTGTTTTTGTTCAATCTTGATTCTCTCATTTAAAAAGTTGAAAAATACTTTCAAAGTTCTATGGCCTCCACTACAAAGGGATTTTTTTAAAATTCTATCTCTAAGTGGTTCAAAGAGGGGGTTATAAGCGTTTCATTTTGCGAGTCCTACTCCTAAATTATCAACTTTCTTAATTTCTACTTCTCCTATCATGAATAAGTATGCAAATATAATGAACCTTTGTTTTTCTTGATTATTAAGTCTTTTATTTAAGGATTCAAAGTTTTTTCAAAGTCCACTATCCTAAATTGAGTTAATTTTTACGTTAAAATACGTTACGTTTAAATTGAGTTAATTTCTAATGTATTTATTATATATTAACGTTTTGAAAATCTCAACAACGTCCTGAAGGTGATTTTGTAGTTTCTCTTTTGAAGCAGAGGTTAATTTTTTAAGTCAGAATCATATATAAGTATGTTACTTAATTATTTAAATTTTACATGAATGAAGTCACGGGTAGCGACTAGTACTATATAAAAGTACTTATGACAAAAGGCCTGTTATTTATTGAAAGGAGTGAAGATATTTTACGGTTTTTATACTCGCTGATACATACACAATAAATTCATTTTATTACTTTTATCTATAATATTTTACTGTGTGGAATATAAAATCTGAAGTGTAATAAAAATATAGCTAAAGCTGAAGTTTATTGAAATCAAAAGATGATATTTTTTCGACCATATTATAACCATACGGTAGATTACATACTATGTTAATATTTTAACGATATTAGGACGAAATGATGTGATTACAAAATGTGTGGTCACAAATTTTAATTAAAACATAATATCGTTAATATAAACGTGTAAAATCCCATCAAAACTATAGCAGATTTCGTTAGAAAATTTTCAGCGCTATATTACTATAATAAAAGTATGATGAGGGACTAAAAATATTGGCGCTGTGCCCACTTACATTCTCTTCGTGTCTCTCTTACATACGTTTTGGGTAGGTGTGTAAAATGATTGAAAACGATCACACATGAAAAACGCCCATCTTTCTTCTCTTTTTTTAGATTTAACAAAAATATGTGAAAAGAATTCGCGAATATTTTCAAATAGAGCGTTAATAAATTGATGCGATTGCCACACATTGTGCCTAAAACGTTTTCAAACATTTCACACTGACTTCGTTCAATGTCTCTATGTAATCGCTTTTTGAAACCTATCTACATATTTTATCGAGGAAAACTGTTTTCATAAATTAAACGCAACAATTTCTAAATCTTCTAAGACTTTCAAAAGAAAAATAATACGTTTACTATACATATATATATATACATATATATTAAAACAGCACCTGGACAAAGCAATAATTTATCAAATTCTTAAGATTTAACATTAAAATAGTTTGTTAGGAGTACGCTATTTCACTCTAATTTAACCTAGTTCAAGTAATTACAGTTTGAATTCATTTTTATTACACTCACTTAAAACTTGGCAAAAATCGCTCGCGTGTTAAAATAATTTAAAATAAAATACTAAGACCAGAATAAGCAATTCACGCTCACTATTCACATCTAAATCATAATATCTATTGCAACAAACAAGGATAGAGACATGAACAACAATGGTAAAAACTGGACTGGAACATTCGAGAGAATTTGATTGTCAATAATAAAAATTTTAATTTCCATTATCGATCTCGTTTCCATAATTCCAAAAGCCGCAAACGCATATATATGTCTCGTTTGGGGTGATCCGTGTGAAGATCATATGAATCTCCGTCCACCTATAGAAGACTGGATTGAATGTGGAGATTGTAGAGAATGAGCTCATGAATGTACTTCTTATTCTGGCATAGGACATATTTTTGTGATTTGTGCCAAGAATGAAGTTCTGAAGCATTTTAGCTTCAATTTACTATCAGTTTGTATTTTCTATTTGATATCTTATTGAAATAATTATTTTTCTAGATAACAATATTAACATATTTGATCTCAATAATAATAGGTAACTCTCAGAGTCTAATTAAATGAGTATAAAATTAGTGTTAATCTCTATCAGATTGGCTATCAACTAGATAGCCAATAAACATTGAGACTCATTAATTATCTAAATACTAAGTACATGAGTAATATTAATACATTATTTTTATATAAAACGAAAAAAAATTGATTCAAGAGTTTTACACTCATTACAGTAAATAATAAGACGTTAACCCGTTTTACCCATAAAGAGTTGCCCGTTTTAGGCTTATGTATAGGGCAAAACGAGGTTTTGTTAATTTTTTTAAATAAATCGATAAATACTTGACATATAATGTGGTCAAACCGTGATTTATTTCAAAGTTTAATTAATATACTGTAATATAAGGTAAATCACTCTACCATATAATACGAATGTAACAGTTTTTTTTTTACCTTTGCGCTTAGCTTACCCGTTTTGGGCTCCCTTCCCCTACTAGTTATTCATTAAGCCAAAAAGGTGAAACATTTTTGTCAAAATGTTTGATTTAATTTGTAGAGGAAAATTGGGTAGTCGATTTTTAATTGAAATTAGGACGAAAAATGTAACAATGGAATGCTTGTATATTGTTTCACAATATATTGTTTCCGTTTATATATTTTAATAGAATCCTTCCTGACGCAAATATGAAATATCTAATTGTAATACCACTGCAATGTTTTTAAGTGGAATGCATTTAAGTATTTTGTAAGATAGTTTAAAGTAATGTAATTACTGCACTCTCCTGTTATACATAGGTACAAAATGTGGTAAAATACTTTCTACACATGCATAATTTACTATGTAAACATAAAACAAAGTGTTATATTAGAATCTAAAATTAATTATCCTATTCGTATGCATGCTCAGATCTAATCATATCAAATATTATGCAGGGTCCTGCAGATTATATTCCCTTAAAGTTAAACCTATTTTCACCGATTTAAGGACTTTGTTATTCGTTTAATCTTCAGCCTCTCAAGATTTAAGTAGTTGTCTTTTCTTTAAAGTATCATAAAATACTGAACCTTAAAATACAATGATCAATAAAAATTTCTCTATGAAAATTATTTTTAGTTTTATTTTATTCAAATGTATAACTGTTAATTTTTGTTCTACACTTTGTTTTAGTCAAAAGCTCAACTTTTTTCTGTTATTTCTTGTTTTGTTGTAACACTGTAAAAGCTGTTTGTTAGCTGTTAGTTTTTTGTTATTTTTTACGGCCTTTTCTCTCAAAGTTATAATACAATTCTTTGAAAATCACTCAAAAATTTGAGATGTTTTTCAATATTCTTTAACTTTCATTTCTATTTAAACACATTATAATTTCGTGGAAGGTTTGTTCCATTTGATAATAAAGCCGTGCATTGTACAGTACAAGTCATGCGCAATATTAAATTATGGTAACTTTTTTAAGTTGCTCACTACTTTTTTGTAGTGTGTATAACTTGTCCCATATAGTCTACGTTTTAATTTTCACCTGGAACATATCTGTTAATTATTAATCTTAATATTAAATTGAGAAAAATTGCAATTTTCACAGACAAACTGTTAGCTTGTTAAATTTATCATATTTATGATTTGTGTAGCAAAATTTAGTTGCTCTAGTTATTATTAAAATTATAATTAAGATCTTTAGTCAATCTCTGTTTATCAAGTATTCTTCATTAATACTATCTAGTAGTAGCAAGTAGGCACACTATGAACCTATTTATATTATATAATCATAAAGGATTTGTTTTGATATGTTAACAATTATTTGAATCGTTTTTGTAATCTCTACAAATGATGTTTTTTTTACAACTAGTACCTATACCTATATTTTTTGTGAGAACATTTATAGATATCAAGTAAATGGGATGACGACGAATTAGATCATTGTGTGATAAAGTGTTAATTGTCATATCATTAATTAAAATAAAATTAGTGGATGCGATTATGAATCAAAAATAAACGACAGATTTAATTTTATGCACAAACACCTCGACAACTCTGATAACGACACTATAACAATATAATGACTGGTCCAAAATTATATGCGTTCAAGGCACGGAGCCAAAATTTTACCTCTTCATTCGAAAATCTTGAACATCCTGTCATACTCACGTATACCTGATTATAAATTGCCACCAACAGTTTTCCACTCACCTTGGATATGAATGATTTGAACATTACAAGAAAAACAGAAATTACCACACTTTGAAGTCATTTGAAAAACAATATAATTTCTTTTTTTTTGTTGTTCAAATTCCTTCAGTTATTTTCGGTTAACTCATTATTTTCTTAAAACATAGATTAAAATTAGGAAACCCGTCTTCGTTTCATACATTGTTAGCGTGTAACAAAATATATAATGACTAGAGAACAAATATTTGGATGTGATATTTTTCATATCACGCGTTTATTATCTCATTCTTTAATATTTTAAGTATAGCTAAATGACTTTTTTTTTTTTACTAACTAAGTTTGCTTTCTGATATAGATATTTGTGCTCACAATTTATGAAATTATTAATGATTTTGGAAGATTTGCTCTAGTTTTCTTTTAATCTTTATTTTCATTTTATACTACAAGAATCGAAAAATATAATGTGAATTTTCTTTTTTAATTTAGTATACATCGAAGTAAATAGACAGGAAAATATTAAAAAACCCATGTTAGGGCGCGTTCAGACGGATCAACTAAACTCGCCCGACTATTTTCAATCTTGTAGACTGTAGCAGGGTAAGCGACGCGAGAAGTGAAGTACAAGCGAGTTGAAAGGGAAGCAAATTGAAAGAAAACTGATCAACTAAACTCGTTCAACAAAAGATTGATTGAATCAAACTTTTGTTGAACGAGTTTTCTTGATCAGTTTTCTTTCAATTCTGCTCAATTTGCTTCCCATTCAACTCGCTTGTGCTTCACTTCTCGCGTCGCTTACCTTGCTACAGTCTACAAGATTGAAAATAGTCGGGCGAGTTTAGTTGATCCGGCTGAACGCGCCCTAACACGCCTTTTATAAGATTTCCTTCTATAATTTCTTAGGGGACAATCTATTTTTAAAGATCAGCAGTAATTTACCATCATGTGGCGGTCCAATTTACTTTGATACCTTTCCTCCATTACTTTTAGATCCTGGTGGTAGCGCTCTCCCTGTTCTTCACTATAATTACCCAAATTATCAGGAAATCTATCTATATAGTAGGCGAGCCCACGATGCTAAATCGGGATTTACTCGAGCGTCATCGAGACCTATTCGGTTGCGAAGCTTAGATGATAAAAAGAAAAAAATGTCATATAATATATACCTTTTCAGCAGTGGGGGGAGCGGCTATAGATTTTCAAAAATGTAAAAAAAAACTGTTTCATGCACATACTTGAGCGCGTCAGATATTGATAGCATCCATGTCCTACGTATTTTTAAAAATGAATTTATGTTAATCTGATTGTTTTCATGATGGGGGTGGTCGTATTTAAGGGTTGAAAATGAAGAAAAAAAATTGTATCGAGCGCGTCAGATTTTCTAAGGGGATGTTAAGTGAGCCTAAGACAAACCTCTGACGATATAATCTGACGATTTGAATGTGACGCAAACGCGCTGCCATTATTAGAATGTGCAAAAAAAAATCGCCATTTTGAAATACTCAAGCGCATCAGATTAAGATATACATATATGGTTCATCTTTATGCCTTAGACATGCTTTCTCATAATCTGACGATTATCAGGAGGAATTTACCTAATCTGAAAAGAATTCAAAAAAAATTTTTGTATATATGCATACAGCCTACTTATATTCGAATTTTCCCAGGAAAAAGTTTCAAATAATAGTTGTCGCCACTAATGAGTCTAAGAACTATAGTAAGTTTAAAGAAAATCGTTAGAGCCGTTTTCGAAAAAAATTGAGAAGCTCATAAACTCCTAGAATAAAGTGGAGCTTTCGGTTTACCGATTTCGACCAAAAGCTACGCGGCACATCTAGGTATAATATGAAGGCTAAATGCCAAGTTTGGGAAAACTTGGATAAAGCTTTTGATACGATATGACTGTCACACACACACACACAAATTATTAAGAGTATTTTTTTTTAATTATCACTTTGATCGGTAGAATCATCTTCCTCCTATGACTCGATCTCATATTCAGATTGTGTATCTGTACAAGAAATCATTAAAATATTTAGCAATATAATTTTTTTATGAATAACGTGTTTTTACTTTCTTTTACTGCTATATAGTACTTAAAGGGAAGTATTGTAATCGGGTCGAATTTTTGAATTTGAACTTTCACCGGAAATACATGTTTGAGGTCCCCTGAGTCCAAAAAAGTGGTTTTTAGAAACATTCTTGTGTGTGTGGGTCTGTGTGTGTGACAGCCATATGGTATCGAAAGCTTTATCCGAATTTTACCAAACTTGGCATTTAGCCTCCATATTATACCTAGATGTGCCGCGTAGCTTTTGGTCGAAATCGGTAAACCGAAAGCTCTACTTTATTCTAGGAGTTTATGAGCTTTTTCAATTTTTTTCGAAAACGACTCAAACGATTTTCTTTAAACTTATACTATGGTTCTTAGACTCATTAATGGCCACAACTTTTATTTGAAACTTTTTTCTGGGAAAATTCGAATATATATGCATCACGCAGCTGCACGCATTAAACTTTATCAATGATTTTTTGTTACTTCGACTTGTGGAAATCGTCAGATTATATACTTTTTGTAATCCTTGATTTATTCTCTTCAAAATAAAAAAAATATTAGCCACGCTCGAGAATGTCGAAATGACGTTTTTTTTACAACTTTGTAGCCCTCCCCCTTCTTTACGTCACTCTCAAATTGTCAGATTAGTGGAATATACACGTTTTAGCATGTAACTTACTCGTACCCTACCTTAATCTGACGAGCTCGAGAATTGCAGGTGATCAATTTTTTTTTATTAATCTGATCCTTTATCCTTGACGGGCGGCCATATATATCAGGCTCATATTTGGTGGAAATACTTAACCGGGTACAAGGTATCCCCCTGTATATTAATCCGCCGCGCTTTAGTAAATCCCGAAATCCCCGTTTGGGCTTCCCAACTAAAATGATTTTGGAGAAAGCACAGCTTTATACTCATATTTTCTCCTAAATTCTTAAAGCCTATCAACATTTTTTGTACCATTTCTTTATAATTTGGTGCTTTATATCCTTTATATAGTTAAGTAACTAGAAAATTTTCCACTACCCATACAAAAATCCTTCCAAGCTTCACTTTCCGAAGCTGTCATAACTTTGATAAAATTTACATCTTTCATCAATTGCCGAATTTGAGAACTATTAAAAATTCCGCCTTTTAATTTTTCCCTGCTGAGCTTAGGAAATATTCTACTTGTACTTGAAACTATCCCCCTCCTTGTCTAACGCTTTGACGAATTGTTTTATCATACCTAATTTAATATGTAATGATGGAAGTATGATTTTGTCATTGTTTATAATAACGGCGTCTTTACTATGTTGGCTCTTCTCAAATGCCACAAATCTTGTTCCCAATGAAGTTGCTTTGCTCTACTATCCCACAGACAAAAATAAAGCAAAGATATTTTGTGTTTCCACTTTGTTGACCAAGTAAAAATTTAACCATTTTCAAATCCTCACAAACCAGCCACTGATGCTAGGGGTAATTAATTTTTTCAAAACGAATTAGTTAGATACCTTCGCTGAAATCATAGAAACTTGAGCACATGCATTACTTTTATAAATATATTCGTAAACGGTGCACTTGATTAAATGCACTAGAATTTTGCAGAGATATCCAGGACAACAAAATAAAAAATACAAAATTTTGTAGACCTGTGTTAATTTTTTACATTTTAGAACCATTTATGAAAAGGTTGCTTATGCAATAATTGTTACATTTACGTAAATATGTAGGTACATCTTTAAGGTAATTAATTTTAGTTCTCATGTAGTTTGGTTTAAAGTTCTCTATTTTAATAATTCAATTTTTAAACTATTCATGTTTATAAGATCCAACGGCAGTTGATGACGTCATAGAACAACAATACATTTATAAATAGTTAAAAATATTACAAAAAGATCATTAAATTGCGTAATGAAAAGAGCAAATATAGAGCTTAAAAAAACACAAAAACTCAATTAAAAATTATTTTGGGTTTTATAGCGATTTTAATGCTTGAGTTTGAAATTTTTTTAAAAATTTAACTATTAATTAGATATTAACTATAGACCTGGAGCAATTGCGAATCCGGAATAAGCATTTAGGCAGCAATTTAAAAAAAAAAAAACTAAAAAAGTGGCTTTTTTGTATTTTACAAAAATTTTAAATTTTAGTTTGCAAATTTTTGAAAAATTAGTTATTAATCAATTAATAACTATACGTTTGGAGAAATTACGGATTCTGAGGGAGCAATTTTTTGGCATATAGTTTAAAACTAACTTAACTCTTTCTCTGGTTAAAAAATATATGTAATAATAAAAGGAAGTTGAAATATAATTTGATTATTGTAACGGTTGTAACTTAAAAATGTATTTTGAATTTGTATTTACAGTAAAATATAAAAAATGCTTAAAGAGAATTTAAAAAAAAGCTACAAAAATATTTTAAAAACTGCTACACAAATAGAATTCAAAAAATCTATATTAATCTAATATCTCGCTGAGCTGCATTAAGTCTACACTCAAATATGAAATAATCAGTAAGCAGTGGAAGAAGAAACATCGTCTGTCCAGCCCATGCGCATTTCATCGTTTGCCCCACTCTATCAAAGCGACGAAAAATTCACCGCTCGACTCGTTTTGCTTGTAAAAATCACAATTTTTTTGAAATTTAATTACTTTGTTTTTAATTAAGATATCGTGATAATTCTTTTTTTAGATAAGGACCAAGTATATAAGAAGTAAAACTAAAAAAATTGATCGAAATATATCCAGTCGTTTTTGAGTTACAAGCGAACATTGGAAAACAGATATCATTTTATTTATATCGATTCATTAATGTCGGTAGTCGAATCTTAATGGCATCTCAAACATGGAGTTTTCAAATTTGGATGTCACTAATAACCATAACAGTTGAGACAGCTTTTAATAACCAAAAAAAAAATTTTGTTGTTTTCATACAGTCTGTCAAGTAACTCGTAAGAGGGTAGCGGCGATTACCGGCGTACCCGGTCAGGTACCATGCACTTCATAGGAAATCATGGGTTTCCAACTATAACCAATGAATGAAATAGGTCTAAACCAGTGGCGTGCGGTCCATACATGCTGTAGATGCGCCGCATGCCCTGGGATTGAGACAATTTAAAAAAGTAAAAATTTTTGATGATTTCTTAATATTTTAATTTACGTAATTGGATGTATTGTAAAATGATTCTAAAAATACCAAATACTAAATATTTTTATCAATTATACATTTTTTTATTTACGAAATTATGAAACGTATCACTCATAAAATTAGCATAGAATACCACATCAAATGAACGGCAAAAGCCAAATTAATGCGCAACGACCATTGCATGCGATTGCATGGCTAGAATTCGTCGCGCATGCGCACTAGTATGGTTGAGTACTATCTCTCTCGGCGTTTCACATTGCCGGCTGACGTTTATAGATGCGTTTGACGTTTTGAATTAACTAATTGCTACTCATTGTTACTGATACTTTTCGTGATTTATTTACCCAGAGGCGATACAAATGTTCTATTCTTTAGGATAAGAATTATTTTCGTGGTTTTTAAATACATTATATGATGCGGTTATTGATAATTTTTGTAAGGAGCGTTGAACAAGGCTATTTTTTAAAAATAAATACATTATATAATACCATGTTTACCAATAAAAATGATAAATTTAAAAATTTTGGTGTATATTACCCCCCTCCCCTTCTAACCGCATGCCATGTTTCAAAAGTTACCGCACGCCACTGGTCTAAACACATTTTGATGCATGAAGAGAGATAGAGAGAAACATTCTGTTGAAAATCATCTCTCTTTCTCTCTCTTTATGGATCAAAATGTATATTTTAAACTATATTTCCACGGAGTATATTTCATTCATTAGCTCTAGTTGGAAACACATAAATTCCTATGAAGTACAGGGTACCTGGTCTAAGGTCTTTCCGAAATGCATATAAATAAATTGTTAAATTATACTGTTAAAGATTATTTATTCCAATTATTTTAATAGATGTGAGCCTCACCGTTAAATGTAAATAATGTAACTATAATATTCCATAACATAACAATTATCATATAAAAATATTGATCCTTAGGCTCTAACTAAAGGTTCTTTTTTACTTTTTTCAAATTATGAACTTAAATAAGGGAATAATCGACTACGATTATTATCTTAATCTCCTTCTTTTATTTGGTACGGATTTCTTCTGTGTCTCTTCTTCAGCTTCTTTGATCTCCATTAAAATCTTGCTCATTTCCGTTCGAAACCTTAAGTTTTCTAGGTCGGTCATTTTTTTCATATAAGGTAAAAAACTAATTAAAAAATTATAATCGGCGTCGTTTCTTAGAATCGTATCATCACATTGGGAATTTGTATTTGGTCGTGCCGATTTATTTAAGTAGGAATTGTCTTTACTCTCAACTTCTTGTACACTAGGAGATGAATTGTAGCCATTATTTTCTGAGTACTCATTGTCGGTGTTTGGGTCATAGTCGCTTATTTCATATATTTCGGTCGTGTTTTCTTCTTTAGCAGTATCGGAGTCGTAGTTATTATCGTTGGAATCGAATTCTTCAATACTAATATCAAGCGTGTCCATGACTCCACGCTTAAGGAAAACGAGTTTTTCGAAATAAGCCCATTTGATAGGTTTATCCGACATTGCACCATTGGAAATTGATAGAAGATTTTTTTTAAGTTCTTTTCTGTATGTATCTTTTAAATATTTCCATCGTTTTTTTATATCATTCACTAAAATTTAATTTAATTAATTTCATTCTTAACTTTCTATACAATTGAGGTTTCAAAAGCAACTTACAAGAGGTGTCTAAAGTAACTGCTAATTCTTCCCAGAGAATGTTTTTTAGTACAACATTATTACTTTCTTTATGTTTGGTATCCCAAAGTGCTCTTTTTTTAGAAATTTCCTTTATCAAATTTATATTATCATTAAAATTTCGGTAAAAATGTCTACTCATTTTACTAAAGATTTAATGCAATTTATAACAGTGAGCGTAGTGAATATTTTGAACTGAATATTTTATTCAGTTTCTAAAAATTTCATATCAATATTGTTGACTTTTCGACAGATAGCTGAAAACTGAAAATTGAATTACTTAACAGTGTTACCAAATCAAATAAGTTAAAATATTGCTCACATTAATTTTTCTACATCGTTATTATTTCAATTTATTACATAAAAGTAATGTTGGTTAAAATTAGGTTGGTTAAAGTAAATGCTTAAAAAATTTAATACGTAGATTAAACCGATTAAACCCGTCAAAATAAATAAAATATATTATTAAAAAGTGCTATTTGTGTCGGATAAGTTGGCTACATTATAAAGCATGTTCTGAAGAGGAATAATAACGTAAAAACTCAGACTAGGCTCAAAGCCGATTTGACGTACTAACAATAAGAATTAAAACCCGTGAAAGCCCTAAAATGCTAGGCTTCTCCCTCAGCCTTTGGACTATAACTACTAGTGGCGGCTAGTGACATTTTGTCATGGAGGTGCTGTGTTAAAAAAGATAAAAAAATTTACTTAAAAAAACAATGTACATACGGTACCTACGGTACATACCCAAGGGCCCCAAGGGATGCTTATTTTGAATTTGGCGTCACTAGGATGATCGGGTTTTTGATCGGGTATGATCGGGCATGTTCTTTCTGACAAGTGACAGAAGCCGTTAGGCGTTAGCGGTCATTATCTGTCGTGTCTTGTTGTTCTTATCGTTCGTATTGCCTCATAGTTTGAAAGGTTTGAAATTTCATTTTGCACAATAAAAGTTCAAAATAAAACTTTTTTATATAGTTTATTTTATTTTGAACTAATTTAATTTAATTAAATATTTTAATTGAATAATAAAAGTTTCTTCTAGAATCTATACGAACTATACCTTACCTAGCTATATATTTTGAACTCTCGTGTTTGCCGATCATCCCAGTGATGTCATTTTCAGAGATCAAAGAAACGCCGTCTAGCCAAATGAGCATACCTTATGTATCTCATAACCTTGGTACATGCCTAACTATTCAATTTATGTTTTTTTTTATCATTTGTATATAAAAATATAACTATATAACCAGAACGATATGCATATAGCCTTTATATACCTACCTATTTGCAAATTTTCACCTTTAACCCCAAAACCCTACTTATTTGAATTTTCCTAGGAAAAAGCTTCGAATAAAAGTTGTAGGCATTAATGCGTCTAAAAACTGCAGCAAGTTTAAAAAAAATTGTAAGAGCCTTTTTCGAAAAAAAAAAATGAAAAAGCTCAAAAAGTATTTGAATAAAGTGGAGCTTCCTGTCAACCAATGTCAACCAAAAGCTCCGCGGCACAACTAGATGTAAAATGCAGGCCAAATTCCAAGTTGGGGAAATTCGGATAAAACTTTCGATACGATATCGCTGTCACACACAGCAGCAGGCGGAGCATGTGGGCAACACAGCCTCGGTGACTGAAGCGATTCTGTCACGGCTTATGCCCAACGTAGGAGGTCCGAAACTGAAGAAAAGAGCACTACTGACGTCCGTCATAACATCTGTGCTAACATATGGGGTTTCCGTCTGGGATGACACACTCAAGATGCAGGAGTCACGTAGATGCCCCATGCCAGTATACCGGAGTAGTGCACTGAGAGTCACTACTGCTTTTCACACAGTCCCTGAGGACGCAGTGTGTGTCATGGCAGGGATGCTCCGCATGGCAGTGCTTGCTGAGGAATGACAAGTTCGCTACCAGCATAAAAAACCACTGAGTTGGGCCCTGAAAAGCTGAGAGCCGAAGAACGGCAAAACAGTATAAAAAACAGTTGAACTATCTACCCTAACTGTAGCATTAGCGGTCAGTTAAAAACCCATAAAAACACATTTTCAACTATTAACTTGGAGCAATTGCGGATCCGGAGAGAGCACTTAATAAGCAGCCTTTAAAAAAAATTTAATCTCGCCAACTTAACTTCTTCTGGTTAAAAAATATATGCAATAATAAAAGGAGTTATTTGATGATTGTAACGGTTGTAACTTAAACATGTATTTTGAATTTGTATTGACAGTAAAAACTAAAAAATGCTAAAAGAAAATTTTAAAAAAAAAGCTATATTAATCAGTGACGTGCGGTGACTTTTGAAATAGGGCATGCGGTTAGAAGTGGGGGGGGGGTATAAGAACCACATTTTTAAAATTAATTTTTTTATTTGATAAACGTGGTGTTATTAGTATTTTTTTTTAAATTAGCCTTATTCGACGCTCCTTCTTACAAAAATTATCAACAACCGCATCATATAATGTATTTAAAAACCACGAAAATAGTTCTTATTCTAAAGAACAGAAAATGTGTATGGTCTTTGGGTCAATAATTCAAAATAACTCACGAAAAGTATCAGTAACAATTAAATTCACTGTTTAGATTCAAAACAGCAAACGCATCTGCAAACCGTTAATCGGCTATGTTAAATGCCGAGAGAGATAGTATTCGACCGTACTAGTGCGCATGCGCGACCAATTCAAAGCAAACAATCGCATGCTACTGTGCCTGCGCATTCAGTCGGCTTTTGCCGTTCATTTGATTTGGTAAACTATGCTAATTTTATGAGTGATACCTTTCATTATTACGTAAATTAAAAAATTTATTAATGATAAAAATATATCATTCTTAGAATGATTTTACAAATGCAATTACGTAAATTAAAAATTAAAGAAATAAATCATAAAAAATATTCAATTTTTAAAATCGTCTTACAATCCAAAGGCATGCGCCGCATCTACAGCATGTATGGACCGCACGCCTCTGATATTAATCTAATATCTCGCTGCATTAACTATTAAGTATACGCTCAAATATACACGATATATAAAATGTTTACTTTAGAAAGGTGTTTCAGTTAGGATACCTATTTGAATCAGTGACTTAGTACTCTACGTTACTCACAGAATTTTTTAATTGAAAAATAGGGGTCAGACAAATAAAGTTTTATTTTATTTATTTATTATTAAAAGCTCTGCTGGTCTATATATTATGTATGTCACGTTTATTAACTTACTCGGAAACTATTGGTACTATGAAGGTAAAATTTGGAAGATAGGAGTCAATTATCTATTATTAACTAAGGATATTGCGAATAGTTGAAATCGCATATACGAATAACTCACAACATTGTAAACATTTTCATTCCCATGAAATGATGCAAATTCTAATGTTTCTATAAGTTACGACGAAGAGAAAAATATTTTATATGTGCTTCTCAGGAATTAACTCATGGATGAGAAAGTAATTAGATTATTATATTTAAACTTTAGTTTCCATCATTTAACACGTTTAATTTGATTCAAACAAACTTAATTTAAATGACAATTAAAACCAAAATAAAGTTGCTTTTCATTGTTCTTATGAAGTACTTTCATATTCAAATCCCAAATATCCGCATTCGTAAATTAACTAAGTTCTGACTCATATAAGATATTCGTAAAATTCCTTTTATAAACCATTGTATAGTAGTTAAGAAATTGCCAATAAAATAACCATTGATTAAATAACTATGTATGGTACCCCTCTTATTTAATTGAAAGGGAGCAAAAATGAGTGTACAAAAATGTATAAGTGTCTCAAAAATATATATAAATGTTACATTTATGGTTATTATTTGCTAAAGTTACGTTTTTGGTAAATATGGAATGAATGGTAAAAGAGTTTCATTACTTGACTTAATTTTAAAGTTACTTGACCTAAATTTAAGTAAGCGTTGAAATCAAGTAAAACATTGACTTCATAGGTAATTTCATTTACAAGCCAAAATATCAACCACAATAATATAAAAAATGTTCAACTACTTCATACTTGACTTGATGAATCCTTAGTAAAAGCTCTACACTTGGAAAAAATTCAAACTTTAGAGATTTAATATCATAATGCTGTTAAGTTAAAAGTTAAAGCACTACTAAAATAGTATCAACGCTATGTTTGCAACATTGATTGCAATATCTGTTTCCTATCGTGAAGGAAAGTCGAGTAATATTTATTTTATATACCTATTTAGAAAATATTATGTTTGCAAAATATTAAACGATATTTTTCACTTTAATAACTGCAAGAATCATATTCCGTTAAAATCAAAAAAAAATATCGATAATTTTTAGATGATTCTTAAACGATTGAAAAAAAAAATAAAAATAAAAAGTTAAAAGAAAAAGAAATAATTAATCTTTCATCACTTTATTCGCTTTGCGACAAACGATACTGCGTAAAATACGTTTTAAATTTGTCATGAACCATAAGATAATTAAAATAATAAATAACAACGAACAATTTGTTATAATTGAAATGTGCCTAGCTGATAACAGATATACAACATAATTTTTAAAAAAAAGTCTATTTATTATTTTAATATACAGGTTGCTTGCTTTGTCCATAAATGATAAAGAAACTTATCGCTTTTATGCTATTAAATTAAGGTATAAAATGTAAAACATTTTTATTTCGTTTTAGTTATTCGTTTCAAGTGTTCTCTTAACAACAATTAGCTATCTAACAATCAATTTCAATGGCCAATAAACGAGATCCAGCATCCAACCAACTCTACAATTACAAATTAAATAAGGTAACTGCTAAAATTATTTTTAAACTAAGTAGTGATAAAACTTTAAGAAAATATTATTTACACACACTTATCACTCATCAATATTAAAGAGTTAGTACATATTTTAATTTTATTATGTGATAGATACAAACTTCTATTCTTTGCTGTACATGTATATTGTATACCTACGTTATGCATTTAATGATAGTAAATATAAAAACATTAATGTGCTTTTAATGAAGAAAAATTCAAGTTCACAAGCCAGAACGAATTGTGCTTTTTGTTATCACACTGAAATGTATATTTTAAAAATAATATGTTAAATTATAATACAATGTAGATATTATGTACATACGGCCAAAACTAATTTTTAAACATTATATACCTATCTGGCCTATCTGTGTCGATTGTGAATAGTGAGCTAAATCCAAATTTGTCATTGTTGGGAAAACGATTTTTAAATTTTTGCTGAAAATCAGGAATTGGTTACAGAAATATATTTGAATGTTTATAATATACATTATACATCTGTTTATTAAACATAATGGTAAGAAATATGATTTAGCAATTTACAACCAATATATGTGGTAATTAGTGCATCCAATATAATTTCAACATATTTGGACTTAGCTCACTATCAGGCCCGACAAGAGGGGGGGAGGGTTGACGGCAAAAATATCCGGGGCTCCGGAGAAAAAATGTATCATGATTTAAATCACTTGATTTTTTTTAGTTGCTATCAAAAGTATTTTATGAAAAAATCATGATTTCAATTTGAAGGAACTATGTTCCTCCTTTTGTAGTGCGTGTGTGTTAAATACAAATCTCTCTCGCCCATTGAGTTACTAAACATCATTAAAAAAATGAAACTGGATGTATTGTTTCCCAACATAATAATAGCAATAAGATTATTTTGTACGATCCCTGTAACCGTTGCTGAAGCAGAACGATCCTTTAGTGTTTTAAAAAGGATAAAAGATGTTTTGAGATCCACAATGTCACAACACCGATTGAATGATTTAGGAATGTTGTCGATTGAATCTGAAATAGCTAAGAAAATTGATTTTCAAGACGTAATTAATTTGTTTGCTAGACGCAAGGTTCGGAAAGCAACATTCTAAAAAATAATTTGTTTTTTGTAATTTTAGTTGTAAACGTTTTCATTTTTGTAAGAGAATTATTGATGAATACATTGTTCCAATAACAATTAGGATATTTTTCGGTTTTCCGCTTCATTTATAAATGGCCCAAAGTCCGAGGGGACAATTTTTTTTTTCACGTTCTTGGCAGGGGCCCCCACAAGAAGTATATCCCCGGGGCCCTAGAAGTCCTCTCGGCGGCCCTGCTCACTATAAACTTATACACAACCGACACAGATTTATTTTCTTATTTATAGTCTAAGATCCGAACCTACGTCGACCTTCACCGAGTTGATAATAGAATGAAACATATGTTATCATGAATTTAGTATATTGGAAAATATATTAAAAATGGGTAAGGGTTATTTTTAATAAAATGTTGCAACATCAATGTAGGTTTGGATCTTCTACTATTAACTCAAAGAAAAATATTCAAAATGTAAATAATTCACTGCTTCTCGTGGCAGTCTAAAACTTCGCGTATCTTCTTATGTGGTAAAGAAATTCAAAACCGCATTTGAAGATGTTATAACTTCTTATTATATATAATTATATGTTATAATATATATATATATATATATATATAAATAGTCAGTCACAAAAATTATCACCTACGGATTACGTTATTATGCTATGATAGCAACAATTATATAAATATTTGTATATATATATATATATAAGCTACGACTTACTACGACGATTATGCGACTGACTATTTGTGTTTAGCAGTAGTGGCGTGGCGTGGGTTCATGTCGCCCGGGACGAAAGGTGAATTGGGGACCCCCTTTTTTCATAATTAAACAAAATTGTAAATAATCTGAAATATGTAAGAAGGGGGCTCATGACCATTGCTCTAGCGGTCAATACACGTCTAATGATGACGTCTGTGATTTGTGTGAAACATAGTTTACAATCAATAAAATGTGTATTATATATATCATTACCCAATTTAGTTTATATTTCCCCCGTGGATTGATTTAAATTACCCCACACACAACGGGGGAAATAGGAATGATAATATTTTTTATATTCTATATTTTTGTTATTACTATGTTAAATTATAAAAGTTTAGAGTTCTAATTATTAAAGTAGATAAGTAATGTTTATGTTATAACAAAAGTTTATTAAAATTGTTAATTTATTTTATTAACTAAGAAAATTTTAAATTAACTGTTCTCAAATACCCCACTTTCCCCTATAGGTAATGTATTGGGACTCAAAATTATTGCTTGAAATTGATATTTAAATTAATAAATTATAGTCAAACAATTTAATACGAACTCTACTTATTTGTCAAATTGATTTTTCAGCAACTCATACGAAATGATAATAAAATGATTTTTACTGCAGCAAGTTTTATGATTTGCAATGATAAATATAAAATTTTCAATTTATAAGTTGTAATAAAATTCGTCAGACTGATTCTATAAAGGCAAATATCAATTTTAAAATTAAAATTAAATCATAATTTGAGTCGTAATTCCAAATTTTAATCTTTGTATACATATTTTCTTTTTTAATTAAAATATTAAAATTTATATTAGTTCTATATTATACAAGTAATGCAAAAAATGTTTTGAAATTTGTTATTTTAAATTTCAGACCACCCCAGATACAACATTGACTAGTTGGGGTGCGCCAAAATTTCAAAAAACTGGAACACTGACGATAGGTCCACATGGAATTGTGGCGTTGCAAGATAATGAACTTATAGATGATATGGCTCATTTTGATCGAGAACGAATTCCAGAAAGGGTAGTTCATGCGAAAGGAGCTGGCGCTTTTGGCTATTTTGAAGTAACCCACGATATTACAAAATATACGGCAGCCTCAGTTTTTTCAGCGATCGGAAAACGTACCCCAATTGCGGTACGTTTCTCCCAAGTCGCTGGGGAGTCAGGTTCTGCTGACACTGTGCGTGATCCACGTGGATTTGCTATAAAATTTTATTCAGAAACGGGAACATGGGATTTAGTCGGCAATAACACCCCAATATTTTTCATTCGGGATCCCATTTTGTTCCCGCAATTTATTCATACTCAAAAACGTAATCCCGTAACGCATTTAAAAGATAAAGACGCGTTTTGGGACTTCGTAACGCTTAGACCTGAAACAGTTCATCAAATTATGTTTTTATTTTCTGATCGAGGTATTCCCGATGGCCACCGGCACATGGACGGCTTTGGGTCTCATACTTTTAAGTTTGTTAACAAAGAAGGAGTTCCTTTTTACTGTAAATTTCATTACAAAACGCAACAAGGCATTCGTAATTTAGATCCCGAAATAGCAAAAAATATCGCTGCGGACGATCCTGATTATTCGATTCGTGATTTATACAATGCCATCGCAGAGGGTAACTTTCCAGCTTGGAAATTTTATATTCAAATAATGACCTTTGAACAGGCGAAAGTTTCACCGTTTAATCCTTTTGATATAACTAAAATCTGGCCTTTTAAAGACTACCCTTTGATGCCAGTAGGTCAGTTAATACTAAACCAAAATCCTTCCAACTACTTTGCTGAAGTTGAGCAAATAGCGTTCACCCCATCAAATTTTATTCCTGGCATTGAACCATCTCCTGATAAAATGTTGCAAGGACGCCTATTTTCTTATTCTGATACTCATCGATACCGTTTAGGAGCCAACTTCCAACAAATTCCAGTTAATCGACCATATCGGTCACACACACCAACAAATTATCAGCGTGATGGACACGATACGATTCAGAATCAAGGAGGAGCACCAAATTACTACCCTAACAGTTTCAATGGGCCTCAACCTAATGAGACCATAAACAAATTACAACCAGCATTCCCAATGTCCGGAGACGTAGCTCGTTATGATACCGGCGACGAAGACAACTTTTCGCAACCCAGAATTTTCTATCAAAAAGTTTTAGATGACGCAGCCAAAACACGACTAGTTAACAACATTGCTGATCATTTGAAGGATGCCATTGACTTCCTACAAAAAAGGGCTGTGGCTGTATTTAGTCAAGTTGATCCTGATTTTGGGCAGCGTTTGGCTGACGCACTCAAAGCTAGATGCTAAATTTACATATTTGCTTTACAAAATATAAACAAAAGTAATGATTTTTAAGTTCTTTAAACATATTTTATATATTATACATTTTATTATAAATAATAATATGGGCTATCGAAGAGTAACTGGTATTCTTTACAGTCTCTCATAAATTAAAAAAAAATATTTTTACCAATTTCTTAAGTTTACTCCCTTTTTATGAAATTGCTTTTGTTATAAATAAAGTTGTTTTATCTTTTCAAACATTGTTAATATAAAATTAGCATCCTTGTTATAGTTTATATATTATGTAATTTATACTAACTTTGATACTGATATTAAGAGCTGGTATACTTTAGTCGTTTTGAAACGGACGTTTTAAAAACCACAAGACTCGATTAAGGCGGTTAAGGCGTTAATTGTTAAGTAAACGCACGTTTCCAAGCGCTTAAAATATTACCTATAGATGAACAGTAATCGGCGATTACTTAGTGATGCAATATTTTGGATTTGCTATATAAATTATATTATAATAAATAAAAATAAAAAAATATCAACACTGTGTTCGTATAATAGGATCAATAACAAATATCCATTAAATTCTAGAAATTTTAAAAATTTTTCCTAAATTTCGATTTATAGTACTTGTATCCTGAAGCTTTCATAGATAGATATACATTTTTGAATATCTCCTTTTTAAGAGTTAGTACACATTAGGAGTAATAAATTTTAAATGGTTTGGTTAATCGTTTTAAATTTTATATGTATGTAAAACATTATTATTCTGGAGATTTGGCCTTAATAAAAAAAAATAAATAAAAAATACGAATTCCGATAATAATTCAGTTTATTTATGAAATAACAATAATATCCTTTTAGATTTAGAGTATCATGGGTGGAAAATGAAAATATATATATACAGCGTAAAACCTCGATATAACGGATTAATTGGGGGGAGGGGTGTTCGTTAAAGCCGAAAGTCCGTTATATAAAAATAATTTTTAATTAATTAAATCTAAAAACTTTTTTTTCAATTATTCGAGTTCTTATCCATAGTTAATAAACAGTTAAAAGTTCTTTTTTTAATGGATATTTTATTCTTTATTTGATGTTTTTTAAATTTTTGTACTATGCATTTCGCTACTTTCGTAGCTTCTTCTGGTACTTAATTATAAACACCAACTTTTTTATTAATAATTAATTAAATAAAAAAAAATTTATTTGAAAAAAATTTTTTCAGTGATTGATAATTTTACATATTTTAATTATTGAGAGACTATCAACACATATTCAAAATTTATACTGAAATTATTAATAAAAAAGTTGGTGTTTATAATTAAGTACTAGAAGAAGCTACGAAAGTAGCAAAATGCATAACACAAAAATTTAAAAAACATCAAATAAAGAATAAAATATCCATTAAAAAAAGAACTTTTAACTGTTTTTTTTTTTTCAATATTTACACTCTATTTAGATATAAAAAAAATACCAAACACAATTTTATTTAATTGTCTTTGGGACTCTCATCGTGAAGTGGCGTATGCTGTTTGAGCGTTATCTACACGTTTGCTTTGGAAGTCCCGCTTTGAAAAAGGAATCCGGGTTTTTTTACTCTTTTGAAGTTTTCTATTTTATAATAAACTCTCTAAAATTACGAAAATGCGTACCTACCGTATAGTTAAACTTGGTTATTTGACATTTATTCAATACTAGCTGATACCCGCTCGCTTTGCTAAGAGTATCTACATGTAGTTGATTGATTTTAGATTCTCTACCTTCATCGCGAAATATAAAAATTAATCTATTTTGACAGATAAAGATGATAGATACTTCCAGGCTTTAGATCCAAAGTAAGTTCATCAAAGTCCTTAAAACTACCTTTCTAGGAAGAGATATTAGCTATTTCACAGGTTCTATAGTTCTATACGATTTTAAGTTTCTTTAAGACGTAAAAATCTCATTTAAAACCGTTGAACTATTTTAGTAAAAAAGATTAAGAGCTATCCTACGGGAACCGTACCTTTTTTAGGATAAATAGTATTCAATATTTTAAGATCTGAGGCATCTTTAACAAAACTTCATTAATATCATTATATTCATATATTCATTATATATTATATATTCATTATATCATTAATTCATTATATAATTAATATCTATGACGATGAACAATAAAGAAATTCAAATATTTAAAAAAATGTCATTATTAATTTTTTCGGATGTTATATTGAAATTCAGAATATTTATTTTCCGGTAAAAATTGTTAATTTTTTAATTTAAAACTGCATTAAAATCCGTTTTGTAGTTCAAAAGATCTAAGGGAACAGACAGCGGGAGCAACTTTGTTTTATACTATGTAAAGATTATAAAAGTTTAAGTTTAATTGTACGAAAAATCATTGCTAATGCTAATGGTTTTTATTTAAAATGGGAAAAAATATTTTAATAACCACGAGTAAAAATTTTTAACTTAAATTAGAAAACAATTACAGCAATATATACATACATACATACAAAACACTAATATAATATTTTCGTTCTCCGCAATGACAAGAATTTTTTTCAAATATTCGCGCTGTATATACTTTTTAAACACATTAACCAACATTAACCAATGAACACTTGAGGTTCCTAAATGGTAAAAAGCGCTATCTGGCTGTAAATAATCGCAAAAGTCAAAGTCGATGACAGTCGACCATGTCGAAAGAAGTCGATTCTCCATAAGTCGGTTGAGTCGGTTCATACTCGGCGATAAACTACTACGACTATTTTTGCATATTTTATACTTTTATACTATAACGTGAGATAATGAAAGTTAATACAAATTTAAAGTGAAAATATTTCGATATGCATTAGTGTCTAGAAAAAAATATTCAATAAAATAGAATTATAAGAACGTTCAAATAAAATTATTTTACATATGGTGATCTTCGTTGGTATTTTTCACACATATTATTATTATATTGAATTACCATCGACGTAATTATATTGATATTTGCACAACTTTTAACATGACTTTGTAATAACTTTTTAATATTGTAAATATTGTAATACATACTATGCAAGATGCATGTTGGTCAATTATTTCTTTTAATTTTATCTGTGATATATTCACTTAACGTCTGTGATTCTGTATTCCAACGTAATGTTATTACGGATGAGAGATTTTTGGATAATCCTAAATACTTTAACTATGTTGAATTAACAAACTTATTGGAAGAACTCGTGGCAAAGTATCCACAACAGGCCAAACTACATTCAGTCGGAAAATCGACCCAAAAACGCGAACTATGGGCCATCGAAATTAGCAGCAATGTAACAAATCGCACATTACTTAATCCAATGGTTAAAATTGTTGCCAATATGCATGGAGATGAATCGATTGGACGGCAACTTGCAATTTACTTAGCTCAGTTTTTACTGTTTAATAATAAGATTAATGATCGAGTTACTAGAATTCTTGATTCGATCGATTTGTTTATAATGCCCTCCATGAATCCAGATGGTTTCGAACTGGCGAAGGTACCTTAAAAATTATTCACGAAGCTTTCAAAATTAAGTATGATTTTTTTAGGAAGGTGAATGTGGAGTAAAATATGTGGCTCATAGTGGTCGTGAAAATGCCAATGATAAGGATCTGAACCGTGATTTTCCTGATCAATATTTCACGCCGTTGGAGGAGTTTGACTCTCTAACCGGAAAACAAAAGGAAACCATCGCAATGATGGCATGGATCAAATCAAATCCGTTTGTTTTATCAGCCAATTTGCATGGAGGAGCAGTGGTAGCTAGTATTCCCTTCGATGATTCTAGGTAAGGAGTTAAAGAGGGGGGTTATCGCATTAGAGTCGTAGCTTAGCTGAACCTGCGAGCGAACCTCGGGCACCTGCAGATACCAAATGATAAAAATGTAGGGATTCATCAAGTCAAGTATTTAGAAACTTTGTGTAATCAATTGACCGTAATATATAAACTTTGAACTGAGATAACTTGCAAATGTAATGCTTGACTTTACTTGATATTTAAATATTAACATCGGGCTTTAATTTTATCTAGTTTCAAACCAAACTTAAATCAAGTAGTTTGAAAATCAAGTCAAGTAGTAAATCTCGATTCAGATGCCGCACAATTAAGGTGCCTTACGATAAAAGCTGCAAACTATAGATTTTTTTAACTAAGAAACATTATGTCCTTTCGCATCATTAACCACCATTATTTCGACTCTGAGATTTCAGGACTTAGATCCAGGATACCAATCCCGGGATATGGCAAAAATTGTTTAAAAGCAATATAGAAAATTTTATTTTAAATAGATCTTAATTTGTATTGTAAACAGACCCAAATATTTAGCCCATTTATTGGGCCATTAAACGTAATAATAATCAACTTGAAAATAAATAACAAACTATAATACATTTATCTATTATTTAAATTAGCTAAATTAGCATTCCTAATAATGGTCATTGTAATGGTATCCATACAGTTATTTAAATATGAAAAATAATCAAACTCATCAAATAACTCGATCTTTTGATTTTTGATAATGCACTTGCTGATACCCGTCTGAATTGCTAAGCATTAAGAGCAATAAATTGATGATAGAACCCTTCAACTCCTTCATAGAAAAATATTTAAAAAAACAATCTTTTAGTCCTTTTAGTTATTTTGATCTGAAAAGATAATAGTTATTTCTTAGGAGATATTCATTTTCTATGGCAACAAATGTCTTGGTAAAAGGCAAGGGGTAAAAGGGTTACATTTCATAGTTATTTTATCGAAATCTATAACATTTACAGAACAAGTCTTGCGTATTATAAAATTATGGCAATTTTTATATATTGCGCATGACTTCTACAAGTACAATCTATACCAATCATAAGATTGAGGATTTCTGCTTTTTGGAAAGTTATATAATAAAAACGTTACGTCTTCCCTGCGCAAGCGAACAAAAACGGAATTATTTTTCTCAGCCGCGATTTTTATCTAATCTAAAAAATGTAATGTGTTTTGTTAACAACTTTTTATTACCTAAATTTTCATATATTTTATACAAACAAATTAATGCCATTTACATTGTTATTTTCCCCAAAAAAAATTGTTTGCCCAGGGAAACTTGAAAACGGCCAGGTCGATTTCAATGAAATTTTCTCAAAAATTTACTAAATAATGTAACGTCCATTATAGACTACTTTTTACTTCTAATAGTTTTGTCTGTCTGCCTGTTTGTTCTTGGCAAACTTGAAAACCGTTGGTACAGGTAGTAAACATTACAAAAAGTGCTATTAAATACTTTTTATTCCGAAAAAATGTTAATTTTCTGAGCAAAAAAATAAAAACTATAAAAATTGTGCAACGAAAAACATACATCGCCAAACTTGAAAACGCTCAGCGAAGCGGGCGGGGGTCAGCTAGGATATAATAAAAATACGGTTGTATTTTTATCTAGAACAGTGGTTCCCAAAGTGGTCCCTACGGACTCTCAGGGGTTGATGGTAAACTAAAATTGATTTGAGGGTCCCTGAAAAACGCCAGGGGGTCCGCACATAGTTTAATATACTAACTAAAAATTTAAAATACTTCAAAAAAAGTTTTTTTTAATTGTTATATTTATACTATGTATTTATGTAGCTTTTTTACTTGGGGTCCGTAGGCAAGTTTTGACTACTTTGATTTACTTGGGGTCCATGGGTCGAAAAATTTGGAGAACCACTGGTCTAGAAGAAATCTTTTTTGTGATTATTATGAAGAAAAATTTTCAAAGAATCGTTGAGAAAATGTAAATTTGCAATTTTTTTTCAAGAGAAAAACATGAAGATGCCGGCCATGCAAATCCAACTCCAGATGATGAAGTGTTCAAAAAACTAGCCCATATTTATGCGTCAAAACACGAGCTAATGAAAACAGGCCAAGCTTGTTCTTATGATTCGTTTTCCGAGGGCGTCACCAACGGGGCATTTTGGTACGAAGTCGAAGGAGGAATGCAAGATTACAACTACGTGAATTCAAACTGTTTTGAGATTACATTAGAACTGAGTTGTTGTAAATTTCCAACAGCAGATACCTTATCACGTGAATGGTTACTAAACAAAGAGTCGCTACTTTCGTTCATCGAAGCCGCCCACATGGGCATGAAGGGGCTTGTTACCGATTCAGAAAATCATGGAATTGCCGATGCGGATATCGTTGTAGAAAATATAAATCACAATGTGACAACAACCAGTACAGGAGAATATTGGAGATTACTAGTCCCTGGAGAGTATAACGTTAGAGCCGTGGCTTTCGGGTTTGCATCACTTTACAGAAATTTTTAAATATATTTTATTTAATCTTTTTTTTTTTTATTATTTTAGATACGAAATAACTCCATTCGTTAAAGTAAAAATTTCAGAAAATACAACTACAGTACAAAATTTCACGTTAATACCGTTAACAGCTAGTAAAGGTAATGCTTACATCTTTTAAATAATTAGACAAGTTTAAATTAACAAACTACTTGAAGAAATATAGATTTTAAAATTTGTCTTATGGATTTATCAATCGCTTTTGAAGAATTAAGAAAAATGAAGCAAAATTATTTTTAAGCATTTTTATATCAAAATCTCTCGCTGCATTTATTTTTTCAAAGCATTTAAACGAAATTTGGTAACAAAATAGATTTACTTTTGCCATACTTTTTTTGAAATAGATTTTGAATCAAATGAAATTCATTTGATTTTTTTCGTTTTTTGGCACAATCAAGAAGTGCAATCAGTGCTTTTGCTCTGTAGCTTAATTGTGGGAGCAAGCCCAGTGTTTTCCTGGAAAATTTTTCTATCTCTGGAACCTGTCAGGGAGAACGTGGGGTCCCCTCTTTTGAGTCGCCTTTTAGCCTCACTATTATCTAGATGGTTTATTGCTTAGTTATTATATATTAGTAACAGTGGCGAGCGGTCCATACATGGTGTAGATGCGCCGCATGCCTTGGGATTGTAGGACAATTTAAAAAATTAAATATTTTTTTATGATGCATTCATTTTTTTAATTTACGTAATTGCATGTATTGTAAAATGATTCTAAAATACCAAATACTAGATATTTTTATCATTATACATTTTTTAATTGACGAAATTATGAAACGTATCGCTCATAAAATTGGCATAGAATACCACATCAAATGAACGGCAAAAGCCGAATTAATGCGTAGCGACCGTCGCATGCGATTGCTTGGCTAGAATTGGTCGCGCATGCGCACTAGTATGGTCGAGTCCTATCTCTCTCGGCGTTTCACATTGCCGGTTGACGTTTATAGATGCGTTTGACGTGTTGAATCTCCACATTGAATTTACTACGGCTACTCATTATTACTGATACTGTTCGTGACTTATTTTGAATTATTTACCCAGAGGCCCTACAAATGTTCTATTCTTTAGGATGAGAACTATTTTCATGGTTTTTAAATACATTATATGATACGGTTATTGATGATTTTTGTAAGAATGAGCGTTGAATAAGGCTAATTTTTAAAAATAAATACAAATAATACCATGTTTATCAAATAAAAAAATAAATTTTAAAAATTAATTTTTATTTCCCCCTCCCCTTCTGATCGCATGCTCTGTTTCAAAAGTCACCGCACGCCACTGATTAGTAAATCCTGGGCTTCCATTAAGATTCAACTCTAAGACTTTTGTTTTATGGGGTACAAATCGTGTCTCCACATTATTACGTAGATCGAAAAAATCTGGTGACAAATAATGTTTCTCTTAACAAGCCAATCCTGAAAAGAATCTCAGGTGGACCAAATTAGGAACAGCTGATGAGGAATGGCTTATTTTTTATTTTTGAAAAAAAAATCAGAATAACTCGAGCAGGAATATTCAATAGAAAATAAATTTTCCTAAGCAAAGCTATTCACTGTGATCCTGATTTGGACCACATCAGATTTACCTTATTGAAGCAATCCTTATTTTTTCTTGATAAAATTTCTAGTTGGATACATTAGGTTGGTGTTTTTGGAAATCTCTTTCTTTTTAAGGACATTCAATTAGACAGACGAGATTTAAATTATATCCTAACTGCTTCCGGCTTAGTGAAACTTTGAGGTGGCAACCCTAATCCCATAGGTCTAGATGGCTTCAGTGCAACCTTATAAATAATAAGCTTGTTTTCCACCGACAGCGTAAATGATTTTCCCATTAGCAATTAGATTTTCTTGTATTTTCCTAAACAAAGTTCGCTATATGAACTGCCTAGGTGAGCCGCCTTAATCGAAATGCATACAATAAAAATAATTAAATAAAAAAATGTCATTTTTTTAATTCTTCAAAGACAGCGTGAATCCTAAAATATAATTGTTTTAGTACTGTTCACATGTTTGAATCTCAAAATTATGGTGAAGGGTCTTAAAAATCTTGCCATTTAGTATTTTTTTTTTCTTGCATAGTATTAATTAACAACTAATATTTTATTGGCTTTTTTCATTCAGTAAAATAGTGGTCTGAGACGTTTCTAAGATTTATTTCTGAAATATTTAATGGTTCTTGCAGGAACTGGCTGCCGATTCTTCATTTCTTACTTCCCTATGATTTTAACAACACTCACGCTTTATTTTAATTAAATTCTCTATTAAAAAGAAATGTCGAAAGCTTTAATAAATTAACTACTATTTAGTAAGTTAGCAATTTTTAAATTGTATTTGTAAATAAAGTTTTGTAATGAAACTGTGTTTTTAATGAAATATACATTTAAATAACGAAACACTTGTCCAGTTTTGAATCCCTTCTGTTCACATGTTTTGCTTTAATCACTGTTTAAGCTTCTGTATGTAAAAACGACAAATGATTTTCCCTGTAACTAATGTTGGTTGTAATGAATTTTTAGACAGTTCCGATTATAAAAAAATACAAAATATAACCGGTCCGTTATTCGATCAGTATGGATTTATGCTACCGACAGAGTTTAAACATCACAATAATTCTATGATGGAACACTTCTTAAAGAAACTCTCTGAAATGTATCCGACTATAACAAGATTATACAGTATAGGAAAATCGGTTCTTGGCAAAGATTTGTTCGTGTTAGAAATCAGTTCAGTGCCGGGTCAACATTTACCTGGTAAAATTAAAAATTAGTTTTTTTTTTTAATCAAGATATTTAATTCGTTGTTTTTAGGTAAACCTGAGTTTAAATACGTGGGCAATATGCATGGAAATGAGGTTGTGAGTCGGGAAATGCTACTTTTGCTAGCTAAGTATTTATGTGAAAATTATGGGGAGAACGACAGAATTACAAAATTGATTAATTCGACAAGAATACACATAATGCCTTCAATGAATCCTGATGGTTATGAAAAAGCAATATTAGGTAGTTTACTATAAAATTTTATTAACGTGTATTAGCACAGAATATAGATATCTATCAAAAGTTTCACTTACAATTAGAGTTAGTTTGTACTCGGTAGACTTTCTACGAAAAAAAATTTTCAAATATATTGATTGCAGCATGTTTTTAATACCCGAATATCAAAAATTACAACCAATAACTATAAGTGAGCCTTCTGCTAGTGTCTATATTCTATGGTACTAGTGAAGAAGAAGTGAAACTTCTAATGGTTATATCCAGTGGTGAGCTATAGGGAGACGCATGAAATTTTATTGCAAATATATATTATAAAAAAATGAAAAACCGACTTCAAAATAAATAAAAAATCTTAAGCAAGATATGCGCTAAAAAGTAACAAAATAATGGCGTATCCTTGCAGTATCCACAACTTACAAATTATTAGGATGATACAATGTACAACTATTGTTATTTTTGGAGTTGGTGTCAGCCAAGGAAATACGACTATATTGGTACTTAGCAAAAAACGAGAATACCTTATGAAAATTATTTTTCAAATGAACTTTTAAACAATATACTCGAACTGTAACAATATCTAGCGACCTTTAAACTACAAAATACCAATACCAACTAAACCTTTTTAAAATTTTTACAAATTACTATTAATATTTATTTTCTTGACTGACACCAACTCCAAAAATAACAATAGTTGTACATTGTATCATTCTAATAATTTGTAAGTTGTAGATACTGCAAGGATACGCTATTATTTTGTTACTTTTTAGTGAATTTCTTGTTTAAGAATTTTTATATATTTTGAAGTCGGTTTTTCATTTTTTTATAACATATATTTATTTCTCGCGTTTTAGTGATCTAAAGTTTGCTAACTGATTTTATTTTCTTGAAAAAGGTTAACCTTTCAAACGCGCTGCTCATATGAGGCAGCGCCCTTTAATATTAAAAGTTACTACATCATCCAATTTTGCCCTTAAGGGTTGAAATTTTTTTCTTTTAAATGTAATAGCAAAACTAAGTGAATTACTCTTTCCAACAGAAAAAAAAATTATCAAAATTCGGTTAAATGTCACTATTTCATCCCCTATTTTCATCCTTAAGGGGTGGATTCTTTCTTGAAATTGAAATGTGAACAATTTAAAGGTACGTTGTACGTAATAGAAACAAAATTATCAAAATCGGGTTAGCCAGAAAAAAATTATAATATTATTTCATATGTAATTTTTAACCTCTTATGAGTGGAGTTTTTTTTTTTTAACGGATAGGAGATTAATTTAAGGTTGTGTTCTACAAATAAAAAAAGAATTATCAAAATCGAGCTATCCAATAAGAAGTTAATATTTCATCCCTTAGTTTTCAACCCTTTAGAAGTGAAAGATGTTCCTCAAATTAAAATGGGAACACACGAGAAACACTAGCTTTCAAATAAAAAAAGAATTATCGAAATCGAGCTATCCAATAAGAAGTTAGTATTTCATCCCTTAGTTTTCAACCCCTAATAAGTAAACGATTTCCTTCAAATTAAAATGAAACCACACGAAAAGCACTGACTTTCAAATAAAAAAATAATTTTCAAAATCGAGCATCCAATAAGAAGTTAGTATTTCATTCCTTAGTTTTCAACCCCTTAGAAGTGAACGATTTCCTTCAAATTAAAACGGGACCATTTGGGAAGCACCAGCCTTCAAATAAAAAAAAGAATCATCAAAATCGCTTCACCCAGTCGGAAATGCTGAGGTAACAAACATTAAAAAAAAATCCAGTCGAATTGAGAACCTCCTCCTTTTTTTGAAGTCGGTTAAAAATATTTTTTTTGAATGTAGCTTTAACATCGAAGTTCACGAATGTCGGAATAAGTACATATTTCTGTAATCTATTATATATAACGTGAAGAAACGTTGAACATTTAACATTAACGCAACGTAGTTAAGAACAAAACGTAGCGTACGTTATTCTGTGTGGCTATTTACAGCAAGCATCGCGACAAGACTTCCTCAATTCAGATCGTGTGGGGACGGGGAGGAAAACGCGACCCATGTCATTTTTGACTGCAAAGCCCTCACAAAGTGACGACACCTGTTTGGGATAAATGACGCCCAAACAGACTCAAATGGCGCAAGCTTAGTACAGGGACTGCTTCTGCTAGGCAGAATGCGGAACCTGTAAATAAGCAAGGATCCATTTACAACAGGGATACATGAGCAGAACAGGTTAAATAAGCCTAAGGCTGCAGTGCGGGGGGAACGAGCCCTAACCTGGCTTCTGCTAATGGGGGAAAAAAGCATCGCGAACATAGCACGCATAGCGTTCTGTGCGGGCTTACCATGAAAAATATTTCAGTGGGAATCGAACCGAGCACCACTGACACATGTAATGAAGATCTAAGAAATTTCAAAAATCAAAAAAGTAAGAGTTTCAAAAATCTTTATCTTTGTTAAAATTTAATATGAAAAACGATAGATAATTTGTTTCCGGGACAATTTGACATTATACTAAGCGATACGCGATGCATTTCAACTGTCATTTTCGATTTTACAAATCAATCCTTTTGGTATTAAGGAACTATCCTTAACATTTAACGTTAGTTGATACTATAATGGTAAAGGAAAGATGTAACTTTGAGTCGCGTTACAGAAACATAATATTTACTGCTTATTTTATAATTATTGTATAGATCGGAGATTCCCAAACTTATATGGCTTAGCGCCCCTTTTTCAAAAAATTTATAACTCAGCTCCTCTTAAAACAGTTGTCAGCAACTTTATAAGTTTCATGGACCATTAACTTTAAAGGCACTCGTCACTACTATCCTCCTAAATCGTTTCAACATTTCCAGGAATGATATCGTCCACTTTTGGATTCACTGGTAGAGACCATAGCACTGCGGGTAATTTCTACCCGCGGCCAATTGTATTAATATAGAAGGAAGTAATTAGTTCTAATAGTAGCTATTTTTATTTCTTTTATTTTTTATTATTTTTTTTTTTTGAACAATGGCTTAAAAGCTTGATTCTATAAAATGCGTGCTTATTTAATTTTCATCATATTATAATGTTTTAAAAATGTTTTAAATGTTACCGAAAGAAGAGGAATGGAAACTATATATCGTTATGTAACAGTTACATTCTAAAGAGCTGGATATTGAATATTTAAAAAAGGTTTGTAGGTAGTCCCTTAACATTAGCTTTAACATCTATGGTAAAATCACGACTGTTTTACACACAGAAAATTTCTCTAGATCATAAATCTTAGTCTTATATCTAGGTATCCGACAAGGATCGAACCCAGCACCACTGACGCATGTAGCGGAGAGAGCAACTGCTCTAACCGCTGCGCCATTAAGTGGTGTTTGTGTACTTTTTTTAGTTATATTAATTATATAATTTAATAATATTTATACATGTTACAATTCTTATTTTTAACAAACTTGGGCCAAGGCTTTCTTTCCAGTTTATAGCTCACCACTGGTTATTTATGATTTTGCCCTTTAAAACAATTTAAATTACGAAAAGATTTTTTTGAGATATCTACAAAGAAATTTTTTTTATTTCAATAAAAAGTGATTATTAATTTTCAATCAAATATATTCTGTAAGACGTGCCATTTTCAAGGGAGACGACAATTGTCACTTCACGAGAATTATCACAATTTCCGATTCATGGAAACGAGCTTTGTTGCATACACAACATATGTCAAGTGAAACGACAGCTTACAGATTACGAATTTGAACTGTCGTCTCACTTGACAAGTGACACGTCTTCCGGAATGGGGCGAAATGGCAACTATTTAAAAATATATTCAGTGTTAATCTTCCAAAAATACAAACATGAATCCCATATATCTAGTTGACGACATATTTTCCAATACCATTACTTTAACGTGTAACCGGAACATTTTTAAGTTTTATATTGGATAATTTTTTCCTCAAAGAAGTTTTGTTTAGAGAAGTTTTACTTCAAAAACTGGTTTAGCAATGACTGACTTATATTTTAAATATATTTAAGGGGATTCTACTGGAGTCACAGGACGAACAAATGCTCATGACGTAGATCTTAACAGAAATTTCCCTGATCAATATGGAGAAGCCGAGGTATATAAACGATATTCTTATAAAACTCCTGGATCAATTGTGCATTGGTCATTTTAAAAACAGTTCGAAAAATTAAATCTAAAAAGTAAACTATCTTAAGAAATATATTTGATTAATTTTTTCAAATGTTTTAGTTTAATAAAATTACCGAACCAGAAACGGCAGCTGTTATGAAATGGATCAAATCCGAGCCGTTTGTACTTTCAGCAAATTTGCACGGAGGGGCATTGGTTGCCAACTATCCCTTTGACGACAATAAGCAACAAATTAGTGGCATACCAAATCTTTCACCTGACAATGAAATGTTTGTTCATTTAGGAAAAATTTATTCCAATGTATACACTGTAAATCTACAACAGGTTACGGAAATTTGAATATGTTATATTTTTAGGCACATAGAAAAATGCATTTGGGCGAAGCATGTCCTATGTATCCAAAGGAAAAGTTTCCCGGGGGAATCACAAATGGGGCTGCATGGTATTCAGTGGCCGGTGGTATGGAGGATTGGAATTATTTACAAGCGGGTTGTATGGAAATTACCTTGGAAATTGGTTGCTTTAAATTTCCACCGGCTTCAGCGCTGCCTGAGTTTTGGTTGGATAATAAAGAAGCTCTGGTTTTATATATGGAACAAGTAATGAACGTTATGGTCGTAACAAATGAAACAGATTAATTAATTAATTTTTTATTTAGGTTCATAAAGGAATTCACGGGTTTATACACAGTTCAATTGGTAATCCAATTGTAAATGCAACAATTCGAGTGGAAGGCATTGATCATGTTGTTAGAAGCGCTCAATTTGGTGACTATTGGAGACTTGTTCTTCCAGGAAAATATAACATCACTGTTGAGGCTGAGAGGTAAAACTGTATTTCAGTTTTTGCTTTTTTTGAAGTGAAACTTCTTAGGCTGCAATTAGCTATTTATAATAATGGATAAGTGGAATGAAGAGTAAAATTTCAATTATGTTAGATTTAGATAAATTTCGGTACATGATAGGGAAAGATATGCCGTGGAGAAAATGAAAAAGAGAATCAATAACAGTATAAATATTGAATGAACAAAATATTTTTATGCGAATTTTGTATTCTTTCTCCCTTACTGTCTCAAATGAGAAATCTCCTGTTTTTTTATTATTTAGAAGTTTCACTTCTACTAATGATTTTTTTTTTTTTCACTTGTATTATTTGTAGATATGAATCACAAACTGTGGAAATAACTGTTCCTAACGATAGCGGAAGTGTGTCCTATAACTTTACATTGATGCGAGATGATCCACAACATTGGGCCAGCGCTTATGACTTTGGACTTTCTATCAATCAGTTTAATCTTCGTTACTCGACTAATGCAGAATTATTCTCAGTGATGGCAAATATGGAAAATCAATTTACCAACTATGCCGAATTCCAGTCTGGAGAGAGTCTTGCGTCTATCATTATTCATTCATTGAAAATTACAAATAATGTACGTATATTTTATGTCAATTTATGATATTATTTTGACTTGTAGTTTTGTTAATTTAGGAATTAACACTGGGAATCCCTAGTTTATATCTTCTAAATCTTCAATTTTCAAAAGTTTTTATTATGGATCTGAAACATTCTTATTTGGAAGTTTTTTTTATTATTTTTTATAAGCTAAATATAATAATAAATAGCTGTAAAAGCAGTTTAGACAGTCGTGATATGACCTTAGATGTTAAAGCGACTTAAAACACCAAAAAAAAAAAAAACTGGAAATAATACAACCATTTAGCTTATCTTAATTATTCACATCCACGACTGTACATTTTAATTATTGAAAGCAAAACAATCAGCCTTTAAATGTTTTCCAATTGAAATTAATTATTTACAAGCATGTTATCAACGTTTGGCGAACACATTATAATTTATTATTCTTTTTTAAATGTATAATATTAATTTAAAAAACGCGATAATCACTGTCTATTTGGATAGGCATAAAATTTATCGTTTATGAAATAAATTGAAATTTTATGTTAAAAATTAAAAAAAAATGTTCTCATTAAAACAATGTTAAGATTGATACTATGTGGATGTATATATTATAGTTACCATTCTTTTTCAGATACATGAATCTCAAGATAAAAAGTTCCGAATAGCTTTATTAGGAAATTTATACGCGACGCAACCATTGGGACGAGAAATTTTGATCTATTTCGCTCGTCACTTGCTAAAGGGACGGGCTTTTAACGATCCCTTAATAACAAAAGCAATGGACAACGCTGTTTTCTACTTTATGCCGGCTATTGATTTGTCGTTTGAAAAGCTTGCGGCCTCCAACTACGCAAATGACTGTAATAATATAACTGCCGATTTTGTCGAAATCGGAGATCAGTTAATGGATACTAGAAAACGTGGAAATTCACAAGTGTCGATAGCCGCGCGACTCCAGCAGATTTTACTGGAAGAAAAATTTAATCTTATCCTTAATGTTGAAGGCGGATCAATTTCTATCAAGTATGCATTTTAATGCGTTTATTTATTCTTCGTCCTATTTTAATATGTTAACAAATGATCTAATCTCAAATTATCAATTTTTAGTGCACCTGATACATCGGAAGCGGTTAATATCTATGGAAAGTTTGCCAAGGAAATTTCACAAAGTGTACGCACTGATCCAAAAAGTTGTGATTCCAAATTTTGGATGCAAGGAAAGGAAAACAAAGTATCAAATTTCTTATATAAGAAATTTGAAATTCCTATGATTACTGCTAGAATTAACTGTTGTAAATATCCTAAAGTGGGTGATTTGCAATATGCATGGCGAGCTGCTCTTTCGCCTTTGATGACATTCATTTTGTTAGTCAGAACAGGTATAAATGAAATATACCGAGTGACTCATTGCATGTATACATGCTCATCCCAAATAGCTTTCACGAGTTTTAAAATTTCAAAATAAAAATTAGTAAATTTACTTCAATATAATCTATACTAATATATAAAATTGAAGAGTTTGTTTGTTTGATTGTTTGGTTAAACGTGCTAATCTCAGGAACTACTGGTTCGAATTGAAAAATTCTTTTAGTGTTGGATAGCCTAATTATTGACGAAGGCTTTAGGCTATACGACATCACGCTACGACTAATAGCAGCAGAGCATCGATGGAAAATGTTGTAAAAATCAGGAAATTTTTTCCTTTTGAGAGCGTTCGTGGTTTGCCCTGCGTAAACGGTTAAAGTTACGCAAAAATCATGTACAGCAAAATTGTTCCTCTTAAAAAGTTCTACAAAAAAGTCCGCGACGACATATGTTTATCTTTTAAGCTTAGCCCGCTATAACCTTTTTAATGGTTATAAAGGTTGTTTCAAAAATAATTCATTATTTGCGAAATTGTTTTTAGAAACTTATTATTAATTTCTTACCCAAATAAATAAGGTTTTTAATTAAATTTGATATGATGATAAATGACAATCTGAGTCATTTAATAGAATACTTTTTAATACGGGAAAATGTTTCATTTACTCGGGAAATTGAAAAACGGGTTGGAGAAAAAAATTATGCATAAACTCTATTTTAGTTGAAAATGGATTTTGGTGATATTTAAGTATGATGATAGCTAACTATGTGAATCATTATCTAGAATACGTTTTACTTCGGAAAAATTTCTCATTTTATGGGGAAAATAGAGAAAAACTGATTCGAAGAAAAATCATGCTGAAACTACACATTTTTATCTGATTACAATATATTTATAGTAATAACTCATAAGGTCCTCAAGGCAAAATCATAATTTTTTTTATCTAGGAAAAATGTATGTTCCCGTAGGATAGATGCGTTTTTGTTTTTCACAGAACAAAAGATTACCATAATTTCTTGCAATATGGTGGTTTAAGAGTCAGTGAATGATATGGGCTACTTTTTATGTTAAAATATTGTACCGCTCCCGTAGGA
This sequence comes from Sisyra nigra, assembly GCA_958496155.1. NCBI lineage: Eukaryota > Metazoa > Arthropoda > Insecta > Neuroptera > Sisyridae > Sisyra > Sisyra nigra. The sequence goes on along the minus strand of OY292316.1, from coordinate 30,380,731 downwards.
TAGGCTAAAAATAGTATCCTTCAGGAACTGAGTATATCAAAGGAGTTTTCTTAAAGTTCATGAATAAGAGTTTTAACGAATTTTCCTTAGGAAGGCTTGATCTCTTTTTATCCAGGAAAAATGTTCTACTCCCGTGGGATAGATATGTTTTTGTTTTTCACAGAGTAAAAGATGGACATGATATTTTGTAATATGGTAGTTGAGGGATCAGATAATAATATAAATTATTTCTTATGCTAGAATAATGCACGGTGCTTAAAGGATAGCATGACAATTGTATCCTGCAGGAACCGTGTGTTAAAAAAAAGTTCGTTAAATAGATCTTTAAAGTTCGTGGAATAGCGTTTTCACATATTTTCTTTTTAGGATTAAAATAAAAATTACAATTTTCACTTGAAGATGATTTTTAATTTAACATCCGAAAAAATAGTAATTAAAATTTTTGAAACATTGAAACTTCTTTCATCGTTAATTTTTGAATGTCTATAATGTTTAGAAATAAGCGTGTTAAATTATATTCAAACAGTCAACAATTACTCTACTTACTCAACTTTTTCACTATTAAAAAATTTGAACTTGGCGAAAAACTCAGTTAAATAGATAATACATTCAACATTTTCGGTTTGAATTGCTACTTAAGGAACACAAGTATAAGTATTTTATAATATTCATAAAAACGTATAGAACCTATAAGATAGCTCTTCTAGATAGCTATATGGAATATTTTCCTTGAAAAGTAGTTTATTGGATTTTCATTAACTTTCTATGAATGAAAGATCTAAAAATATCTATTTGTCTTTTTTTGTTGATGGGATGAAAGTTTCTATTATTCAATCAGTATAATTTAGATACGCTCAGCGAAGCGGGCGGGGATCAGCTATATTATATAAACTTCATTTTAAGTGCTAATTCAGATTTTTCTTGGCCACATCTAGCTTAAAAATTGTAAACAATAAGTACCTTAAATAGTTGATAGGAAATTAAATTCTGTGATGTTTTTCCTGATTCTTCTTTTTAGAAAAAGTTTATAATTTCTGAAAAAATCTTTAAAAAATTAATTTTCATGTACTAATTTAAATGATTTTTAGGAGCTCAAGGATTTGTTTCTGCATCATTAAGTGGTTCACCAATGACGAATGCTACATTGCAAATAAACGGAGCCAATAAAATTTATGAAGTTGATAAACTAACTGCATTTTTCAAACTGCTACTACCAAGTGGAAACTATACACTAGTAGTAGCTTGTCATGGATATCAAACGAAAATACTTCCGGTTAAAATTATCTCGAACAACTTAACTAATCTTAACATATCCTTAGATTCAACCACTATAACAACAGGAATTAAAGGTGGAAAACATTTTTTTTAAATTTTATTTTAATGATAATAATTTTATCCTTTATTTAAGGATACGTTTATGATGTGGATAATTCAATTGTACCAAGTGCTACGATTGTTTTTGTTGGAGCCAAACAAAATATCACAACGATAACCGACAATCGTGGCGATTTTATGCAATACTTAGAGCCAGGTTCCTATACAGCGACGATCTCAGCGGAAGGTTATTTAAGTACCAAAAAGCTTTTACGAATATCGGACACCAGAGCCTCATTAGTCCAAACTCGGTTTCGATTAATCAAAGATGAAAGTCTTTTGGGAATTCCAAAACTAATTTTCATTGTTATTCTTGGTAAAATAGAAAAACAACTCATCCAATATTTTTGCTAATTTTTATGCTATTTTTCTTGTAGGTTCAATTACGATGACTATATTAGCGATAGCGATAATTTATTATGCTTACTGTAGAAAGAAACCGAAACAAGACGAATACGCGTTTTCATTGCTCTCGCAAAATGGGGGCGACGACGATGATGGTGAAATTGAAATTTTTAAAAAGCCAATACGAGGTATGTCAAAAACATCCTTTTTACGTTCTTTAAACGAAATTGTCTATTTTTTCGTTTCTTTTAGTGTTAGAAGATGAACAAAGTCCATTAACAAAACCTTATTTCGATGACGATCAAACAAGTGACGAAGAAATAATTATAGTAAACTCTCCAAATTTTAACACCTACAAAGATTAAAGTTTATTTTTATTGACACTGCATTTTATGTTAATATTTAATTGTTTTATTTTTAAATTATTATATCTAATTTTATTTTCGAAACAAAATATATTTCTAATAAAATCTCTTAGTTTCACTTCGGCTATTTAAGTGATTTAATTATCAATTGGAGATAGGGATGGGAGATTGATGGAAAAAAATCGATTATAATAAAAAAAAATCGATTTATGGGAAAAAATCGATTTTTTCTATTATTTAAAATTCGACTTGCTTTTCATATTCCAATAATGATGAAACCTAAGAGATTCATACTAACAATTTATCGGATTAAAAATCAAATAAAATGATTTGAATACAAAAATAACCAATTCAAAACTAAAAATTAAAGCGAATCTTCCATTAAACTTTCAAGGTAAGGAATAAGGCAAATATGATTATTGATGCACAATTTCAGTACCATTAAGGGTGAGTCCATGCCTAGAATTTGTATATGAAATAATAGCGTTTTAAAAGATAAGTTTTTGTGGAACTAGTGATATGTAGAACATTGATTTTTTTTTTGTAATACTAAGAAAATATGATTACCTAGGTTTAGGAAATGTTAGTTTATCAAAATTTCTAATAGAATTTTCCTGAACTCAAATTAAAAATGGTAAAAAAGAGGAACAATTTTAAATACTCATTTGGAATAGAAACTAACAAGATTTTGAAAAAACTAATAAATCTCAAACTTGAAGACAAGTCTTAGGAAAAAAATTAAAAAAAAATTTCTCAAAAATTTTCATAAATAATGCATTAATTGTTTTATTATAATAAAAATGAAATGATGAGTATCCTAACAAAATTACAACCGATTTCAATCTTTTAATAATGAATTTTAAATTTAACAATCAAATATTTCAATGAATGTCTATTATATTTAAATGACAAGAATGAAAAAAACCGTTACAACTAGTTTGCATTTAAGTTTGCGCTGTTTATGAAAATCGATTTAAACGCATAATTTATATAATCGATTATTTAAAAATCGATTAATATTATTATGAAAATCGATTATAAAAAATCGATTATTAGAAAATAATAATCGATTTTTAAAAAAATCGATTATTTTTTAACATCCCTAATTGGAGATACAATAGGGAGTAAAAGTATTGAACATTAATGTTCAATGTTCAATAATCTCCTGTTTGAACTCCTTTTAATATGACGAAGTAGTTTGAATTACGAACTTTTAATTATTTAACATAATTTTAAGTATACCCTCTTTGTTGGTGTACAGTGTAAACTATATAAAAGTAAATTGAAGGAACTGGGTAATTAATTGCGTAAAAGAGGCATTACTTATAGAATTATCGAAAAACTTCGAAAATAAAGGTAAGAAATGAACAAAAAAATTTAATAGTCGACAACTTTTCGGGTTTTACTCTCGGACTGTCCATATTCTGAGTTTCATTCGATTTCGCAAATAGTGAAGTCTTGACCGAACTTTTTCCTGTGACAAGTTTGAACGCAGAGTACCACATTGAAATTAAGTATATGAAGTATAAAACAATATTTTATATTTAAATTTTAACGAACTTAAAAACATGTTTCCGTATAGCCTAGGTCGATAGGTGTTACAGACGTCGATAGCCAAGCGATGGACCCCAGGTTCGAATCCAGCATCAGCCCGCAATTTTTATTTCTAATATATTAATGTCAATGTATTTCTATATGTATTGTAGCATGAATTTTCATATATTAACATTCATTTGAATTTTCCACATATCATTCGATTTAATTCCATCCTTCGATTTCGAGTTCAATTCCTTGTGATTTGAACGATCGATGCACGGAGGAGTATCTATACTCCGTGGATCGATGGATCGAAGTAATGTTTTTCTTTTTTCTCATTATGGAAATTGATTGTAACCATTTTTATTTAATTGAGGATGCATATTTAAATATTTTTTTTTTATAATAATTAGATGAGAAAATTGTGATAAATTTTGCAATTTTTACTTTTGGAAAAACGCGGTTTGAATCGTGCTTCAATTTCCAGACGATCAAACCAATTTTTTTTTTTTTTTTTTTTTTTGATGCGGCAACGCATCAAAACCGCACCGAAATCTGGGAAATCCTGAAACAAAGGCAAAATTGGCACTTTTTGCAACTAATGTCGAATATATTATCGTTAACTATCACTCGTACGTTAACGTTCGTAGCATCATTCGAATCAGCGTGAATCTACTCTATCGATTGACACTAAGAAAGTTTCGGAAAAGCTTAAGGGGTATATTTAATTTTCCGATTTTTGAGATTTTTTGAATCGACTATCAGATGCTTGTCAGTTTTGATCCGGGCGGTGGAGAAAAAAGTTAAAACTTCTATTGCGCTATTCTTGATGAAACTCATAATATAGATAGAGAATAGGGAGATCGGAAAAGTTTTCTTAGTTGATTTTTACATTTTTTTTTTTTGTCTTTTTCCTGATAAATATTTGTAATTTCCGCATCAAAATCGACAAGCATCCGGTCGTCGATACGAAGAATCTCATAAATCGGAAAATTAAAATCTTCCCCATAAGCTCTTCCGAGATTTTCTGGGTGTCAATCGATAGAGTAATTCACGCTGGTTCCAATGACGCTAGACCGTTCACGTACAAGTGATAGTAACGAGATATTCGACGTTAGTTGCAAGAAGTGCGAATTTTGCCACTGTTTCAGGATTTCTCTGATTTCGGTGCGTCGCCGCATCAAAAAAAAAAAAAAAAAAAAAAAAAAAAAAAGTAGGAATACAGAACTCGCGATGGAGTGTCGATTTGTTATCAACCAAGGACTATTGGTGCATACACTTAAAAATTTGTTTTGAAACGACTGAATCCTTTTAATGGTCGTGGTAGAAGCAGAGAACCAAATTGGTGCTACATATGTTATTAAAGGACACAATATAGATCATAAGGGAACTTTCAATACATAGAAATGATCCTCTGTTTATGATGGGGTTGCATTAGCTTTTGCTAGCTTTTTTTCCAAATATAGCCGCCAGGTGAGTCGGTAGTACAGATGCACTCCCAAGTAGCGTACGGTGTTTTTAAAGTCGTTCCATTCAATTGGCTTACCACAGATTTTGACTTCGGTGGGAGTTGGAATTCTTCTTAGGGAGAACTCTTTTGTGTATTGATCTTTAGTTGCCATGTTGCAAACCAATCTGTTATATTATTAACAGCATCTTGTTTATGAGCAGAGTCTAAATTTTCGTCCTGGGTTAATAAGTACGTTTCAACCGCAAACATAGCGACATGACTGTTTAGTGGGACTGGGATATCATAGCAATAGACATTAAATAAAATTTGGTCCAGTATTGATCCTTGTGGAATTTCTGAAGTAATCTGGCGCAAGGATGATAGCGTTTCGTTTAAGCAAATTTTGAATGTGCGTTGAGTCAAGTACGATTCCAAGATCTTTTGAATGTATTTTGATGTATTAATTTTTTTTCGTTTTTCTATAGTTTTTCTGTTAAGACGTTATGCCAAATGCACTAGCTACATATATCCAGGAATACATACAGCCGTTGAGTACTATTTCAATCGAGTCTTTTAACAATCAACTCCGTTATTCGAGGGAATTGGTGGTATCTTATGTTGAGGTCATGGGAGGGACACTCTTACGAGACGTGAGGTGCCCCTGAATTTTAGTAAGGCGGGTCAAACACAGATGGCGAAACAATATTCAGTCGGTTAGGTAGATAAAATTTCTTCAAAGGAATTGTTCCGAACTTCCCGATTGATACCGAGGATTGGCGATGATCAAAAAAATTCGTTTTTATTTTACACTTCTGTCAAGTCCTTCCATAAAGTGCACGCGTTGCTGTCATTTTAAGAAAAAAATGTTGATTGTGTGAATTAAAGTCATCGGAAACAAATTATGTATTTGTTTAAATTTATTTCAAGGAGCATAATCACGAAAAAAAGGATGATTGACTCATCATAAGTTAAGTAAAAAATATTTTATCTTACTAAATTATTTTTCTAAGTTGGTTAAGTAATTTCATATTCCCAGATTTCGTGATAACCAAGATTATTAATGGAATACAGAAGTCATTTTCATCACCAAACTCAATACTTGATAACAACGAATAACAACTGCTGCAAAACTGGAGAAAAGTAGTAATCATTTTTTATAATATTTACATTCATGCATTCATTGTAAAATCCCGATCCATTGCCCCTCTAACTAAATTAATCAGTTTATAATATTAATTTTGTTGTAGCAATTTAATTGTTATTATTTCTTATGTATTAGGTGTATTTATTTTTTTTAAATAAAATATTTAACATGTAATAAAAGAATTAATTATTTTAAATTTAAATATAGGTAATAAAAATGAATAAATAAAAAAAAATTCAAATTACGTGCGCGTGGTTAAAAATTGCCGACACTAGCGCCCCTATGAATGAACCGCCTTACTAATAGCAAAAAAAGCACCGCAGTTTAACACGGAGTGTCCCTCCCGTGGTTGAGGTTTTCTCTCGGAATCCGAACTGAAATGGTAATAATATGTTTTCCTCAAACATATGTAATTTGGTTCAGGCCTTTGATTTATAGTTTATACCATAAATATTTCTTGGTCTTGTTTTAGGTTGTACAACTAAAAGGCATATTTCTTGTCATAGAAATTGTTTTTATAAAAAAAAACAACAACTATACTTTTAATGGAATTTCTCATTTATTTGACAACATAAATTTCTCATAAAAAATATACTATATAATTTAAAAAATGACGCTGAAAAAAATATACTTGGATGAAATAAAAAAAATGAAACAATAAGATATTTTAATTTCAGTTCATTTTCTTAGAGACGGCAAAGATTTCAATCGTAATTTTTCACAAATATTTACATATCATTATTCCTAAAAATTATTCAGACACATATTTACATCCCAAATTTTAATTTTATTTGAATTTCATATTTTTTTCCATTTTCTCTTTATTTATACGTTTTTTTAAATCTTTTTTTGCTTAAAAATTTACGTTTTGGGAATAGTAAAAATGTTTGTTCTTTGAATTGTTTATACGTAATGTATCTTCATTTCATGTATATAATGATTTTATTCTGTTGTTAATTTGGTGCAAAACGTAACCAAATCAGCATTCATTTGTTTTTTTTCAGTTATATCTTTTTTATATATATATTTATATATTTTAATTAATTATCTTTTAATCAATTTATCATAGAGAAATTATGAATATAATCTACATGAGGACTATCTTAAAGAAATTAACCATTTTTTCAATGACCTGAACCGGTCTTAATATATACATTTAGGAATTATTATTTTTAATTATTTAATTTTTTTTTATTTGACAGAGAAAATCTTACTTTCAAAAAAGAAAAATTAGATAACGGAATGAAATAACATTTAAATTCGAATACGTAGAAGTTTAAAATAAATGTCTATTGAAAACAGCGTTTTTTTTTTTTATTCTTTTCGTTTTCTTTTAATGTTTTTCGTTTTTTTCAACTTTTATTTTTTATAAATAAAGACAAAAATTAATTACCCTATGTTGCTTTCAATAAATGATTAATACTAATTAGCTTTTATGTAAAAAAAAAAATAAAATACAAAAAAAATGAAGAAAATTTATAATAAATCGAGACTAATTACAAATGTGAGAAGCAAGATGTGTTATTTTTTCTTTCGTTTTCCATTTTTTCTTGATACCTTTTTTAATTTTTTTTTTGTCAATAACTAGCATCGTTTTTTTTAATAATATTTTATTTAATATAAGTAATATTTACAAAGAATATGTTACCTGGTTTTTGTGATTTCTTTTCTAATAAAAAAAAAAACAAGAATAAGAAATTACAAACAGTAAATAAAATTACATTTTTGTCACAGTATCGCCTATTAATCACGTTAAGGTCCTTTAATCAGTATTTAATAATATATTGAAATTAAACGGTCAAATGTTATATTATCGCTCGTTTATTCTTCATACTTCCTTTGATTTTGAACGTAATAAATTCGTGGCTGTCGAAAAAAAATTTTTAAGCGACAGCCTTGTTAAAGCAAATAACGAATATTTTTTTAAAATTATGTAATTCTTGAAAGAACCCGTTGTTTTCCTCGTTTTTATAACTAGATAGTACTGAAAACCCATTAGAACTTAAAAATTACATTGATATTAAAAATCGTTTTTTTTTAAACAGTTCGAAATTAGAAACATCTAAAAAAAATAATTCGTCCAACGACCAAAATTGATGAACATTAACACATTAAAAGTATTTATTTGTTTCAAGTGTTGCGAAAAGGCAATTTTACCTCAGTTAACATTAACTCAAATCGATTTAATTGTGAAAGAAATACTATCTAATGTTTTAATCTTCATCTGATAATGGCTCATATTGAGCAGACATTAACGGTTTCGGTTCTGCTTGTCGCCCATTATCATTAGCGTTATTGATATCAACTTTCGAAGTGGCATTCGATATTCCATGCTGGCTTACATTTAAGGCTGTATAGGGGTAGGTAAAGTTTTGTCCAGAAAAATTCGAAGGTACTGTCGAAGATGACTCATGCTTGGATTCGTCAATGACCATTTCGCCAGGACTATCTGATTTTTCTGGTTCTTTCGGTTCATCGCGTTTATCGTGATCGGTTCGCATTACTTCAACGATACGATTGTTCACATAGTCAAGAACCGGTAAATGGGATTGGAGTGGTTGTTGATAGTGAGATCGGGGCGGCATCGGTCCTACGGGATGATACGATTTTTGTTGGGCCACTCGAATTATTTGTCGTTCGTCGGCCGTTGGTAACGGCTTGTGTTGATAGAACGTCGGACACGAATTACTAAAATCACGATTTATCACTGAATCAGCGAAATCTTTCACTGTTAACTTTTGAGATGGAGCCGTGTTTTCGGTTTCCGGGTCGACGTTGATCACACCGGGTGAATGGTTGCCGTTGTTTTCGGGAGTGTGAAAGCCTTGGAATAAACGGTCACCGGGTCGATTATTTGGGATGTTTTCGCTTCGCGGTGTCGACGTCGGCTCGGCACTTTGATTGATTTGATGCGTTATTATCGCGTCAATTAAACTCGCTGCTGTTAACGTCGATGGTTCACTGTTTTGTGTGCGTTGCGACTGCGATTGCTGCTGTTGTTGGTGTTGACTTTGTTGTTGTTGTTGTTGGTGCTGTTGCTGTTGGTGCTGTTGTTGTTGATGTTGTTGTTGTTGTTGCTGCTGCTGCTGCTGTTGTTGCTGCTGCTGCTGTTGAGATTGTTGTTGTGAATGATGGTGTTGCACATTTTCAGATTGTTGCATATTTTGAGATCTCATCTGTTCTTGATACATATTATGGTGTCGTATTTCAGCTAATCGGCGTTGTTGTTGCATTGCTGAAAGTTGACTATATCGGTGAGTATGGTCTGCGATCGTTTTCCCAAGTCCTTCGTGACTTTCCTTATGTGTATTTGGAACTGGAAGTTGTGGTTGACGAACAGCAACATCAACTAAAGAACTGAAGGCCTCATGACCTGAAAAATACCAAAGAACAAAATTAGATGATACCACAATTAACTTAAACTTTAGATCTAAATCTGTGGTGAGTTGAGTTACTTTCATAAATTAAGGAATTTGGATGCAAAAGCCGAGACACCACAAAATCCAAATATTGTAAACGCGAATATTTATGAGAATGGATGGATATATAGCTAAGAGTAAGCGAAGTGTTTTGATAAGAAAATTTTAAAAAGTTGAAAAAGTGGAGTTAATGATGACTGGCTCATTTTGCAGTAACAAAACGATTCTTATCAAATTTATCGTTTTTGATATTTGAAATAGATAAAATTTGTCTTTTATTAATTTGGACAAATGTTTTAAAGTGGCGCAGTGATTAGATCAGCGGATCTTCGCTTCATGCGTCAGTGGTACTGAGTTCATTTCTGTTGTATTCTAGATATTTCAAAGCCTAATGAACTACAGAAAAAGTAGTGCGTAAATGTACATGAAACAATAGCGTAATTTACTTATTAACGGAGGTTAAACCACTGAAGATAAAAACATGAAATTTGATAATATTATTCCTGTGAGAACTATAGCCTACAGCCTACTATAGAACTACAAGAGGATTTTTTAAAATGTCACCCCTAAGGTTCAAAGAGGAAATTATAAGTTTTACATTTTGTAAGTCCTATTCCAAAATTATGAACTTTATCAAATTCTAGTTTTGTAATTATGAATCTAGATGCAAAAAAAGAAACACATCTCGGCTTTTGTTGATTCTCAATTCGTTTATTTGAGAGATGGAAATTTTTTTATTTCCTTTATCTAACGGGGTTTTATACAGTTATTATTTTCAAAAAATTAATTTTTTAAATTTTATTTTCGTTATGTACATATATTTAAGTGTACACACAAAATTTCAAGTCACACCCTTATTTGTAAAGACTGCTTTTATTCTATGTAAAATGGTTTTAAGGGGGTATTCTAGTCTAGGATTTTGAAAAAATCGAAATTTTTTTTTCATAATCCGATAGTTAATATATTTAAAAATATCTCCCTAAAATGATTTTTAAAAATTCAAATTATTTCCGAAGTCATAGCCGTTTTAGTGTCGTGCCAACTGGACCGGTTGAGACTTAACGTAAAACTTTAAATGCGTTTTTCTCGAAACTACTTTTTTCGATGCGGTCGCCATAATATCTCAAGTTCTAATCAGCCGATTTACTTGAAATTTTGCATGAATATTCTTTAAACATCTCTCTATCGCATGAACCAACAAAAAATGAAAATTTTAAATTTGTCATATTTTTAAAAAATTCGACAAAGTTAAAAAATGAGTGAAAAAATCGACTTTTATTTTTGAGTAGCCGCCATTTTATGAAAACAATTTTTTTTTTCAGTTTTGGAGGTTCATGCGATAGCGACATTTGTTCTTATTAAGAATCCATGATTGTTTAATTTTTCAAACGACCACAAGAGTAGAAATCATGGCGACGAGGACACGGTCTTTTTTTTCCCCCTCTACTTCAATACTTCGCATAACTCAATGAAAAATTTTTATTTTGTTTTGAAATTAATTTTGTGTACTCTCTGAATATGAATAAGCAAATGATAAAAAAATGGATATTAAAAATATCAAATGCTTTTTTTTTATCAATTGCCAAAAAACGTTCGAAATTCAGGCCTCTAGACTAGAATACCCCCTTAAAACTTTAGACAAGTTTTTCGTAAAACATTTTTTATGATCATTTTAAATGATCCAGTCCAGAGATATCGTGGTCACCGCAAGATACCTTTTTTGAGATAGGCTTTTAGATATTAGCTTTAGTAGCTTTCAAAATTATTTTTTTACAAATACAGAAATTTTAAAATACAGCTAAAAGTTACTACAATAATGTGTACAAATTTTTGTATTAATAAGTTTCAAAGTCTTCTCAGGAAAACTTATTGAAAAGTGTTTACTACTTTTAATACTACTACGTTTATTACTACTTCTTTCAATTTTACGTAAATGAAATCACAGATAGCTACTAGTAAATAAATATCAATAATCAGAAAATGAAACTTACCAGGTAATTGGGCATAATTTCTTCGTGGAGGTGGTGGTGACGGCCGATGTCGTTGAATGACACCTTGTCTTTGGGGAGGTGGAGTTCTATTCACATACTGATTATCATAGTACAAAGGACTATTCGAAACATTACTTCGCGGTGATTCTTGTGATTTTTCATTTCGTCGCGGCGGCCCGTGCATTTGTTGGCTAGTTATATAGTCATTCATAATAATTTGTCGCGAACTAAGCTGTTGTTCCATTGTATATGGTAAACGCGTGTAATTAGCAACGGGGGATTGCCGCTTTGCATAATATTCGTACGTTCGTTGTTTGTCCTGTTGCATGTGTCCCGGAAGATGGATGGGTGTACCCTGGGTGATCGAACCCATTTTGGGCGGTGGTGTCATTTGCCGCAAAAGACCATCATATCGCTGTTGCATATTGGTTTGTTGGTTTATTATAGGCGTACCGTGAGTTATCGAACCTGATTTAGGATTCGCCGGTTTCGGACTTGGAATAGGAGTTGGCGCTTTTTGTCGTTGACTCATTGATGATGACATGTATACAGATGGAGATTTACTGTGATAATATTGTTCCATTGGAGGTCGATACATTGAATGTTGTTGATGTTGTTGCGCCTGCTGCTGTTGTTGTTGCTGCTGTTGCTGTTGTTGTTGTTGTTGTTGCTGTTGTTGCTGTTGTTGTTGTTGTTGCTGCTGCTGCTGTTGTTGTTGTAACTGTTGTTGCTGAGCTTGTTGTTGCTGTTGTTGTTGAATTTTTGCAACCGATGCAGGAGGATTTGGATCCCTAGGTCTTTTAATACTTAAATCTAATGTAACGGGTTCTGGCTCACGTTCCCTCAACGCTTGTTGAACCTAAATAATACAAAAAATAAAATTAATATAATAATTCAATATATATATATATATATATATATATATATATATATATATATATATACATATCAATTCATTTAAATACGATGCACAGATACGACCAACAGACAAAGAGCAAAACAACATTGACCAAGAGACAAGAGTGAGTTAAGAACTGTTTCAGCAGGTTCGTTCCGTGCGCCCATCTGCCCCATTCAACAGTCAGCACAGCCATTGACGTCCATTTTCGTGCAACGGCGTGACGAGCGCTTATATCGACACTGTTTTGGCGATACTTATGCACTGTCTTGTCGACCCTCGACCTAAGAAGAAACAGTTCTCCACTCACTCTTGTCTCTTGGTCAATGTTGTCTTGCCCTTTATCTGTTGGTCAATGTTTGAACATCACCAGAAGGACGATTGAAACAAACCTATTATTCTATTATTACTCGAAATGAACTATTTACATTGGGGGGGAGTCTAGCATTTTTATATTTGTAATATTTATAGAGGGGCTGCAAAACGTGTGACGCAGCGTGACGAAGGGAGGGGGTGGGGGGGTAAAATATATAAATTTAATAAACGGTCCCTTTAAATTAACCATAATATGTGTAGGGGAAACCGGGGCAAGACGAAGCTCGGGGCAAGATGGGAAAAGTATTTTTGTGCGTGACTGGTGAACATAACAGAGCCTAACAAAGTGTCATTCGGGCGACGTTCGGTCACGGCACACGAGTCTGATCGGCTCGTCTTTGTCACTACTTGTTTTGGCTGCGTGGCGAGAAAAAACAGCTTTTTGGAGAATTTTTACCAAGTATATGGTTTCTAAGAAGATGTGCACAGAGGTAGATATCAGGGCTATTGTAAAATTTTAAGACCTACTTTTAGTAATGGTGTAAGACTAATGAATTTAGATTGGATTTTTGTAGAATAATTTTTGTAGGTTGGAACTGTTGTTACTTTTATAAAATATGTCTAATGGGGCAGAACGGTCGGGGCATAATGGGACTGCAACAAATAATAAAAAAGTAAGAAAAATGAAAAGAAACCTAAAAAAAAGCATTTGAATAAAAGGCACCAAAAAGAAACTGAAACGAAAATTAATTCATCTAAAGAAGAAAATGATGACTGTGCTTGCATCTATACTATCTATACTCAGAGTCAATCGAAGGTTGGGTTATCTGCAACGTATGCCGTGTATGGGCACTTAATTCTTGTGCTGGAGTTGATGGAGAAGATGAAGGGCACACTTGTGAACAATGTCGGACGGATTGAATATAATATGTAATATGAAATTTAATATGAATATGTCCTCGTTTTGACCCCGAAGCGTTTCCCGTTTTACCCTACCTGTGGGGCAAGACGGAAAATTTGACAACTTTTTTTAACCGCCGTACACATACGAACGTACGTGATACGCACACTTTAAGCGGACCAATCTGCGCTATCCCGTATCACGTACGCGCTTGAGAAAAAATAATATACCTAAAAACTATAAAATTTACGGGAAACGCACGCGTCCCAACAATATTTGAATAAGTAGATCTTCAAGGGCAGTCAAGGGCCTGCACATCTCATGCTTTAAAATTTACCATACTAAAAGAGTTACTACAATTTTTCTCTTTCTAAATATATATATATTAGTCAAAATGTAACAAAACCTGATGTTTTTTTGCACATATCTTGGAAAAAAAACTGAAGGTAGGGCGGTTAAAATTCTATTTGTCAAAACAACTATGTGATTTTAGACGTTAGAAGGTATAATTATAATAGATAAGTCTATACGTTTTATTTTTTTTGTAATAGAATTTCAATACAGAGTTTATTTTTCTTTCTGTGACGATTTTTGTCTTAGCTATCCCGTCCTGCCCCTGTCTCCCCTACACATTTTTATGTTAATAAATTCTAAAGTTTTCTTAATATGACTCCTTAAATAAACTATATAAGTAAACAATTTCTTTTATAGTTTCAATTAATATTTATAAATTTTGGAAAGCTATAATAGTATTACAATTTGTAGAAGGCCCCACGAGTAATTTAAAAATAATTTTTAAACATAGTACATACTTGGACAACTACTAGTCCTTCTCTAAGATCTTGTTGAGATACTCCCAATTGTTGGGTCGCCGAACCAGGAGGAGGTACTGGAGTGATAGTAGCAGCGATTTGTCCCACATGCGGAACTTGTGCAACGTGCGAAATATTTCCCGAAGGCGTCGAATTACTCGATGGTTGAGAGACATTATGATGTCCTCCATGAGACGAATTTACCACAGATAGAGTCGCTAAAGAATTATCGGATGGTGGATTCCGTGACTTAAACTCACGTACAAACGTAATATCCTGGCCATCACTTTTGAGTATTGAAGATATCGTTGGTGTAATACCACTAACCTATAGATACAAAATAAATATTTTTTTTTTAAAATTTGATTAAGGAAACTCAAATCGTTACTTACACTTACACCAGACACTGGAGGATTTGTACCGGGATTCTTTTTCAGTTGTAATTCAATTACGTTCAACATTAAATCTTTCACAGTCATCGGGGAAGCGTTATCTGTATTACGACTAGGGGGATGTGGTCCGTTGACAACGGTAATCGTCGCCTGACCTGAATAGTTCTGCCTCTGCTCTTCAACAGTTTGACCCTCATCTGCCGTTTCTGTCGCTGAGCTATCGTAATCAGGCTTCGCAGGTCTCAATTCAGGCTGATTAGTTGTTTCTGGTGGTGAATTCGCAGATGTTGTATCACTCGATAGTCGTTCACGTGGATTTATCTCAGGTATTTCTTCACAACTTGATGTAGAACTACCCGATTCTTCTTCATCAGTTAATACAGGCTTCCGCTCTTCCCCTAAATGCGTTCTATTATATTCAGCAACGATCGTATCTAAACCCAACCGTTTTCGCTGGTCTAAATAAAAACTTTTTATCTGGAACAAACAATTTAATGTTAACATCAACCAATTAAAAAGTTTTCAAATGAAATTACTTGATGCACAGGTCTTCCTAGACGTTCACTAATTAGTGACCATAATGCTCCGTGTTCTGATAGAAGATTTCGCAGCTTCGCTCGTTCTTCTTCGTTCCAAGCAGCGCCTGGACTATCGGCTGCTGCACTAGAGGGTGGTAAATGCGGAGCTAAGCGACGAGCTATTCGACTAAAACAAGCCGAACAACACTTCATCACACCTTGAGGTATTTCTGTAATGAAATCAAAGTTAGTTTTGAAAAAATCTAAAGAGGTGTTACAAAATTTACCAAATTCTTGGACGACACCCTGCCAAACTTCTGGTGGTAGTTCCATCCATCGGGATGGCATCGTTCGTAGTCGTTTTATTCGTCCACGAGACTGGTGGCTGCAGGCAGGTAAGGGACAGTGCGTGTAACGAGTTCGGACACATTTGCATCTGCATGTGTTGCACACACGAGAGCCGGCTGTAACCTGTTCCGGACGTAATCCGTATTGGGCTGCTTGTGATACAGTTATAGGCCTTGAGTGGATCAATTGTTCTAATTCCGTCTTACACACGGCACAATTATGGGCCAACAACCCCTTATCTGTAACAAAACAAAAAATATACTTTAGAAATACTTTTTTTTAAACGTTATAACTGATAAGATAAAAAAGACGGTAGAAAAATGTACTCATTTTTTACAACGCTTATATTACTATTCAATACAATTAAAATATCATGTTGTCGGGATTTTGGGCTGTCAGGATATGGTTTGTCGGGATTTTGGGTGCCATCTAGGCTTGTCAACAGGTCTCTTTTAAAGAGAACATGTTCTCTTTTTTAGCACATTTTATTTGTCCTCTATCTTTTTCTATAAATATTCAAATTGTTCTCTTTTTTCAATTTCGCTGATTTTTAATTAATTTAAGTTTAAATTAAAAAAAAAACTCGGTATAAAAATTCAAAAATTTATTAAAAGCAGGATATTGCTTTTGAATTTAAAACTAATACCCTAGACAGACCGAATCAAAAGCTTCATTTTACGCGCTTTTGAGCCAAAAGCGAGTATTTCTAGACGATTTCAACGCGCTTTTGTCAAAAGTATAAGTATAAAGTATATTGAAAAATTTCCACTGTCCGAGGTATTTTGAGCGTAGTTTATAATTATAAAAATATTTCATGTTTGGAATTTTATAAAGAAATAAAAGAAAATGAAATTTTTTTTCAACAAAGTTAGTAATGTAGATAAATACATTGAAAAAAGTGATCAAAATGATGATGAAGATGATTAAATTTAATTTAATTTATATTTTTAAAGCACAAATTTGAATTATAAGTGCAATTTTATGTTCCTTAATATCTTTATGTATAAAATTTGATTTTAATAAATTTTTTTTTAAAATGTTCTCTTTTTTTGTGTTGACCACTTGACAACCCTAGTGCCATCGATTCTGCCTGGTATACAATTTTGGCAACTTTTTGTGTTTTGCACACCAATTGCACCGTAACTGTACGGTTTTTCTCCCATCTCGAACAGACCTTAATTATGGCAAGTTCAATGGTGGATTCACTGGCAGGTTGAGTAGGCTGGAACCTAGTGTGGCAAATTTTAGGGGCGGCAAATTTGAGGTCAAAATTTCAAATACAAATCATAAAATTACTCTTACATTGATAAAAATTATAATTACCGTATTACCCCAAATATAACGCGATATTTTTCGACCATTTATTTTCCGTTAAAAAATCGAATCGCACTAAATTCGGGCTTTAAGTAATATAATGTTATTACTTATAATTACCTAAATAAATGCTTATCTGATTGAATTTTACTTTTTTTGAATTTTTTTATGAATATTTTTTTTTCTAAATATTTTTATGAAAATTTAAGAGTCGCGTTATATTGGGAGGTTTTTATAAGATATTCTTGATATACCAAGAATGTTTTAATTCAATAGTAAATTTATCATTAAGGTATACTGTCACAAATCTAAGACACCATTTTGTGTCTGGACGCCCGATGGGTGGGATTAATCAATCACCAGCGATAAGAATTGCACAAAAGGATGGACCCCCTGGAGCAGTTTTATGACCCAAAGAATTAATATAACAAGGAACGCGTTGTTCTAGTAATTTCTCCATTGATTTATCAATGGATGAGAGAAAGACAGGCGCTAAGATTACAAATAGAATCTTCTAGTAACGGATGATTTATGGCTTGGAAAGTTCTCGACCGATGATGAGTTACTATAAATAATCCGAAAGATGGGCCAACAGACCAGTGTTCAAATAAATGTTCGACGAGTATTCAAATAAACCACCAAAAGTGTTCAAATAAATCATCGAGAGTATTCAAATAAATTCATCGACAGTGTTAAAATAAATCAAGTGAATATTGTTAAAGTGCATAAAGTGGTCAGTGAATTGTTAAATAAAGTGTGCATTGTGTATATAGTGAAATATAAACAGTGCTGTGACTATTGTGACAGTGACATTGTAATAGTGAATAAGCGACTTTAAAAACTGACTAATTGTTAACGTGTAGTCCATAAGTGTTAGATAAATAAATAAACAATTGTTAAGAAATAAATTCGTAGTCATTATACACAAACCAACGAACCCGTAAAAACGTTACAATACGATAGGTGAAACTATTTTCTACGAAATAATTTAATCGGAATATTGGTTTCTAAACCAGTTCTGAATTAATTCAAAACTGATTAAGGATGATTAAATAAAATGGAACATTAGTTCTCAATCAGTTCTAAACTAATCTATTAACCGTTTTTAAATGTGTTTTTGTTAGGAAAATTTTTTAAATTAATAAATAGGTACTAAATATTTTACAATCAGACTTAGTCCAAAATTTAGTTGTATTGCTATATTTTTAATTTGATAATTGTTTAATAATTTTAATGCATTTGAAATTAGATTATATTGTCACTGGAATAATTTCCAAAATACATTATTTTATTGCACTATTCCATCGAGCAATGTTAAATAAATAATTTACTTTAAATATGTTTATTAATCAATAATATGGTCGTAATATACTCAATTGATTCAAATTCGAAACTATTGACTCACAACAAAAAAGCCGAGAGCCAAAAACGTGCTCCGCTGTGACAAATTAAATAAATCGCTCAATGTGTTCAAAGCAATATTGATATTGTTAAGCAAATGAAACATCAATTATACTAATTATAATGATGTCATAACAGTAGAATGCACATGATAATTGGTAAAACAATTTGTCCTGTGTAGGTATATGGAGATGTGAAGGGTATCAGAAGAGCACATGCGAGTTTTGTAAATGCGAACTGAAAACGATGACGATTTGATATGAGAATTACGGCCAATAATAAATCGAAGGGAGAAAGATCGTAACAGCATCAGCATCCATCACCTCTGCATATTCCTCTGTTCATCCCACAATTACACTGGACAAAGCAATAATTATGATATTATTCTCGGTTTGTTTTGTACAGATACCCACGTATATCAAATGAAGAGAGCCCAGTGCGGAATGGATGGATGATGATAATGATATTTGCGATAATTTAACTGTATTTCCCGAAGGAATAAAAATCTAAAAATATTCGGTAAATGTCACATCTGGATACACCTTGAATGGGCGCTTCAATTGATGTACATATGTAGATAGTAATATTTGAACGATTAACCCCTTAATTTATCTCGTTTCTAATGGATGTAAACGGGATGGGTGTTGGGGGTGGTTAGTGGAATTGGCGCTTGACTGCTTCGGTATATTTTTAATTGATGACGCACACACAATCATACACAAGAGGTATTGATATTAAAAATTCTATCGTTGTATGCAATGAAATTCTACCATTTCATCCATTAAATATTCATATGATCAAATAAACGTACAATGATCTTTTTTGTTGTTCAATTTACCGTTAATGATAATGCATTAAAATTCAACATATATAACGATGATAAATAATAAAAATTGATTCATTAATTAAATAAGCAAAATAAACACACCATTTATTTTTTTTTTTCAATTAAAATATCTAATTATAAGAAAAAAAATATAATTTGATTGTTATATTTAAAATTGATTTTCACTGATAAGTTTTTGTAGTTTTCAAGTTTTGTTGTAAAGACTCAATAATAAGTAAAAAATCGTACATATTGGTTCATGTAAAGCAGCGGTCGGGGAACTTTTTTTACCATTACCCAAAAATATTTTTTGTAAGTCGATACTACCCTCTCATATTGAAAAGTAGAAAAAAGTTGCATGAAAGTAGTTAGTATGCAATAAACAAGCAAAATAAAATTCTCATATTGGAACAAACAAAAATTAATTGAAAGCTTTCCCTCTTCAGATTTTGGAAAAATAATCTTGCTTCATGTTTGATACTTACAATATTTTCAAAATTGAAGCTTTTTGATGTAATAACAATTTAAATACAGCCTTCGGCCATACTAACACGCATATAAAATAGCCATGGCAATATCCTAATTGCCCCAAAAATTTCATTCTAACCCCATTTGAGGTAATTTATCCCGGTTCCTCGGCCGCTGCTTTAAAGGGTTCCATAAGAACCAAATAACATTCATCGGCCATACTAACACGCATATAAAATATCCTTGGCCGAAAATTTCATTTTTACCCCATTTGGGGTAATTTATCCCGGTTCCCCGACTGATGATGTAACGAAACAGTTCTGGTGTTGAATTGTAATTAAAATTTATTTTACTTCAAAATAAATTTAAAAATGTTTTTTCTTTAAAAATGCGAATCAATCTGATATTTCGAAGATAAACGTTTATCATATTTTAATAAAAAAACTTCTAAGTTCTAATACTCTCTTGTTAGGAAATCAAATGGGGTAACAATTGCGTAACTTAGGTCACTTAGGTACTTGCTGGTAAGTCGACTTAAGAATGTATAGGAGATACAATCGGGACCAAAAGAATTGAACACTAATAATAATTCATAAATATCTACTATTTGTAACTGGTCACAAAGTAAATAAATGATGTACGTTTAGTATCATTAATTTTAAATTATAATTGTTAAAATACTCGTATAAGAATAGTGCTAAAAGAGTAGTAAAATACTAAACACAATAATAATAATATTTCAAGCTCAAAATATCTAATTCTAATACGGGGATACACTTTTAAATATTATGCAATCCGTGGAGTTATGATAATTTTCTAAAGTGGTTTTTGCACTCAAAAATGACATATCATGGGTCGTGTTTTCCTCCCCATCCCCACACAGTCTGCATTTGGGGTCTTCTTGAGACAACCCAATAGTTTTCAGATGCTTTCTCAGTCCACAGTGTCCGGTTATCAGTCCCGTTACTGTCCTGAGTTGGTTTCTTCTCAGCCGTAAAACTTGAGCGGTGAACGAGGGGTAAATTCACCCCATTCTCTTTCTGAGCTTCTGAAAAAAGCCCTCACAAAGGGGCGACACCTGTGTGGGATAAATGACGCCCAAACAGGCACAAATCACTCAAAAAGCTGAGTACAGGGACAGCTAGGCAGAATGCTAAACATGGAATAAGCAAGAATCCTTGTACAAAAGGGATACAAGAGCAGAACAGGAGTACAATAAGCCTAAGGCTGCAGTGTGGGGGGAACGAGCTCTAACCTGGTTTTCTGCTAACGGAAAAAAGTGGACTTCAAGATCATTTGGGTTAACCACCCCTGTTTTTTATATCCAACGTTTCCGAATAAAATGGATACTGTGTACACACAGACGGACGGACAAGGCAAAATTATTGACTTTTGTTTTTTCCATTTGACAATGAAACTCTAAAGACTACAATATATCGATTTTACAGAAACCTTCATTGTTCTTCGACAAAAATTTCATTGAAAATAATAAATTTTTAACAGACATTGTTTAAATATTTAATGCTTATATTAATATAATTAAATATGAAGAAGTTGTTAATGCGTTTTTAAAGTAAATCCTAATGTTCTTTGATTTAACACACATGTGTTAAAACGCTATCTTCTTTTAGTAAACATGTACCTAATGCCGATTTTCACTAAACACACATTAATTAGTTAATTAATTAATTAATTGGCAGAGGCGCCATATCGCTTTTTGCAAAAGAGCGTGGGGATGTGTGGTGGTAGGTAAATGGCAGCGATGATTGTAACGATGTTGGTGCGAGATGATGATAATAATGGGGGCAGGAAGACGGTGGCGATGATGGAATGGTCGTAAAAATGGCGAGAAATCCTGGAACGGTGGAAAGTTATGCGCGCTGTCGGGAGCGAACGGGAATATCATGTTGATTTAAACCTCGGCTAATTAACGTCGAATTAACTAATACAAACACTAACAGCGGTACAAGTTACTTCACAAATGCTTACGTAAGCTGAAACTCGCATCATCATGTATTTAATAATACAAGCCGTCGTTTCTTCTTTTTCTAGCCGGGTGCCGACTACCCACCACTCACCATACTATATATTATTCCCTATTTGATTCAATCAGAATTTTAAAATTACATTTCTCGCTATTCGAATGTAATATGATTTTCTGTCAATCGATCAAATTAATTACAAATCTATTTATAGCGTACTTAACTTGATTAAACATAGTGCTATCCTTTTTTAATTTATAACTTAAACTAGCTATAATTTTCAAGTTATGTTTAACGTTAATAGATTAGTAAGAATAAGTCAATAAGCCTCAAATTTGGTTTATATTTCTTACTTAAATCTATTCATTCTATATCTACTATTAAAGAAATAGGATATATTCGTTCCTATTCCGTAGAGCGTGTCACTTGTCAAGTGAGACGACAGTTCAAATTCAAATTCTGTAAATTCTACAATGCTCGTTTCTTTTTTGTATTCTTCACGATAATGCAATATTTAACACGGTGTGAATCGACAATTGTGAGATTTATCGTTAAGTGACAATAGTCGTCTCACTTGACAAATGACACGTCTTATGAAATAGGTTCGATTTACTAAAGGAAATGTAGAATCTCTGAAACTATAAAAGAACAGATTGAAAAAACTCTTTTGTCAAATAAAATCTTTTTTTGCGTTTGTTGGTTTTTTCTATAAAACTATAGCATTTCGCGGACTACAGTGTACATGATGCAAAATATTCATAAAGACATACTGCGGCTTAACAAAAATTAGTTTGTAATTTATATCATCATCGATGATTCAGTGCGGGCTTTGGGTTACTTGAAAGTAACAATTTCTTCTTAGATTTCGAAAATAATCAGATTTTTTTACTTGTAATTCTGGTCACTTCTAATATTTAATTGGTTTCAACCATTTAATTTGTTTTACTGGAGGCTGATGAAACTACGGAAAACTGCTAGTCCTAATAATTGAGGACTGGACATCAATAATGGGGTAAGTACCAAAAACAAAAAAATTATTTAGACCCGAAAAACCAAGCTCATGTGCCATTGTCACTAATGTAAAAAGCGGGCTAAATGCCATCATTGATAGTAACCATAAATGTATATACCTTATTGATGTCTAGTCTAAAGTCTTCAATTGTATTAAATTTGTTACGATATGCATAAGAATGTTTCAAATATAATTAAACCTAGTTACAGATTTTAAGGAAAATTAATAGAAAAATCAATAACATAAACAGTTAAAATCGTAACCCTACATTTTTGAGGGTTGAGGATAATTTTGAACTAAGATATAACTAAAATTGACACCCTGTCTATCATTATTAATTAATCAATTTTCATTTTATTTTATAAAATAATAGTACCTACAGAAATGAGGCAAAAAATGTTAGAATTTAAAAGCTTAACACACAATATGTTCTATCCACTTTGATATTATAATATTCGTTCTGCAAAAAGGAATAATAAATAAGTAACGACAAGCAACTAAAGCGCTTAAGTGCAAAATTTTATCACCAAGATTAAAAATTGGATTTTTTTTCACGTAGTGACAAAAATAAAGGTGAGTGACGATGAAAGGGAAAATATTATAATTAACGTGTGATGAAACAAATTGTAAATTCCCATTCAAGTATTACGGGGAATAATATGAATATTTGATTTCATTATAGGAAATGCTGTTGGAAGGTGGTACGTAGTAGCACTGTATTGTACCGGGGATATAAAATTATCTGACAGATATGTAATTTGAGCAGAGAGATTATCTCTGAATTAGTTATAAATTATCTTCAAAGTGAATAGAATATTATTACACTAAAACATAATGTGCTCGTGTTATTTAATCGAGCGCTATCTTCAACCCTGGAATGAGATTCTACCACCATTCACCGTACCGAAGCAAGGCCCCTTTATTCATTTCTCACCTTTCTAGCCCACGTCCCCCGTTACATGTTTAAAGGAAACACAATAATTATTACGGGATAATCTGTCGGATTAACAGTTTTAATATAAATAATAACTAATTTGCACTACGACTTTTGAGCACTACCATTAAAATTATCATCATCTTCGTCATTATTTCTCGTTCGTCTCAACGACTATACCTAGGTACTCGCTCGACGTGGCTTTGCTTGCAAATGTAATTTTTTGTGTAAAAATATATAGACATAGCTATGCGATATTAAATTGTACTAACTGTTACGTTTTATTTATTTAAATGTCTATTTCATCTAACATGGTAATGTTAAACGTTTTGATCTAGTGTTTCTCAAACTTTTTCTTTAATGAAACCCTTTGCAAATTTGGGAAGTTTAAAGGAAAATTCTTTTTTTTAAGATTATAGTCGCGTTGACTACTAAGGTCATTTCGTAACTTTGTGGTTTATACTAGACTAGTGAATTGGTCAGAGATCTTTGTAGAATAGGTACTGAGTTTTTTTAGATTAGGCAGTTCTGTTACTCAATAAAAAAATAAAACATTTAATCGAATATTATCTAATTAATGGCTACATAGGTAAAGCCTTTCTAAGTTGTCGAGGGCATTTATTCAGATTCAGGACATCATCGGTTTTTCACGAAATAAAATTTGGAAATCCCTGTAGTACCTATTTATTAAAAGACTCTCAACAATTTGCATCATTTACTCGTATTGCTAGCAAGTTAAAATTACATTATTTATTCAAAAATTTACCAAAAAATGCTTTCTCTTAAGATATTTTGATTAAAAATTAGATATGTATACAGGTATAGGTGTTCCATAAAGTCCAAATGGATTATTAAAGACGCAATAAGGTCCTACACAAATGTGAAGAATCCCACTTTATGGCGCAGTGGTTACTGGGTTCGATCCCAGTCGAATCCCTAGAATCTAGATATAAGATTAAAAAATTAAGATTCAAGACCTACAGAATATTTCTGTGTGTAAGACAGTCGTGATATGACCATAGATGTTAAAGCGACTATAAACAACCAAAATAAAAAAAAAGTGAAGAAAACGAAATTTAATTTAGAAGCAAAGATTTAAATGTGAACAGATATAATTACACACAATAAAATTATAACAAATTATAAATTAAAGTTGACTAAATTGCACATGCAACGATGCATTTTCGTTGGAATAAGATACATCTGATCTTACATAGATACTAACGAAAAAAATTTAACCAAATTAATAACGTCATAACCTAAATTAGGAACAAAACGATAACTTTGACACACAAATGCTTTAAGGCGTTCTTTGTGTTTCACTTCAAAATTTCTGAATATAATTTTTTTGGCATTTGATAAGGTAGGTTACGTCGTTACGTAGGTTTACTTGGGGTATTCAAGCTCAAAGATCCCGAAAATCTATTCATATTTCAGTTCCTGTGCTTTTAAGGACAGTATGTGTCATATTATCAAATATTTATACAAACAACCGTCTTCGAAATAAAAGGTAAAATCCGGTAAAAGCTTAACCGTAAGCCGCCAATAAGAGAATTATTCAACCTTTTACATTAATTGTGAAACTCAAATCAGAGCTTTTCTAACGTTTTGATTTCAATGATTTGATGTTTTGTAAGATAGCATAATTAATGCAGCAATGATGAAAATATTATTTATATCCAGGGGTGGCTATTAAATCGATCACGAACGACCGGTAAACCGGCAAGACTACCTTAAACAAAATCCACAAAATGGCACTGTGAGGGTAATGATCATAATATGTATGTGATTGAGTGGACTAGACTTTGGAAAAATTATGTTAAGTTATATTCAATATACCCTATATACCCTATATACAATATACCCTACATACTTGGCAAAAGCCAAGCCATCTCTCTCTAAAGAATATGCGATGGAATTTTTGATCGTTTTTACGGCTAAAATATTAAGAAAATTAAAAATTAGCTTAGAAAGGGGGGCCAAAAATTTTGAATTTGTTCTGAGAAAATTTCATCATCATCTAAAATTTCCACGGAAATTCCGGCCGTTGGACTTATTTTTACTATATTTACCTACTATGACAAATTTCACAGTTGCAATGATTAACATTGTAGTTTCAAATACCATAATTATATAATTGACACTTATCAATACTGTTGAATTTGCTGTTGAATACTTTATATTTTCAATGAATTTCTTACTACGTATTACAATTAGTAATTCCCTGGGTAACTTGATTTTTAAGTTATTTGACTTAAAGATTTGTATTCAAGTCAAACTCAAATCAAATATGAATATTTAAATATTAAGGCAAGTCAAGCATTGAAATTGCAAGTTATTGAATTTAAAATTTTTATATGTTAAGCTTAATTCATTGGACATACTGTCCCAACACTTGACCTGATGAATCTCTAATTACAATGTATCTCATCTGAGATTTGACAAACTTAATGTATTTGTATTTAATCATTTTGTATTCGTTCGTAATTAAATTTGATGCGTTTTAATTAAGCTTTATGGGTATTAATTCACAAAAAATGATGTTGAAAATTTCATTTTGGTCAAACAGGAATGTTGTCAACAGAGATGATGAGAAGTGTTATAAAATATCCAACATAAGTTCAAAAGCCTAAAAATGATTGAAATACGCTCCTGCGAGCAGAGGTCTCATGAGATTATGAAAAACAAACACCCCACAACACACTCACCATCAAACCAACCGCTTGAGCTAACAATCGTAATGAAAAGATTATCCGCATGAATTCCGCCATTGTACGGTGATTGTACCGACTCTAGCTCAAGGTGGTGTATAGAAAACGCAGAGGGTGGACGAAGTGTCTTAGGGGAATGTCATGCCTCCACATCGGTGCCTTCTACACTTTGTATTATTATTATTACCCATACACTTGTTATATTTCTTTCAATCTTTCACCAAAACATACATTTAAATACACAATACATATGTATATTCATACATATATTATGTACACACAACTACTTTTCAAAATTATTTCCCCAAGGAATCGCAACATGGTTTTATCGCTTAAAAACCTACTGCAAATCTTTCTCCCGGCCAGAACACTTAAAAAAAGATTGCTGGAAATTATTTCCACTCCCACTTTATTCCTATGATATGAATGTACTAGTTATTAATTGGAATATTTAACGAATAAAATTTATACTCGTAATGTTTGCATAAACGCTTGTTCAATTAATTTAATTATAAGATAAAAGTACATCCCCTAATAAAATTTACAGTTATGTGCTTGTATTCATTGTCAAAATTTGTTTTTTAAAAATTGCTTAATATAAATTAGCTAAGTACCTGAAATTTTAAATTAGATTAAAAATGGTCACCCGTAAAGACGGCTTTCTGCTTTATCTAAGAAAGTTTCAGGCGAAGCTGACTTTGCCAAATGCATATCAGATAAAGCAGAAAGTTGAAGAAAAGATTAATTTCTAAATTAGCAACTTAAGAAATTTTCATTAAGCAAATTATTAAACTACATATCACTTCAAAGAACTCCTATATTCATTTCTTAAATTATTCATTCATTCATTCGTTTTTAAAAAATCCCAATAAATGTATCTACCGGTTTTAATGTTTTCCGATTGGGGGTCTCTAAAAATATGTGGACCCCCTCCCTTTCAGAGTTTCAATATGTTTTCTACACTTATCAATCGGTATTTTTTAAAATTTAATTATAAATGTGGAAGAAGGTTGCAACGTATGAGAAACACTAGAAAAGTAATTTCTTCTACTACTTATAACCTAATCTTTCATATTAGGCCAGAAATTTTCTCTAGACAAGGGTTCCTCAAGTAATCAATATTCGCTTTGCAACTAGCTATTTTACTTTTCAAGAAAATTATGAGCTTGACGGTTTCAGTAAAGTGTAAAAGGTTGAAGACCTCTTGATATAAGCTAACAATGTTCTTATTTTTGGATCGTCTATGTACCTACATAGACGTCTCTAAACCTTTTTTATTAGCAAAATTTTTAAAAGTAGAACTAAATGCTACTAATATGTTTTTTAAATATGTATGTAGGTACACATATTTTGTCACTTTAATAAAAATTCATCAAGTCAAGTAATCAATCTCTACTTATAAAATTGTGCCATTGTAATTCCCCTGGAATGCATAGCCATTGTTCTAAAATACGAAAATCTAGTGAAATATTTCAATATTTGTAAAATCATTTATGGTCTTTGTAATAGAACGGCAGATAAATTTAAATAGATCGATAATTTCTTTTTAGAAATTTTATCAAAAATCGCTGTCAAAAATTTCCTAAAGTGAAAATAAAAAATAAGAAAAGAAAGAATTGAATTTTAAGTGGCATGTAATTGTGTATAATTAAAATTTTAAATATGTTTAATTGTTATAACCATTAGTTCATTAATTTGACGTCTTTTCCTTTTGAAAAAAGGGTTAGCGAATAGTGTCACATAGAGACAATTAATTGAAACAAACAATTTCAAAAGTCACGCCAAGAGCATTGATCACAACTAAATTATATAGCAATTTCCATAAGAGAAAGATAAAATGAGTCAATAATAATTGAATGGGATACGTTTCATTCATATTTAACCATTCAATTTCCAATATTTAATTATTTCTGCCGTTTTTTTTTCTTGTACATTTTTTCCAACTTGTATTCGATTCAAGCTCCATATAATTATAAAATATAAATATTTGCATATTGAAAATTTCATATCGTCATCGTACTGAAAATACTGTTATTTGAAAAAATAAGAGAAATTTTTGCTCTTCCACGTCCTTTCTCCTCCTTACCAACCACCACACGACCTCATGAACCCATTTTTGCCAACTTCTTCTTAATGTTTGTCTGCTTAAAAAAGTTTTTTAATGAAATTTGATTGAGCAGACCGACAGTAAGTTGGGGTAAATACATTTGAAATAAAATGCGATTGATTTAATATTTTAATGAATTTATTTGATTTTAAATTTATTTTTCTTTTTGCTCTTATTCTCAACTTTGTGTTTGCTTACAAAATTGTTTTCAATCAGCAACCCTCTAAAGTCTAAAATGTTATTGATACTTTTTAAAATGTACCTCGTAATATAATTTACTACAAAGCCTTTCCTAATAAAAATACAAAGAAGCTGGTGGGAAAAATAGAATTTGATTTGTTTGTCGTTATAAATAATAGGTAATCAAATCTTGATGGATAAGGTATACGACAAAATTAGATATCGCTGATTTTTTACTCGTCATTTACTTTAAATGTTTTCTATAAAAATATGTAAAAAAGTCTATATTCAGCTCTATAGTATAAGCTTTGAATGTAAAACAAACTGACGAAAAATCTCTAAGATTAGTTGGTCACTAATTAGCATTAATAATTGGTCAGACGATTTCAGTAATTAGCATTCAACTAGATTATATGAGCCGTTCAGTGCACACATTGATTGACTCCGTCAAGTAAAAGTTGAAAAAATTGGTTTTTGAAATGCATTGTTTGTTATACAAAAGCAACAAATAATACTTAGAAGAAAAATTTGTTTCGGATTTAAAGTTGAAAAGTGGAGTTAATCGATATGTGCATTGACTGACTTATTTAGCAAATTAAACCGAATAAATTGATCAATTTCTTTTATTAATTGGTCATTATTAGTAAGAATTCCCTATTGAACTTGACTTTTAAGCTACTTGACTTAAATTTGGCTTAATATCAAGTCAAAGCAAATGTTAATATTTAAACACCAAAGCAATTCAAGTATTGAAATTGCAAGTGATTTCATTTCAAAATTTAAGCTTATTTTGTTGCTCAAAGTGTCAAAATACTTGACTTCATGCATTTCTAACTAGTAATTTTTTTAAGAGCCTACGCCCTTACGGTATTCACATAATATAGGTTGACTTATGTGATCAATTTACCCACTTTTCCACTATTAACCATCCAATGTTATGTAATGAAATTATGATTTCTAACTTGTGATTCATTACTATTTCTGCATTATTATAATAACAAATTATACATTTTCTTGTTTTAGATGCATATCGGGCTGACTTATAATAATAATATTTTTTTAACGAAGTTCCTTTATTAGGCTTGCAGTAAAACGGTGGAGACTATAACGTAACGAAAAAGCTACCATGTGACCTTCCCTCTCTTTCTCAGAAATTTCTGTCTCTTTCTATCTCCTCATGCTCACCGCTTGCCAACAATGATTGGTGAAATTAAATTTGCAGAGCCAGAAGAAGGAAACAGAGAGGTTAAGAAAGAGAAAGATAAAGAAAAGAAGAAATCAATGATTCTACTGATTTTTAAGAAAAACTGTCAATTTTTTAGTTTTCTTTTTAATCTAGAGACGGGAGTTCCTTAACTGCGTTAGTTTTTTTTTTTTTTTTAATTTTCCATGAAACCTAAACGAAGTTAAACCAGTTACTAAAACTACCTTACTAATTATAACCAATGTATTAATCTCGCTAAGTTTCATAATAATTTGTTGTAGATGAAGTCCTAAATATGATAAGAATATTAATGAAATGTGAATTATGGCTCATTTTCCAATCAATAAGCAACTATGAGCTTTTTAAGAGTTCGTATTTTTTCGTAGTTGTTAGCCAATTAAATCAAACATTCGATCAGAAATATTGAATTGAAAAGTTACTAACGTAAATTGATATACAGTTCGATTAATTTGCCATTTGGTTGAGAATGAAAACCCATAGCACTAAACAAACAGCGCGAGTTTGTGGTGAAGAGTGACTAGTGGCGGTGAGTCGCTTTCTATAAAATGTATAAATATATGCAGGCGGTAGAAAAAGCACAGGCAGTAAAGCATATCCCATCAAGCCAACAAGCAGCCAGCACGATAACAAGTTGTTCCTTTGAAAAATTATTACACAGCCGAAAGCTATACTCATTCAAATGAAATATGCCAATGTTTAAACAAAACCGAGTGAGAAGAGAGGAATCGACGACCTTCTACGTAAACATTGTGGAACGAGAAATCGTCGTCGATGCCACGCTTTTTCCATTTCGAAAAGCACATTTTCTTTCCTCGCAATTTATTTATAACTAATTATGTTTTTAGCTTATAAATTCAATTAAATCTTCATTAAAATTTAAAACTGTTTTATATGTCTTATCCGCCATATTTATCATATACTACCGCAGTTAACTGTTCTGTAGTCTACTCATCTCAAAAAATTATTATAAAACTTTCATCATTTATTCATCGTTAAAAGCGTTTTTTGATTTCAGTTACGATGAACATTTATTGAATTATATTTTTATATCTTATTTCTTATGTCTTTCAATTCATTTAATATTCGTATGAAAACTTAAAGAGGAAAACCATAATATATTCCATTTAAAAATTTAATATTTATCTTAAAAACCACACAATTGCAAGTACGTTGAGTATATACTTTGAAGACTACCCACTTCATTTATTTTAATCTTAATAACAGGTTATATAAGGCCTATTTCTTATTTTTTAAATGATGTCATTAAATAATATTATTATAATTACAAACTGTATTAATACAATTGAAAAAAAAATTCTAATTCTTTGATAACTGCCCATTCTTTTAATTACAACGAGTTAGGTTTTTAAAAATTTGTAATAGGTATTAATGGTTAATTTTATAAATAAATATTATAAAAAAATGAAAAACCGACTTCAAAATATATCAAAATTCTTAAACAAGAAATGCACTAAAAAGTAACAAAATAATGGCGTATCCTTGCAGTATCTACAACTTACAAATTATTAGGATGATACAATGTACAACTATTGTTATTTTTGGAGTTGGTGTCAGCCAAGGAAATACGACTATATTGGTACTTAGCAAAAAAACGAGAATACCTTATGAAAATTATTTTTCAAATGAACTTTTAAACAAAATACTCCAACAGTAACAATATCTAGCGACCTTTAAACTACAAAATACCAATTACCAACTAAACCTTTTTACAATTTTTACAAATTACCATTAATATTTATTTTCTTGACTGACACCAACTCCAAAAATAACAATAGCTGTACATTGTATCATTCTAATAATTTGTAAGTTGTAGATACTGCAAGGATACGCCATTATTTTGTTACTTTTTAGTGCATTTCTTGTTTAAGAATTTTGATATATTTTGAAGTCGGTTTTTAATTTTTTTATAATATTTATTTATTTCTCGCGTTTTAGTGATCTGAAGTTTGATAACCTTCCAAACGCGCTGCTCATTTGAGGCAGCGCCGTTTAATATTAAAAGTTACTACATCATCCCTTTTTGCCCTTAAGGGTTGAAATTTTTTGCTTTTAAATGTAATAACAAAACTAAGTGAATTACTATTTCCAACAGAAAAAAAATTATCAAAATTCGGTTAAATGTCACTATTTCATCCCCTATTTTCATCCTTAAGGGGTGGATTTTTTTCTTCAAATTGAAATTTGAACAATTTAAAGGTACGTTGTATGTAATAGAAATAAAATTATCAAAATCGGGTTAGCCAGGAAAAATTTATAATATTATTTTATCTGTAATTTTTAACCCCTTATGAGTGGAGTTTTTTTTTTAATGGATAGGAGATTAATTACAAGTTGTGTTCTACAAATAAAAAAAGAATTATCAAAATCGAGCTATCCAATAAGAAGTTAATATTTCATCCCTTAGTTTTCAACCCCTTAGAAGTGAAAGATTTCCCTCAAATTAAAACTGGACCCCACGAAAAGCACCAGCTTTCAAATAAAAAAAGAATTATCGAAATCGAGCTATCCAATAAGAAGTTAGTATTTCATCCCTTAGTTTTCAACCCCTAATAAGTGAACGATTTCCTTCAAATTAAAATGGAACCACACGAAAAGCACTGACTTTCAAATAAAAAAAATAATTTTCAAAATCGAGCTATCCAATAAGAAATGAGTATTTCATCCCTTAGTTTTCAACTCTTTAGAAGTGAACGATTTCCTTCAAATTAAAATGGGACCATTCGGGAAGCACCAGCTTTCAAATAAAAAAAGAATCATCAAAATCGCTTCACCCAGTCGAAAATGCTAAGGTAACAAACATAAAAAGAAAATACAGTCGAATTGAGAACCTCCTCTTTTTTTTGAAGTCGGTTAAAAAGGCAAGTGATTTTTAAACCATTTCTTTGTTTGGTATTTTTTACATTAGATTTGTTTCAGATTATAACAAAAACGTTCATTGTACGACATAAGTCATGTGCAATATTGAAACTTATCATAATTTTATAATGCACATGACTAGTAACGTACAATGTACGGTTTTGGTATCATCTGAAACAAATCTAATTTTACAAAAAATACCCAACGAAAAACTTATTTTAAAAAAAATTGCATATGGAACAAACCTAATAATGAAAGTTTGTTCTTGCAGTCAGGTCAAAATAATTCATGAACAGATTTTATGTTGTAAGAACAGATTTATATGCACATACACAGTTTGTATGCGACTGCAATCATTTGTTTTTCCCGAAATTCCCGAACTTTGACTTCAACAAGTACCTATACGGTAAATTAACGATTTTAAACTCAAAAATAAACATTTCACCCCATTTAAATTTGTATATGAAAGACATTTAATTAATATCTACGATATTTATCATTAAAAGGTTCATGGTAAACAAGTTGTAAAGTTGAATTTTTATGAATTTTACTCATTGAAAATTTATTTAAAAAATTGACATTTAAGTAAAAGTTTTTATCTAATGAAAAAATTGTCGATTTAAGATAATAACTGAATGATAATTAAAATGAAAGAAATTGATTAACTCGTCAAAACGCTATATTTTCATCACGGGCACAAGTCCAACCAGAAAATATGCTTTTTCATCCCTCACACACTCCAATCAGAATATGATAACGTTTAAACGTTTTAAAGGCTCCCCACTCATCGGGGGTGCACGGTATGTAGGGGTTGGTGCGCGTTCTCAAACTCAAGTGTAACCACTCCTCGTGCCCTTCGTCCTCAATATGCAATTCGTTATAAAATGTGTACCATTTGATTCATATCTGTCAGTTTCGTCTAGTAATTGCTGATAATAGCTTATAGGAAAAAATAATTGTCATCGGTTCCATCAAAGAAAATGTATTCGTTTTATCGCGCGTGGCTGATGCGAGACGCATTTTCATCAACCATCGGGAACCCGCCGGATGTTGTGGTTCAAGTGGGGCCCGCGGGCACCCAATTTGCGGCCCACCGCGCTTTGTTGGTTTCACACAGTGGTTATTTCAAAAGTGTTTGCTCACAATCAACAAATCCCGTTATTCTTTCCAATATCGGCGTGGCCGAATTCACGTCTTTATTAACATGGATGTACACTGGTTTTTTGGACTTAAACCTAGATAACATTTACAATATTTTATTAACCACACACCTACTTCATATGCCTGGAGCTTTGGAGATTTGTCGTAATTTTTTGATTCAAAACAACCATAATGTGTTACAAGAAACTCGAATTAACAATTCGTTAAATATTCCTAGTTCAAATAATCCATCGATTTTTTCTTCCCATCATCATCCGAATATTGTTAAACCGATCCCCAGTCGAAAACTTTTACCTCCCGATCTATTTCGTATTGATCCTAACTTGACCAAACCAACAATCTTAAAATCAGCTGAAAATACAAGTTTTCAAAAAATCGAACCCGACCCAAAAGATGTTCCGGTAAATAAAGTTAAATCTGTTGAAGTTGACGATAAAACTGTAGCAACTTCCCCGAAGCCATCGACAAGTTTCCGACGAAGTCCTAGTCCAACAATAGACCCGATTCGCAACTCGTCTTGCAGTCCTCAACCATCCGAAAACAGTGACAAAGTTGTAATACAGTATCGAAATAAAAGTTCTACTAGTAAAAAATCAAGTTCGAAAAAGACTAAAATAAACGTAAAAGAAAAATTAGTGCTCAAGTCGAACGAACCGATTATCATTGACATTGCATGCTGTGACGGCCCGGTTCGATTTCACCGGGTTTTAAATAATTGCTATGGTCAAACGAATGTTATAGCCGAGAAAGTGACCGAAACGAAAACCAAAACGGACATCATGAACAAGATAATGACTGAAAATATAAATCGCGACGAAAATAGTCGCAAACAAAAGAAACTGATTGCCAAACAGAGTGAGGATTTGCAAACGAGCCCCGAGGATAAATCGCAGTTGTCTGAAGAAAACAACCAAAATAATAACAACTCGGACGTGCTTTACACCTGTGTGTACTGTAATCATACGTTCAAATCCCAGTATTGTTACCAAAAACACGCCCGAAGACATATCAATCCAATTACGTTAAATAGTACTTGCGGATCTCTCGATGCTGCGAAAACTAAAACAGTTTTGTCAACGACATCTTCTAGCAATTGCTTGGAGGTTGCCAAGCGTGAAGTGAAACTTCTTGACATGAATGTGCAGTATTATCCGTGTAAAACGTGCGGTAGTAAATTTCCTAGTTATTATTTTGTGCATAAACATCGAAAAATGTATCATGCAGAAGAAATGGTTGGTGAAAAAGAGCCGATTAATACGGAAAATGTCGCGGATGTTACAAGTCATGAAAATAACGAACAAGACGTACAATCGCCAATTACGGAACCAACGGAAAATAATTAATTTTTTTTTTCTAAAAATTATATTATAATAAACTGTTAGAACAAATAGCAATTATTTAAGTTTTTTAAATACCAAAGTATAGTTCATATCATTAAAAAATAGTCATTTTTTGATTAGTAAGAAATTCGGGAATGTTTTTTTATTCAAATTACAATTTCGAATAAACAAATCACATCTTTTATCAATATTTTAATCTGGGGATTCATCAACTCAAGTGCCAAGACATTTAATGTAATGTAATGAGTTTGACATTTCAACTTGCAAATGGAATAATTTGCGAAATCTATGCTAAACGTAACTTGATATTTAAATAATAATTTTTGACTTGAGTTTGACTTGATTTCCTTTAAATTCTAGATCAAGTAGTTTGAAAATCAAGTCAAGTATCTTAAAAATCAAGTCAAGCAGTAAATCCCTTAAACCAAATAAAAATTTTTTAATTAAAATAACCAAATAAATGAAAATTATTTAAATTTTAACTAAATACGTTAAGAAAATATTTTTTCTTTGATTCATATGAAATAATTACGTTAACTGCGTGAGTGATTTCCACATTAAACTATTTGTGTTATATTCGGGAGTGGTATAGTGACAAAATTATTTAAACCTCAACATATTTCAAAAAAATCGAAACAAAATTCAAAGCTTTCAAATCGATCTTACAAATTTAATTTATTGGAAACAACGAATGTCCCTTATTTGTAAAAATTACGATAAATTACTGCAAAAAAATCATAAAATAAATTCTCAATTAAGACGAATTATTCAAACAATTAATATGTAAAGTTAATTAAGTAGTCGATAAAATCAAAGTTTTCATGATACTTTGTAATTATTTATGTACAGATAAATTGTATTGATTCAAATAAAAAATTGTTACAAAATAGCCTGTTGTGTTGAAAAGTTTCAATATGTAAAATGTCTTCAATGAAAATTATATCAAATCAAAGTCTTAATTTAATTCACACATTATACAATTAGTACGAGTGAATTTTGGTCGTTTTCAACATGTTATAAAGTGTAAATTTTTCACCTTCAGATTTAATTGTTTTCAAATTAATCAAATTCACCTCCTAATTGAGTTTCTAATTACTGTCCCCATCCTTCTTTATATGTTAACTATTCTCCACATCTACGTCTATTAATGTGAATTTTATATATAATTGAGTTTGCAGAGCTTTAATTAAAGATAGTTTATAATTCACAACTACATAATAAGCTTTAGTTTGTTGAAAAAAAAACTTTCAAGTCGTAATAAAGCAGAAAAGTTAAATTTGTATTCAGTCTACGACTTTATTAATTATAACATTTAATTAATTGCTGATTTAACTTATTTAGATAAGTTTCAATTCACAATGTATTGACGTAGTAATTTAAGTTTAAATTTTTTAGATGTCAAGGGAAACATCATACTTAAAGCTTAAATTTGACAACCGTTTCTTGTTTCAATAAAATGAAGCAAATAGTTAATTTAAGAAGAATCAAGTTCAAAGAAATAATGAAATTTTTAAGCCAGTGATCTTCCACCTGCTATATTTATAAAGCATGCTTCAAATAGCAAAATAACCAATAGTAATAACTTCTAACATAGATAAATTATGCATACCCCAAAAGATCACAATACAATTAATACCTATAGCCAAGCGTGGGTGCTTTGGAAAAGCATCAATCTATAAGAAGCAAAAAAACTTAAATTAACAAACTAAGTATTGTCCACCAACTGAAAACGATGAATCTCTTTAACTGATCTACAAACATGAAAACTACAGGGCTAATAACCCATCTTTTAAAGCACTAAAAAAATGGGAAAAAAAGTACTGGAATTTTTCGTATTTCAATATCAACGAGAGTATTTATATTTTAATAACTAGGATTCTTAAAACCAAATTATTAATTAGTTTGATATATGTACTACATAGATATTTGTACTCGATTCCAATACAAAATTGGGTTCTCCAAATTGTGGAAAAAATCAAAGTATTAAGACAGTTTCCACCAGCTCTATTTTCTGTTAAAATATTTCTAGTTTAATATTACATTTTGTTCAGTCATTGGGTTCTATAATAAGAGGTTACTTGGAAAGCGTTCCGATAGTTTAGAAAATTGATATTTGATAGATTTCAATGTGCTCTTTTCGAATTTTAGCTTTGCCACCTCGTATCTCTTTGTATCTCGCGCCGCCATATTGGAAAATGAAAATACACTGTTTCTTAACATTATCTCCTTTCCGACTCATTTTACGGCAAAAAAATGTCTGTGCAAAATGAAAGTCGAGAAAATTTCCTGCAATTTATGTAATAACCTTTTTTTTTCGTAAAATCAACAGTTTTGTAAAAAAAAAAAAGTTATTACTTAAATTGTATGAAATTTTCTCGACTTTTATTTTGCATGGAAATGTTTTTGCCGTAAAATGAGTCGGAAAAGAGATAATGTTAAGAAACAGCGTTATAGACGGTATTTTATAATATGGCGGCGCGAAATGCAAAGAGATGCGAGCTGGCAAAGTTGAAATTCGGAACATCGAAATCTATAAAATTACCAATTTTCAAAACTCTCGGAAATTTTCCAGTTAAAACTAACAAATGACTGGACTATTTATGTAACTTTTAATTAAGTAATTAGAGATGTGTTAAACGAAATATTTACAGCATTTTGTAATAAATAATTATTATTATTATTAATAATAATAATTAATTATTATTATTCTTTCTATTGAGATCCTAATTTTGGTATTTTAATAATTTTTTGAAGTGTCTATTTGTTTTCCAAAAATTAATTTTGTAGTAAAATAATACAGTAAATTTTATGAACCGAACGACGTTACGCAAAATTAATGATTTGAACTTGATACACTGAAAGATACTGAATTTTGTAAAAAATAAAATCTCTTATATATAACCAGATAACTAAAAGGATTCGTTAGGATAACGTTATTTAACGAAATGTGTATTTATAAAACTAACTTGCAGTACGATAAAATGAATTGTTAAAATAGCCTTTGTATACTAAAAACACCAAAGAGCCTATATGTATAGGTACATACTTTTTTTTTTAAATATCATTATTTTTGGACGTAGGTATAGATGTACGATATTTATGGAAAAAAGTTTAATTTTATGAAAGAAACGGAAAATATGTATCAGATATGGTTATAATAAATACGTACATAAACGAGAAAGCAGGATTTTCGGGATAAAACCAAAACAATTTTTCGATATAGTCACTCTTTTAACCATGAAATCAGTAAATACACACAAATAATGGATTTTTCATCTTCATTATCTTGACATTGATCACTTGAAATCACCTAACAAAAAATGTTTAGTTAAATTATTACAACCAAATTCAAAATTAAAGACAAATTATATTAACATAAGACAACCCTCAAATTATCAACTATTTAGGTTACTTTTAAAAAATAAAGTAACTCCTATTTTATAAAACTATAATTACTACATTTCATTGTCTTAACGTGATATTAAAAAGATGCAATTTCTAATGGATAGTTTTTACTCTAATTAATTAACCTTAGCATTATATCATATAAGTAAATATTTGCTTCACATTCCCATAAGATTTGCAATAGCTACGTTTAAATCTGTTTATTGAATGATTCTCATTTTCCTAAACAAACTATCATAATTCAAACACTAATTAATAGTTTCACGTTTTAAAATCATTACAACTTTACAAATTCAATCAGTTATGATATTTGATTTGTTGCAGGTATTGGCTTCTACACATTTTACAATGTTTTCCCATTTCAGTAAATATGGATTATTTTTTTAGAAAATGTAATACATTAATTTAATTTGCATTTTAGTTCACTCATTAGAGCTTAGAAATCGAATTTTAATACAGCATAATTCATAATTTAGAAAATATGTTTAAAGATCGTAAAAACCACGATTTTCTCAGTCAATGCTTGATTTGATATTTAAATATTAATTGTTTAAGAGTTTGAGTTTGACTGAATTTCAAGTCAAATTTAGGTCCAGTAGCTTGAAAATCAAGTCAAGTAGTGAAACTCAAGTACCTACACCGAAATTGTATATCTATTATAAATTGAAATCTCATTTATTCCTAACGAATAAGTTGCTACTAACCTCGACAAAACAAGAAAATGATAATAAGTATGAAAATTTAACTAAATAATAATTGTTGCCATAGAAGTTGCATTAGTCTCTTATTTTAATTCAGTAACGGTTTAAATTTCGAATGCTACAAGTTTTTCAAAAATTACAAAATGTTTTTTGAATTGCTTATATCACAATAGAGTCTATATTACCTAGAAAAACTTCCAAAACTATCAAATTCCAACTAAATTACTACTGATTCAACGAATAACTCAGCCGAAGACGCTAAATATTTGATAGTATTTTCCAATAAAATACCAAATGTTCATTTCAATAAAATAGAAAAAAAATTCAACTAGAGATCCAGTGTTTGACTTGATTTTCAAGTTACTTGAGTTAAATTTGATTTTAAATCAAGTCAAACTTAAATCACACATTAATTTTTAAATATCAAATCAAATCAACAACGAATTTACAAGTTATTTCATTTTAAAGTTAAAATGTTAATTTCAACTGATTACACAAAATTTTCTTGACTTGATTTTAAGAGATCTCTACTTCCAAATCCCTACAATCACTAATTTCAACTATCAAAATTCAACGGCTTATCGCGTTTTTTTAAATAAAATATTTTAGTCATTTCAGATTTATCACAATTCCTTTTTTCATCACACCTTTGGTATCTAAATTAATTGTTTTCAGGCTGATTATTCTAAAAATAGATATTTAACTTATCTTGGATGGATTATTATTATCACTAATGTGAACGTTGCCAGAGATAACAATTACGGTTAAATATAAAATTCAATATGGATTTTCATCACGAATTTGCGTATTTAATTTTACAATGTTTGTATACATTTGATGATTGGGAGTGGAATTATAGCCTTTAGAGGGATTACAGCTGTTAATGTTCAATAACAATAAATTGTAGATAATTATTTGTATACTAAAAATAAGCAGATTTATTGAATTAAATATGAACTAACCTGCACTATCTGCAACTTCTTCGTCGCTAGTTTCCATTGATGTATGTTCCTTATCTTTTCTGCGATCTTTTTTCTTCTTGTCGGACGCCGAAGATGCAGAACCACTCGTTTGATCACTGAAATAAATCAATACATGAATTATTAGACTACACCAAAAAATTAATTTTGCGATTTGATAAAATTGATAATAAACTAATTACATAAATTTAATTTCGATATTGAGGCACGTTGCTGTTTTTTTATCGCTGTGTTTGCACAGCTTCATTTTTATAAATTTGATTTAATATTGTTGAAAAAGATAGAGATTTACGAACTGAATTTAAATTAAAATTCATATTACTAGATGAATATGAAAAGGCAAACAATCATTTGCATTACAA
Organism: Sisyra nigra; assembly: GCA_958496155.1. Taxonomy (NCBI): domain Eukaryota; kingdom Metazoa; phylum Arthropoda; class Insecta; order Neuroptera; family Sisyridae; genus Sisyra; species Sisyra nigra. The sequence goes on along the minus strand of OY292316.1, from coordinate 30,339,937 downwards.
TCTCGTTGAGTGATTTACAATTGGATTGAATTCCCATTAGGGTAGAGTATGGGCCAAGGGAGTGAAGAACGCAGACCAATAATAGCTAATATCTATCTGTACGAATGCGTTTCATGTTAGTTTAAGTTTCACGGTAAATGCACAATTATGTGAATGTAACCATTATCAATTTAATAATGATTGTTTTAATTTGTTTCAATTAATTGTTGTAGATAAGTGAAATGTCATCTCCGTAAAATGCATCATTATCTATAAATAAATAAGGAATAAAGCAACAACCTTACTTTTCAGAGTCAAATACATAAACAAAAAATAGTTGTTAAAACTTTTTCACTAATGAAAAATTAAAAAAAAAATACTCATAGCTAATTTTACCGTAATACCAAATTTATTCTTTCAGAACTAAAAAAAATTAACTAATATTTACTTTTCTTGGAGATCGTTGGAAATAAACAATGTTGATAACAGTCCTTTGCAATAATTAACATAAAACAATCAAAAATATGACTGAAAATAATCATTATCCTAATTACAGCGTTTAACGTTATCATGAAATATTTATCGATTTTTTTATTAATTTGACTGAGGTCGTTATTTTTTTCTTTTCGAACTCCTTTTTTATTATGACCACAAAATGTTCTCTAAGATTCACATTTATATCTGGACCACTGCCAGATCGCGACAACATCCTTAACAACTCTTTATTGCTTTCCTTCAACAACTAACAAGCTGCTTTATAGTAAGAAGTTGTTTTTCCTATACGGAAAAGAACATAATTGGAAGTTTTAATTCTAATATATTTTCCTAAGATTTTTTGATATTTTTATGTCGTTCATAAGACTTTCTAAGTATCCAGAAATACAAATTGAAATACACTCTATGCTATCAAAATATGGAGTGCTGTACCAGGACTTTTTAAGTAATGATATTTCATAAATATTAATCGTTCGGGCAACGTAAAGAAGAGCATGTGTCTCTTATATAAGTATAAAGCAAAAAACCGGACAAATGTTGAAAAGAAAATCGTTCTACTCTCTTAAATCGAAATAGTGACTATTCACTATTTTTACAGTGCAGAGTATACCACTAAATTCAAATAGTGGTATACTTTTCCCTACTAAATAGTAGGGATGTTAAAAAATAATCGATTATTTTCTAATAATCGATTTTCATAGTAATATTAATCGATTTTTAAATAATCGATTATATAAATTACGCGTTTAAATCGATTTTCATAAACAGCGCAAACTTAAATGCAAACTAGCTGTAACGGTTTTTTTCATTCTTGTCATTTAAATATAATAGACATTCATTGAAATATTTGATTGTTAAATTTAAAATTCATTATTAAAAGATTGAAATCGAAAATAGTTTTTGAGGCAATAAGGTTGTAATTTTGTTAGGATGCTCATCATTTCATTTTTATTATAATAAAACGTTTAATGGTACTGAAATTGTGTATCAATAATCATATTTGTCTTATTCCTTATCTTGAAAGTTTAATAGAAGATTTGCTTTAGTTTTTAGTTTTTTTTTTTTGTGTTTATTGTCGCTTTAACATCTATGGTCATATCACGACTGTCTTACACACAGAAATATTCTGTAGGTCTTGAATCTTAATTTTTAATCTTATATCTAGGGATTCGATGGGGATCAAACCCAGAACCACTGGCGCATGTAGCAGAGAGAGCAGTTGCTCTAACCACTGCGCCATCAAGTGGGTAATTTTTAGTTTTGGATTGGTTATTTTTGTATTCATATCATTTTATTTTATTTTTAATCTGATAAATTGTTAGTTTGAATCTCTTAGGTTTCATCATTATTGGAATATGAAAAGCAAGTAGAATTTTAAATAATAGAAAAAATCGATTTTTCTTTATTCAATATTAATCGATTTGTCAAAAATCGATTTTAATAAAAAAAAAATCGATTTTTGACAAATCGATAAATATTGAATAAAGAAAAATCGATTTTTATTTAATCGATTGTTTTCCATTAATCTCACATCCCTATTAAATAGTGAATAGTCACTATTTGATAGTCGAAAGTCACTATTTCGATTTAAGAGAGTATACTAGTCATTGTGGTACTGTTCATACAATCTAAAAGTAATCATTTAATGCAAAATATAGGTATTAGATATTAGGTATAATTAGGTATATTATCAAAAGTAGTACTATCAAATGAATCGCATATCTAACGGCGCCAATTAGCTGCAATTTAACTTTCAATAGTTTTTGTGGGTGAACTTTTAACTCAAAGATATACCTGCTTCCTATATTTCTTACAGTTGGAACGAATAATTTGGATATAAATCGAACCCAACAACCTAAATTTTATTATATTATATAACACTAATAAGAGTAAAAGAAAACGATTTAGATTATTTAAAATCAGCTTTATTTGGATGTTTTTTTAAATTTTCAAATCTAGCGACGTTTCATTACTAATCGCAACGTCTTCAGGCTTCTACAAACATAAATTAATTACAAAACTATCTTTGCACTGTGATACATACATATCGCTACCTCAGTGCAACAGTAAGATAAGTTCAAAAATACCAATTTTAGGATATACCACTTTTAAAACCACCAAAAACAGGAGAATTGATTGGCACATTAGGTTTTCTCTGAATTAAACAGCTTCATGCGTCAAAATGATATATCTCATTGTATGATTTGATTGATTTTACCGTGTTTTAGGATTAATTAATTTAAATATAGCTCCAAATAAAAAACTATTCTTTTAGATAATACTAGACATATTAAGCTTTCGGAATATTAGAATTTCTCTTAACAAATCTAGAAATACTCTTTTTAGGATGGAGCATAAAAGTTACTTTATGCATTATCTCAAAACTAGACTTTTTGAGATATCCCACTGTTGCCCTGAGGTAGCGATATAAGTAAATACAATACTCAATTATAATTTTACTTAATACGAATTTACAAATTATTAGAAATAATTAAATAAACCAAAAATTATTACCTTAAAAAAATGAATGTAAAGATAGTTTTATAATTAATTTAAGTATGTTGGTAGAAGCCTGAAGAAGTTACAAAACGTTTTCTTTTATTTATTGCTGAGATCTGAGTAAAAAGCGTATCAGCTAATAAGAGTAAAAAATAAAAATCTTATACAAATTTAACTAAAATTAATAAAATTTAGAGTGAAAAGAAACTTAAACTTTTTTGAAGAAATTTGAATTTGTAATCGAGTAGAGCTATAATATGTTTAGAAAATATAACAAACATGTATGGTATATATTATAGACGTAATAAATATATACAACGTACAAATAAAATTTGAAAAATAGAATTCAGGCAAAACTATTTTAAAATTTAAAAGTTATAAGAGAGATTTTCTAGATAGTAAGAGTCTAATGTCTATGACAAGTATACAAATTTAAAAGTCAATAACCAAATAATAAAAAATTAAGTTGCTAAATACCTAGGAAGTTGGTGCTTAAAAATTTAAATGAAATTATATTATATGCATATTTTTTTTCTTAAGAATATTTGAAAGGTAGGAGAGCAGTATTAAAACTGTTGAATTTAGTGATTAGCAATTCAAATAATTACGCGATATTTTCATGTAAAGGATTTTAACTACTTGGAAAGGTCACTTAGTGGCGTAGTGACTAGACTGTCGCTCTAAACGCTTGTGGTCCTAAGGTCAAATCCTAATGAAAGCCTAAGATTTTATCATAGGGTTCGAATCAACAGTCGCTAAGAACCGTAGTAGTTGATACGACCTTAAAAATAACTTTAAAAGAACTATTTGGAATCATAGTGTATATGTAGTCAGTTTTTTTTTAGTAAATAAAGAAAATAACAAGATTTTGTACAAACCGAAAAGCGTTTTGCTAGCCTAAATTTTTTTACATTGTTATCCATCAATTAATCTTTTGTTAGTTAATTTACCTTAAATTGCGTAATGTATTATCGAGTTAGATTATTCAGGCTCTCGGTTTGTTTTTTCTTAACAAACATTTGGTACAGGTTAATAAAGTTTTGTAAAATTGTTGTTATTTATCACAAACGTAATAATTTGGAACATTCAATAGTATCAGATTTTTTACCGACGTTGAACAGTTATACTGTTCATACAATGTATAAAATATATTGTCGTCCTATATATGCAATATAATGTACATAAGTAAACTATAGACATAAATTTGAACAAAAGTTCAAAAGTATTTTTTGACGTATAGATACGTATTTCGATTGCCAAGCAATCTTCATCAGTGGTCATCAAGTAGTATTTGATCGCTCCGATGTGACGATGCAAATTGGTTCACAATTCATTTTGGTGAATCGTCACATAGCAGTTACGGAGAAATCCGATACTACTTGATGACCACTAATGAAGATTGCTTGGCAATCAAAATACGTATCTGGGCAATACGTCAAAAAATACTTTTGAACTTTTGTTCAAATTTATGGAAGCTTGTGGAAATTGTATTGCATAAATTGGATCGCAATATATTTTATATATTGTATAAACAACAGTCCATAGTATTGTTTAGCATATCATAGTTTATTTTATAGTAGTTTAAATAAATTTAATCTGTTTAGAGACCAACATTTTCATAAGAACACATATTAAATCACATTTTTTTAATCATATAAACTTTTCAATACCTTAGTTAACTACTTTAAAAGTTTAACAGTGTTTCTTAAGAATAAAGCGAAGAACATTTTTCTCAATTTTCGTTTAATAGTATTTTCATATTTCTCGAGTAATTGTAAGAGTAGTCTAGTGTAACATCTGTATTATTTTAGGCTAAGAACCCCATGGGTTCAATTCCTATAGTAGAATTTAAAAATCTATACAAAAAAAAATAAATATATATATATATATCTCGTATATACCCGTAATCGGTAAAAAATTTTACATTATCGAGGCTTGAACTATCGAAGTTCCACTGTATTTCATTTTAATGTATTTACAAAAGTATCAATCGATTCTGTAAAATCTACAACATTTACATTAAACTTTATTTACTTATGTTTTTAATTAAAATTTAATAGTAAATAATATATTTTTTAATTAAAAAATAAAATATTTGAACGATTGAAAAATAATACAATAAAATAATATACTGTCCAAATTTCCTTATTAGAAGTTAAGAGAGGAGGTTTTAGTCAGTAAGAGTCTTACACTACCCCTCGGTGTTCATGAGGATTTCCTCCTCGCGTCAAAAAAAAAATATAAATATATAGTTATTATTATATACTACTATATTATTTTATTATTTTATTATATTATCTATATTATATTATATTATTATTATTATTATACGTGGTTCACAGTTTACTTTAGAGATCTATGTCTTTGGGATGAACTCTTAACTATGTAAAATTATCAGTCGCTATTGACCCAGATGTTGAAGCGACTTTAAATAAAGAAATTTTTAAAAAAATATACTGTCGTACTTCAAACATTTAAAAAAAATTGTTAGCTACATATATTTAACTGGGACTATATGGAATATCTCAAATCAACTCCTTTAATATGCATTATGATTATAGTAGACGCTAAAATATTTAGCTATAAAATTGAAAATCCATTTTGAATACGAAACATTTACTTTGGTTACACGATGGCATGGGAGGGACACTCAGTGTTAAACTGCGGTAGCTTCTGGGGTTTTGGTATGGTCGCTTGTTCATAGAGGCGCTAGTGTTGTTTCTTTTAACTAGGCGCGCGTAGTTTTAAATATTTGTTTTGTTTATTAATTTTTATATTTAAAGTAAAAAAAATAAACTCTGTAATTATTTTTAAAATGTTGTATTTAGAAACAAAAATTACATAAGAAATTCTCACAAACAAATTAAAAATTACCATAACAAAATATAATTATTAAATAAATTATTACTTTTCTCGAATATTGCAGTAGTTGTTATTTGGAGTTTGGTGATGAAAATGACGTCTGCATTCCATGCGTATTCTTGGTTGCCACGAAATCTGGGATTAGAAATTATTCAACCATCTTAGAATAATAATTAAATTAAACAAAATAATTTTAACTTAACTTCAAAGAAGTTTGTCTGTCATCCATTTCGTTTATACGAGTTATCCATGAATTTTTTGCGAGAAAAATGTTCCTGACAAATTTTAAATGTCTTGTGACTTTCTTTGGATGTTATTTTCATTGCAACCCATAGTTTTTCAGCCATTAATTATTCATAAAAAACTAATTTATTACACAAATTGACACAAACGGTGATTAGAAGAAAACATGTTAAGTAAGGTTAGCTTGGGGTCTAGTACAGGTCGCTCGTTTATAGAGGCGCTAGGATCGCGTTATTTATATCATCACAGCGCAACTCCGTAATGCAAAGATGCATTTTGGACATTGCCCCGCCATCTCTGTTCAACCGACCATACTAAAATTCAGGAGAACCGCATGTGTCATAAAAGTGTCCGCCCCATGCACGATGGTATTGAAAATGTTTGTCATTTCTACAATGTGTGGCTTATTTGCTCAATCTAATTTTCTGTTTGTTAGTTAAATTGCAATATGATTGCATGTTATTTCGATTCATTCATGTTTTGATTGCAGCAACGTGATAAAAAAACGCTCAATTAGATACCAATCAACAGTATGCCACTACACTAAAACCTTTCAATATTTATTAAATGCATAACAGTAATGAAAATTCTAATTATGAATGGAAAAGAAGTAAATGTGCTATAACTTAAAAGAGGCGCTTACCTAGAGGCAACTTTTTCTTGATTGGTATTGTCCGTTGTTTCCTCGGCGTTTGGGGCAGAGCTTGGAATTGTGCCACTTTGTTCTGGTGTGCTAGTGGCTATGCTAGTTGCAATTCCCGATGACTCTGAACTGTCAATGTTGGATGTTGTGGTTACACCACTAAGCGTGACACTTACAGTTGAAATGTTGTCTGTCGTTAAGGTCGTTGTCGTTGAATTTGATGTAGCAGCGCTACTCCCCGAAGATGTTGTCGTGCTCGGCGAGTTTGCCGATGTCAATGGAATGCTTTTGTTCTGAGAGTTTGAATTTGTTATAACTTTACTGTTTTTTCCCTCAGAATCGCTCACTGTGGACGTTGTCGTTGTTAACGACGATGTCGCTGAAGTCGTATTTATCACAACCGAAGACGTTGACGTCGAGTTAACGGTATTACTGATTGAACTGTTAAAACTATTACTATTAGAACTAGTGATAGTTGTTAGCACTGTAGCCACTACACTTGTATTAGAAGTTACAGCAACTGTTGTCGATACAGTTGCCGATTCCGAACTACTAACAGACGTGGCAGTGGATGCAGCCGTACTACCAGATCCCATACTATTCGCACTATTTGTCGCGACAATTTTCTGCTGTTGTTCACGTTGCAATCGTGTCGTAACACCCGTGGTTGTTAATATATCCACTACAGAACTGTTTGATGCATTGTTTACTTTTTGCGGATTATTTCGTGAAGAACGCGTTCGCTGTCGTGATTTTCGTAACAATTGTTTATAGTTTTCAGTTTTTTTACTGAGGTAATATTGTTGTACACAATCTCGCACAGATTTCCTATCTAAACAAGATGCTATTAAACCAAAGTTTTTCGGATGTTGTAGATATTTCTCTTTGAATATTTCCTTCTCCGTAGTTGTCCATACGTTGATTAATGCCCGTTCTTTGTATTCAGCTTCCATATCAACAATGTGACCATTGTTGTTATAGTAACATAACTTTCGCTGTCGAGCGTCTAATAAAATAGGGGGTATCACTGCGTAGCTGCGCATTTTTTTATCTTCATGCTCTTGCTCCTGTAAGCCGTCCATAATTTCCTCTAAATCAGCCTCAGATTTTATCCTTGCACCAACACGATTAAAACGTTCTTTATCCTCACGCTGCTTTCGTAGCTCGGGAAAGACTTTTTCGAAAAACTCTCGGTTCTTTGCTTCTTTCGCTTTTCGTTTTTGAGAACTTTCGATTTTATCCACTTTTTTAAGCCATTCTTGCATTAATTTACTATACGTTTGTGTTAGATACGTTTCACGTTGTTCCTTTTCTATGTGTCGCTTTTTGAAATATTCAAGCAAACGTGGTTTGAACGAGGCGTGTTTCCGTTTGTTTTCATTATAAACAGCTGTATCAGAAGGCTGATTATATAAAGGCCAATCGACTTTGGTACCTAAATTATTTAATAAACTATGGGCGGCTAACGATTTTCTTCGATTTTCCGCGTAGATTTTTTGCGTTAAGCTTTGATGTTTTGGTTGTAGAACTTCTTCCACTTCTTGTTTGTTGGCAGGTTTTGCAGCCGCCGCTAACTGATCTTGTTTGTTTTTTAGTTTACCAATCGACGATTCCACTTGAGCAATTTCCCGGTCGACTCGACTAATTTGTTGTAGTAAATCGTCCTTTGTTGTACGAAATGCTAAGTCTTCTTGCCCGTGGTCGTTTGGTGTTGGTGAGATAGCCTCCACTTGGGGATTGTATGACCCGTGCTCCTAAAAAAAAAAAATATAAATATTTAGAGTCAAATCTCATTTCAATCATGTTTAAATATACAAATAAATGTGGTATCTTGAATAAAAATGAAAATCTCGTTATATCACTACATAATTTTCATTATATTGAATCTACCTTGTTTTTCAGAACCCTACTTTTCACTATTTGCATGTAGTCACTAAAAATAATCAATGCTAAAACTACTATTTGTAACAATAAATTGCTGGTTCAAAGTATTTCTTTTTATTAATTAATAATTAAAAATGTAACAACTTCGACAAAGATATCATCTACTCACAGAGTGAGATGTTTATGTTTCTTCAATATGCATTCATTTTTCTTTTTACGAAAATAAAAAATAATAAAAGCTTAATTGACCGACCGAGAGGCATGCTGACGATAAAAACAAAAAATTATAAAATTTGAAATAGTTATTTCTAAGAGGATTGCAATTTCCAATAATAGAAATTTTTTTCGAAATTCCGCTCAAAGAAAGGATTGAAAGTTTTTAATTATTTAAGCCCTGCACCTAATTTAACAAGATTCTCAAATTCTAATTTTGTAACTATGAATCTACATACAAGTATTGAAAACATTTGTTTCTGTAGTTTCTTAATTCATTTATTCAAAGATCTAAAAAATGGTCCAAGTCTCTATATTAGGCACTATATTTAAATAAGGGAATCTTCATACTAAACATATTTTGTATGTTCAATTTTTGTATTTATATTCTCAGAAATTGTATTTCTTGCACAAAAATGATTTTTTGTTTCTTCCTTTATAGACTGAGTTTCTTTTTTTATTCCTGGCCTTATTTTTTGTTAATTATTTACGTAAATGAAGTCACGAGTAGTCACAATTTGAATATTAAATAAACGACTGTTACTTCTTCCCTAAAATTTTTTCTAGTTCTTAACATTTTAAATTTATAAAGAAAATTTCATAGCCACTCTTCCATCTTCTCCTTCTTTCATAGAGCTTTGAAAAGCTTTTTACTCACAACTAAGACAGTTGTAACTAAACTAAACCCAAATAATGATTCTAGATAGAGATTCATCAAGCCGAGTGGCTGGATATTTTATGAAATGGTTTGAGCTTAATATTCTGACATCCAAGTAAAATAACTTACGAAGTTAATATTTAACTTACTTAAATATTTTAATAGTAATTTTTGATTTGCATTTGACTTAACTTCTTTAAAACGTTAGGCCAGTAGCTTGAAAACCAAGTCAAGTATATTAAAAATCAAGTTCAGAAGTGAAACCTTAATTTTAGGTATTATTATTACGAATGCATTTTTAGTTAAGAATAAATGGGAGTTTAACCAAATCAATGGCAGTTCATAACAAAAACATTTATGGAGGTGTTTTTGCATTGCAAATATTTTATAAAAAGCATATTTTTATCAGTTTTTATGAAACTTTTCACAGTCGGTAGTTAAGTGATAGCTAAATTCCAGTATCTTAAATAACTAATATTTCTATTTATTTATTTTATCAAAAGCTTGAATTTTGATAACGAAATCCTATTCCATTTTTTCTACTGTAAATAAGAAATTCTTTTTTTCAAAATTAGTGTGCAATCATTAAATTTTTCAAGTTCTATGTAGAATTGGATTTCACACAAACGTGTGATAAGTTGATAAGTTTAATTTTAAAACAAAACTATGTGATTTTTTTTCAAAGTTTTCCTAAAACGGAACTGTGAACAGCATTTTTTTACTGCAAATATTTTATCAAAATAATATCATTTTTATGAAACGTTTCATAATAAGTAATTTAGTAATAACTAAATTTCATTATCTTTACTTTATTAATTTTATCTTAAACTTGAATTTTTATAAAGAAAGCTATTAAATTTTTCTCCTATTTTTAATAAGAACTTTTTAGATAGTATCAAAATAAAAAATTCTATCAATTCTTTTATCTTCTTTCAAAATTAGTGTGCAATCATTAAAGTTTTAAAGTTCTATAATTACCTTTAACACAAACATTGAAATATTTCTTTCTAAAACAGAATTATGCTTTTTTTTAAATTTTTCATGGAAAAGTGCTGGCAAGGCAACAGCGTTTATTTGTAAAATATTTGATTTGACTGAAAAGTTGACATAGGTCAGGAACTAAGACTAAAATGTATATAAGTTTCGCATGTTTTTGCATTTGTGTAAAATATTTCAAATTCCTTTAATAACACATTCACCCCATTCCCCTACTTTGCTTATATAGGATACGTACTGCCATCTAGTATCGAACAGCTGAGCTATTTAAATGATATGTAGGAATAAACAACTATGAGGTTTTAACATAAATTCAACGAACAAATTGAAAAATAAAAAAAAATAATTTCAATAATTTTTTAAATAGCAAACGTTAATCAAAAATTGAATATTATAGTATAATTTTATCATTCTTTTAATTCCAAATATTTGTATTAATTGTATATTTTGTCTTAATTGTCTATTTCTACATACTATTTTCCGTTATCAAATTGCACGCTATAGCTCTTAGCTATAGTTTATAGTATAGCTTTAATACATAACTTTATTATCAGTATATATTACGTATTATGCATATAGCGTATGTAACTATTTACGTTTGTTATTGTATATTTGTAATTAAAAAAAATATTTTAATACTTGATTGAAACAATATTTTTACCTTGGGTTTCTAATACTTTTTCAAATTGTGTTCTTATTTAAATCAATTAACGCATTTGGCTTGAAAAATTTGTTTGTTCACAATTCTAGATTATAATGTCGTAACTATTATTATTTTTAAATATTTTGTAATAAATGTTATATGTTATATTATTATAATATTACCCATGGAATTCATTGTTAAAGAAATTTTCTTTTACTAGTCCTAAACGTTCAATTCAATGCAGTGTTAGTATTAAACCCAAAACGAAAAACATATTTAGTTATTTATTATTTATTATAATAGATATTTTAAAAAATTCTAATTAAAAATGATTTTTGGGCTGGTGTCTGGTATCAATAATACGACTAGATATACCAAATTAGTATGAAATTTTAAGTTTTTCATTAGAAACTTTTCAAGTTTAAATTCTTAAGAATATTTGTAAAGATATGCGAATTTTATGTTATCTTATTTATGTTTTTTTTTTTCAAAAAGTATATAACGAGATTTTACATTTTCCTCTTATATCCGTTTCGAATGAAAGAATTTCTTCTTAAGCCATTATTGTAAGGATCTTTTATGAGGATTTAATTCTTGTTCCACATAAGCTGAATGGAAAGGTCTAGTATTTCTCCCGGAAACTTACCCTCGTATCTATTCGAAGGGGTTGCATATCTGTCTTTTGTTCACCCAAACGAATTTTTTTTAAAGGCTGACCAGTGTTAAGTTCAAACTGAACGTGGCCTGTTTTATTCAGCATGTTCGCTTGTTCTGATGGGGAGGTGCCGTGAACGACACCGGCATCTGTAGGGCGGAGGTAGACGTCGCGACCGCCTCTAAGCGCCGTATTTTGCGTCGTCAAGTATACGCCGGGTGGCAGCAGCGAGATTCGTGGCCTTAGCTGAGACTGTGACAGCTGTTCTCTGGAGATGCCGTCGATCCGTATGACCTCCTGGGCGTTGCGCACGTGGTCTGACGTGGCCACGTTCCTGGCGTGATCAGGCACTGCGCGCAAGTGCTCCTGTCGAATGTGATCGACGACGGTCGGGGGCGGTGGCGGCGCTTGTTGTCGCTGTTGTGTAACCGGCTGCAGAGTGCGGGCCACCGCATGCGGTGACTGCTCGGCACTGCTGCGGATGCCAGACGCTGCGGTTGACACTCGCGGTGCTTGCTGCTGCAGATACTCGAGCTGTGCCGGGAGACACGGATCCCTTGACGGGTACATACTGTAGCCGCCGATGGACTCCCGGGAGCCGTGATGCGGCGCTGCTGGATACGGTGCTGTTCCATAGCTGCCCTGTGCCGCATGAGATGTAGGGGGCGATAGCGATGTACGAGCTCTTTTATGAGGCGGAGCGCTTGCCTCACCTCCCGATTGTGCTGTCCTAAAAAATAAAAACGACACTATTTAGGTTCATTCATTCAATTATAATAATCCAATTATATAGTTCTCAGTTTTGTATCATTCAATAGGTATTACAGTGAATGTACTACATAGAATAGTTTAGAAATAATTTAACAAAGTTAAACATGCATTCATCAATTCCAATAAAAACTCTTAACTCGATGACTTCAACTGCAATTAACCAACTAAATGGATACAAATTCAATTAAATTTAAAACAGTTTTTTTTCGAAAATTGCTGACGTCTATTAGTCCAACATAAATAATTAATTTTAAATATTGTAAAATATTAACACTGTTTCGACTTTGCTCTTTGAAATACTCGTATATAGACCCTATAGACAAAATACACATAATGCTGTGAAGATATGTAAGGTATGGAAAAAATAGAAACTGTTTATAGATAAAAGCTTTTGGCAGATTTAGGAATTCACTATTTGACTTGATTTTCAAGTTACTTGACTTAAAAGTCTTAAAACTGAGTTAAATTCAAGTGGGATATTTAATTTATTCATATTTAAATATCAAGTCAAGCCAAAGCATTGAGTTCGTAAGTTATTTCATTTTAAAATTTAAATATCAAGTTCAATTCATCGCACAAAATGTCCATATACTTGACTTAATGAAGACCTAAGCATATTCCATACATTGTTATTAATAACTTTTTGTCAAAAATGGACTTAAAATAACTATTAAAAAGAATAACAATTCTACCTAACATATAAAAGTACACAGTCATATCAAGTTATATAGTAACAAAGCTTATAGTATGTATAAAATGGTTTAATCTATTAGAAATTAAACTTTTCTTTTTAATTTAACCTATTTTAATCTATCATAAACATTTAATGAAACATTAGCTTTTACTTTTATTAAATCTATTTCTAGGTAAGTAGTCAACGGGTTTTTTAATAATACTTATGTCATGCCTGATGTTTTATTTATTACTATTTGGTCCTTTTTTCCTTTTACTTTGAAATAGGTGATGTGATTTAAAATAATGTGGAATAAATAGCTGACCCGAACACTGCCCATATGCAGATTTGATGAGCCTACATGAACTAGTCTTTTCAATTAATTTTTGCATATTTTAAAAGAGATGGAGTTTAAGATCGATATTATCCATTTACTAGCGAATGTTTGCAATTAATGGTTTCCTGCTTTTACCGTGGAGATATTTGGAATAATTAAAAAAATATAAATTTAAAAAAAAAAAAACAAAAACCTCAAAATATAAATGAAGTTCGAGTCGAAGATAAATACATGAGGGTAATGAATGTGTTGTGTTGCAAGACAACGATGACGCATCTCGGGAAAATAAAATGCAAATAAAATGAACAATGATGATTGGTTTAAATCAGTCGGCCATATTGGACGTGTGCGCGATGGGCGGCTGCGCCAAATGAAAACCGCGCCTACAACGGTTCTGTTAGTGTTTTGTCTAGCTTTAGTACGGCTTCGAGGTAAGAAATTTAATATTTGTTTTTTTGTCAAATAATAACTGATTTGTTTCAATTATTATTGGAAATTGTATAAGAACATATCGGGGGACAATGATATTTGAATAAAATGTTAACAATTGAAAGATTGGTCTGATGGCTTTGTTGAAAATTATGTAAAAAGTGACGGTTGAAAAAGACAGAGACGCGTGGTGATTGGTCGGGGTATGCGACACTCCTGATGGAGGGGATAACGATGCTTCACTTCTGTAAGCAGTCACTGTTGTGACTTCCGATGTAAATGTAACAAGTGTTAGAAAATTGTCAACCTGATTTCTGTCTCGACAATACTTCTCTCTATGTATTTAAACAATTATGTAATAATAACATTGTGGAGACAATTAATTGAGCCACAATTTGCTTGAACAAATTTAAAAAATTACAGGAAAAATGAAAGTGACAAATTATATTTCAATTGTGATTCTTTTATAACATTGTGATTAAAGTGTGACCATTTATAGATTTAAATGCACTAAAGTGACTAAAAATTTTATACAAAATTGAAATTATAGTTTGTTCACTGAACATTTTTTTCAATCGAATTTCAGATTTTCACATCCATTAAATAAAAAACAGTGAATTTTTCGTTCATTGTAATTAATTTTTTTTTAACTTAAGTGGGTTGTAGATATATTTTTAGGTAATTAACCGCTTATAAAGTGTATTATGTTTTTTAATTCAAAATAATATTCATAAAAATTTAGTCAAAATTTTTGGAAAAAATTACTCGTTGAAACACGAAATTAATTAATTAAATTAAGTTATGTAATATTTGTTTGCACTTAAAAATATTTAAGTATAACAAAATTTAAATAAAAAAACTGGAATCTTAAGGTGTTTTAAAAATAAAGTTCTTGAAACTATTTTTTTGTAATAACTTATATTATGCCATTGTTACTAGTGTTTTGTCAAATCCCTAGGCAATTTGAATAAATTGAAGGTGGAATCATGGAAAACATTTCATAATGCATATTTTTATTAAGGCGTTTTGTAACAATACGTGGGTTAAATAAAAAATAAATAAATTTTCAAGTCAACGTTTAGGTATCTAAAAAGTAATTTAATTCACCTACACATTTCGACCTATTAAAAGTTTTCCAATAAAAAATTACTGACCCTAATAAATTTTTTTAAGTTAAGTTTAAGCAAAGCTTTCACTGCATTATCTATGAGAACTTTTGCTTTAACCGTTATTTAATGTAAAAATCATTTTTTTGATTTTGATCAAAATACATACATAGAAATATTTTTCTTAACTGGTGTTCAACATTTATTCCTTGAAATTCGTTTCCACTTTCCAAAAGTTGCCAAATGATTACATTTTGCAGGTCAAGTGAGTTTGGGCGCATGCTTTTTAACTGGGAGTTTGACGAAACTCCCCACTTATTGTCAGTTAGAACTCAAAAGTATTAGTGCGTAAAGGTTGGACACCGTTCGGAGAGCTACAATATAATTTAAGTTATTTAGGTATAAAATTATGTTTCTTTGCCCTGATTTCCACTGTTATAAACATTAAAATTACCTTTGCAGGCCGTAGAAATGAATTCAGAAGACGATTTTGTGGATAAAATCGAGTTTAATCGATATATGAAGACCATGATTCAGAAACGTGGTCGAATGGACAAACCCATTTGGACCAAAAAAAGAATCCAAGAAACAATTAAAATAGTAGAACGATACAAATTAGCTCCCGAATTAAAAATTGCAAGAACCACCAATCAATATTACTATGCGA
This sequence comes from Sisyra nigra, assembly GCA_958496155.1. NCBI lineage: Eukaryota > Metazoa > Arthropoda > Insecta > Neuroptera > Sisyridae > Sisyra > Sisyra nigra. The sequence continues at coordinate 30,324,184 of OY292316.1, read as the reverse complement.
AAAAGTATGATGTTATTTATTTAGGAAACAAAAAGGGTTTGATATCATTGAAGAAATCGCTTTCTGGCGAAACGGTGGAAATCGTACCTGCAGAGGAATATTACAATATTCTCACTAACGTTCATAAAACGTCAGGCCATGGCGGTAGGGACAAAATTAAACGAATACTCAAGAACAAATATTTCATACCTGTTCCAATTATAACAACATTTTTGAAACAATGTAAGGTATGCCAATCAAAAAAGGTCTCTCCCAAAAAGCAAATTTCGGTTCATCAAACTGCTGAATCAAACATTTTTAAGAAAAATGTTCCTAACGAGTTCCAACATCGAGGTCAAGTAGGTTTTATCGATCTACAAAAAACACCTGATGGCCCTTACAAATGGCTCTTGTACTACGAAGACTGCAAGTCTAAATTTTGTTTTTTAAGACCATTAACGACAATACGAGTATCAGAAATAGCTAAAGAACTTTTGAAAATTTTTCTAGAAATTGGTTTCCCTATAATTCTTCAAAGTAAAACAGGCCGTGAATTTACAGCTGCAATTATAGAAGAGATAGCATCCATTTGGCCATCCAGCAAAATTGTAAATGGTAAACCACAAATGGCCATCGCCAACGATTCAAACGGCCAAAGCGTGGAAGAAAAGCTGCGTGCTTGGCTTGCTGACAACAATACGACAAATTGGTCGTTTGCTTGTTCTATTATCCAATTTCAGAAAAATTCTTCCATTGATTCTGTCCTTAAAAAAACGCCATTTCAAGCACTATTTGGCGTGGAGCCTCTGACAGGATTGCAAACACTTGACATTCCGACTGATTTATTAAATAATATTGTGACTGAGGAAGATTTAGAAGCCGCGATTTGTGTAAACTCGGTGGAGTCGTTCGAAACGGTAAAAGATGTTAAAATGGAGGAAGAATTCGCAATCTTTTCATCAGATAGCTCGCAGGAAATTAAGCCATCGACCAGTGAACTTCATTTGCAAGAAATTCTGGTTGATTCAACTTCGACCAACTCTTCACCGAATATTTAAAAGTTGCCAATTTTTAATTACAAATCGAGTATCCTGTGTTCCTATTTATTACTACTGTTATATTTTACAAATATTTTTAATAATTTTTTTTATAATTTTTTTTATAATTATCGCAATTTAATAAAATACGCAAACAATTAAGCTGTTGTTTCTATTAACTATCATGTTAAAAAGTTCTTTTCTTGATTTCAGATATTTTGTGGTTTTACTTTTTACTGACTACACATGGATAATTAATATATTTATTAGGAGTAATAGTTTTGGTTATATCGCATTAAATTTAATACAAATACCAATTATTTATTATCGGTAACAAAAGTATTCGTTTAACGATGATGATTATTTTTTTTTTGTTTATAAAACATGTTAAGTACCTAGATTCATCAACTCAAGTACCAGGACATTTTATGAAATGGATTGAGGATAATATTTGGACTTGATTTAATATCAAATTTAAGCCCAGTAGCTTGAAAATCATGTCCAGTAGTTTAAAATGAAAAACAGTTAAGTAATGAATCTAGAGATTTACTACTTGAGTACTTGATTAGATTTTATAGCGACTTGATTTGATTTTTAAGCTATTTCACCTAAACTTGACATGAAGTCAAATCAATTATGAATATCTAGATGTCAAATTATCCACGCATTGGCTTCACAAGTCAAAATATCAGGCACAATTCGTTTACAAAATTAATGACCAACTACACTTGACTTAATCAATCTCTAGATTACAAGTAGATATACTTAGTATCTATATTTAAAATTTAGAAATGTTTGAAAAGAAGAAAAAACCGTTTAAATTCTTCTTATAAAACCAATACGATGAAATGCAGCATTTTTGTCTGTGTATGTCCAAAAATTAATTCTTCTAATGCCGTTGATATCAGCCTGAACTTTTCAGGCTTTTTGACTTAAATTTGATTTGAAACCAAGTCAAAGATAAAAACTTAAATATCAAATCAAGTCTAGCATTAACTTCACAAGTTATTACATTTACAAGCCAAAATATCAAGCACAATTCATTAAAAGAAATTTCCAACTACTTGACTTGATGAATCCCATAAATACCCTGACACCGAAATACAAAAATTAATTTTCTCTATAATAGAAAACATTTTTTTTCAAGTTTTAGTTAAATGTCTGATAGTAAAATTCCGAACTGTCTCGATATAACGATACTTGAATTGACCACTAGTTAGAAGTGCGTCTTGTTTGAAAGAGTACTATTTTTTTTAGTTATATCTGGTAGAAGGTCATAAATAAAAAATTACAAGGTCACTTAGTGGCGTGGTTGACTAGAGAGTTTCCCTATACGCCAGTGGTCCTGGGTTCGAATCCCAATGAAAGCCTAAGATTTTTTTCATGGGTTTTCGGATTCAATGGTCGCTAATGACCATAGCAGTTGATGTGAAATTAAATAAACCAACAAAAAAAATTATACTTTGAAAAGATGTTGTACCTGAAAGTGCTAAGATATCAATTAGAACAAGATCTCAAATAAAAACCAAGGATTAAATTTTAGAATTGTTTTGATTTAAATACTATTTAATAGGAGGCCTTAACTAGTTACAACGTACCGCTAAAAGAATAGTAAAATTTTATTTCACTTATAATCAAAAACAAAATTGATTACGTATAAGCAGTAGTTTTGGATAAAACTTCATGGCCTTTACAATAAGATAGCTTTTCTCTTTGATATAAGACAGATAGTGTTAGTGATTTCTCTTATAGATCAAGTACATTTCCGGCTTTTTTTGTCACTGAGTAACCATTTTATAAAGTACCGCTGTAATAACACGTCTTCGAGTTTCATTAACAGACGATTTTCACTATCAGACTACAACGACTTGTACAACTTTAAAATTAATTCATTAAAATTCCCTTCGAAAGCAAATAAAGCAAAAAAGAAGCAATTCAGTAAAAACGTGCAATAAATCATAAGAACAACTGCCAGACTAAACCGTAAAAGAATTATTTGAAATATCTTTCATGACCCAGTTATACATACGTATAATAATATAATATAATCATTACGTTTAGTTAACATCTCAAAGAGAAATATAATTACGATTATAGTCATACAAGTTTAACCATCTAAGTACAAATGGCGTTGGAATTACCGTAATGTTACTGAATGTTCTCTTACATTTATTGTCTCGTATTTTAATGTCACTTCTAAAAGCATTCATCAAAAGTTCTCTTTCATTCATTATTTTCTGTTGTTTTTCGTTTTATTCAAATAGAAATGTTGCAGACATGTAAGTGAAAATATTTGGCAAAAATCGATTTGCAATTCAACACGAAGCCCATGAAATGCAATTAAAAGTGTCTATTTTTAATAACGATTATGTAACTAAACATTTGCATCAGAATGGTCTATTATTAAACCGTTAAGTATTTCGTGACAAAATATAATGAAATACATTTTTCTGTTATAATTTTAACAATTTAATACACGGTAATGTTGCATTTCTTGATGGTTACATTGTGAAGTATAGAAAATATTGAAGAAAAAATATTAATCGATGACGCAGTAATGAAATTATAATCCTCTGTTTCATTAATAAGATATAAAGACACGATACAAGTTCGATGTGAATGCCCGACTTTATTGATTTTTAGTCCTTAGGACACAGTTCGCCATAGAGAAATTTACTGCATTTAATATCAAATATTAAAGTATGTTCGCGACTAAATTTTTCATCGTTACTTTTTAAATGTGTTTCGCTTTCAAGATATTATTTATTAATATGATATTTAAAGGCGATTTTTTTTAACTAAAAAATGATTAAGTGCGTGTCGGATCACATGCCTGCAGAGTTTCGTTAAGGGATGGAATTTCATGATTAAAATTTATTTAAATTTTGTGAAAAACGTTTCGTCGTACGATCTAAGCAAGTCTATTTAATGAATACCATGTTTTTAAATAATTGTATTTGAAATTCTCTTATAATATTTTTTAATGTTTCTATTAAGAGTGGGCTAGTGCCACATATTTACAATAGAAAGTACAGTTGCAGCTTGAACTTACCAGATAATAAACTTCCATATAATTATTAAAAACTAAATAAGAAACATATTTTGTTAAAGTTAGTTTTTTGAAAAGTATTTTTATGTTTTATATCCTTAATTTTGCAGAATTATCAATCGCACTGTTTAAAATTAGAGGGGGTAGAATATCACAAAGAATATCACAGAAATTATTGATTCAAATGTAAAAATTATTTGTAAACAGTTAAATAATTTTTGAAAACCAAAGATACCTAAACACTTGTAGGAGCATTAGTTAATTAATTAATTTTTTTGACCCTTGGAATGGGCGAGCTGCTATCCCTAATTATTGTAGCTTTATTCAACTTTTTTTAGCGAGTTATAACAGGCATTTACGTTTGAAATCCCACTTTCATAGTGTTTCTAGTTTTAAAGTAAAATAGCTGATACACAGAGTTTCATGTTTAACAGAATTCTTATCTACATAAACAAAATTATAGCAAAAAAGCATTTACTTATTTTTAAAACTGTTGAATATATGTATTTTAATCGATTTTTTATGTTATTTGAACGTTTTTGCAAAAGTAAAAATTAATCCGAAATTTTGAGTCAATAAAAAGTAGATAATATTTTAATACTGGAAATAAAAATGACCATATGAATGTCAGAGGTGTAAAAGATAGCGTAATTTACACAAGAATACAAATTATACACATATATTTCAACTTACTTAGCTTAAATTTCGTTTAAAATAAAGTTAATTTTAAGTCAGATGTTAATATGTAAATATTAAGTAAAAATCATAGAATTTTCAAGTTATAACATTTCAAAGCTAAAATGTTAAGCTCAACTGATTGTACAAAATGTTCAGCCACTGACTTGATGAATCCTCACACTTATTAAATACATCTGTAAACTTGACATTGGTTAAATATGTGTTGATAAGGATACCAAAGAACGCATTCGAGTTTCATGAGTTTTTAACAGGGGGTTCAAAAGAAAAAACAATTTTTCGTCTCAAGTCTCAAACAAAAAGAACAGTATAAAAATTAAATTAGAACAATAAAAGTCTGTATCACTAATACAAATTATTATTTCTACTTCGGTCCATTGTAAATATAAACGAAAGGGATTTTTTGATAAATTTTGAATGGTTTTTGTCGTGAATCCCTTGCAATTTACCTATTATGAAATTTGCTAAATCTATGAACCTTCAAAATTATTATTGCTATAGTAGTTTGTAATTGGAATGTTAAGGAGCTCCATATCCGTAACCGAAACTATCTTATAATCTAATATTTGTAACCGGAGCTATCCAAAACTTACGGTTAATCTCAAATAATTTCATATCCGAAACTGATATAGCATTATTTCTATATCCGTATCAGTATCCATATCTAAAATTTCATATCCATAAACTAACATAAACAAAACTTCGTAGTACGTTGTGTTAGTACAAATTTATTTGAGTCGTTAATTAATAAAACCAAAAATACTTTATTTCTATTTTTACAAGAACATTTTATTACTAGGCCCAATTAAAAGTTTTAATCTTATACATATAACTCCAAGTGTGAGGCCTCTGAATTAAACACGCGTTTACAATGAAAAAATACTACACAAAGCATTTCAACTTATATAAAAAACAGATTGTTAGATTTTTTTCTCTTCTCGTAAAAAAGCTCATTGGTATTCACTCAATTTATCGTACCTAATAATATCCAGCCACGTTCAAAATTCAGGGTCAAGCAAACCTTGTAGCCCTGTAAAAACACCTGATCAGAAACGCAAGTGGTTTCTCTCCACTATTCAGAGTGCAATTCTAAAATGTGTTTACGTAAGTCATTAACATCACTCTGTACGTTTCAAAGGTCGCCAAAGAACTATCGAAAATTTTTATTGAAACTCGCTTTCCGCATTGTTCAAAGCGACACAGGCCGTGAATTTGCAGCTGCCATTATGGCAGCACCTCAACCTGACCTTCAAGCGAAGTTGTATAAATGGCAAACCACAAGCTACTGGCAAGCCAGGATCTAGTCAAAAAAGATGTAAGAAATGTCAAGCGTTTGACTTTAATGAAAATGTTTTCACAAACTGGTCTTTTTGGTGATGCATTTATCCAGTTTCAGAAAAATTCTGTTATTAATTAAACCGCAATGAAAACGCTTATGGAAGCTCTACAAACTAAATAACCTAAATAAGGCTTCAGTTATTTCGCATTCCAGCTTATGTTACTAGAGAAGATTTAAAGCATAAAAATATCATAAGCAGTTCAATGAAAAATGAAATGACAAGAAATGAGATTGTTAATATTTATGTAAATCTAACCAGTAGCAGAGCGTTAGAGGGGAAAGAGGGGGCCTTAGATTAGAGCAATTAACTAATATTTTCTGCGATCGATAGCAATTAGTTAAAAATGCTTTAAAAGCTTGCGTTCCACTTCTTGGTAACAACGTTTGAAATAATTATAAACCACTTTATAATGCCAATTAGAACTTCAACAGTTTCAAAGTTATTGTAGCAACAAAACAGCATCCCATAAAGGAGATGAGTGTTAAAAATTTCAAAATGTTATAGTTTAGAAAAAAGTTTTATTTGGGTATTAATTTGAAACAGCGGCATAGTATTCCAGGTTATGGGCAACTTATGTTTAGTTGCAAAAATAAAAGGCGGCAAATTCGCCACGGGTGTTATAATTTTAAGCTATTGAATCTAACGCATTGAAAGAAAATCACATTGATTGAACTAATACATCAACAATTTTGTCTAATTTTAATATCTATATGTAATGATTGACTTATTATACACAGATCCATTTATTTTCTACATTAAAACATAAATATGGTATCACTCGACGATAATACATATAAATTGATATGTAGTCCGTATATTATTTTGTAAAATTATATTTACAATTACTTAAATAATTCATATTTATTAAAGTTAATCACTATATCCATACAATGTTCAATATTCTGATTTGTTGATTAAGAATTATTAGCAAGAGAAAATTAAATCGAATTACAGATGTATCCAGAATATGATATATTTTCTAATTTCGATCAAATTGTTGTTTAATTGATAATCATGGGGAATTGATTCAATAGGACGATATTAGCTTGTTGACAAGGTAATAAATGATGTTGATAGCATTAAAAAAGATGAGATAATGCCTTGTAGTTAAATACTCAAAAGTCGAAATGCTTTTATTTAAAAATAGAAAAGATAAAATTTTTCTTTGTAGACCGTGTTATTTGGACGAGTTTCAAAGAGCTACAATTTTAAGTCTCGCAAAGCATTGATGAGCATTTTCAAAAACTTAACGGCGCCTATTGAGTATTTTAAAACCAGTAAAATACATTGTATGGATTTTGAACACAATTTTATGAACATAGTTTGCTAAAACGACCTTTTGGCTGACTTTTCTTATAGTAATGTCCATTTTTTAATGAAAAATAATATAAAAGAAGATTGAATTGTTAGTCAAGTATTTGCATTCTAATATATATGATTACCATAATGTATAGATAATTAAAGTAAAAAATATTTATGTAACAATAAAAAATTTGGTAACATTGGTACAAATTTATCAAGTCAAGTATTTGAACCATTTATACAATGAAATGAGCCAAAGAAATTTGAAATTCAATGCTTGACTTGCCATATGACATTGAAAGCCATGATGTTAAGCCAAATTTAAGCCATGTAAATAAAAACAAATCAAATCGCTTATAAATTAAGTCAAGTAGTGAATCTCGAACAATTTAACATCTTATTAAAAATTAATTACTTCAAAATATTCGCTCTTAACTACCTTAAAATGATTAGAAAGTTTTAAAATAAATATCTGATACAAAAATAAGACTAAGATACTCAACCGAATCAAGAAAATTTTAAAATCTACTCCTAACTAAATATTTACAAGAGTGGTTTGAAGAATACAATTTTTTTAAATCTTAGTTTCGTTCCATCAAAATATAACTACATATATAGGTATAGAAAAGGCGTTTGAAACATTTCGAATTTAGGCTAAATTTTGATCAATGGATGATTCATTTTTTTGGACTTATCCCATGTACCGTTGATAAGATAGGAAGTTGGATTTGTGATTGTAAATATTGATAATCACACTCAAATAATAATTGAAATTAGGTTTTCTTAACAATAGTTTGCATAGTTGAAGTATAGGATATCTGAGATGTATGAGCTGTATTTACACTTATCATTTTTTTTGTCCTGAGGAGAAAATTAAGCTACCAATATTATAAAATATCTTACTGTAGTGACAAGTAGTATCAACATAATTTAAGTGACGCTGACTGGGTCTTATTTTGCACGTCTTAAATCCAGAAGATGAGAGAACAATGGAAGAAATGCCCCTGTTAATGACATTTTGTTGGCAGCTCTTAAAGCTCCTCATGTCAAATGTAGGGAGAACCTAAAGTGTTAGGTCCCTGTTCCAATATTTCTGATTATGTACGTGCGTACTATGCATCAATATTCCGTACATATACAATTTTGTTTTTGTAAATTAAAAGGTCCACACGATATGTAAGAATTCTAACATTAAGTTTTTGAGGGTCCGTTATGGTAAAAAGGTTGAAAACCACTGACCTACTGGTATACTAGTACCTATGTTTGTGAATGCATTATATGTTAAAGTTAATGCATCAATCATGTTCATGCATTGATATACACTTATCCCTCGATTTACGCGGTACCAATTTTATGCGGTTTCACTTTTACGCGGTACGGAAAAAATCACATTTAAAAAAAATCAAACATATTTTGATATATAGGATTAGTAAATAAAGAAATCAAAAAGTCAACATTAAATGCTTGTTGGAGAGCAGTATGGCTAGAAGTAGTTGAATCTGATCATATAATTCCAGCGAGAGGTGAAACATTTAACAACATTTTAACTATAACAAAAGCGTTGGGACAAGGGTTGGAGAATTTGGAATTCAGTGACATCGATGAATTGTTTGTAAATAATGAAATAGACGAAGAAGAATTGATTTATATGGTGTCCACCAACGAAAAAGAAAAGTCTCGATTTAAGCGTTTTCTCTGAGAACGTATCTATCGCGTAAATGGAGGGATGAGTGTATTATATATCCTTAAAATGTTTTTAATTTTTCACGTAACTGCCTCAATAGCTAGTAAAAAATCTCTAACTAAATAAAACTTTTGTTAGATTAATCAATAAAATCTCTAATGAATCATCAATGAACGGTATAATCATGATCTTTGACCATCGGTCTAAGAAGAAAACTATAACATTTAAATTCAGCAAACATAGGTAGTATTTTATTTTGGTAATTTTAACTTCTCTGAAAAAAATCAGTCGTGTAATTCAAATAGTTATAAAGATAATGAAGAAGGGTTGGAAAGAGCACGAATAGGTTCGTGCACGTTTAGATTATCCATAAGCAATCTATCCAAAAATAGGTGTAATTTACTAGACGCAAAAATTGAGGGTTTCTCGCAAATTTAAAGTTGAAAAACATTGACTCTATAAAGTGAATGACTGTTATATGAAAATACTGAAACTTTATTCCAGTTTCAAATAACGTCAGAACATTTATAATAATAATACGATACAATGTCGAGCCATTTGATATAGTAACAATATGCTATTATTTAATCGAAACTTTGTTTAAAAAACTCACGTCAAAGAACGTATAAATTAATACAATGTTGTACATTTTGATTGTAACATAGGTACATAGTGAAACAAAAAACTTTTATCGATATATTTTATTTCTCATATAACTTTACAATAGTTAACCATACTATAGTTACAACCAACATAATTGATTAATTAATGGAAAATCAAACACAAAATTGTAGTGGGAAAAGTAAAATGTAAAGAGAAACTTTGAAATGTGAGGATGATGAATGAATGTTATTTGTGATTTTTGCTTTTAATTAACTTATATACAAGCAGGCCGGAATTGTCCATAAAGTAGATCGGGCAAATCCCCGATGGGCCGATCTGGCCCAAGGGTCTGTAAACCCACCATTAGATCGCGAAAAAAAACTTTTTTACTAGTGGCTACCCGTGACGTCAACCACATAAAATTTATCAAAATAAATAAACACTAACAGAAAAATAAAAACGTTAGGTGTAAAGATTAAGTCAATAGAAGTTAGACGTGTAAGACACGAGACTCCGAGTGGAATGTTATAAGACTATTATATGTATAAGAATAATTTTAACCGTGGTTTTTCAACCCTTCCGAGTTTTCCATCATCAACTCTTGGCATTCACGTTCATATATATACATCTTATATTCGACATCACTTATATAAATTGTTCCTAGATCATTCTTTCTCTCGTTTTCTTTCTCCTCCCATTGTCGTTTTTTCTCTCTTCTCTCTAATCGCAAGTGAACTTTAGAGTATTTATCGATTTATTATTTATTTATGTTATACTATTTGAAGAATATTTTATTTATTAAACATACACCGCAATATACTCTGGTAAAGAAATATTATAATATTCTTTAAAGATTTTGCCTTTTTCTACACAGTTTCGTCAATTTTTGTAAAATTGTTTTTTCACAGTGAATTTTTTTTAGTTCGATATTTCTATTTTTCCGTAAGAACCCACACGGAAAAAAAATAGTAGTGTAAGATTTACAACACTAAACTTGCAATATTTTTACTGCACTTTGTGTTCACTATAACCGCAAATGTAACATTAGATAACACACTGTGTTGTATTCAGCTCTAACGTATAGTATTTTTAACTACCATAGTGTAGAAAATATATGTAGCTGTTACAACTGCTGAGTGTTGTAAAAATTAACAAATTTTGTCGTTTCCGCATGCGGTGCAACAATATATGTGCGTACAACATAACCAATAATTTTGTCAAATAAATGCAATTGTCAAAAATTCAACTACATTTTTACTAATTCGTGTTGTTAATAATACTACAGTTTTTTAATTACACTTGACTGGTAAACGTTACCACACGTGGTGTCATCCTATATAATACTAGTTAATGTAGTAAAATTAACAAGGAATTTTGTTAAAACTACAACACATTTTTTCCGTGCATGTTAAAATTTGACTTCTGGGGTGTGATTTCTTTAAATTATATCTTAGTTCAGAATTTCAACAACTCTCAAAAATTAAGAATCAACGTTATTATTGATTTTTTTCTTAATTTTCATTAAAATTTGTACTTTACTAGGTTTAGTAAGTTTTAAGTTTAGTTTTAACAACCGTAGATGATCGAATTAAAAAACTGGAAACGCGTGGGTTCTTACAATTGAATAAAAATTCATAATTCCAAAAATAGAACATTAATTGATGAATTGCAAGTCTAGGACTCATATAAAAGTTTCCACTTTTTCTTTGAGTTATTGGGAAGTTAATTTTCGCAAAATTCTGCTTTAGTTAAAGCCACAGTCCTCGCAGTAATCAATCAGAAAAAAGAGATTGAATACTGGACAATAGTGACATTTTGAGTGGACATTTTCCCTGCATCAACAACTGAATTCTGAACCTTTGAAGTACTTTATCTTAAAGATATTAAGAATTATACGGTAGAGAAAGATGTTTTAATTAATTAAGATAGCAATAACTTGGCAATCAATTAACTGGGCAAAAATAGTGCGACCTTTTTCGAAAGATATTAAACACTAATTGTTAAAGAAGTGTTCAAATACAATGCTTCAATGATTTAGGTATATATATATATATACAAATGTTATGTATTATAATGTGTATTATATAATTAAAATAAGGTTTTTGTGGAAAGTAACGGGTTTTAGGCTCCAGTCCGGGCCTGCAAACGAGTATAAGTATACATTGTACGAAAACAACATCTAAAAATAACGGAGAAAATCAAACACGATTTTCCACAACTCATCCCTGAAAATTGGTCGAAGACGAAATAAAAAAGCGTTCACATGGCAATGAGAAATGAGAAATTTATATACTTCAAAACCAAAACTCGAAACTTCTTGCACGGGCGAGATAACTTGAGAGAAGTTTTAGCAGATCGATTGTGCGCTAGCGTAGGAAAACAATATCAAGGTCGAATCGAATAAATTGCCCCATGCGAACAAGAAAACATCTCAGCAGCATCTCGCTCTCGTAACATTTTCATCTTAATTAAATCGCCGTTTTTCGGTTGTTATTTCAAATAAATTCGAACACAGCCGAATAATTACTTCTACATCTTTTTATCTGTGTCAAATTAAACTCTTTTTACCAACAAACTAATTACGAGCAACTCATAAAACTATTTCACACATTTTTTCAATTTCAATCCCAAAATGTTTTCTTGAAATATATTTGGATGTTAGTATGTTTATTATTTAGCATGTAACATTTAAATAAATAAACGTAATCTGTCTGTATTTGGTGAGAAAAATTTGTTTTATTAAGCAAAGAGATTAAGAACTTTAATGTTGCTTATTAGCTTTATTTATAGATGTTATACTAGTTGATACCTGCCAGCTTCACTGAGTGTACCTAAATTAAGTTTTGAAAATAGGAACTACCTCTTCCCCTTGGGCTATTAATGTTTTTAAATTGATGATGGGCTCTCATAGAACAATCTATTAGAAAACACAACATTTTATGTTTTCATATTGTTACGAACAAAGAGGAGACAATGAACAGCGACGGAAAATAATGAAACATTCTAGATTGTTTTATGGAAATTCTAACAATTGATATTTGAACTTTTCATTATTGACAGCCAACAATTTTGGAAGTTTGGGCCCATCCAAATATTACGTCGCAGAAATGTTATGATTTTTTTACTCTTCCTCTCCTCACTCGTGTCTTGAATTTTTTTAGACTCCCTTCTTTCTAGTGTTACGTCCAAAACATGTATTTTGGAGTTTTACATCTATAAATGGTTAAATTAATTCAGCCGTCATTTTGACATCTATTCAATCACGAAGTTTATGACTCCTTTTGCCCCTTATTACACCACGTTGCATTTTGTTGACCCCCCCCCCCCCTATCCTGCGATGTAAATAACGGATTGCCTTTTTTTATAAGGTCGGCAATCGAACTTTTTCGAATGTTCGAAAAACTTCGGTTTACCTTTATATTAAGCAACTGACTACGCAGCATTGAGTCATTCTAAGTAATTATTCAAGTAATTAACGCTGTGAATACAAGTGATTTAGGTAATAGTGATATGAGCGATTTGAAAAGTGATTGATGTAAAGTTTATTAAACGTATTGTAAAATGTTCATTGAATAAATCAACCCTTAACGAGAAGCTCAATACAGGTTTGAAAATTCCGTTACATTATGTTTTCCTATCTGGACTATGGTTTTCTGTCTTTATAGTTTATACCTATATATTTACACAAATAAGATTTTATTAAACATTTGAAATTTTATCAATTAATAACAAATTTTAAATTATTATTTAAATATGGAATTGATCTGTGTTTTAATTTAAATGGACAAAAAATCATCAGGCTTACATATCCCTTTGCTTTGTTTGAAAAAAGAATCTATTCCATTGTTCATTTTTTAATTCTTTTGTCTACGTTATTAAATGCTTTAAAACACATTAAATGCTTGTAATAAAATTTCGGATGTGCGTCATTAAAGCCCCTAAGCATACACGAAAAATTAGAAACACAAAACTACATGATATCAAAGCGAATATAAAGAAAAATATTTTTAACAAATCTAATCTTTCTCATAAAATCAACTGTAATTAATATTTTTATAGTTTTTTTCAAGTACTCATTGATATTCAAATCCTTTTTTAAAGAGTACAAACAACGAAATTTAAAAAATAGCTTTGATTTAAAATTTTGTGGTTTTCAAAGCGATTAATACATTTTTTGAAAAAGTAGTAATATAACGAAGATTAGAGACTGAAAAAACATTACAAGGTCTTATAAAATTTATTGTTTCCGATCTTTTATTTTTGTGAAATAAGCGACCCGTTTATTAATCGCATTTTCAAAATGTTTTCCGCTGTAAAAAGCCTTTTGCATTAAGTTGATTTTAATTAAATATTTTATGGTTGAATTTAAATCTGTAAAAATGTTATATATATACTGGTACGATTACTACACGTGCAAATTTAATATACGACAGATTTATCCATTAACAGCCGACGTAAGTACATATTTTCCGAAGGAAATTAAAGAAAAATTAACTTTCATATTCCCATGTAATATAATTTTGTACAAATTTAACGCACCGAATCTATATATATAAAAATCAAATTTTTATTTGACAGCCACGAAGTCGTAATTTCTGAACGAAATTTCCAACTCAGAAACTTATCGTGCATAAAACTCCTCCTGCACTACCCATAAATTAGTTGAAGAACTTTTTTTTGTATAATACTAAACTCAGCTGGTACAATATAATTTAGCACATACAGAAAACTCCCTATCGACCCCAGTTTTTACCCTCAAAATATAAATTTGATGCAGTTCACTTCTCATATTTCATATTAAAAATATTATTCTTCATATCATTATCACTCGGTAATATGAATCGCTATAAAGTATTACTCGATATAAAGCTAACTATGTTGTATCAAGTTGCGTTCATCTAAAAAATAGTTCATGTTAATTAAAAAGTAGATAGATAACGGGAATCTCGTATCTTCAGCGAAATAAAATCGGAAATTCTCGGTCCGTGTTTTATTTTGTGTCGGTCCTGAAACGAGTCTTTAACGACATTAAAATCAATCTAAATTTTGAGTACAGCGAATTGCAATAGTAATCTATAGCAATTTTGTAAGCATTTAATGTGTTTTCAATCATTTAATATAGCAGAGAAAAGAATTAAAAATGAGCTATAGAATATATTCAACCTAGGTATATTCAATACAGTAATAGCCCGAAGGAAGGAGTCAGTTCCGATTTCCAGAACTTATTATTCAATATTTCAAGAAAATATTGATTAAACTTTAGTTTTGATACTCCCCTAAGGTTTTAATAAAAAAAATAAGTGGTCCATCTAATCCGGATAAGCTTCTATAAGATGGAAGATCCCGAAAAATCTTAAACTCATAATAAAAAATGAAACTGGCATAAGATCATTTCTTATAAGTACCTTCCTGCATTATTGAGAAGTTATTTTGTCTTAAATATTCTTTCTTGAAGGGGGTTTTCTTTGGATTAAATTTACAGTGACCAAGATTCCAAGATCACTTTTTTATTTCAAATATCACATATATTTCCTTTATAGTAAAAATATCATAACAAAAACTTCGGCGTTTTTTTCCGTTATTGTTCGGTAGTGTCCAAAATGATACAAGACGTATTTCAAATGTTATCAGTTTAACGAAACCAGCATCGACTAATAAATCCTTTTCAATCGAAGATAATCGTTTAATTTGTACGTTTTTATTTCGTTTAAGATAGTATTTTTAAAAATAGGTTCATTCAAGAAAACGTTGTTACTTATAATATTAACTAATGGAAAGTTTCCATGTTTTAATTCCTCGAATAGGTTTTAAAAGAATCTCGGAAAATTAAAGTTCTATGAAGGAAAAGAAAAGGTGAACCATATAGTCATTACGTGATCCATACGCAGATAATAAAATTTAGAGGTTTCACATCTGTCAGACGTTTCATGTCGAATTATGCGTTTTTTATTGGACAGGTGAGTAATTTTGAGATTAGATTTTCATTATGTAAGTACCTATATTCTATATACATATACAACCTATATGTTAAAAATCACTATTAAAACATTTTCAGGTCTATTCCGTAAGACGTGGTGTCACTTGTCAAGTGATACGACAATTGTCACTTCAAGACAACTTTCAATCTCTATACAAATCTCCATTTCTCGTTTCAAACTAAAATTACCGATGATAATGATATTACATTAAAGAACCCAATAAGAAACGAGCGTCGTTGCATACACGACATTCGTCATGAGGCGAATTTGAACGGTCGGTTCACTTGACAAGTGACACGTCTTACGGAATAAGCCCGATAATGTATAGTAAGATAATGTTTGGCATTTACCTTAAGAATGCTATAATGCTAGTTTAGTTACAATTAAGAATATACGCGTAGCATATTTTACTAATTACCTATATCTACTATTGATTTATTTTTTTTAATTTAATATGAAATAATCAGAGGCGGATTATTTTCAATGTGAACATGAAATAACAAATAACCCGTTCAGTGCACATACCGATTAACTCCACTTTTTTAACTTTTACAAATTTGCATATCAAAACACTTGGTTGACTTCTAACTTTATATATCCGAAAAAAAATTCTAATAATAAATAATAACAGCTCTAAATGACAAGTTGCTTTTCTATAAGAGACAATGTATTTTAGAAGTCTATTTTATCAATTTACTCAACTTATTGCATTACGGAGTTAATCGCTGTGTGCACTGAACGTGGCTCATATATAGATTTTAGCATAAGAGAGATGTTTATTACTTCTTCATAACCTAACTTCTGAACCGTTCACGATTAAAGTTGTTATTTTCATAAATAGCATATTCCTTAGAAAATGATTGAGCTGGAAGGTTAAGGCGGTCAAAACTCCTAGTTCTGGCTATGATAGCACGAATTACATATCATAATTAAGATAAGCCTATTTAATATAATTGAAAAACAAATCGTAAATTCGAAAACAACAAATTTCATTTTAAACCTTATAATTTTCGAAGAAAAAATTCATAAATGATATTAGATCTCTACATCTATAGGTAACATCGAGTTATTCATTTTAAAAATAACTATTTGATTGTTTAATTGTTGTATGTTTTACAATCTAAAAGTAGAGAACCAATTCTCGGTCAAGATTCTCGAGAATCTTCTTATTATTAGTTTAAAATTACTTTTCCCAAAAGAAATATGAGAACGTAGAAAAAAAAATACTCCTTGAGATGTTAAATGTGTGTGTACTTGTCAAAATTTCTAGCAGAATTAGTTGAAACGTTCAAATATAACACATAATATTATGAAGTTTCAAAACATTAGAGCGAAAATTAGATGTTGTGAAAAATTTGTGGCCGTGATATGGCAAAAATAGAAGGTGTGACAAATTTAATCAAATACTACGCTTAAATTTTTTCAAACAGTCAGCGATTACTGTGTAAGAAAACGGGTAATTGATTCGTGTTTACTTCTTTAATTGTTGATCGAATTTCTATGTCAAGTAATTTTAAAAAAATGACTTGGTTTTTTTAACGTTAAAACTTTCATCGAAAATATGATTGTAAAATAGCCGCTTGTTATAATCAATACATGTACAATCGTTTTTAGGTTTCATGTTTTGAGCGGTAAAAATTTATCGAATAGGAACAAAATTTACACAATTACCAACAATAACAACATAATATGGGAATACTGCATAGTGTTGATATTTCCACTCTTCTAGTGGAATTATAATGGTGTGATGGATAGTTTGATTTAATTTAAAAATCAATACCGAAAGGTTAATGAATTACTTATACTACATTTATGAAATTAGGTCATCATTAAAAAAATTGATTTGAAATTATTCCTTTTCCAAATGAACATATACAAGTGGAAATAAGAAAAAAAATCTTCAAGATAGATACATTAATAATATGATAAGATTTTCTTAGTTCAATAGTTTGGCCGCTAGAACGCATTGAAAAAAGATTTAAACTTCCTATTTTTGAAATATTCAAGTTTTTCGTTTGTAACTTAAAAGCTATGATATACATATACATATACAAAAGACCTAAAATGTGTTTAACCTTTATGAAATTCCTTTCAAATGCACACCTCAATGGCTTATTTTAGCATAGCCGTTTTCTAAATTTCTAAACGTTCAACTTTTAAATTGTATCCTAATTTTCGGCCCGGCCAAATTTTATACTGAACATTTTTAATAAAAAAGGTAGTTGAACTTTTAAGATAGATAAGATTATTAAATAAGCTATTTAGTGGCCACATTGAATAATTCTGAAAATCAAAAAGTTGAGTAAATAGAAAAAAATGACTTCTAAAATATACTGTTACACAAAAGCTAAAAAAATTGTCATTTAAAGTTGTGTTTACGTCTTATTATTAGAGATTATTATTATATACAGTATTTTGACATGAACATTTTAAAAAGAAAATATGGAGTTAATCGATTCGTGCACTGAGTGGCTCAAACATAACTATGATCAAAATTAGTGTGTTCATAAGATTCATTGCTAAAAATCCGAATTGCTCCAATTTAGTTTTAAGGCCCGGCCAAATTTTATAATGAACATTTGAAATCAACACAAAAAAGGTAGTTGAAAGCAAGTAATTCTCCCATAAAAAAGCAAACAAAGCATCACTAATACAATTTGTACACATACACACGTGTACGGTACGCAACTATCATCCAATACATCACCAACACATTCTCATTAAATTGTGTGATTGGAGACGTTGACAAGGACGCAAGTAAATAACACAGTCTTCTCAGATACAGTGTTGCCATATCGACAATAACAACGGACAATCACTGGGCGTGAACATGTGGCAACTGTGTAAAAACCGATATTGAATATGTATACGGCAAAGAGGTTGTATATAGTAAAACGTGCGCATGGGTATATGTATTGTAACAGAAATGCCAGTGTATTTGTACGAACACAAACACCATCACGTCTCCATGGGTGTGTAAGGGGGATTTCCAACTTGGCAACGCTGAAATAGTCTGTAACATATTAAGCACGACCTAGCGAGTGTTGTTGCTCGTATTTCTCGCGTTCGATATTTTCACTTGCATTAAATTCGTTTTTCATTCTCCAATCCAGAGGAAAATTTTTTTCATATTAAAAACTTTCATGAAATATTTGTCTACAACAACCCAACATCTACACAGAGAAAAATTAAAACCATTCTAAAAATTTAATGATTTGGAAATAATTATACTTAATACATATATTCTGGCTTATTTCATATAAAAACACATAATTTCGACTATTCGTCATTTTCTTAATTCAATCGTTTTTGAAATTCAACAAATCTTTGAATAAAAAATTATTCACTAGATTATATAACCGAGCTCATGAAAATAATGATTATGAATGAGGATCTTTGTTTAATTGCGTTCGTATACCTAATATATTATACGTGAAAGAATAGTTTTAATTGTTATATTATTTAAATCTATCTGGGATTAATATTGTATTAATTACAATACTTCTACATGAGTAATTAACGGAGCAGCACGTTTACAATGAGAAAATGTGAGATTATTTTACAATTAAACTTGAACGAACATGAAAGTTCGCGTTATTGCAAAAAGTGTTTTGAATAGAACTAGAATTTTTTTTATTTCCTCTAACAGTATAACAGTACCGAGAATTCAAAAATTAATATCAACGAGCAGATTTTTTTAGTTAAGTTGGTATCATTTAAGTTTTTTAAGGTTAGGTTATAGACTTTTTTGTAAGCTTGGGCCGAAATAAACGGAAATTACATGCAAGATGTCTTAAAACTTAATACTGTACTGCATTTTAAAAGGAAATTAAAAAAGATAATTTTGGCGGTTATACTTCTAAAAATGTTGTTGGTGTTTACTAAGCGTGGTTTGAAAGTTTTATGAAACTTAAAATTTAACCTAGATAATATAGAAATAATTCACAATGTCAAAGGCGGGAATTTCAACAGATGCTCACAAATTGAGTTTATTATGTTTTAAAATTAGATTTTTTTCAAAATAACCTAATTTTTAACGTTCAACATAACTTATAAGATAAAGTATGCACAAATGTTTCGATAAGTTTTGATCAGCAAAAGTTGATTTAAGGTCTCGAAACATAATATTTGAGATTCGTCATTGACGAAAATTTTGAACAAAAAATTAAAAAGATTTTTTTGTGAAACATTTTTTAAAAAGACGATTTTTTTTTTATTATTTCCTAATATATTAGTCACGAAGAACCAAGGCCTTCTATTAGTCGAATCGCTCATCTTCAAGGGAGACTACAATTTTTTTTTGCTTTTGTTCTTTGGAATATCTCCTTATGGGAGAGTGTTAGAATAAAAATAGGAAAGTTACGAGTTCTGAAAAGTTGGCTGCCTTTGAAATGTAATGAATTATGTATAGAAAATTTCCTGAATTTTTATTACATTTACAGGAAATGGTGGTAGGTAACCGGAAAATTTCAGCAGGTTATTTAAAATATTACTAATAATAAGACATTTCCAAAAAAGCATGTTTTTAACATCATATGAAGAAAAATTTTCCAATTTGGAAACTACCGATTTTTGGTACTTATTTAATACCTGTAGCATATTAAGGTAATAATTAACTTCAAAAATGCTAGCTATAAAGTAAACAAATTCATTACAAAGTAACATTTACAGAATCTTCTTAAGGATGTAAATCAATGATTATAAAAAAACGAAAAGTCACTATAATTTTTCTTAATTGATCCTGAATATACAGTTAAAATTTTAAAATGGACTTACTCGTCCAAAAATTATAACAATTTAAGAATCCTAAATTTTAACGTATGTTCTTATGAAAATTTCCCCACTTAATGGATTCAATTTATTATTTAAACTGATATGAAAAGATGGGAAATGTTTCAAATTTTCAAGTCATAACATTTGTATAGTATGAAACAATTTGACTTATATTAAACGGGTGATGAGAAAAAAATTAAAAACAAACCGAAAACCTGATTGTATTGGTTAATATAGAGTATAACTTGAGGTATATTTACTGCCAAAAGTAAAGAGACTTTTCTTGTATTATCATTTTTTTCTATTTAAATCAAGATTACTGAATTTTATGCATTAGTTTTGAAATTTATTATGAAACTAATTATTTACTTAGTGGCAGACTTAAAAGAGTAGATATTCATGAATTATTTGAGTTCAGTACTTTTGCTCCCGATTGTATCTTCTATACATCCTTAAATATGTTTCGTTTGTTTAAACTGAATTAAATTCTAATTTAGTTAAAAAATCCGTTTTTATATCATACATTTTTAAGTAAAAACACTTTTGACTAATTTATAATCTGAATTATAATGAGATCATAAATTAAATTTTTTTTTTAATCCTTCCGCTGTGAAACTTGAGAAAATATATCAAAGGTATATAAATCAATTTTTCATTATTTGCAAATAAGTAAAAACATAAATCGTAATTTATATATTGCATAACCAAATATTTATTATAATAATATGTAGTGTGAAAGAGATGAAATTAAGTTTTAACAAGTATAAGTTTTATATTCCGTTTTTGATTATTCTTATATATATTTTAGTCCAAACGAAAAATTTAATACATACATATCTTTTAAGTGAATATAGTGGCACTATTTGACCTATGAAATAATAAAATGACTTATAAATAGCCTAAGAAATCATAATAGTAGACTTAGTTTATTTATTACAAAATTGATTGTTTTTCTGTCAAAAAATTGACCTCTCCACAAAATATAGAATTTTATCTTAGGGGTGGTTCATTAAATACATTTGCATACCAGAGGAGGGAGGAGGTCGCTTAGTGTGACAATGTGGGATGGGGGGTCTTAGAGAACATGACTTTTACAGTTCATCAAAGAATTCTTCCTTAATTTTTTTCTCCATATTTTAATTTTATTTTTCTGTCACGATACAAAATCATTCGTACTGAAGTCTAGCTTTTGTGATGTAATATTTATAGGGGTGTCGCAAAACGTGTGACGCACCCTAACGAGGAGGAGAGGGGGTCAAATTGGGAGAAATTAAGCGTGACGTAGTTTAGGAATGGCCTTAATGGAAACAGTAAACGATTTGTAAAACAAAAATGTGTAATTAGGTAGTTTGCTAAAAAATTAGAAAAGCCATGCCCATCATTCTATAATACATAGAGTAATTCTTTTATCCAATGTCCATTTCTCCAGCAAGGGTTTATTTTAATGAAAATCAAACTGTCGCCATCGTGACGAGAGCACATTAACGAAATGAGTTTCTGTTACGTCAAGCGTTTTGAAGAGATCTTTTTGTACTTGCACCCACGAGGATCTAAATAAAGCATCGTTATTCGTTAATGCTACAGAAATCATAAAAAAAAAGTCATAAGACTTTGCAAGAAAATGAGACACCCGCTAGAAATGAGTTATCGAATCGTGTGATAACAAGAGCTAATCTGAACATGAAAGATAAAGAAATGCTGGAAATGATTGAATCTCACTTTAGACTGGGTTAATCATAAGAGACCGTTTATAAATTACGTAAGGCGTTTAGGGGGGTGGGAGTAGGCTGAATATTATCAATTTGAAACTTTGAATATTATCAACTGAATCTGATTTTATGTATGATATTGAATTGAAAATTTTACTAATTTCGTTCTAATATATTTTATTAATATATTTATTTTTTACAAAGATTTCTTATTAAGTGGAAGGGAGGAGTAGTTGTAATATTATGATGTCTTACAATAGGGGGATAAATAAACCTCAAAAACGTCTCACGTAATTTTTGAATGGCCCCTAAGAGGTATGTAGTGTAAATATTTAACACTATTTAATAGTGACTGAGCGAGAAATATGGTCAATTCTGAATTACGATCCTGAAATTAGGTACTTCTTTCCAAAATCCACGGATATGGAAGTGCAAATTTTACCAACAAATATGCGTTTTCAAATTTATTTTTAAGACATACTTGGTATAATTTTTGGTTTAAAGGAAAACAAAATCTTTAGTAAAAGCTCATGTTAGAGGATGTTTTTCACAATGGACTTCAAATTTCTTTTAGCTGGTTTAAACTAAAAGAAATGTGTCGTGATATCAACTTAAAGTTGATATCATATCCCTCATCAGTTCATACACATTTTACTTTACGCGTCGCTTATGTTTACTGTTACTAGATCAGAATTTGCGCCTTCTCTCTCACGCTCGTTTTTTCTTCTCTATCAATGAATGTGAACTTAGAAGTACTTGAAGAATATTTTATTTATTAAACATACACCACGATATGCTTGGGTTAAATTAATTAAATTAATATAATCTTTAACGATTTTGTAATTTTCTTAAACATTTTCATCGATTTCTGTAAATTTGTTTTTTCGCAATGATTTTTTTTCAGATATTTCAATTTTTTCGTAAGATCCCCTGTTAAAATTTAACTTCTTGGGAAGGATTTTTTTTTAGTTATATCTCGTTTCAGAATTATCCTCAACCCTCAAAAATTCACGATTATGCCTTAGCAATGTTATTGATTTTCCTGTTAACTTTTAAGTTTAATTTTGTGCAGCTCGTGGAGTCAATAGACAAAAATTTGGAAGAATAGAAGTCGTACAAAAATACTGTTCTAAAACACCGTTGTGTAAGCATGTAGGTACTTTTTACATGCAATTTAGCATGGACGAGGCAAAACGGCATTAAAACGTTGGATTGGCCTTCACAATAGCCGGATGCGAATTCAAATGAAAACGTGTGGGGGTTTTGAAGTTCAAACTTCAAACTTGAAGGGATAGACGCCCAAAATTTGAAATGGCTCAACAACCATTCGAAGAATTTGTGGAGAGAATCTTCAAAAGGTGTCAAACTATTCTATGACCAACAGCGATAATTGCACAATATGGTACATAAGTCATAACTAAATTTTTTTAAACGAAAAAATATTAATCAAAGAATGAAATTGTTGATTTTTTAAAAATGATTCGAATATCGATTGTTGTAACTGAAAATTAAATGCAATTCCACGAATTTCTTTGTTACTTTCATTTTAATTATTAAAATACTGAAACACCCCAAATATTTGTATGTTACGTTCAAATTAAATTGGAGAAATTTAATAAAATGAACGAAGAGTAAATATTGGCACTCCTATTTAAAAATATATTATAGGTACCTGAAAGGTTGTGTTATATTTTTTGGTGTTTGATTTACAAATATTCAATCAATACAATACAATTATTATGAATATATATTTCTTTTAAATCCCTACGCAGTAGTTAACATGATATAGAATCGAGTGTAAAACTAAGTATAAAATTTTCCGTTTAGCTTCTCTTTAATGGGTTATATTTTTTATACCTGACAAAACGAAAAGTCTATCAATATTACAGAATGTATATGTAATTATAAATTATTACCTACATATGTTCAAAAGGAAATATTAACTGAGTCTATTAAAATATTTTCAACATAAGCTGTTTCGTGGGTACACATGGGTATGTAAAAGGGTTCAAGAGAAATCCGCCAAAAATACTGATCGGAGACATCAACAATTTGAACTGGATAGTAAAAATTCTTTTTGTTAGGAACTTTATAGCGAACACGTTGATTTATTATAAATACAAACGAATACATAGTGATTTCTAAGTATGAACACATAAAAGTTTGTATGTGAATGTGTTACCATCGACAAATATACATTCGGGCGACGTTTGCCGTATACGAGAGGGGTGCGGTACAAAGGAAGAGACCATGCCATTCAAATCTAGCTCACGTAGAGAATACGCAGCCAGGCAGACGAGAACAAAACACAATCGTACAGCGTTGCCAGTTCGTACAAATCGTGCCTCTATTTCATACACATGCAGCGATTTCAGTGAAACAAAGCAAGACAGAAACGCACAATGTGGCTACGTAGCTTTTGTTGAAACATGTGATGTGGCGACAAGTACGAGGAGAGTGAACTTCGTATTGGAACAGTGGCGTTAATATGAGTCAGAGAATGATGTAAGCATAACAGCGCTCATATCAGCGATAAAAACGATGGGATTTTTTTTCCATGTAGCGCGATTATACACGTTTGCAGTTCTGCTGGAAATGTGAGCAGTAACCCAACTCGCTGATACCTAACCGGCGATTATTGTACCGACCTACAATAGCCAGTATTTTTATTTTCATTATCAAAATGATTACACATACACTTCAATTGCTAGCTCGCATTACTCAACAGACAAATAATAAACAATCGAATTGCACTTAAAAGATTACTTTGAAAATTCCATTAATCTTACAAGCAAAGTTCAAGTCGATATTACCTACGTGTTATAATCTATAACGTAGTAGATACTGGCTTATAAATAAAAGCGACGCCTCTAACAACTTGGTTTTCGAAAGCAACTTGGTTACTGGGAAATGATTAAAAATCTGCTTTTCATTTTTCAAAGACACAAATAACCAAGTAATATCTTTCAGTATAAAACTAAATAGCATATGCTTCGTATATTTCTTTCTTCAATCTAACACAGAAATATTCACTATTTTTGTAACTGCCTATTTTATGAAGTACATACTCAGCAGTGGAGCCTTATCTATGGAGACATTGCCTCTTCTAATAAAATAGTAATCATAGGTAGTTATTTTATTACATAGACAATCATTTTTATTTATAACCAATGTAAATATTATTACTTTGTTTACAGAAAAGGTAATTACTAAAAAAATAAGTGTATATTTCAGCACATACATGAAAAAATTGAAAAGAAACTAAAGTTTACTCGATAAACGACGTTAAACAGTATCTGAAATAATTATATTTAAAATATTTTCACTTATGTACTAGTGCCATTTCTGAACACCTCCTACGACTTATCATACGACTATTCAATTAATATATGCACCACATGAAATAAAAAACTATTCGATTTAAAACAATTTTCTTCAAAAGTACTTTTTATGTTGTAGGTACCTATACATAAAAATAGTAATAAATCGCACAAATTAAAAATTAGAGGGAGACGCGTAATTTTTTCGTCTAAAAAAGGAACTAGCTCAAATAGAGATTCATTAATTATTACTTAAGTAAAGTATCTGAAAATTTTGCCCAATTAATTGTGATGTAAATTTTGAAATGATACAACTTGCAAAGTCATTGCTTAACGTAATACATTTGATTTGAGTTTAACTTGATTTAAACCAAACTTTAGTGAAGTAGCTTGAAAATCAAGTCAGTTAATGAAACTCTAATTTAAATAATTTGAAAAAAATGTTTCAAAAAAGTTCATGACACCTTTCTATGTAATTTTATTTCATTCTTCAGTTAAAGTTTTTCCCTCATTAGCTGTCGACATAAATGCGCATACACATCTTAATTTCGACGTCGTTTGTATTCCGTATATAATCGTATATAAGTTTAGTTACATTGGAAACAACCGTAAATGGGTGAAGTACTATCCTTGTTTTATAAGGTCCGAATTTATAAGAACATACTTAGAACTCTTAAGTTAGTTTTTAAAAAAATATAGTCTTGTATAACTTGTACATAACTTGCCTCCCCCAACATTTTCGTTATGAGCCACCACTGTTACTCACTAAGCATTTAATTTGAAAAAAAAAAATATTCAATTTATTTGAATTTTATACAAATTGTTAGTTTCCTTTTACCTGTTTATTTAAATATTTGAGGCTTGCTATAATATATTGTATAGCATTTTGGGATGTAGTTGATATTCAAGCGGACATATAAAAGTTGATTTATATTAGAGTGTACCGGGAACAGAGTGAAATCCGGGTAACAATTGTGAAGAATTTTTAACATAAAATAAAAAGGTTCTACATAAAGGGGAACCATTTCGGATGTGAAGGTGGTTGGCATGGAAAAACATTTTTTTTTTTAAATATCATTTACATTCGTTCAAGTCAGGTGTCGATATCTTTTGTACTTCTATATTATTTGATATTCTATGCCAAATTGAAAATTTTCTCGGAAATCGGAAAAGTATCTGTGTATCTTCAAAAACATTCTCGTAAAATATAAATAACCGTTTATATTATAGTGAAAATGTTATATCCTCACTAAGTTCCGTTTATACGAAATTAACGTCTCATATAAGGATATTTAACGACTTTTATATCAGAGATATTAAACCAAAATTTTTTATCAAATGTTGTATATGATTTCAGCAATATATCGTTTTAGAGAAAAAATCTTTAATCATAATCTAAAGAAGGTCTTTGATGTTAATTGAAAAAATCTAATATATTAGAATAGGAAAGTTAAAAAAAACGGATACATTATTATCAATCATCATAGTCATTTTATAAATTACGTTTACCTCTTGGTTTTTTTTTATAGAAACCGTAGGTTTATATTTGAATTTTTTTATCGTAATTTCTTTGAAACTTGGAATTTTTTAATGAAAAGTGCAACGATGATTCATAGTTTTAGTCACAAGAATTTTCAGAATTTGAATCGATCATATTTTATCATTTTATATAAATAACCGTTGTAATTATTACTTTATGTAAGTACCTGAGAAGCACGAATAAACGTGTTTGATTCAATGACATTTTTTGCATGTAGTTATATTAAAATAATTATAAAAATCGGAAGTTGGTCGTTTACCGTAAAAAATCGATATAAGTAGGTAATATATTTACTTTATATACTTGTATACTTATAATCAACCAAGATAAAAAATTGAATCAAATAATTTTAGTAGAAAAATTTTTTTTTCCAAAATATATAAGAAAACATTTGGGAGAGGGGGGTATGTTATCAAAATATGAAATTTATACTATCTCCGTTTTACACGAGGGTTGGCTGTATAATTTTTGAAATATATTTGCATAATTATACAATCACAAACAACATTCACCTCTAGCAAAGTCATGGACGAATGTTATTTGTAGATTAACGATAAAATTAGCAACGTTTCTCAAAAATATCATCAATTTTCTCGATTAATTTAAAAAAAAAAACTTTCAGATAACTTAAAAATACTTGTTTAAACTCTATATGTTCTTCTGTTGTGTGTACTTTTCAAATGTAACAAAATTTTTTCATCAAATAGATGAACTTAAAAACTATAAATAAGCCACGAGCATCTAAGATTGAGTTAGATCTATAAATATTTCAAGACATTTTTGTTGTTATATATATATATATAACAACAAAATATATTTTCTTATATATAAGAAAATGTACTACAATGTCATTGTATTTATCGTTTTGATTTGTCGTATACTTAGTTCCAGCGAAATTGGAACGACCAACCAAATAACGTAGTGGAGTAGTAAAGGAAAAAGCAAATGTAACGGTACTTTTGACCTCTGACAATGAGACAAGCATCTCCTTATATAAACTCGTATAACCGGTGAAACATAATCTACTCCACGATTTACATTCAAAGCCTATTTTAAGGAAAATTTGATCATTTTCCTACAAGCTACCTTATTAGCATTTAAATAACTCATAACTAACTTTTGAGTAGGTATAATACCGATATAAATAAAAGTTGGTCTATTAAAAAAAATATATTAGATAGAAAATTGCTGTTGGTTGAAAATTAAATTTGAAAAAGCCAGAAAATGCGCTTTTAATTTTCTTAGACATATATCTACGATAAATGGTTTGAAAACAAATGAACTTTGTTCCATGTTCTAAGTTGAAATTAAATTTCAAAGAAAACTTGGAACGATATTTTTCGGAAAGTTTCAACAACTGCCCGTTAAAGTCCCATTTAGCCCATTACAGTGCAAACTAGGAGATGAAACATAAGCCAAATAGCTACGTTTCCTGTTACGGTTAACCAGAAAATGACTTGACTTCCTATATAATTCTTAAAAATATACTGTATTGTAATATTGCATTGAACATATACTTGTAAATTATCAACTTATTTCTTGCTTTAAATATGTATTTCATAATTGTTCAAGAAAACTAATAATTAAATTAATTAATATAAAAGTAAACCAAATGAGTTTTTATTTAAAAACTTAAGAAGTTAACGGGTTTATAGGAATATTTTCCATATGATATGACTAAGTAAACTATAACTACCTAAGGAAGAACTTGCTCTTATTCTGATTATGTATTGCCTATCCCGTGATCGTAAGGTAAGGGATTGTAAAGATTGATTTGATCATAATATAGTGCGAATAATTCTTTAACTGTTAACACACCCAGATTGTGATAGTAGCTTTAATTCGAACTAAATTTTACGACAGAGTCAATTAAGTAAATTCTAGTTAGTTGTCATACTTTATAACATTTTTGGAATAGGTAGTTATTACATTATCGGTTGCCTTTTTTTGGGTCTTTACTTAACACTAATTATTTATAAATTAAGTACAATATTTTACCGGATAGTATTTTTGTCCAGCGTATTTTTCGTATTTTGTGGTTCAGCATTTTTTTTTTATAATGATCGGATTTTTTTTTATAAAATTTAATAAAATTACGATCATTAACTTTGCTACAAATATGAATGTATATTGAAAAGACAAGACAACTAAGCTCTGTTTTTTAAACAGAGAGATATAACGCCTCTCTCTTTCTCTTCAACGGATTATTACTTTCTTTTACTACTACATAATAAGGGAATTATTGTAATCGGGGAAAAATTTTCGATTTTGAGTTTTTCCAGAAATACACGTTTTGAGCTTCCCTGAACAAGAAAAAGCGTTTTTCGAAAAATCTCTGTTTGTGACAGCAACATTGTATCGAAAGCCTTACCCGAAATTTATCAAACTTGGAATTTTGCCTTCATATTTCTTCCAGTTGTGCCGCTAAACTTTTGGATAAAATCGGCTAACGGGAAGCCCCACTTTATTCTATGAGTTTTTGGGTTTTTTTCAATTTTATTCGAAAACAGCTCCAACGATTTTCTTTTAACCTGCTAAAGTTCTTAGACTCATTAATTCCTACAACTTTTATTTGAAAATTTTTCCTGGGAAAATTCAAATAAAAGGGGTTCTGGGGAAGAGAGTGAGTTTTTATAAAATAAAAGCGTACCTCTATTTATGATTACTAGGAAAGTTTATCGGAGAAAGTTATGGAACATTTTACTTAACTTGTATTTTAACCAATCGTGGGTTTTCTTTATTTTCTTTTAACCTATAGCAGATTTCATGTAAAAGAAAGTTTTGCGACGCGTCGCAGCAGGTATTGTTTTTAAACATTTACTATTTACTAATCATTTTGATAGTGACCCAGGTAGGAACGCACAATTGGCCAAGGCTCGGGCCAGACCTCGGCCAGTCGTTATGCCAGTGTTCGAGCCTTGGCGCGAGTCTCGGCCCGAGCCTTGGTTAACCATTGGGCGAGCATTGGCGCGAGCCTTGGATGATATCCATGTTTCAAGCCTTGGCAAACAAAAAATCGAGCGTTGGCCCGAGCCTTGGCAAACAAAAAAACGAGCGTTGGCCCGAGCCTTGGCTAACAAAAAATCGAGCGTTGGCCCGAGCCTTGGCAAACAAAAAATCGAGCGTTGGCCCGAGCCTTGGCAAACAAAAAATCGAGCGTTGGCCCGAGCCTTGGCAAACAAAAAATCGAGCGTAGGCCCGAGCGTTGGTAAGCAGTAAATCAACCCTGGAAAGGAACTTAAATTAGGCCAAAACTAGGAAGCAAACTAAATAATACCAAGCTGTTTAAAATACTATGCTTATATTTATTTTTAATATAATCTTTTTTATAATTTATTATAAATTAGGCTAGTTTTTTTTTCGCTGACCCCGCCTTCCATCCCGATTATTGGCACCGGATAGAGAAATACTAACAACAGTTAGTATTTTTAATTGCTGATTAGAGTTTCTATATTTGTCAGTAATAAACTCTGAAAATGTAAATTTTTATATTATGTATTTTTAAGATAATTATCTACTTCATATACTGTAATTGCATTTAAGATTTACCTTTAATCAGCTTATAGATGCCAGTGAGACTAAAATTTAATTTTCCAACATTTTGGATCATACGTCCAGCACCACTATATAATAGTTGGACATCTTTATTTATTAATTTGCCCGTAATAATTTTCACTGCTTTTTTGTATTCCATACAGCCCTCTGTTAAATTCTGGCACAATTTTTTTTTTTCTGAAATTCGAAAGTAAATTATCAATCTCATAAATAAATTAACTTTAATTTGTTAAATGACAATTATTATGATACTTCTTTTTTTCTATAATAATTTACACAATTAAATTTTTTTTTAAATGAAAGATGTCTATTTTACGTATAAGTAGTTAGAGTAATTTTATTTAATATTTTTTGATATAAAATGAAATTTCAAACTACTTAACTAGTAAATTGTTATAAATTATAAAATGAAGATACGTAATAAACTTTTAGAAAAAAGAAAATTATTAATGAAAGATATACATACAACAGCAGCTTACTTTTCGTCGTTAGTGCGAATGTCTGCATCAAATGACAAAAAATCATTTTGGTTCTTTATTGGTAATTGTCGCGTTTTGAGAGTTTTGCGATCGTTTTATTAGTTGGTTAATTTTTATTTTATTTGTTTATTAGGTTTTTAATTTTAAGACGAAAATTTTATTTTTAATTGTAGATTTATTATAACGCATTTAATTGTTTTAAGATTCATTCTTTACATCGTTGTATAGCAGCACTTCATTCCTTTGTTATTTGCGACGCACTAATTCTTTTATAAAAGAATATAGTACTCCGTAGTCCGTACGCGGTTTGAGGGATGTATGTGTGTTTGTTAGATTAGATGTAAGGAAACTATAATACGTTTTTGCATGTTAGAAAAAAGGATAGAGTTAGTACAGTTGTGCACAATAGAATAAACGCTCGATTTTTTGTTTGCCAAGGCCTCAAGGCCATTGAAACATGGCCATCATCTAAGGCTCGGGCCAATGCTCGCACAATGGTTAACCAAGGCTCGGCCGAGGCTCCCGCCAAGGCTCGGCCGAGGCTCGCGCCAAGGCTCGGAACACTGGCATAACGACTGGCCAAACACTTTTTATCCAAACACTTTGATATAACATTAAATTTTGTAACGTCTTATTAAAATAATAACAAAATTGTTTTTAAAATTTATAATTTTTTTTTTTTATTTTTGTTCTGTATTTTAAAAGTAGTGATAGTTTGAATAAACATGTATAGCTCAAACGCAATCAAACTACACTTAATGATCAGTTGACATTAAAATACCCTGAATGTTATATCATTTCTTGTTTTGGTACAATAAAATCAAACCATCGCGCCAGGCCTCGGCTGAGCCTTGGGCCAATGGTCAATTCACAAGGCTCGGCCGAGCCTTGGCCCAAGGCTTGGCCAAGGCCTGGCCCAAGGCTCGGCCGAGGCCTAGCCCAAGCCTTGGCCGAGGCCTGGCCCAAGGCTTGGCCGAGCCTTGGGCCAATGGTCATCCCAAGGCTCGGCAAATGACAACTGGCCCCAGGCTCGGCCGAGCCTTGGGCCAGTTGTAACCTTCCAAGGCTCGGCAAATGACAACTGGCCCAAGGCTTGGCCAATTGTCAGCATTGGCGATTCCTACCTGGGGAAATAATAGCCAAAAATAGGTTTAAATCTATTGATTGCATTGAAAAAACATGTAATATCATAAAAGTTGAAAACAAATTTTTCTTACATTATTTTAGTCTTATTTTTTCTTAAATAAGTTTAAAAAGGGCTTGCTTAAAAATGTAGAGTAACATTTAAAACTAAAGTTTAAAAAACTAAGTTTATAGTTTTAGTTTTGCCAGTCATATACAGATAAAGATATTTTCTTGAAAAGTTTATTTAATGAAGAATTCAGTAAAATGTTATCATTTCCAAGTTAACCAAATTGGTCAAATTAATAATTGAACGATCAATAAAAATTGGTGTCAGTTCGAGTGAGTACACTGAATCTTATCTTATCTTATCGAAAATATTCAATCCTTTTTAAAATGGAAAATACCACGTAAATAAATACCTCTTATAACCATTATATAACTAAAAGTAGAACACAAAAATATATTTTAGACTCAAAACTCCTAGTTAGAGTAGGTAGGTAATAATCAGAAACGCTTTGAGACGATTTTACATTCCAACACCACCAATGAGATTAGTAACTAATCAATTTATTTTTGATTTTTCTTCTACCTACAGTCTAAATCCGATTTTCCTAATCTGTTTATGACGATAATGTTTCATTATCATAAAAACAAACAATAAACTTTCCCCACACACACACATACCACAATAAAAGCAAAATTGATAAAAATATTTCCAGAAAATAGACTCGTCCACGTTTTTATCTTGAACTCTTCAATGAAAAATATCATAAACGTGCGTAACCTCAGTTTTAGATTTAATTTACACTAGATAAAGTTAATTTTTGTTTTAATATCGCAAATAATTTACATGTTTGTTGTTTATGTGACATCATTTTCATTAAGTTTGATTACCTAATTACACATAAATGAAACGAGTTCCCAATACGTTTTGGTCGAAATGTATGCTCAATGAATTGTTTATATGTCATTTCACGAATAGTTTCTGTTATCTGTTATGATTTCAATAAAACTCTATTTATTTATTATTTATAATGGCGTTACAAAAGCGGAATCAGCTGTTACGATAAGCATTAAATGCCATTTATTTGAATTATTTATAATATATGTATAAAATCATTGACAAGAAGAAAATTTATTGTTTCACTTAAATTGTTTTCGATAAGGTTTCAAAAATATTATTTAATAATAAGTATTATTGAATTGATCTTGAATCTGCTAGTCGGAAATTTTTTTATTACTTTACTATGATTGAATGAATCAGAGGTTTGTAATAATTGTGACGTAGATATGACATTAATAAACACACAACTGCACTGCTAATAATTGGTAAATTATTTTGATTAAAAATATGATTTTTCTTTTCAATGAACTTGAAATTTCTCTATTTTTAAAATAATACCGTCATTGGCTGATTGACCTACTGGAGACTAAATCACTGAAGATAAAAGCATGAAATTTGTGTTATTTCCGAGAGGGTTCTGACTTTCACTAAGGAAGGATTTTTGGAAATTGACCCCTTAGTACCTTAAAGAAGAGTTTTAAGTTTTATGTTTTTGAGACTAACTTCTAAGTTATCATTTTTCTCAAATTCTAATTTTACATTTATAAAAAACAAATCCAAAAGAAAAGAAATTCGGTTTTTATATAGTTTCTTAATTTGGTCATTTGAAGATCGAAAAAAGTTATTGAAGTTCACTAGCTTCAGTTGAGTGATTCTTTGTATATTTAACGTATTATAATATATGTATGTTTAATAAAGTTTTTTTTTACTTCAAATACAACTTTATATATTTCAAAATCAACCTTTTAATATTGTACCTATATTAACATTAAAAATAGAATATCCAATAAAGTACTTACATTATTATTATAAATTACAATATGCATACAGAATAAGTATAATTCTAAACATTATTTGTTATTAAATGTTATTATTGAAATGAAAAGAGTTACTTTTGAAATGAAAAAGGTTCTATTTGTAGTAAAAACCGTATTGGTAATGAATTTCTCTGTAATCGTCTTTCGTCTTGACCGAACTATATTTTTTAAGCCTAAACTATGTTTACTTATTTTTTTTTTTTAATTTTACGTGAACGAAATCACGGATAGCTACTAGTAGGTATACTTTATAAATAACTATTAAAGATGAAAAATTGCTGTTTTGAAAAAAGTGTTTGTAACTCAAATACCATAATAGAAATATTCAATTCTCGTTGATGAATTAAAACGTTGACAATTGGCTGTAATTTCTATTCAACAATGGTAGTTAACAAATCACGAGAACGAGATATAACTAAATTCGCAAACGATTACTATTCATACTGTCAGTTCCACACATAGTTCGCCATTAAGTCAATATTTCCAGATAGAATATCTTTACACGTTTATGCTTTGTGAATATATAAAAATGAATTACAAAGGGACATTTATCATAAGGCAAAATTTAAATTCAAACTTTTACATTTATTTCAAATTGGAAAATGTATCGCTTATATCTCGAATAAAATGTCATTTTAACTGTAACTGCAGTCATATAGGTAGATAAAAAAGTGGTGGCTTTAATGTCATTAATTGTAGAAAGCACAGGTTTTTGCAATGCACAAAGAAGCAAATTTTTAACATGGAAAGCTAAAAACATGATGAATATATTGTCTACGACCTTTCGTCGTAGGTTCCCAAGCATTTTATTCTGTAGACTCCCTGCTGATTTTTTTTCGTAGACCCCTATCTGAGTTAGCTTTTTTACCTTTTTTTCGTTTCCTGTTTCCAGTTAAGAATTTTTTAAAATGTTTTAATTAATCATCAAAACTAGACCGTAACAGAGAGAGTAACAAAAATATATAACCTTAGAATACATTTTACTTCGTAGCTTTACTGAAAATACTATCTACAAATTCTTTTTCATTTATTTAGAATAATTCTACAATGACGAAAGTCGAGGATAACCCTTGATTTATACGTTTTTCTTTCTGAAGTTTGTGCATTGATTTGCGATTTTATAGACTCAGAGATTCACTTGATTTGATTTTCAAGCTATTTGACTTAGTTTTAGTTGAAATCAAGTCAAGCATTGACTTGACAAGTTATTTAATTCACAATCAAAATATCAAGCAATCAGCATCTGCAGTTTGTGTATGTTTATTAGAGAAAAAACATTGCCAGCGTCGCGAGAACGCGGTAAACGAAGAAAACTATCTTTCTTCCTTTATGGCCAGCTTAGTTACTTCAGCGGTTTTGTTATTACTAGATATATAAAATTTCAAAAAGAGAGAGTAACTTTCGCGCCATAACCCTCGCAAGTAATAAGTTACTAATGAATAAGGTTGTTAATACTCAATATAAAAAATCGTAAACCTTAATACGGCTTCCTTAAAACGATTTAAAAAATTAATCTATGTGTTACAGATTATACGTTCCTGGGCCGAGCAACTAAAGGAAAAAATATTATCAAAACAACCAACATCTAGGGACAAGAATACAAAAGTAAAACAGATTTTGGTCGTACGCTTAATCATTTCCATAAAAAAAGTCTTTAAGCTGACCAGATACTCTTTATTTTAGTCAACAGTGTAGGCTATTTTAAATTTTAAATGCCATCAATAAGGAACTGGACAAGCTTAAAAAACGTTTATTAAATTTATTAACCTTCTTATAACCAAAACTAAGTCGTCCATTTACCAGTGATTTAATCTTGAATTTCTAATCCAAAAATTTAGCCACAACAACTTGTACAACCAATCCCCACACACACATTTAGATTGCCCAAAAATTTGGTTGCCCAATAATTCCCTTCAAAAAATACATTTGATAACAAGTACAATTTTGAATTCACCGCAGGTTTAAAGCTACTGTTTTTTATAACATAAAACTTTTTTTTAATGCAAACCGGTTTCGATGAACTCTTTCTCCATTGCCTGTCCATGATTGCCTAGCTCAAAACGTTTGTATATTTATAACCTCAACAATTTTATGACTTCGATTCGGTCAAATATATACATTTCATATTAAAATACTTAGTGATACCTAGAGATCTACAATTATTAGAAACATATCTCTATACGAAAAATAATCTAATAAAATCCATTCAAGAAAATAAGAAGAAAAAAATAACTTTGACCAGGTAGATACTAATATTTTTCCTAATAGACAAATTCATTTTAACGTTTATCTTCCGGGAATAGTGAAATAAAAAGATAACAAAAAACCTGAAGAAAATACCTGAGGAAAAGAAAACTCCTTGCGCGTTAAGGAAAAAAAATGTAAGGGTAGAACTAAATATCGATTTGGTACTCCCACTTTTTTCGCTATACTTATAGCAGCACTTAAACCTAACGTTTATTTCTTCATACAGGTGATTTTTTAAATTCATCTTTTCAAATTACAAATTCTAACAGCCCTTCAGCTTCAATTAAGTGAATAAAAATTTAAATTCTGAGTGGCTATTACAAATAAAATCAAATCGGTTTTTAATTGCAGCTTTGCAATTTAGTTGTACCGTATTTCCATAACAAGGGGTTACATGTGTACCATTGGAATTATTCAAAATTCAAGAAAAAATGAGCAGTCTCGTAATAATTATATAGCGATTTAAAACAGATGTTGGTGAAATTAAATAATAGAAATTATTGAAGAGCTACAATGAGATGTAATATAGACATTAGCAAGCAGTTCTAGTAGAGTGTAGAAAAAAAATTTACATCCAAAGTGAACTTTAAGTTCGAAATTAAACAAAACTTAGTCGGATAAAAATTCTCTTTTAAAGCATTGAGTTTAACACCATTTAGTTAGTCTGTACAGCCTTTAACAGCCGTGAAATAAGGGTGGGATACATTAGGGCTGAAAATCTCTATTTATGAAACATTTTAATAAAATAAAATTGAAAAGTGTAATAAATGTCTAAAAATGAATGATAAATAAAATATATTACCATTATGAATCTGGTGGTAAACCAAAGAAAGATTTATATTCTATACTTGCTTTAATAATACAACCAATATTTTTTAGGTTGGTTTTAGAAATACTAATCAAAATTCAATAACATTTGGCGTTTTATTAGATTATAGCAAAATAACGTTCTAATGGAATTTTTAAAGAACTATAGAAAATCAATGTAAGGATATTGCTATTTGAACTTTTGACATTGAATACAAAATCACAAATTTAATTATATTGTAAAGAACAACAATGGAGACAACGAGATTGGCGCGTTGAAAAGGAATGGAGCATTCTCGAATGTTCCACAATCAACAATAGAAATTCGAGTTTTCAATAACCAATGATTAAAGTTGTTGAAACAAAATTTAGAGAACCTTTACAAGGAATAAGATACATTTGACAGTTAGTCCTGACTCGATATTCGACAGTTATCAAAGCAAAACGATAAAAAATAATAAATAATTAAGTGATCTATGAATTTAAGTAAACTAAGTATTTTTGTGGGATCGCAGTTTTTGAGTAAATCCCGTTAGCTTATATTAAAAGCATTTTTCAGTTTCAATTATTCCTTGAACCTTTATTTGAAACCAAAAGAGGTTATATACAACCAGATAGCTTTTTATGCTTGTCTTATAAGTCGAAGATTGTAAGACCTGTTTTATGAAGGCGCAGCTATCAGTTTATATAAGTTCGTTGTTATCAAATTGCATCTTCCACTATAACATTTGTCACTTTTTCAGATTATATGCAATTACAAGCAATTTAAGACTCAATTTTGTCTAAAAAATTTGCTTTACCATGTTTTAGGTTATATAAAAAATGTCTTTTTAGCACATAAAGGCACTCAAATTTTAGCCAAGGTTTCATTTGATAATATTTAGTTCTAATATTTAAAAATCACATTTATAAACAAGATAGGGTTTCATCCGTATTGTACTTTAAAAACTTAAATGAAAATTGCAAAAATCCAAGAAATTTTTTTTTATATTCATGCAATGTCTTTAGTTTTAAATATGGATGGAAAGTTTTATTGCAACTGATAAATGGGAAGCGGGTAAGAAATTGAATTGAAAAATCCAGCCTTACATAAAGAGCAAATCAGCTTATGAACGTTTGTTAGTAATAATACAATTTATAAGCTTTTTATTTTGATTCAATTACTTAATCTGTTTGAAACTAAGGGAAATAATATAGGAACGAGACTGTACTTAACATTTTAGATACTTATAAATGGAATTTTTAAGCATGTTATTTCGTTTATAGCGAATAAATATCAAAAATAATGTTTTGTATTTAAAAAAGTCAAAAAATGATAAATTTGATTTTTTGCAGGTTAAACCAAAGATATTTGGCGAATAAGAGCTCGGACGAAAACGTGTAAGTTTTAGAGAGTCACGATAGAAGTGAAAATTGGCAGAGGTGTAAGAGAGAGCCTGAATCACACAAATACATACGTTTTACATCTAATAA
Source organism: Sisyra nigra (assembly GCA_958496155.1). Lineage (NCBI taxonomy): Eukaryota > Metazoa > Arthropoda > Insecta > Neuroptera > Sisyridae > Sisyra > Sisyra nigra. Next base: position 30,285,607 of record OY292316.1, on the reverse strand, counting down.
AGAAGTCAGTGGGCCTACAATTGGTTGTATTTGAGAGTATGCAGCCAAGAGATCAGAGAAAGCAATTAAAACACGCGACACAGAGATCGTGGGAAATCAGACAATTTTGTCTCAACTCTAAACTAGAGAGAATATGATAGAGAGAGGTTTAATTTCAACATTGAATCTCTATAACACTAATATGATTTACTATTTCTACTTCTGCCTCATCAAAACATAAAAAAATCAGTGGTACTCGGTTCGAATCCCGTTGAATCCCAGATACTTCAAAAGTTAAAAAAAAAACTTAATACTAATCGAATGTTCCACGAACCTTCCTCTATAATTTGCTTTGAAAAGCTCATAATTTATCCTTAAAATATAAACTTAACAATTCAACCATTTGTCAAAGAATGGAACAGACAAAAAGTGGAACTGGTACACAAGTGGGACTCCAAAACAGAAACGTAACCAATTAAAAATATTTATTCAGATTAGATTTATAAAATTTAGTTGCTGTAAAAAAATCATGGGGTGATGAAAAATGTAATTATATTTCTACCCGAAGCGAATAAAATCTCTCTACAAAATATTGATTTCTAAAAGATATCTACACGAAATTATCCATATAACACATTTCGACACCCAAAGGCTTTGAAGCAAATTTTATATAAAAATAATCCTTTGGATCAATCAACGTTACAAATAAAACAGTGTCGAGTTAAATGGCGACTGCAATGAACGCAACAATGTCAACAAACATAACCTTGATAATGTGAAAGTTATTTTTCTGAATCATATTCATTAAGAAGTACAATATTGGTACAACATAACATATAATATAATATAATACAATATTTAACAAGCATTGTTTGAAACGCATGAAATTCCTAATACAAACGATATTACTTAGTACAATCTCTATATATTTTATTACAAACTTAGGTCTTGAGCAACTTTTACCCGTTCTGCTCAAAGTAACCGTCTAAAAAAAGACTTAATATATACATAAAAAATTGTTGTATTTAAAAGTTAATCAAATTATGATTGAATGATTTGCATAAATTCAATTTTTCTGTCTTACACGTCTATATATTAAAAAATAAGTTAACATGTTTTAATAAGCTGTCGGATAAGTAATAGATTAAAGCCTGGATATTTCTAGCGGTTTTAAGAACGGCTTTTAAAATTTAAACAACCATTTGCGTGTAATGTTTTTCACAAAATGGCGACGGTTATAACAAAGCGTTTTTTTTTCAAAGTAATTAAAATAATTTTTAATAAAGTCTTTGTTAAATTATTACCCAGTTTGTGGCACGTTGATTCTATTTTTAGACCTCGTCTTGGAAAAAAAAATCTTGAATTTCATAGAGGAATCTCTTCCTTTTCAACAAACCCTAAAGCTAACCCTTGAAAAAAAAAAAGAACAGCAGGTGCACAAATCAAGTGGAGAATTTTTTCGAAGAAAGTCAGTCTGTGTTACAAAAGCCTTTATATTGACTGGAATAAAATTTAAAAAATGTTTTTATGGAATTATTTCATATGGCTTAAACGGTATTAAATATCTACGTTCACTTTAATGCAATAAAATCGAGCAATAACCATTATTTCGATGGATAAATTGTCGTATGGGATCAGTTAATTAAATATAGTTTATTAGATCGTAAAGTATGTTTAATATTGCAAACCAATGGCTTTAAAGGTGATAGATTTAGAAAATCTAAACTAGGTATATTCAAATAGTTGAACAGTATGAAAATGAACAATATAAAAGTAAAGCATACGATAAATTTTGCTTCACTTAAAACATATTTCCAAATCGTGGACGAATATTTGCGTTGATATTAATTGAAAATAAATACGATTTGTAAATACAGACATGCAATTTATTTGGTATTTGATTCATTTCTAAGTTTTTGATTTTGGCACGTACTTTTCACGTAAAAAATCCACATATTTACGATTATTATATTTTGCGAGTAATGTGAATGTATTTTATTACCTACGTTTCATCTGAGTCATTCGCTAACTCTAATCGTGCAAATAAACACATCTAGAAGTATTATCAAGAGAAATATATTTGGAATTTTCCGAGGTTTTCAAAGAGAAAAGTGAAAATTAAATATGCATGTAGAACATGAAGTTTTTTTTTTAAATTTAGTGATCGAAATTAGCGAAGATAAAAGCGCAAGTTCAAAATATGGTGATTACGAAATATTATAATCTATGGAAGGCCAAGGTCTTAATCAAGCAATTACGATATCGAAATTCATTATTTGTGCATTTTAGATCGAATTTAATTGCTACATTAAGAGAAATTAAACTCGTAAAAATGATATAAATTTTTATTAAAAAAAGAAATAAGTATTTTCCAAATTGATTCATTAATGTTTCCTTTCGTTACGAATGGAATAATTTCATTAATTATACCTACTTAAAATGTGCGAATTTTTCTTTACTCGGAAATAAAAATATTTTTGTCCTTCATTGATCTCTAAAGATGTTTTAACGGAAAGTTTCCGTTTCTTAAGACTTATGACTAAAGATTCGCCAAGTCAATATTCTGTGCAATTTAGTTTAACGTTTTAATTTTGAAATTAAATAACTTGGAAGTTTTGCTTGATTTGATATTTTAATATTAAGATTTAACTTAAGTTTGACTTGATTTTCAGCTAAACTTAAATCAAGTAACTTGAAAATCAAGTCAAGCAGTGATTATCTAATTATGACTAAAGAAATTTTACTGTTTTAAACATATATAGTATATAGTATACTATATAATTTTGTCCTTTAACAAATCATTTTAAGAATTAGGTATGTATATCATGAATTAGTCAATTTTTTTAAATAGCTTCAATTTTAGAGAGTTATTGGTTATTATATTATAACAATAACAATCTTAATTGGAAATAAAATATGTAACCTACAAATTCTATACTTGGTAATTATATATTTACATTTTACTTGGGTTGGACTTGGTTTTGTGAGTACTTATATTTTGTCATAATGCATTTTTTTCGAGTTTTTTTTTCGAAATTTCAAAGTTCCTTTTATAAAAGATAAATAAGCGATACACCAAAATCAAATGAGCCAGAACACAGTCATTTACTGCACCATGAGTTTTTCAATTTTAATCGGATTGGAAGCAGGAAATTGGGTAATATGCGATTTGGCTAGATTGAAATCTTTCAATAGTTGAAATTTTTGCATCCTAAGATCTTTTTGACCTACTCGTTTTTGTAAGCTAGTATACAAGAACTGGATTAGATTATTAACCTGTTTTTCAAAATTATTAAAAGATACTATACCCCCAGTATGCCTACGTTCTATATTCTTTAGTACCATAAATCTGCTATTCGTGATAAAAATTGAAATGCCTATTTTTTCATATAGAAGTAAAATATTTTTAAACAATTGGCATATTCAATATTAGATGAAAAGGGTTAGATATTCGACACTTTTCACTAGATATAATATATCTTATGTTACAACAAAATGTCGGATATGAATAATATATTCATATTCGTTATTTTGATATTGTAATGAACAAACAGAGACAACGAACAGCGCTGGAAAAGAATGGAATATTCGAGACTGCTTTACAAAAATTCTGACAATGAAAATTTGAATTTCCCATTAATGCCAGTCAAAGATTTTGCAAGTTTTTAGGACATAAGGACGACGCAACAGTGATTCATGGTTTTCTAAGGAATTCATTCTATAAATTCAAGTAATAGTGATACGAGCGATTTGAAAAGTGAGGTATAAACAAAGCAGTTTGGTTTATTAAAAATTTTGTAAAATTTCTATCGACAAAAAAACGAGAAGTTCAACACAGGTTTAAGAAGTGTTTAAGTACTTGTAAAATTACTACCGTTCAACTTCATGGGTATTATTTTTTCTGCAAATATTTAATGTGCTATATAATGTGCTTTTAAAATTATTGTTAACTGATCAAAACTGTTTTTCTAACTGAAAAGGTTAGTTGGTGAACGAAACCACAATACCAAAAAAATTTTCAAATATGAGACAACAGTTTAAGATTTGGGTTTATATAACGCGGAACTATTTTTTTCCATATTAAACTCATTCATTGATAATATTCAAAATATTTTGAAAAGATTCCTGATTGAAAATTGAGTCAAAATGGCAAGAAAAGAGAATAAAATAGTTTTCATAGGCGTTGATCACGTAAGAAACGCGTTCTATACACAGGGAAGAGGTAAATATTTAAATTTTGATCTCTGTGATAAAAATACAAGTTTAACAGCAGCGAGATAAACACAAAAAAGACGTAACACGATAAATTAGAAAAAAGGTCGAGTGGAAAAAAACTGAAAAGAATTGATTTTTTTGCATAATTTTCCTGCTTATTTTCATTTGAATTCTCGGCATTATATGGATTTATTTAACTCCCGTTTTTTTTTCTTCTTTCTATTGAACAATAAGCTGGAGATATCTCGATTGAGGAATTTTTGCAACCTTTCAATATTTTATCGCTTACACATTTATTCAAATTCTTCACTCAAAAATGCAAATTTAGCAAGACGTAGCCTCATTTTAGAACGAACGATAAAATTATTCGAAACTATCTGCGAATCTGTTTCCGTATGAAAATATTGTTACAGTGTAATTTTGAAAATTTACTTGACCTACCGTCAAATTTTTATTTAATCAAAGAAAAAAACTGTTTTGTAATTTAAAAAAAATTACATTATTAACTGATTTAGATTTAATATTTTCTAGCAAAATCTTTTAATACTACCCATAATTATCTATGGAAATTTAAGTATAAAATTTACGTTAAAAGTTAAATTTGTGTATTATTGCTATTTCGACGCCACGATTTCTTAGTTCAAGATTAATTTGTCCAATTCACGATTTTTCTTGCAAATATTTCACGCAAACTTTGAATAAAAATAAATTATATACTTTGTATTTAATTTAACCACTGATTTTTCCACGGAATATAATATAATTTCCTGGGAAAATTAAGAATGAATAACATTGGGGCCTACGATAACATTTGGTGTATATTCTAAATTTAAATTTTTGTTTTGAATTTTCAGCTTGGAAAAATTCATATAATATTGATTTTGAGTGGGAAAATCATTTTTCAAAGTATATATTCGTTGTTTTCGTCTCGTTATTTACGATTTAAAGAAAATATTCATTATAAAAAGAAATTTACATGTGGAAAAATTGGAAATTTTAATACGATTACGATTGTATTACATTGAATTGTACCAAAGAAATATATTTTTATCCAATTAAAATATTTTTCTTTGTGGAAATTATTTTTTTAAAAATAATAAAAACATTTTTTTAAAAAACTTAACTAAAAAAGATCATCTACGCATTAGCGTTAAGAGTACACACATAGAGATCTATTTTTACTAACAATTGTAAAAAAATGACAAAGATTCTTTTATTAATAAATAGTCTGCGTTCAATCACGAATTGTAATATACCCTTTTGTTTGATGGGATTATCGCTTTTTGGAATATGGTAAATGATAGTATTAACTCCAATATATTGTACCCTCATCAAGGAAACTAGATGAGCCCTTAGTAAAACATTAAAATTTCAAACAATACAGTTTCAAATATAATTTTTTTCAAGAACAATTATTTCTTCATTCAAAAAGTAAAAAATATAATTAAAAACGACTGACTCAGTTGTATTTAGTATATTTTCGATTTCCACGGTTTTACTTATATAAACATTTAAAATTTCGATTTTTGAACACATTTTGTGTAAATCGAAAATGGGTGTATTAGTACTTCAAAATTACGCCTTTTTGATGAATTTCTAACAAATTTACTAGTTTTGATAATACATTGATATATTTGATACATTTTTTGATTATCGTTTAGACTTGAAAGAACGGAAAAATTGTAATTTTAACAACGCATTACAAAATTCTTACTTTTTATCGTATTTTCTCAAAGTTAAATGAAATAATACAGTTTCAAATGTACTTTTTTCTTTTCTCGAGAAATTGCACGCAAAACTGCGAATAATAAAGACTGATAAATAATTGATTTAAACGTATTTAGTTAATATTCAATTTCCACGATTTTACCAAATAAACATTTAAAATTTCGATTTTCGCGGTTTTTTTAAGGCCTACATTTCGTGTAAATCGGAGGGCGGGTGTATTTTAAAATGGTGCTTTTTTGGGAAATTTACTCGTTGATAAATTCAAATACTTTTTTTGTAATCGAGAATGGAAAAATTGTAATTTTAACAACGCATTTGCAGTATGGTAAATAATTGATTTAAACGTATTTAGTTAATTTTTGATTTCCACGATTTACCAAATAAATATTTAAGATTTTGATTTTCGCGGTTTCTTTAAGGCCTATATTTCGTGTAAATCGGAGGGGAGGTGATTTTTTTTAAATGGTGCTTTTTTGGAAAATTGATCCCAAAGAAATTTACCCGTTGATAAATTCAAATACTTTTTTTGTAATCGAGAATGGAAAAATTGTAATTTTAACAAAGCATTTGCAGTATGGGGAGTATAGCTTAATTTTTAACTGTATTTTCACCAACTTCGAATATAATTTTTTTAGCCAAAAATTACGACCTGGTTAAAAATGAGTGAATTTGACGTATTTAGTTCATTTTCGATTTCCACGGTTTCAAATATTTTACTATTTTCACGGTTTTTGATGATGCCTTGATGCCTTTTTGAAAAATTGATTCTAACGAAATATTCAATTTCTTAATAAATTCAACCTACATTCGTGTAAATCGGAGAATGGGTGTATTTTGTACTTCGAAATGACGCCCTTTTGTTGAATTTCTAACGATATTTTGATAAATTCAAATACATCTTTGTTATCGAGAACGGAAAAATTGTAATTTTAACAACGCATTTACAGTATGTCTTGACTTTGAATTGTATTTTCACCAAGTAAGCCATTTCAGCTCCCGCATATTGTTTTATTGAAAAACAAACATTTCGCAAGAAATTATAATATTTATAAGGGCGGAATTAAATTTCAATGGTGAATTTTATGAGAAATTTGCGCCTAAAGGAAAATGTGCGTTCGTCATCGGGGGCTTGCAAGTTGCAAAGTTCGAAACAGTGTTAATTTCTACAGAAAATTTTCGTAAAAATTATAAATAAATATAATTAAAAAAAACACAAAACGTACCTGTGAATTGGCTGTGAACGTTGCGAAAAAGCCATACCGTTGTTTGCGGGAACAGAACCATGTTCAATTCTTACGGAGTGAATTGTTTCCATAATACATGAAGTAGAAACTGGCTCTCCAACATTACAACACACTTAAGACAAAAATTTTACGAACAATAATGGCCAAATCAATCAAATACTGTATGGACAAACAGCATATAAATTTCAATAGCACATCACCATTTAATTAAAGAAAATATAAATAAATCTATTCCAATTCTATGTTTTTTAACACACGCACTGATCAAATACGACGTTCCTTTTTACCCAAAATTTTAAACGAATTGTTATATACAGAAAGAATCCAAAAAACACTACAACTATTATAATTATTATAAAATCAACGACTTTTTACACATCAAACTATTTTAGCTCTGGATCAGGAGAATATTTGTATTATTTTTTTTTTCGGGGGGATTGTAAAAAATATCACAATGTGTTGTAGCTAAGCGTTTGAAATAACTTTTTTTTTTGTTTTGTACAACATTGTCTAATTTGAATAAAACACAAGAAAATATTTAACTAGATGCATAATAAAAAATGTATTTAACCGTCGTCGCCCCATATGTAAAACGTGAACTTTGTATTATTGAAACGCAATTAATATAGATTTTTTATTTGGAATCGAAAAATTAAACTACACTCAAAGAACAAGTATATGGAAGTAAAATAGCCTTTACCATACCCATTTATTTGAAATAAAAATTTCTACGATTGATCAGAAAACTAAAAAGTGAGGTATTTTTACTTATTGCTTCAAGTATTTGTGGTGCACATGATTTTATTTATTTATTATCGAACGCGAATAACGAAATCGCACACAGAACAATTATTTTACGTATTAAATAAAACGTTTTAAATATTACATATGTAAAATGATGTTGTATGAACACGTTTTGTATGATGAACATTTACACTTTGTTTTTTCCTTACAGACATAATTGTTTTAACGAAAACTTTTACACATAACGAAAATTCGTGAAACACCAACGAGAAATTTTCATCAAAAATCCAATATTTTTCAAGAAATTCAGTGTCATTGAACTGATCAAATACATTGAGAACGGACACAAATGTACGTAGTTTACGCCATATACTTTGGCTGATGGTGAAAAGCGGACATTTTCTGTATTTGGATAGAGACATGCAGGGATTGCGGGGTGCGGGCTTATTCAACTGAACCAAACTAAACAGGTCTGGGCGAGTCCATTGCTGACGACTGGGTGAGATGGCCAGTGAACTAACAAAGACGCATATATGCGATATAAGAACCTAACCACGACATACGTCCAAAACCTTAAATCAAATATTTCAGACCAAAAAACCAATTTTAAACCCTGAAAAATATTTTTAATCATTTCAACAAACAATAAAATATTTTCTAATCGACATAAATTTTATCATAATATCATTTTTCGCAAATGATGATAAGTACGTCTTTGATTACAGTACATGTCATAGCATATTATCAACGACCAACGCGCCTGATTTATTCTCTGTTTATATCCATATATCAAACAAGGATAACCCAATAAGCGAAACGTAATAGCTAAGACTGTCTACAAAAAACCAAATACTTTTTAAACCGAGATTATTTTACTAATTTTAAAAATATTCTTTCGAAGCAATTTTTAAATAGTTTAAATATAGATCAGCTTGGAAGGTGTGCGGCAATAATCGAAAAAACTATGACCATTGCAGAGGCTTCAATAACTGGACTTTTACTAAGAAATTATGCAAATCGTATCATACGTCGTTCGATGATACAAAGGGAATGTGCAATTTAGAGGTCGCCCATACGTTCAACAGATAAAGATGAACAATATTAAAACTTTCATTTTAAAGCAGATAGATCGGAATGAGTCGAGGAAAAAATTGTTCAAGGGACAAAGCGGTTGTAGATTGTATACACTTCTTACCTCTCTATAAAAGAAATATGAAGTTTAAAGAGGAAGTTCAGGGTAAAACCATAAATCAAACGGCAAGAAGACTTTAAAGCCGAAGTTGTTGCGAATTTTAAAATTTCTTGTTTAAATTAACGATGGGACATAGAAGCAATAAAACTAAGATTTTACACTATTTATCATTGTACTCGTGTTATTCTTATTCTAAAATATCCTTTGACTTCAGATTTGGTCTAACAAAAAATTATCTTTTCTTTGAAGAATGTTGGTCATCAGTCTTTAAGTTAATATCGTAAATAGATAAATGTAATTCCCAAAAATTTATTTGACGAAGTCAAATTTTGAAGCATCTTACAAATACTTGACTGAAAAAAAAGCACAACCAATACATCTCTATTTTAAACTTGATAAAATACTGCAAAAGAAAGGAATTTTTGACCGAAATAAATTTTTCTACTGTTTTAGTAAAAATACTTTGCGGGCGAATAAATAAGGGGAAGATTGTAAATGATCTGCTGATGGTGCAGTTTGTCGACCCCTGACATTATTAATGCTCGATACAGTAATAATTATTTTACACTCTTTAACTGCTTGGTCAAAAATTATGATCATTTTTATTGATCTGGAAATTTATTGATCAATTATTTGTATATATTTAGGTTTAATGAAAGAAATATTGAGGTTCCTTTCTCTAATTCCCATGTGTACCCACTCCTTGTTACCTCACTTAGGTCTGTTTCTGATGAAAATAAACTCGTACAATTTTAAAGTTTGAGCTTTAAAAACTATGTTTCCCAATTGATGATTTAAGTAAATATTAGTTGTTTATTTCATTGGTTCTCAAAGAGTGGATCACAAACTTCAGAGAGTTTAACAAAATTTAGGGGGTTATAAAAAATATACAACTAAACAGTTCACAACGTTTTCGTACAGATACCCAATTAATCAATGTGTTCCCTTAAATCAGAGATTCCCAAATATATTTATCTTAGCATTTCTTTTTCAAAGAAATACTTCCCCTTTGCCCTCTAAAGTTGGGGTCGGCAACTTTTTAAATTTCATGGACTAATTTTAATTTTAAATATCGCGAACCACTAATATATTTTTCCTAAGAATTAAGATTCAAGTCAATACAAAAATGATATTGCATACATTTTTTTAAATTTGATTATTTTTATTCAATGCACCCTCTCCCAAATGCACAAGTGGTTACTACCATCTTCTGAATCATTTCAGCACCCCCAGGGGGCGGTATCACCCAGCTTATGAATCACTGTCTTAAATGCTTAAATGCGTCAGACAAACACGGACTTAATAAATAATATTTTAGGTAAGGAATATTTTTTCGTGATCAGCAGAAAAGCAAACTAGACCTCCCCCCCTCCCGTATTTCAACCTTATGATATTATGATTGTAAAAGACATTTTGTTTAGTTTTAAATTTCGCTTTGTACACATGTTCAACACAATATGGAGGACTGAGAGGTAGTTCATAGCATACTTAAAAAAAAAAAAAAAAAATAGGAACTTTTCAAAATAGAACATTTTTGTCTATAATAATCAAATTTAAAGAGCTTAATGGCTTTAAAAGTCAAGTGAAGACAAACAAAGTTTCGCCTTCTTTAGTAAAGTTTAAGGAACTATATACTGAACTTGACGTAAAGTATTAAAGATAATATGGTTGTTTCAAGTTACGGGAAAATATAGAATAATTTTTTATGTTAAAAATTAAAAAAAAACAGCTTCATTATTTTTATTTTTGCTTAGATTTTATGAAGAAATGTTACCGATATAGGTACAATTTTTGCCTCCATTAGTCGCTATTGATGAAACATCACGGTTCAATGCTAAATAACGTAAATACTATTTGCAAGCAGTGTTTGATAGCATCTGTATTTTTTTACTACTTGTATATTTTACCTATTAATTTTTTATCGATCGCACTTAGATCGCACTAGACTAGATAATATTTCAATCAGTTTGTAAAACATTTTATTAAAAATAAATATTGAAAAAATTCTAAAATATTTACTAGATTAGAAAACCTGTTTTATTTTTATCTGAATAATAAAGAACTTATTAAATATGGGTATAAAAGTAATATTCTAATTTTAAACGTATCTCCTCTATTATTACGCTATATGAATGTAATTGTATTAAGCGTTCTGTCTATGACATATTCATTAATTTATGCCCGACGTTATATTTCCAACTGAATTCGAAACAGTTTTTAAAGAGACGTTACTTTAATATAGGAATAAATTCAGACGTTGATAATGTCTCATGGCAGAGAAATGCTTATAGTGACACAAAAGTACCGCTTTCATTTGCCAGTGGAAACGCTCATCCGGTCTTTGTTACGCTGTTCTCTAGAGAATTGTAGAGAATATCGCAAAAAGAAGGGATGTGTAAAATACCAGGTAAATCCTTGAATAAAAAAAGAGCACCTTAATCAGGTCAACTCTTTTGGAATATTAAAACGCTGTTATTTGCGTTTTTTTCGCATCATATACTTTATCAATTTTGAGAAGACTTCAAAAATGCTGTACAATGTCGAGCATGGTTGAGCAATTGGAACTTGTCTGCGATAATGCACGTTAATTGAGTTAGTTCGAACGATTGAAATAGAAACAACTAGAGACAAAGTTGCTTTGGTTTGAAATGTACTTAATTAATGAACTGAAGCGGTCAGCAATTTCTAGACATTGACAAGGCCGTGGTGATCCCACTTAAATCAGTATCAATAGCACCAATAGCATATTCCGTAATCAATATAGAGGAATGCATTGAATTATTTCTAAGCGGTAATCAAATTAAAATGTATTTAAATTACGATTAAATCTATGCGTTAATTATTGATTTATTTGTGGAATTTAATCAAAATAATAATTATTTTTGGAAATTAAAGACGAGAGACTTGTATTTCAGTTCTTGTATGTTGAAAACATTGATAAATATACATATTTATATACTATTTTAATTAAGCATTGATATACGTATATGTTAATAACTAACAACAAGTATAGCTGTAGTTAACTACTTACAAAAAAAATTTAGACCAAAATACTTATAAAAAATGTTTAATTTTTTTTAAATTTTCTAGATTTTATATTTTTGTAGCAATATTTAATACTTTTAATAAATTATTTTTTAAGTTTTCATATTGAAAAAATTAATTTTTGTACTTACGTATATTCTGTAAAATATAAATATCTTTCGTCCCCTCATTTTATATTAAAAATTAAAAATACGCGATATAGGAAAGTTTAGGTATATCTTTGATTTTCAATTCACTACTTGGGGATCATTCAAGTATTACGTAAACACCGAAGGGGAGAGGATGTCTTTTCTTTGCTTATTGTTGATGACATAGGGGCCGGAAGGTTCAAGATGGTGATTACGCCAGCAATGTATATTTATTATTCTTTTTTTGCAAAATTTAGTAGATTCTAATTCAAACAAATATGGTTACCCTAATTGTCTATGCTAGATAGCGAATAGCATATACAAGGATTCCCCAAAAAATTGATATTGCTTAGGTAGGTACTCGCTCTCGAACAGAAAACAACCAATGCCATCGAGAACTTGGTGTCATGGATTCAAGTTTCTTGGACTGAGGATAAATAATTTTAATTTACTAAATTTAAAATAAAAAACTAAAGTCGTTTATAAGCTAAATTTTTTTAAAATATGTTTACGTAAGCAAAGCGCGGGGGGGTTAAGGTTTTGCTTACTTTTGCTGACAAGCGGGAGGGAGGGGTTAAAATTCACTAAAATTCTGCTTACGTAATACTTGAACGACCTCTTGTCTAGATTTTCAAGCTATTTGTCTTAAATTTTACATAAAAACAAGTCAAACTCGAGTCAAATATTAAAGTTTAAACGCTAAATCAAGTCAAACATTGATTTCGCAAATTATTGCAATTTAGAAGTCAAAATGAAAAGCATAAATCATTTTTAAAATATTTCTGTATGTTTTCCTCAATCCATATTTTCATTTTGCATTTAAATAACAGGGGAGTTTATATTTTTTTTTTTTTTTTAATATTGAACTTTTAAATTTGAATAATTTTCTGAACTTTGGAACAATTCATTTTAAAAACCTGAAGGGAGGTATTAAAAGAAAATTTTACGATCTATAAAAAAGGTCCTTAGAACACAAGGTCTTAGAACAAGGTTTATGATATTAACCGTTTCCAAGATATCAGAGTTCAAAAAAAACACTCGTTTAATTTTTTTAATATTTTCCTATTTTGTTCTAACGACCTTTTTTGTAGAGCGTGAAATTTCATTTGAATTCCTTCTTTTAGGTTGTTGTTACGATGAACTCTTCCATAGTTATCAAAATTCAAAAATTAAAAAAAAATTCCTATGCTATTTAAATGGACAATTAAAAAATGGATTAAGTCAACCTTACTAATATTAAGAGCTTATTTTGCCTTCAACATTTTTATTTTATTATATACTATCAATTTTTGGACATTCTAAGATTTTTTTAAAATCTCCTTAGGACGGTATACGCTTATAGTAGGTAATATTCTAAGGAGGGTGGGAGGTGCAACATCAGTCGTCGACTTATAAAATGCATATATAGTTTTTTTTGGGTTATTTAAGACCGTAAAGGCGTCATAAATTTTGGGCTTTCATTAGATTCGACCATGGGCTTAAAGGGCGACTATTATACTGACTGTAACTCACTGGATAATGTCTACCGATCGGCCCTAATTGTCTTAACAAAGCAGTAAATAAATCTATTACATATTATTTTCTTTTACTACTATATAGATAGTAAAGGAAGTATTGTAATCGGGTCGAATTTTCGAATTCGAGCTTTTACCGGAAATACATGTTTTGAGGTCCCCTGAGTCCAAAAAAGTGGTTTTTAGAAACATGTCTGTGTGTGACAGCCTTATCGTATCGAAAGCTTTATCCGAATTTCACCAAACCTGGTATTTGACCTCCCTATTATACCTAGTTGTGCCGCGAAGCTTTTGGTTGAAATCGGTTAACCGAAAGCTCTACTTTATTCTTGGGGTTTTTAAGCTTTTTCAATTTTTTTAAAAAATGGCTCCAACGATTTTCTTTAAACTTTCTATAGTTCTTAGATTCATTAGTGGCTACAGCTTTTATTTGAAACTTTTTTCTGGGAAAATTCGAATAAGGGCAGTTCTGGGGTGAAGGTTGGAAATTCGTATATACATATGGGTTCTATATTTATAGTTTATATGTATAGTTATAAAGTGCTTATATTTCAAATATTTTATACCAACAGCGAGTTTCATAATTGAAAGTAAAAGAAAATACTGTGACGCCTCGCAGCAGATATTTTTATTTTTGTGTTCATTTTCTTATTAAATAAAAGTTTAAAAATATTCATTAGATTAAAGGTTTCTCGTATTTAATATCTATGATTTGACTATTATAGTAATTCAATTAATAATATTTTATTAGTTTGAAATTACATTACACAATAGTTTTATATGAATTAAAACCAATACTAAATCTTAATTGTTAACAGAAAATTAAAAAAAAAAATAAATTGGTTGAAAAATAAATGTTATATACTGACAATGAGACAAATCTAATAAAATTTTCTCACGCTATATACATAGTGTCTTTTCTTATTTTTGATGCATGTGTATATTTATGTACAAAGTATAAATAGATAAAATATGGATGAGTTTAAAGATCAACTTTTATACTTCACCACTACATACAATGCATTTGGTTGATCTTATAAATAAATACGTCGGCATTATTCTAAGTTTAAGTTTATGCATGCTGATTATTTACTAAACGAATGGTGCAGTTTATTCTAGTATGTACATATCTAATGCAGCTTCCTGTTATCAACGCTCTCGTACCTACATATTTTAAAGTATTACATGAATTTTATTCTACTTAATTAAACTATTCTAAGTTTACTATTTACTGTTAACATTAAAACGATTAAATAATTTTTATAGCTAAACTCAGGACCGAAACTAGTTAAATTTGTGGGTCCTGGATAAAACTTTTAAATTGGGCCTTAGAGAACCATTCACAAATTATGTCACACGAATTTAATGATTTTTTGACTATGACCTCCTGTCCTTATCACAGATGGTCACATTTGCGAACCCCCTCCCAGTGGTTTTATGCCACATATTTTTCAGATAGTAATATTTGCAATGATTTTGTAATGTGACTTAACGAAGCTGACCCCTCCTTTCCTTGTCAAACTTCATGAACCCACTCACTCCACGAAACGGGTGACGTTATTTTTGGATGGTTCCTAAATTATCTTAAGTGAACCAATATTTAAAAGATAGGTATATAAAATATAAATACAATTGGCATTTATATCAAAAAAGCCAAAAATATAATTGAGATGATTGTTTTGAAAGGCCTTTCTAACCCCCATTTCAATCCAAGTCCTAGGCAAGTGTCCTAGTCCTGGCTTAATGTACGCTTTAATGTTTTTTGAAAAGTAGCATTTTTAAGGTTCTTTTTCAATAGGATATATAAGCGAAACCATTATTATAAAAAAGTAAAAATTTATTGCTTTAAATAAAATAATTTAACAATTTTTACAATATAAAATTAATCTCGTAATTCTTCACGGGCTTTTTTCATATTTTCACGTGCCTTTTGGAAAGCTAGTAAAACTTCTTCAAAGCTCTTCATACATTGTGTTAGCCCATTTTTGTCGCTAATTTCTTTATTGGCTTTTTTATTTAAGAACATTTTTGACTGTCGTACAATACTCATTTTGATTTTGATACCACCAGTGCTTGTAGTTACGGGACCAATTTTGTTAAGCACAGATTCCTAAAAACAATGTGCTATTAATTGATAAATTCAATATGGAAAATAAAAATAAGCTTACATTGTGACCAGTGGGGATATTGAGCCATGTTATATCGTCTAAATTGGAATATCCACCTATAAAAAAACGCTCTAAATCTCCTCGAGGACTTTTTGGTTGTACCAAGAAGCAACTGAGAGTTTGACTGTAAATTCCAGCCTTATTAACTGGAATTTTTAAATATGTAAAACCTTCAGTTCTGTAACGACTCCATAAGTTTTTTGAGATTAATTCAAAATAAATAGTAGGCAACTTGTTACTCTCTGAAATTCAAATATTATTATGGTTTAAAATATTTTTAAATAAAGTGAAAAGCGGTTAACACGATACTGAATGGTACAAATGATACAAACAGAGATAGGCGTATAGTTCATGCAATATGGGAAAAACAGAAAAGAAAAACTATGTAATTCGTATTTAGCATTTTGTTAACATTGATTTTAATAGCCGTGTAGTATTTTATATCCCACTCTTTATTTTAAAAATGGTATTTTACTGGGATTATTTCGTGTTAAACGTTTTCTTCTGTATGCTCAAACTCATACCGTTGTCATTAGAAATGTTATATCGTTTAATAAATTCCATTTCTAAGGGAAATCCTATGTATGCTATATTATCAGGTCCCAATGTTTTCACACAATGAGTTGTTCCGTAAGGGCAAAAATCTTCAATGTCTAAAAAAGAAAAGTATAATAAAAAAAAAATAAAAAGATAATCTACCCTATTATATATAGTAAGGTTTGTCGTGTATCAAGTGAGACAACATTTTGAATTCGTTTTCTATAAGCTATCGTACCACGAAAAATGTCATGCGTACATTGCTAATTTGTTTTTTGTATTCTTTAACATACTCGAAAATTGCCGTTTGAAACGTGAAATTCACGAGATTTGTGTTTAACTGTCTCACTTAACAAGTGACATATCGTACAGAATAAAAACTTAAACTTACTCGGAGTTGTCCAATATCTCGGTAGATCTATAAAATATTCTATATACAAATTGTTGCAATCGAAGTTATTTGCTTCTAATATTTCCAAAAAAACGTATGCCACAATATCGTTTTTTAAAGGCAAATAAAAATCAGTTATCTTTTGTTGTTTTCGATACTTAAACTGCTTTTCATTAACCTGCAAATAATTTTTAATATAATTCGATCATGCAATAGTATAGAATATATTCATTAAGTACATTATGCATTAGTTGAATTTCTTGAGTAAGTTCATTTTCAGAACTCGAAGCGTTATAGATCCAATAATGAAAGCTATTTCTTCTTCCATTTCCAGTTTCTATAACATAAGGATCGCTTTGATTTTGAGAGAAATCAGGATACACAATTAAAGTGTTTATTTCATTATTCCATTGCAGCTTACACAAAAGGACCTCCTTTTTAATATTCTCGCTATCGTTGGATCTAAAAGCAATTATAAGTAGTATTAATTCTTTTAAAGATTTTTTCTAATAATTTACCCGTTGTCAGCATAGCTCATATCTGCCATAATGCACATGGTTTGGTATTCAGGTTCATTTTTTATTTTTAACTTGTTGAAGTTTAGTTTTAAATTGTCGACCATAAAAAATGTATCCTTAAAATAAAATAAATATCTTTTTTTGATTTTCAGTTGGGGGATCGATTTGACATCAATCAAAAGTAATTCATCCAAATTTTTAGCGCCCTATCTCAAACGGTTTTCGAGATTTTCAAAAAAAAACTTAATTTTCAATTTTATTTTTATTTTCAATAGTAAAATTGAATATTAATGAATGGTGATTTTTTTTCCAATTTCTAGGACTAAAGAAGATGTTATGACACTATCATAAAAAATTTCAGATGAAAAGCCGATTTTCCAGAGGAAAAATAAAACTAAAATATTTTTTACCCATGTTATTTAAAAGTCACACTCACAAAACTTTCTTAGAAAATGTATTTTATATTCTTATACACTCATGAATTTTTTCATAATTTTTGATGTGGTGAAACTGCAATTTTCAGTTGAAAAATTATTTTCTATATAATTCCCTCGCCGCATATAAGTTTTCGCTTTTTATAAGCGTAGGATTTTTTTATAATGTTAAAAAAAACAAGGAAGAAGAAAATTAATCTAATTAATTCTTAGGAATGATGGTTATTTTATCACATTTGAAAGTTACTCTAATTCAGTAACGGCTATAGAGTAAGCAATAGGTTCTGAAAGGCCCGGCCGATAGCGTTAGCGGGTAACATCTAACAATAAGCTAGCGCTGATATTGAAAAAAAATATTTTTTTAAATTTTTTTTTCATACTCATACTTTTACTTAAATTATTTTTATAATCAAATTATGAAAAAATTCATGATTGTAAAGGAATATAAAAGACATTTTCTGAGAAAGTTTGATGAGTGAGATTTTTAAATAACATGGGTAAAAAATATTTTAGTTTTATTTTTCCTCTGGAAAATCGGGTTTTCATCTGAGATTTTTTATATGATAGTGTCATAACATCTCTTTTAGTCCTAGAAATTGGAAAAAAAATCACCATTAGTTAATATTTAATTTTACTATTAAAAAAAAATAATATTGAAAAATGTTTTTTTTAATATCTCAAAAACCGTTTGAGATAGAGCGCTAAAAATTTGGGTGAATTATTTTTGTTTGATGTCAAATCGATCCCCCAACTGAAAATCAAAAAAGCCGTGGGAGCAAATTTTCCATGTAAACCCGGCTATACCCTTTAATACATTAATACGAACCTGGTTAACATCTAAGTAATCATCTTCATTTATATATGTAAAGAAGCGGCCTTCATAGTGGCTTTCTTCATTCGAAAGTAATTCATTGTACTTTTTTGCCAAGTCGGAAACACAATTAGACTGATTTCCATAATAGCTAGCTTCAAATTGACTAAAGACTTTCTGCTGCCACAAAAAGTCACGTTCTTCTTGGAAAAAATTCGATTCCGTTTCCTTGACGGGACTTTCATCAGACGGTATTGAGATAGTTGGTCGGATTTCTTTCAATTTCACACTAAAAATAAAATAATTTATTAATGCAATAATGAGTTAAGACCTTACCGAAAATCGTAACTAGCAAACATAATACATACCGGATTTTTAAGTTTTCTATTTCGGATGAACATCGGTAAGTAGCTGTATATTTATTCAATGCCATGTTGTTTAAATGTTTCTCGGTATTTGTTAGTTGGTAATTGGTTTTGGGTGAATCAAATTAGCGTTGTGTCCATTTGAAAATTATTTAACTTAATATACGACTTAAGATGATTCATTTCACAAACAATTTGTTAGTACGGTTAGTGCGAATCTAACGCTGGTTTTAGTTTTCATTAGTCATATTTCATTTGTTTAGATCATTTAAAAGTGCTTTACTTAAAACTAAATTAATCACTTCATTAAAAAAAAGTTCATTTAAATTGAGGTTTGTATATAATTATTAATACCGAATTTAAATTAGATTTTTGACTTAAATCCCTTAAATCATTTTAAACCAAACATTCATATTTCATAGGAGCCATAGGAGTATTTGATATTAAACACGTAAACACAAACAAATAACAATAATTACATCATTGACATTATCGTAACTTCGGTAACATCATAAATGATCATAATTCATTACGATTATAACATAAATAGGAATCATAGCAACAGATAGCATTCAATAGCATAATTAAGCGTAATTAAAAAATATTATAAACCATATAAATGGCAATAAATGACATTTGTAAATGGATATAAATAAACAAAACAAACTTCAAAAAATGTATTACTAGAATGTTAACGTTTAGTATTGATTAGTATTAATAGAAGTTAATTTTTATCCGCCATATTTTTGAAATCCGGTTTCAAACATTTCAAATTAAATCATTTTGAAGTATAAAAAAAGTAATTAATTATTCCGCTAAATTATAATTAAAAAAAAAAGAAACAGACTATTTTTACCTTAAAATGTACAATTCATAGTGGTTATTGTTTATATGTTGGTATACTTAAAATTTGATGGGAATTTTGTATTAGTCATCAGATATTAAAAGAGTTGGAATGGTTTGAATTGTCTTAGAACATGATAGGTTAGAGAAAAATTACACTTTAACCAGCCTTAATAAGTGTACTTAATCGACTTAATCATTTACTTAATGTGGCCTTTTTAAAATTTAATATTTTTACAATAATTTATACTTAGTCATTTAGAAAAAGAATTACAATTTGCAAAGTTCTATTCTCATCACTGGTCGTTGCCTTTATCAATACAAAATACCGTTATTTGATATTCCGAAAATTTGTGTTAAAATAATTAAGACCAATTATTAATACTTGTGACAATTTCAACAATTTGCCTTGTTTTGTGAAAATAATTCTATTATTATTTCATGGTAAGTAGGTATTTTATTATTTTACAAGCAACTCATTATAGCAAAATGTACAATATTTATAATTTTATATAAAAAAAAAAAATTAAAATAAACTTTCAAAAAATTTTACCTTGAACCCCTTGAACTTTAAGAATTGATTCATTTCAAATATGATTTTTAAAACAAATTATTCTTGTTTTTGTATTTTAATCCGTCAAACTAAGATTGTCGTTGTTGATATTAAGTAAATTTTTTTAGGAAAGGATAAGATAATTATTAATATTTACTTAGTTAGTGTCTTTAAAGTAAATAATTAGTTTGCGACAATAAATTATTTATTTCTGATATATATAATTTATCCAATAGATATTAGCGGTGTAATAACGTAATGGTTGTACAATAAAATTACGAGCTATTAACCGTACAAAATCTACTGAAAAACGAACAAAATGCCTTCAAGTCAACAACGAGAAATCCAGGAAATGGAGCAGGGAACGGTCCCACTTCAAACG
Organism: Sisyra nigra; assembly: GCA_958496155.1. NCBI lineage: Eukaryota > Metazoa > Arthropoda > Insecta > Neuroptera > Sisyridae > Sisyra > Sisyra nigra. Next base: position 30,264,816 of record OY292316.1, on the reverse strand, counting down.
CAGGAACAATATTGGCGTGCAGTATTCGATAAGGTAATTGCTTAATAGGCTGGAGTCTACTGTAGTAGTGGTGGTTTGCGACAAAAATTTTTAAGAAAACAAACATGTATAGAATTATAATATCGTATTTAGCGTTTCTCTCCCGGTGTTTCACGTTTCTGATTTCCCGAGAAACCCACAAAAATATCAACTCCCGGTTTCCTGAGATAAAATTCAATTTTTAGAAATATTTTGAACATTTATCATTATATAACTGTAAAGTAAATGTTTCAAAACTAAGGTAAAGGCACTAATGCTCAATATTGATGACTCAAAATGAAGACACTTTCAAAAAAAACTTTTTATACGAATATTTTTCATAGTTTAACTTTACTTTTGTAACAATACAACCCTAGTGGTACTAGGGCACTTACGTAATTAAAATTTACATCCATTTAAACCAGCGGTCGGGGAACCGGGGTAAATTACCCAAATGGGATAAAAATGAAGTTTTTGGGGGTAATAAGGAAATTTCTTGCCATGGCTATTTTATAAGCGTGTTAGTATAGCCGAAGACTTTATTCAAATTTTTTTAACGTCAAAAAGCCCCAATTTTTATTTCTCCAAAATCTAAAGAAGGAAAGTTTTCAATTAGGTACTTAATTTTTGTTTGTTCCAATATGAGAATATTATTTTGTGTATTTTATACTTACTACTTTCGTGCAACTTTTTTCGTGTCAATTAATTCAATAAATAATCTTTAAAGGCCCTAGAGGTATATAATGTAAGGTATATGAGGTATATAAAATATAAGTATGGTGAATTTGATTCCTAACACTTTTAAGAAAAAGCAAAATTTGTAAAAAATAAAAAAAAATTAAATAGATTGATTTTCTTCTTTTCAAAATAAGGGGATAATATCGACTTTTGCAAAATTATTTTGGGGTAATGGTAAAAAAAATTCCCCGACCACTGACTTAAACCATAGTACCCAAAATAGACCCAGTTTTAGTAAACAGAGGAAAAGTAATAATAATTTGTACGTTGTGATTTTTATTAGCAAGGTTAAATTTTGTATTTTCATTGTTAAAATATTTTTTAATTAGTAAACGTTAATATCTGGTTTTCCCGGGAAAACCATTAGAAATATTGCCGTTTCTCAGGATTCGTTATTTGTCAGGAAATGAGAAATCCTATGCACATCTATATCCTACAAAGTATTTTTTCGTATTAACCAAATTTGGTTTAAAGCGGTATCGTTATAAAACTTCCCCGCTGTATTTTGCGATAGCAAAGTCGTAGTGGTGTCCAAAGACAAAACCTCGGTGTAATCATTAAACATTTTAACGGAATTTGCTTAAAATTGTTTTTAGCCACATTTTTGGGTTCTTTTATTCAATGAAAATGATTACCGTTAAAAAAGTTTTTTATTTAAATTAAATTCACAGATAACACAATAATCAATCTTTTTTAAACTATGCGCTTTAATCACTGTCGAATGTCGAGTTACAAATGAATTATAGCTCCCTCTTTAAATACTCAAAGCCCGTGATTCTGGAACAGAAGCGGTCAACCCGTGAGCCACATTTTATATTTTTCCGGACCGTAAAATTTATCACATATTCTATTGATCACATATTTTTACAAATACATTTTTTTATAATAGTAGTATCGTTATTATAATATCTTAACGTATTCTGTAAGACATGTCACTTGTCTAGTGAGACGACAAATGTCACTTCACGACAAATCTCGTGAATTTCTCGGTTCAAATGACAATTGATGATTCACAATATGCTAACGATAGTTTGTTAAATTTTACGTGAACGGAGTCGCGGGTAGCTACTCGTATCTTACAAGTCGCGTGTGCTATTTGTCATAGGGTGTATTATTCTGGACTCAAAATACAATGAATATTTTTAGTATTATTATATACCTAATATTAAAAGAATTACAAGACATGATTTATATATCCAGCCACCAGCTCGAACTATAGAAAATTCCGATTGATTTATTTTGAATTATAAATATTTTTTTCTTCTTTTCATTAGTATGATCGAGACAAAGATGGTCGAATTTCTTACGAAGAGTTACGTTTGATCATTGGAAGTCGAGAATATGAAAAAGAAATTCCCGAATTTGTGATCAAGAAAATTATGGCACTATCGGACCGAGACAGTTCTGGCTATTTAGATTTCCATGAGTTTATTGAGATGGCTGAAAATCCTCAATTAGAATTCTTATTTGGACATTTGGTGGCTCGTTATGTTTTTAATATGGTTCCTCGACGTCGGATTCCTACAGGAGATGCTATCGATGGGTTCTATGAAGAGCAATATTCGTGCCGCCCTCCGGCTGTTTGTATGATCCTGATATCGTTAGTCGAAATTGCATTGTATTTGGTCGATGTTGTGAATTCTGGATATTATTCTACTCATGGACCAATTGCAACAGATCTAATTTACAATCCTTATAAAAGATACGAGGCCTGGCGTTATATCACATACATGTTTGTTCATATTGGGTAATTAAAAATGTTAAACATTTCAGAACAATTAAAGATAATAATTTAAAATATTGTATTTTCAGAGCTTTTCACTTAGTCGTTAATTTACTAGTTCAAATCATGTTGGGTATTCCTTTGGAAATGGTACATAAAGGTTGGCGTGTTTTAATCATTTATTTCGCTGGAGTCTTAGCTGGATCTCTAGGAACTTCTGTGTCTGATCCAAATGTCTTTTTGGCTGGTGCAAGTGGTGGGGTTTACGCCTTAATTACAGCTCACATCTCGACAATAATAATGGTAACATTGATCTATAAAAACCATAATTAAAAAAATAAATAAATTCATTGAATATTTTTCTATGTTTTAGAACTGGGCGGAAATGGAATTTGCCGTTTACCAATTATTAGTTTTTCTAATCATCTCGATCAGTGATTTAGGATCAGCGATTTATAATCGTTATATCATCCAAAAAGAGGAAAACATTGGTTATGCCGCTCATTTATTTGGCGCACTGGCCGGACTTTTGGTCGGTATTAATATTTTGCGAAATTTCCAAGTGACCAAATGGGAGAAGAAACTATGGTGGATTTCATTGATCTCGTATGTAGTTTTTATGGCTGTGTTGATTGTTTGGAATGTGGCCTTTCCTGATTATTTCCCTCCACAAAGACGATCTTCGTGATAGTGTTATTGCAGTTATTAATTAAGCCTATGTTCTGAATTACATATCAAGTATTAAATAAATCCTATTGACTATTAGTTTTCTTTTTTAAATTATATATATTATTTAAAAATATATTGAAATCGCACAAAATACAATTTCATTGTATATTTTGATTATGAAATAATAAAAATATATATTTTCGCATAAGTTTTATGTTTTACGTAATGTCTCCATTACCTTCTATAGAACTGTTTGAAGAACCATCTAATATAAATTACATCGAAGAAAGATAATACATTTTTTAACTGGGAATTTACATATAACAATGAGATCATTAAATATTTGAAGACTGGACATCAATAAGGCTCAGTGCCAAAAACAAAACAAAATATCTGCTGCGAGGCGTCACAGTACTTTTACTTTCAATTATGACACTCGCTGTTGGTATAAAATTGATAAAATACTGAAATATAAGCACTTTATAACTATACATATAAACAGAACTATATGCATACAACTAAGGTGACCATACGTCCCCGATTGGTCGGGACAGTCCCGGATTTCCACCTTGCGTTTTTTGTCCCGAATTTTTGAAAAGGTTTTTATTTTCAATATTTATTTCAACTATAATTATTTTTACAAAATTTGAACCGAAAAAATTGTGCATATCAAAATACACGGCACGCTTTCAACCATTTGAAGCATACAGTGAACGCAGTGAACTCTCGATTCTTTTCGAAATTGAATCTTCGCTATTGCTTGTTAATAAAATTACGACAACCCATCAAATATCTGAAAATGATATAGGTATACGACGAGTATGCTTATATGAAACTATACGTTACGGAAGAGAAAATTTCCGAATGGAAAAATATCCAAACTGTATCAATCCAAAGATGAGTTGAAATGGTCTCTCACTTTAATAATCGTGAACTTCCATTTTCAAATTTACCAAAGTTAGCAGAGTTCTTTTTCTGGCTGCCTGGCACAAATGCTTCTACGGAAAGAATATTTTCTTTAATGAATAGCTTTTGGACAAGTACTCGATTTGAAATAGACACACTAAAAGCGATATAACTTACTAAAGTTAATTATGAAGAAAATTGTACAGAATTATATACAATACTTCAAATCAAAAAAGACCTACTGAAAAAGATCCATAGTTCAGAAAAATATAAAAAGTTTTGTACTCAGTAATTCTGATTAAAAAATTGGATTCATTTAAAAAAATACTTATTTTTATTATATCCTTAAATAGTATTTGTTATGTATAATTTTTATTAAAAAATTATTTAAAAAAATCATATTTAAGTTATTTAACTTAACTACCCCCCCCCCGCTACAAGTTCCCGTCCCGGATTTGAAATAAAAAACTATGGTCACCTTAATACAACCTGGATATGTACATATAACATATACGAATTCCCAACTTAGAACCGTCCTTATTCGAATTTTCCCAGGAAAAAGTTTCAAATAAAAGTTGTAGCCATACTAATGAGTCTAAGAACTATAGAAAGTTTAAAAAAAATCGTTGGAGCCGTTTTCAAAAAAAATTGCAAAAGTTCAAAAACTCCTAGAATAAAATGGAGCTTTCTAGGACTAGACATAATTTGTATGCTAATTTCCATGTTTGGTGAAATTCGGATAAAGCTTTCGATACGATATGGCTGTCACACACACGCAGACCCACACACACACACAGAGACATGTTTCTAAAAACCACTTTTTTGGACTCCGGGGACCTCAAAACATATATTTCCGGTTAAAGCTCGAATTCGAAAATTCGACCCGATTACACTTCCTTTACTATATAGGTAGTAGTAAAAAAAAAGTAATAAGTTAGACTAGTTAGACTCGAAAAAGGAAGCTAGTGTGTTATTGCCAACAACGTAAAAGGCGGGATAAATGCCTAAATAGTAACGATAGCTACTATTATTAATGTATAAGGTTAATGTATGTATGTACTTATAAGGTTGTTGACAATGGCACTTAGCTTGCTTTTTCAGGTCTAACTCAATTTTTTTGGCACGTAGCTCGTTATTAATCTCCAGTCTTCATTTGAAATTTTAAGCTTATGTTATCGTTTTTTTCGAAAATAACACGTCCTTTTAAAACAATCTGGCAGATTTTCAAGATTTGTTGAAATATATGTCTATTCTCGAAAGTAAGACCTAGTTGAAATAATAGAAAAAAGTATATAAAATATCTACTGCGCCCGTCACAGAGTTATCTTTTACATGAAACCCGCTGTTGGTTAAAAGAACAAAAGTAAAGCCCAGAATTGATTAGAAAATTATATTTTAAAAAATATAAATATCTTAAGCAGAACTATAAAACTAACTCCCAATTTCTTCTTTAGAATTTCTTCTTTTATTTTTATTTTTTCAGAAAAAACTTTAAAATAAACGTTGCAGGTCTTCATGAGTCTAATAACCATGGCAAGTTTAAAGAAGATCGTTTTTGAAAAAAAAATTAAAAGAAAAACAAAACTCTATAAAATAAAGTGGGGCGTCATCTCACGCCAAAGCCCTACTTAGCAACTACTTAAAGACTGGACTACTAAATAAAAAAAATTCCAAAAATATAATCGATCTTTTTCCATAAAACGTGTTACTTGTTAAGTGATACGAAAGTTCAAATTCCGTCACCCCCAAAACACCTCAACGACAAATGTCGTGTATATGCGACGATGCTTACTTCTTTTTGGTGTTTTTTAAAAAAAAATTTACATTAATTTCATAATAATAATTCATTCATTCATTTAATAATAGTAACTTCCGTAACTTCGAATCAAATAAAACGCAATACTGTTCTCAGTAGAATATAATATATTTTTATGATTGGAATGACATTGAACGTCTGTAAGAGTTAAGAACTAACATTGAAGTTCTCTTAAAAACAAAATTGGATTTAACTTAAGCGGATTCCAGTGCTTCCTGGACATTCACCATCGCTGATTTTAGCCAAAGCTGAAATAAATTGAAAAATTAAGTGTTTCACTGATTATTTTAAATATAATAATAATCTGTTACATGAGCTATGCTCGCAGTTGTAATTATTCATAACACATTCACTTCCAAAAGACAGGGGTTTAGCTTTACCATCTCCGGCACAAATTGGTTTGTAAGCAGCGGCGTCACAACTTTTAGAGCAAGCAGCGATTCTTTGCTTCTCTTTTTTCAATTCTTTAATATCTTTCGAATCAGGTGCAGCTAACGTAGTTGCAACACAGGCTTAAAACACAATGATAATGATTTATTTGATCTAACTTTTTTAATTTATTAACTCTTACCAACCACAACCAAAAGAACTAATAATTTTTGCATTTTTGATACGTTCAAATGTATTTCTTTTTGTCGAATTGAAACGATTGTAATGGTCGTACTGAGTAAGGTCAGCTTATATATACGAATCTACAATTACCGTTGAGGGGTTTAAGAGGTAATCTATTCATGACCTCGCGATAATGCGTCCAATGAGAAGATTCAATCTGATATATGGTGATCGTGCGCAACAACAAATTAAGATCCATGAATCAATTTAAAATGCAAATCAAACTAATTTTTAATATCTGCTAAAAGAGTTTTAGTCAATTAAGGACCTGGTTTTAACACCACTTCTCACCGTCGCTTTTTTTTATCAAACTCTGAAAACATTTATATAAAAATATAGACAAAAACTATTGAAACTCTATATCATAAATTGTGTTTTGGTTATTTAATATCGCATCTTCTACCATTGTTATTAACAATCGGTAAATTCAAAAAATTTTGAACTCTGAGTAATAATCTAGTCACCACGCCACACAGAAGTGACCTTAAACTTTTAGTATATTACAATTAAATAAGTTAATAAAACCATTATAGAAATCGTTTACTTGATGTAACAATGAGTTAACTTTTATATATTGTAAAATCCGGAAATGCAATTCGTTGTGTAGTTTTTGTATTATATCTATTATACTCTCAATAGAAGCTACTATATATAGTTAATTTATGCAAATTAAGTGTACAAAATTTTCAATGATAATTGTTTCATTAATTTGTTGAAATTTATTTTTAATTTAGTGCCGAATTTCTTTTATTCTAATTATTCATTTCAGAAACCTTGAATTTACTTACATAATAATTTTTAACTTTTTGAATAAAATAATTGCATAATATTTTTGTACAATTAATTCAATTTAATAAATCGGATAATATTAAACTTTATATTATATATATTAAGTTCCGGCAATATATTAATTAGATTGACATTAATTGAGAGGTATAATTATTTTTATATAGGTATATTATTGAATTAAGCACAATATGTTGAATCGAAAAGGAAAATCAACTTGTATATAGTATATTTAGTACCCATGGCACTGAAACACTGGTGTCATATAAAATAAAAAAGCACATTAAAGGATCATTTAGACCAATGTTCTTCAACCTTTATGCATCTGCGGACCGGGGAAAATTGGATACATATTTCACGGACCGGCTGCGAAGCTCGCTCTTTGGAATAGTCGCTTACAAGAGGAAGATGTTGAAATTTTTCCTCTTTTGGATAAATTTTTGATTGCTATTGATGTCAACAAGAGAGTCCTATTCAACATAATAAGGCAAAATTTAAGAGCATTAGATGCAAATTTTAGTAACTATTTCCCTGAAAATTAAGATCTTTGCAAAGGATCCTCTGAATTAATAATCGATTCTTGGAAGATATAAAGTCGTGTACTCTTGATCTTCATGAAAAATAAAAGCTGATCGAATTGTCGTCAAATATCACTCTAGTGTCCAGACATAAAATGCATTCATTGCCCCAATTTTGGATATCGTTTAAAAATAAATACCCATCTCTGAGTTATAAAGCTATAAAATGATTAGTGATTTTTTCAACTTCATATTAGTGTGAAAAGACTTTTTCAGCCATGGCAGTTATTAAAACCAAACAGAGAAATCGAATAGATGTTAATACAGTGCAGAATTTAAACTGGTAATTATATATATTGATGATGGCTCGAACGTAAGTTAGCTATTCCCCAGATTCCCCAAATAAAAAAATATACTACATACTCATGAACAGTAATGGTCATTCACACGATTTGACCGAAACTTTTCGAGGACCGGCAGAAAATTTCTACGGTCCGGTAGCGGGCCAGCGGTTGAAGAACTAGGATTTGGACGATGCCATTTTCTTGTACATACAAGAGCAATAATAACATTCAAATATTGTATGCAACTTTTTTAACGCATTACTGCAAGTATTGCATTGGTGAATATATCATTCAAATGTTGACCGTGTTAAAACAATGAGTTCATTTAAATTTTAAAGTATGAATCAACGAAATCTTAAACGGTTCTGATGATTTAATCAAATTAATAAAGATTTATCGCAGTCATGAGTGTTTATGAGGCACTGAAAAAGAACTACAAAAACTTTTTACCCAACACCTTTTTTACGATGTTTTTTTAAAATATTTAAGAAGGCAAGCGACGATCAAGTCCCTATTTCCCACTGGGCACTCTGAGCACGTGCCCAGAGCCCCGCGATCGATAGGAGCTTTGTACCTGCCAAATCACCAAACGATAACCGATATTAATGTTTTCTATTCACATAATTTAACTGTAAAGAAATAAAAACAAATCGTTACTTACATACTTTGCTGAAAATTCTAATTAAATTTTTTCCACAAAAGTGGGAAGAATTGTCGCTTGAATTCGGTTTCTATGATCCACCACTGCCATTGAGCATGTGAAGCTGAGGATAGTAGTGGTGGGTAAAGGTAAACGTTCCTTGAATAATCAAAAATTGGCAAACGGATCTATAAATTCAACGAACTACCAGGATATATACCGATCCTTGATGATAATACAAAATAGGGTTAGTTAATAAAAAAAAAGAAAAATTAAATTATCAAGATTATATATTAATTAATATATTAGTACAAAAAGATCACTGCGTAAATGTATAAAATTGTACAAATATCATATGAAAAAATACTGTAACATAAGCTTTCAAAATGTAACGTATGAAAGCATATTTAGTACAACATACTGAGTACGGTTTAAACGTACAATATTATGTTTAAATTAAGGCTACGTAATACATTAATGTTATCTTCTCGTTGGTAATTAAAAAATTAGTACAAAATAAAAAAAATATTTCATTATGAATAAGTGATTCGACAAATCGAAATTAAGTCATGTAATAAAAATCCATTGAGATTTTTCCACAGCTGCTAATAGGTTTGTTCCTGATGAAACTAAAAGTATACAATGTACGGAGGGCAAACCTAATATTTGAGCTAGTCTTGAAACTTGTATTTAGACGCGCATTTTAAAAGGATATTTAAGAAAATTCTTCTTTGCTTTGTTTTCAATGTTCCTTTTTTCCGAAGTGATGCTTTTTGGCGATGTTGGTGTCGCAGGTAAATCGGAATATTTATTCATTTTTGACATTGAAAACATTTTTATTGATTTTTTCAACTTCTTTTTATCTGTAAATTATAAATAAATTTTTAATGTTTACACTTGTTATAGTCTAGAAGCAATCGGCACAGGAGAGTCGAAAAGTATTTCGATGAAACTTTATCTTCATAAATGGTAAATATTATAGAACTATAGTGTTTGCCATGGAGCGTTTTGAGCTACGTTCCACAAAGTGTTTTATCGTTATTATAGTTGTTTTTTTCTATTTTACTAACTTTGTGAGGCATTTTAAGAAGCATCTACGTGAACTTAAACGATAGTAATGACGTCATTAATGACGTTTTACTTGATTTAACGACTTTGGCTATCATAAATAAGCGACTAAAAATATATATATATATATATATATATATATATATATATATATATATATATATATATATTTAAGGAGATTGGTCCCGACTACGAAAATAATAAAACCGAGTCGAAATTTTTATATTCAGCAGAACAATGCGAAATCAATTAAGATTTTTTGATCGATTAATATAAAAGTAATTAATTTTTTACATTGGTTCTTATTGCGACTAAAAAAAAAATTCTGTTTATCGATTAAATAATAACATCTTCATAAAATACTATCTATGTTAAAGATAAAACGATTTTAAATAATAAAATCACAATTTAGAGAAGATCGATGGTTTATTTATCAAGTAATTGAATTAAAATTATGTAAAATTTAACAATTTATACGGTTTGTTGTAAAGTTAATATCTAATTGTTTAAAATAAAATTTAAATGTTTGAAACAAAATAAATTAAAGTATAAATTAGATTTTAAAAACATTTTTGTTATTATTTCATCAAAGTAAATATTTCCGTAAAAGTTGAGAACCTTATCTTTTCCCATGTATAAGAATAGGGCTCTCCTCTCCGAAAAAACGGCATCAATCTCCTTAATATTTACCATATTGTGAAGATATTCTGTAAAAAACTTCACCGGAATAATTTTCAGCATACATGCTCCGATTTTTACTGTATTAAAAGTTATAAGAATATTTTTCAGAACATACTTTTTTTTGAGTCTTTCTGAGAGGTGGTATGATGATTAGGTGGGATATTTTCTTTATCTCGCCCAATTTCTTCATTCCAGCTATAACAACGATTTCGATTATTTGGTGTTTCAATACCAAATGGGCTATAGAGTTTGGTTGGGGTGCGGCCCAAAATTTGACGCACCTTTGGTGTTGCAATATGTTCCTCTTCCTCTTCATCTATTTTACTTGGTCCAGGCGTCATAGCCCCTTCCTCAAGACGCTGACGTCGTTTAGTCGAACTCTTGAATTTCTACAAGCAGTCATTTTACTGTCAATTTATTTTAAAAAATACGAACGAAAAATACGGGAAAAATTAAATAAAAAGCTTAAAAAAGGTCGGTCAATCGTTTATGAGGTAATAACGTAATAATTAAAAAGACTAAGATTTTATCCCCCCCTCCTTCTAAATATCACAACTTTCAATATCGTAATTTAAAGAATATATTATAATGTGTAGAAAAAGTTAGTTAACAAAATCTTATTAAATAAAGTCCGTAAGGTCATTTTTTGTAGATTTTCTTGAAATTTGAAAAAATGTTTTTACTTTTTAAATGAACGAATTACGTAGCTACAAAAGCAAAGGTTTTTTATATTCCTATGTAGATTGAAAATTGCAAAAATACAATTTGTGAAAATTGATATTTTAACGAAAAAACGTAAAAAGCAGAAGCGTCAATCCTCATTTCGAAGAGCTTTGGGCTGGAATTTTGAAAAATCATTCCTTAGTGGTGACCACCGTCCACCCCGAAGTAATACTTTAAAAAGACAAGTTTTTATCTTAAATGGCGTAGCCTCCAGTGTGTTGTGTCAGTCAATCAGTTTATTTTTGCATATTTTAAGATAGCTATTAAAATGTAAAATCAGTCTTCACTAGAAAAGCTAAGGTTCTGCTAGCATCACCGGTCCAAACATATAATAAACAATTAATTTAACGTATTATACGTTAAGACTGAATGATTAGCTCAAACTCTGAATGTCCAATGGAACATTTTGTACATACAACGCGATAATTTCAGTAAAATTGATTCGGTATTTAGGTTTATTTTCTTAAACAATAACTTGAAATTTGTTTTTTTTTTTAATAATATTTATAACTTTATAACATAAATAATTTATGACGATTTTGATTGCTTTAAATACCCTTTTTTTGAAATAATAGTTAAGAAAGTTTAAAAAATTGCTTCTACACAAATATTATAATACTAGTAGCTTCCCGTGAAATATTCACGAGTCACAACTGTAAGTTTAAAATACGGAATGTACAGTTAAAAAAAATCCTTTGCAAGATTCATCTCCTAGAATTTTCGCACGTGAGACTGTCACTTTAATCATTGGGCCACAAAAATTACATTTAAAAAAATGGTTGTCTGTAAAGTCGATTTACGGACGATAGTTTTACGTGATAACGTTATAAAGAAACATTGATGAACTTTTATGAATTGAATTGAATTATTATCACTGAATTATCATTATTTTGTATAATACAAAGAAGGAGTTAATTGTAAATTAACAATTTTTTCAAAATGAAATCAGACTGAAAATTATGAAGAAAAAAATCATTTAAATTGTAAAAGAAAAACACAAAACACGTTGTCTTAGGTAAGGGCACCAACTATCGATATATCAAAATATCGATAGTTGATATTTATTTCCGAATATCAAATTCGATATTTTTTTAAGAGCTTTATTATATTTTATAATAATTATAATTTATTCCACTTATAGTTATTGACAATTTTTCAAGTAATCGCGTTTTGAGATGAAAATATCGATATACCGATTTTTTTTTACTCTGCATCTATCGATATTGCTTGTAAATATCGATACGATATATTTCGATATATTTTATACATTTACCCATCCCTACGTTGGCTAGGATTCAACAATAATATCGTGCCTCTCTATCACTTGTATCGCGTTCTCGCTTGCACGCACAGGCTCAAACGGAACATGACACTTTTTCATTCAGGCTACCCAGTGTTCATCAATTTATAAGACGTTATCACGTCAAAACCAAACAAAACACAGAGAGAATCTTCTCTCCGCAAAACATTAATATAAACCGTCTCCTTACTGTCGATATACAAACATTTGCCTATTATTAATATTAATTAAGATTATGATGATCATATGAACAACCAAAAATAATTGAACATATTATACTAAAGAGTATTTGGTATTCAGGTTAATAATACAGGGTTAAATTATAATAGAAAATTGTTCATTTTACGGTTCTGCTAGAAGAATCCTAGGAATTAAGTAGTTGAAAAATCTAGACACTCCTAGAAGAGTTAAGACTCTTCTAACAGAAGCTGATTTTACCTATCGGCTGTGACATGTATAATGAAAAAAATTTAGAAGAAGAAGAGCTTATACATAATAAAATAAAATAAAACACATACTTGAGATATGGATCCTAAAGTTGTGCGAACGTTATTGATAGTTTTGGTCAATTTTTCAGTTCCTGTCCGCCAAACGCGTTCGCCCGTCTCGCTTAAGTTGGACAAATTCGTCAAGACTTTACGATCAGAACGGGAAATTTCCGAGGAAATTTCGGCACTGGTGGTGAGGCCTCCACGACCGGTCATTGAAGGGAAATTTTCGGTTTTCTTAATGGCCTTATCATCGGTATACTCCTCGTCCTCAATGCTGTCAAACTTTTCTTGAAGTTTTCGTCGGAAGCTACGATTTGAACGATATCGAATATCTTCATTAGCACAAAAACCATACATCTTAAAAATATTTATTTCGTTTTACGACACCCCGTTTAATTACAATCGTTACTCATTTTTATCCGTTACAAAACTAATGTAAGCTCTTGATCGAAATTAACGTAATTCCTTGTTGCCCTTATAAGAGACAGAGAGATATACAACTTTATATATTGAAAAAAGATAAATGCATTCTCTTTGTATCAACCAGCATTCCCAAAACATTTAAAGCTTATGACGATAAGTTTTTCATTGATTTCATTTAAAAATGACTTAAAAAATAAAAAAAAAATACTCTGAAAATGTTAAAATTAATATTTTGGATTGAAAAAAATCAAAGCAAATTCTTAAATTTTCTCTTTTTGTTAAAAAATTTTGAATTTTTTGTCTGGTTTAAGGTTTTCTGCTTTGTTTGTATTATTGCGTATTATCGATTGCACTGACTTGCACGAACTTTTTCATAAGTTGCACACGTGCAAATAAGTGTACTAGCAGTGTAAAAAAGTGTAAATTTCTACTTCTAAAATTTCCGCTAGGAGAATCTGTCAAATTATAAATAATTTTTATTAATTTACGTAGAATTTTGATTGATTTAATTAACTTTTAATTTTGATGTGATATACGGAAATACGGTGCAATTAAAACGGCAATTTCTGATTAATAAAATACTTACGATTTTTCTTTAGGCAAAAAGTGGATACGTATGTGAAAAATGGCGACTGCAGTTGGTTGGGAAGGTAGCAAAATAATAACTATTCTAATCTACTTAGTATTAAAACATATTATTTGGTCAGAATAAAAATGAATATAAAAACAATTAAAATCATAAACATCAAAATCAGTTTGATAACCTTAAAATTTGTGAATGAACGAAACAGTAAAAGCGACTGTCAATATTTAATCATAAGCCGTTAGTTTTACAAGTAGTTCACATTTTCATATTGTATTAATTCTAAGTGATTAGTAATTATGGCAGTGAACTTAAAAAATCGAATGAAAACGTCTCAATTAAGAAATGTAAAACTTCTTCATATCGGTCTGTTTACAAAATTTCGCGTGATTTTCACTAACTTTTCAACTTGACTGTGGTTATCTCATATTTCCAAATAGTAAAAGCCTTTTTGTAATCTTCAAGGTCTACCTTTCTCTTTGAAACGAACATTATGGCTTCTGTATAATTTATTCTGACTAAATATTTTAAAATGCAACTAAAAATGTAATCAAATTCTGTTGAGAAGTGCGGAACTTTATTTGAGCTGTTTATTTTGAAAATGGTCTAAGTCCATATTTTTAAATAAAATCGAATTAACTACCTTAAAGTAATATTTCTACATGATCTTTTTAGTTATAAAGCAACTTATTACTAATATAACTAATATTTTATACCGGGAAATTTTGCTGTGTAACGAAGTTACAAGTTTAAGTTTAAACAAGTAGAAAGCATGGTTAAACGTTAATAATCGATTCTATTTCGTAAGGCGTATCACTAGTCAAGTGAGGCGACAGTTCGAATTTATATTTTATCAGCTGTCATTTCACGACGAATGTCGTGTGTATGATGACGTATGTTTTTTAGGTATTCTTTAACATAGTATGAATCGTCTATTGTTGGTTTGAAACAAGAAATTCACAAGATTTGTCATTAAGTGATAATTGCCCCACTTGACAAATAACACGTCTTACAGAATAAGTCAAATATTAAACTGGCGTTACTATATAAAAAACAAGGCTACACCTAGAATACAGTATGACCTAGTCCTCGGTATTCATAGGATATACGCCAACTCTTCAATTAGACCAGTGGTTTTAGCCTTTGAAAATGATAAAAAGTGAAAAAAATTATAGTAGGATGAAACCCATTGGAAAAGGAAGAGAATATAACAAAAATAAAAATAAATTACAGTTGATCTGAGGTGGGGAAGTGAAAAGGAGGGGTAAGGGTAGAAACTGTTTATCTCGATTTTCGACAAAACTACAAGTCCTATGGAAAAAAGTTAAATGGCAAAGTTGTAGATAATAAGTAGATCTATAACTTTTGTAATAACACTTTTTCCACATAACCTCAAAATTTATGTGAAAAATTCAAATTACCAAGTTTTTCGTTTTTAATTTTTACCTTTTACAAAAAAAAATACACGAAATTTGGTAAAAACTTACCTTTTATGTCCCAAACACACTGTTATTTATTTAAAATATTAATTTTTCACCTTATAATGACTTAATATCGAAAAAACACCCTAATTTTCAATTGAAAATTCTCACTTCAAAACATCTGATTTTTTAAAAAGTCGGTGAGCTTTTTGTTCGTTGGAACCTCTACTTTCTAATGGAGCAAAAAAATATTATATTATAAGGTGAAAAAATTCATATTTTAAATAAAAGAAAACAAAATACAGTGTGTTTGGGACATCAAAAGGTAAGTTTTCACCAAATTTCGTGTAAATTTTTTTTTTTTTTTTGTAAAAGAAAAATAAAAAACTAAAAACTTGGTTATTAGAATTTTGCACATAAATTATGAGGTTATGTGAAAAAGTTTTAGCAAAAAAGTTGTAGATCTTCTTATTATCTACAACTTTGCCATTTAACTTTTATCCATAGGACTTGTACTTTTGTCGAAATTCAAGATAAACCGTTTCTACCTTTAACCCCTCACCTTTTTTTCCACTTCCCCTCAGATCGACCGTAATTTATTTTTCTTTTCATTTTTGCTATATTCTCTTCATTTTCTAATGGGTTTCATCCTACTATAATTTTTTTTCTGTTCAAAAATTATCTACCCTGGTCTAAATGTGTCTTATTCATAAAAAAAGATAAATGTATGTACTGGCTAGAATATGACGGAAATCCTTTTATTTGTGTTTATATTTGAACCAAATCATTGAACTTTAAATGAAATGCTTATATTCGGAAGATATTAAGATTGCCTTAAAATATTATCAACACATGGCCCATTATATCGATTTGAATATAAGTGGACAGGCGTCTCTTTCATAATAAACGACTCATATATATTTTTTAATCAATTTGATATTGTATTAGAATTGATTAGAATTTTTTTTGTAGAGTTGCGAAAACAAGCCAGACATTTGGAAAATGAAATTGACTTGAAATTAGTAGGCTTCAGTAAATTAGGATCTTCCCAAGCTTCGACTTATAAAGGGCCAAGTGATGCTGAGCCTCTCTTAGATGGAGATCATGTCTTCGAAAATATGTCAGCTGAAATTGAAGAATTATTAAGCAAAGTACGTATTTCATATTTAAAAATAAAAAATTTAATTTTCATTGGGTTGTCCTTGTTGTTAATGTGACAGTAAATTTGTTAACAGCTTCAAAATGTGAATGAACGAATGAGTGAACAACCTATGAGTGGGGCAGCTATGTTACACACGCAACAACGGCATAGGGAAATACTTCGAGATTATCAACAAGAATATGGTCGAACTCAAGCGAATTTTACAGCTCGGCGTGAACGGGAAGATTTGTTACGAACTGTTCGTACAGGCTCGAGTCACATAGATTCTTCGGATTCAGCGTTTAAATCGGCGACCGGATTAAATCGAAGAGATATGTTCTTGAAAGAAACGCAACATTTACATGAGTATGTTTTCTTTTTATTTAAAAAAATAATATTCAGTGAAAACGGGTAACACAAAACTGGAAGGACCGAAGTATTTTTCTGTGCTAACAAAATGATATTTTCAAAGACATTGATCTTTAAAACATTTTTTTTTTCTTACCATATTTCACATCATAGGCATGATTTACCACTTTATTGTCTATTTGCTACTTAGCCCAGCCAAAACTGACATTAAAAAATACCTAAATTCGCAAAACATGATGTATTTCTGATTTTTTAGTATGTTGTTTGGACTCATCAGAGCTATGTATTCTCAAGTTTGCAACTTTCAAAAAGTTGTGGTAAAATTTTTATAGAGGAAAAACCGTGAAAATTTTGGACTTGTTTCGACTCTGCTCGGTATCTCCTAATCTATGCATTTTTCTTCAAAAGCTGTTCTGTACGTTTTTTAAGAGCATCAAATTTGTGACAAAATAAGCACAATTGGAGCTCTGCACGTTAATGGCTCACTGAGTTACGGCCAGCCCCCTACAACTCCATGTTACAAAAATGTGACCATTTTTACTCGATTTGCAGTCACTAGTTGCCATTTAGTTGTCAACGAGTTGAACGAAGAAGACCACAAAGACTGACAAAGACCGTAGAATTTATGAAAGTCGGAGATTAGAAATAATTTTTTTTAAACGTCAGGCAAGTTATTAAAATGAAACTTTTTTAAATGTTTTCATTATTATTGTGATTATGAGAATAATTATGATAAGTATTTTTATATAATAATTATAATAACTCTGATAAGTTTAAGTGGTAGGGGGCTGTTTGAGACGTATGACTCTTATAACAACACAGATTTCTGTAGAAATCGGTCACGTTTTTTTAGCATTTCTCGTATCTAAGTGACAGGGGGCTGGTTACGGCACTTTGAAAATAGGCCAGTTTTTTCAAAAATTGAAAATTTTAGTTTTAGACCTTTTTTGGATCGAAGTTGCGTCGAAATCGTTGATCCTACGAGAAGAACTTATTGAATATATTTTGTAGACAATTTAATTAGTTTTAAATTAAGTGCAAAGCAGGACCTGTAAGCCTCGTAGTTCTCTCAAAATTTTAGAGAACCCATAAGGGAAAATCGTATTTTGGTGGATACTCCAGTATTGGTGGAACGTGAAGGTTTATTTGAGGCTAGTCACCGTCGTTCTCTTCATTGCAGTTTTGCACATTTCATCACAAACATCTAAGCCCTGCTTTCAGGCAAGTGCTGCCACCACCCAGCA
This sequence comes from Sisyra nigra, assembly GCA_958496155.1. Classification (NCBI taxonomy): domain Eukaryota; kingdom Metazoa; phylum Arthropoda; class Insecta; order Neuroptera; family Sisyridae; genus Sisyra; species Sisyra nigra. The sequence goes on along the minus strand of OY292316.1, from coordinate 30,246,602 downwards.
CCCCTTCTTGCATTTGCAAGAGAGGAGTTTTAGGAGCTCTGCGGGGGCAGGAGCTTGCCGACTGGCAATGTGGATGAGTCCAGTCGAAGTCATACATGCTTAAAAATCACTTCAGGCAACAAAAAAGTATTAAGGTACATTTCTGGGAAAATTTAATTTTACCTTTTATGTTTTTTTTTTTAAAATTTTGAGAGAAGTATGAGGCCTACAGACCCCGCTCTGCACATTTCGTCTTTAAATCCAGTTTTTATCGAAAACGAAGCCAAAACTCGCAAATTATCACTCTTTTGGCTTGTTCTATAAAAAATCGTCTTCAATTCGTGGCGCCTAATAAACCATACTCTCCCCGAATGTTAATGTTTTTCACATTTTATTTAATCCAACGCGACACCCCTTAATTTTAATATTAACAGTTCAAACTTTCAGAGTATTTTTTATATAGTTAAGAAAATAACAATTAATCGTTTTTTTAACAGTTTAATGGACATAGAAAAGTTAGTTCTGGGATTCTTTGCCGACGGCTCTGTGGCATAGTCATGATTCCTCAAGGCATCGTATACTTAAACGGGGCTTAACTTCTATAATTGTACTTTACTTATTTTTTTCTATCCTGTCTAAAAGTTTTACTGCAAAGAATGTATGATGGATACCTTTCTTTTGTTACCACTGTGGTATTATTTCGTATTAAACGTTTTCCACTGTATAACTTATCTAGGATAAGGTTTTTTTTTTTTAGATCTGATCGATTGGTCAACGAGCAAATTCGAATTGCTGTAGAAACTCGTGAACATTTAGTTGGTCAACGTCATACCTTCAAACGTTTACAAACGCGTTTCAACGATATTTCGAATCGATTTCCAATATTTAATAGTCTAATACAACGTATCAATTTACGAAAAAAGCGAGATTCAATTGTGATCGGATTAGTTGTTAGTTGCTGTACGTTACTAATTTTATTGTATATTTTTCATTGATTTGATTTAAATTTTGTTAAAAAAATTATTTTTTTACTTTGAGGGAATTTTTAAATCACTTAACTTCTTATTACCAATGATTTATTTTATTAAAATAGGCTATGTGATAAATCTATTTACACACTAATTATTAAAAGAAGATGTATTAAGTCATCACAAATAAAATTTTTATTACTGTAGTAAAGTGAATGTATTTTATTTGTTTTTCTTTTGTCGCCTTTTACACAGATTAAGTTTTTTTATATAAAAATAAATGTTGATGAAATGATTTATTGCTACAATAGCAATATTCTTAAATATATGTAATAGGCTTGTTCCCGATGAAAATGAAATCGTTCATTGTCTAGTACAAATTTACAATAAACGGTTGTATTTTTATTGGTAACAAATCTTATGATAATGGAAATGCTTAGATAATACCAATAACTTTAGAAATTTTCAAAGAAATAAAGAAGATAACGCCAATCGGTGTTTTCACGTAATTATTATATAATACAATTATAAGTAAATCAATGTCAATTCGGCTTTTAGTGTTTCTTGTAAAACTTATATTTTTAAAATAACGTAATATTTATAATTCGAGTTAGTATCAATACGGTTTGATTTTAACTGGATAAAATTGCTGTGGTGCATTTAAATATTCGATTATGTTTCAACCGACACATATAATCAGTCTCTCGGCTGATAATAAACAGACTTTCCTCATCTTTTATCTGAAAACATCAGTCTTTGCTGGTAGAGGCGATGGATAGTTACCTCGAATGTCGAATTTTTTCAATAAATTTCGAGCATTTACCTGAAAAATGTGTTCATTAGCAATATTGCTAGCTTTTCAAACATAACGATTATTAGACACCCATAAATAATAAAATTCAAATAATCAAAACTGTGTGTAAAATAAAATATTTTCAAGTTAAAAATATTGCCGAGAAACGAAAGACTTATTGGCGTTATAAGAAGATAATTGAATCACCACTAAATAACCTTAAATGAATTTAATATTACTCAAACTATTACATAACTTTTTAATATACAATAAATTGTTTTAAAAACTAAATCCTCAAAATTTTGAATTCAATCCATTTTACTTTGATATCTTACGGGCAATGTAAATAATTAGACATTATTTATAATATCCAGGCAATTTAAAGAGTGTTTAATGATAATATGTAACATATTAAATTATATAGAACACATCATATTGTTCGGGTACTATGATTAACGCTGAAAAGCGGACAAGTAATTTGAGAATATTTTTATCTATGGAATGGAATCTACTGAGTCAACAAACCTAAGGATACAAATTCTGATTTTGAGGATATTGAAGATTTTGTAGAAAATGAGCATCATTCAACCTATACATACAAATCAGGTTGTATTTGGAGTTGTAATACTAATTTATTTTGGGATTTCTTTCATTTTAATATTTTAAGCAATTATCAGGTGTAAAGACCAATTTTTCAATTATAAAATTTTTTTTACACAACGTTTCGTCGGTGTTATTCCGACATCATCAGGTATCTTTAAAAGGCTGTTAAAATTGTTATAGCCTATTTTTTTACGAAACGTTGAACCTGAAATTTTGTATTGTTAAATGTATATTCAAATTATATTTATAAAAAAGTTTAACTATAATTTAGACATATAAAATTAGTGAATAATAAAAAACTGTTTCGTTAAAAAATAGGGTATAACAATTTTAACAGACTTTTCAAGATACCCGATGAAGTCGGAATAACACCGACGAAACGTTTTGTAAAAAGAAAATAAATTCTTAAAAATAAAAACTGGTCTTTTCACCTGATAATTGCTTACAATATTACTCTATTACAACCTAAAAATTAGTATATCTCATTTTAATTTAAATCAAAACTTTTTCCCACTGTTTGAGGAGTACTTAAATGTGACTTGGGGTATTTCGAATTCGATACCCCGCTTCGGATCACACAATAGTTTTGAACGTTTAGTGGTGGAAAAATTAAAAAAAAAATCATACAGACAATGCTCCTGTAAGCGTAACGCCAAGATTTGATGATAGAAATCTCGACAAAATAAAACAAAAATACAGAACACAATTTTTTGAAATAACGTATTTACTTAAAAATTTAATTCATTATGCAAATTCAACCAATTGACAAATGCTAGTCTAAATAATTTTGTACACACAAGTAAAGTGTAAGTATAAATTCCAGAAAATATAATTGTATTTATTGTAACAAAATTTTACGCGACAACCGACGTTCGAGTTAACCATTCCCTGCCGCTATCAACAAAGGTTAAAAGTGTAATAACTAATAAAAAATTGATCATTGTAGGTTCAGACCGGCTCTGTTAGCAGAGCATAGACATGGCGTAGACAATATACAAACAATTTTTCAATATTAGCATATCATTTCTAGTTACTAGTGCTTCAAAATACGTGTTATGCTTAACTTATTCCAATCCGAATTTGGGGCCAAAAGAATTACCATGGCGTAGTTAAGCTTTATAAGCTGAGACTGATTATACATATTGGTTGTGAGTTATAAAAATTGATTCAAAACACTTAATTAATTGGAAAAATAAAGTACTAATTTAGAGTTTCAGTTATCAATGTCTGCTTTTTCATCATCGTTGTTGGGCGAGTGCCAGGTTAGCCGTTCTTCATAAAATTTAATCACAATTTGTGGACATTTAACATTCGCTTGACGAGCAGGCACTAAATCGGCTTCGTCGGTGCCTTGCCATTTCATTAAAAACATCAATTCACCAGAACTGTCTGTGGCACCGATGATTCGTTCCGGTTCCAAATTACGATCGAATCCCTGTGGCTTTCTATCGTCCGGCTGTTTTCGTTTCGTTTTCGACGTCTCGTTCGGCACCGGCGTGGCGACTTTTCGCTTTCGACTGCCGTCATCGCTGCTCACCGATCCGGGGCCCTTCTTCTTTGTCTCGGCCTCGCGCAATTTACGCGCTTCTTCGAACTGTTCAATTAGATCGGGACAATCTAGGTTTTCTTCGGGCTCCCATGTGTTGTCCTGCTCACCATAACCTTTCCATTTTAGATAGTACTCAACTTTACCATTTCGAACGCGACGATCGACAACTTTTTCGACGGAATATTCTTCTTCGACTTCTCCTTCCATTTTTTCGTTTATTTTATGGGTAATTTCTCTACAACAAAGCGAAAATTTATTTACTAACCAATATTAACCGCCATTTTTAAAATTATTGTTTGCCTTACTTGTTTACCAGTAAAAACGTATTTTATCTATAATTTTACAGTATTGAACGAATAGTTCGATAAATATAATAATTGGAATTTATTGAAATAAGTTATTAAAATATTTGATATATAATAATACTTATAATAGACGCATAACAAGTACTTTTTATAAGCACATTTAACATTAAATTCGACACCCCACTTTGCCCGCTAAAATCGCTGTGCTGCACTAAATTTGGCACGACTTACACCGGCCGGCACTTGTCAGCACTTGTAATTTTTTTTACACTTATTTACACTGTTTTCCATTGGTTACACTAAATTACACTGCATAAGAATTGACGGAATTGACCGAATTGACAAGAGTCGCAAAAATCCCAAAAATCAAGAATAAGGTGAAATTGTTAACTTATTAAACTATTTTTTGACAAATATTGGTTAATAAGTTCATCGTAAATAATAAGTAAAAATTATGTAGAAAAAGTTTAATCTTAAAAACTGTTGTTTAACTTCAAAAGAAGTATTCTATTAAAGTTTGGCAGTAACGGCACTAACTTTTGTGGTTATTATTTATCGCTGCTGTCATTTACTTTTAAAATAAAACATCAAAATGCCACAAGACGAAGGACACGGGGGTGCTCCCAGCGAAGCACCCGTATCTCAACGACTTACAAATGATGATTTTCGACGGTTGTTGATGACACCAAGATCAACACCAGCAGCAGCTCCTGCTGTTGGTTCCATCAGAGAAGCCATGAACCATAGCGTATCGATGGCTCCACCCAAGTAAATAGCATTGATTCAAAGTGTAACATGGGCTTAGAAACTTTATTTCAAAAATGTTGTACATAGGAAAATGTTCAAAAATATTTCCTATTTCAACTCTTCAGTCTTCAGAGCTTTAATACAACTCATTGGAATCGTTTTATTTCTTAAAACTTTTTAAACGCCTTTACTTAAAAACAATTAATTGAACGACTTTTTTTTACTATAATTTATTTTAGAAGACAAAAGATTTGTTCCCGATGAAAATAACTATACATTGTACGCTAGAAATGATATAGTAGAAGACCCGAACCTACATCGACCTTCACCGAGTTGATAATAGAATGAAACATTTTATCATGAATTTAGTAAATTAGAAAATATATTAAAATTGAGTTGCCTAAAAAAATCCTGGACAGACTATTTTTAATTATTTAAAAAAAAATGATTTTTAACAAAATGTCGCAACAAATCGAAAAAAATTTACACATCACAGGCGTCTGCGATGTTAGGTCCTTAATTATTACACAGTATACTTACCTCGGATCTCTCTGTCACACATTTCCACGGGCATTAAAATTTAAATCTTTAAAATTTGCAAACCCCTAATAGGACCGAACTTTTTGCAGACAAACCTATATCAACGTGTTCGCAATAAAACAGCGCTTATGATGATATAAAATTTTTTCTATTATCTTGATGTTGCAATATTTTATTAAAAATCATCTTCTTAAAAAATAATTAAAAATGGTCTGTCCAGGATTTTTTTAGCCAACCCATTTTTAATATATTTTCTAATTTACTAAATTCTTGATAAAATATGTTTTATTCTATTATCAACTCGGTGAAGATCGATGTAGGTTCGGATCTTAGACTAATAAGTAATATAAAATTATGGCAGAATTATCACAAAATATAGATCTAGTTGGTCTAAACTCGGTGAATAGTTCAATTGCGCATGACGTGTATCATGCAATGTATGGTTTTATTTTCATTAGGAACAAACCCAAAACATGGTATAGATTTGGTTGAATATTGTACTTTTTGGGTTAAAACTTAAAAACTGGAATTTAATTTTTTTTAAATCCCTCGTTCAGTCAGAAGAAATATTCACCAACTAGCAGGAAATAGTTAATTTTTATATTTCTGATAGTGCTATTTTAAGCTATCTTTATCATCACGAAAAAACGTTGATTTTTAACGTTTCAAAATATGTTTAATATCTTGTTTCTTATATGGTTAAAAGTTCCCGGCGAAAATAAAATCGTCCATTGTACGGTACATATCCGAAGCTATATAAAAATATGGTAATTTTATTATATATTTCGCATGACTCTTACCGTAATGAAGTTACCATTATTTTATATTGCACAGAACTTGTACCGTACAATGTACGATTTTATTTTAATCGAGAACAAACCTAATTTGTGCTGAAAATTTGATGGAATATTGCACATTTTTGAATATAAGTTAGCCGAAAATTGATTTTATTTTTTTGAAAGTTAACGTTTCAATGAACATGTTGTAATATTTTTTTTTTTTAATTTTGTTCTTTTATATGGTTAAAAGTTTGAAGATTATGCTTCTGTTATCATATTAAGAAAAAAAAAAAAGTGTAAATGTAATTTTATTAATTTTCGATACCCATGTAACTCCATTATATAAAAAGGATAAGTCTAAATTCTATGTATTCCAGGTCAGAAGATCGAAGTGAACTACGTCGCAAAAAGAAAAGCTACTATGCGAAACTCAAAAAGCAAGAAGACGATAAAATGGCAGAACTTGCCGAAAAATATCGCGATCGAGCCCGGGAACGTCGTGACGGTCGAAACCCGGACTATCAAAATGAGGACCCCTTAAGCACAGCTAGCGCTTATCGTGCCGTAGCACCCGACTTAAAATCTGGAATGGACGCAGCCGAACGACGACGTCAAATGATTCAAGAATCCAAATATTTGGGTGGTGACATGGAACATACCCATTTAGTAAAGGGCCTCGACTACGCCCTTCTACAAAAAGTCCGATCTGAAATTATCGTCAAAGAAAACGAACAGGAACAACAAATGGAAGAACTAGCCATTAAAAGTATGGAAGAAGAAACGATCAAGGAAAAAGAAAAGGATAACAAGAAAAATTTTGAACGAGACGACGATGAAATGCAGTTTAACACAAAGTTGGGTAGAAATATTCATCGTACAGTATGTGCGTTAAAATCAAGGCATATTGAAAGAAGTGATTTATTTGTTCCGGGCCGAATGGCGTATGTAATTGATTTAGAGGAGGAGGGAGACACGGATATACCAACAACTTTAATTAGATCAAAATCGGACATTCCTGCATTTCAATCGACTCCAACATTAACGACCAATGATATCGTTATAAATAAATTAGCTCAAATCCTTACTTACCTACGACAAGGAAATCGCCATAAAAATAAAAAAGGTAAAAAGGATAAAATTACTGGTCCTCCCGGTCAGCGTTATGATGATGGTAACGATGACCAACCAACTCGAAGATCTAACGTTGACGATAGCATATACGGTGATATTGGAGATTATGTTCCAAGTCGACGAGAGTCTAGTCGAGACCATCACAGAGACCATCGCTCCGATAAAGATCGAGGACGTGACCGAGATCGAGGTCGACACGAAAAGAACAGCTACTTCGATAAATCTCTCGATGACGAACAAAGCTCTTCAAATATCAATTCAAGCGCCCAAAGTTCCAGTACAATAAATGTACCGCAACCATCATCTCGTTCCCAGAAACTATTAAATCGATTAGCACAAGAACCAGAAGGTTATGCCGAGTGCTATCCCGGTCTGGATGAAATGCAAGACGCCATAGACGACTCCGACGATGAAGTCGACTACACAAAAATGGATCTGGGAAATAAAAAAGGTCCAATTGGACGATGGGATTTCGATACACAGGAAGAATATTCTGATTATATGAATAACAAAGAAGCTTTACCGAAAGCTGCTTTCCAGTATGGAGTTAAAATGGCTGATGGGCGAAGGACTAGAAAAAATAAAGATAAAAATGAAAAGGCGGTCTTGGATCGTGAATGGCAACAAATTCAAAATATTATCCAAAAACGTAAAGGCCCTAAAGAAGATGGACGTGGGGACTTCAAAATGCCCAGATATTAAAACTGTATATTTGCTATTATTTGCCATATTTCAATAACAGTTTCACGAATTGAAATTCCATTTTGATACACATCCAACAAATTTCCTATCGATGTAGAATCGGTTAAAAATAATTGATGTCCTACTTGCAGTAACGATTTGGCGAAATAAATATTTTTATTTGCCAATGTTGTGGTCAATTGTAGTAATTGAAAAATTGACGAAGTATTGTTTGTGATTTTTGGCGTTTTTTTCATTATATTTCCAAATAACGAATCCTTGTATTGATCGTGTAGTTGCCTTTCAATGTATATTTCATATCTGGGATCTTCATATCCTTTTGATAAGGAGAATGGGCCGTAATTAGGAGAGTTTGATTCCATAAGAGCCTTTAAATATGTAAATAAAATTTGTAAAATGATTTATATATTTAAAAAAATAAAATACAAACTTGTAATAATATGAAAGATAGAAGCAAAAATAAAAGATTAACAATGAAATCGAAATTCATGATCTCTATTATTTATGTACTACAGCTAACTCAGTCATAGAGTAAAATGAAAAATTGATAAGAAACATTAAAACCGTTGTAGGTGTTAAGTATCTTGAAAACCTACACATTAAAAACATTTTCTTATTGTTGTTTTCTTCATTTGTGATTTCAGTGAAATTGTAATTATATAGTGACCTTAAAATTAACGAACAAAAAATTATTTTTATATAATAGATAATTAATAGTACCAGGGTGACCGAACTTCATAAGATTGAATTTTAGAATATACACCTATCCCCCGGTTTACACTGAAGATGGGTTCCAGACAAATCCGTGTAAAATGAAATCTTTGTTTTTCGTATATAAAACCGTGTAAATCGAAAAAAACTGCGCAATTAAGACATTTATTCAAATGGAACAAGAGTAAAACATATCCAGAAACTTTAAACTAGGTATAGTTTTCTCAAAAAATGGCGTGATGTCATAATGAACTTATTCTAAAAATGAAAACAAAAATAGAAACGAAAAATTTTTCAAAAAGTACCTGCTGAAACTTAACAAATTCAGGTATATTCGAAATTTATTCGCTATCACTTTGAGGAACTATCAACTTTTTCTTCTTGATTGGTATAATGTCACTTCCATCACTAGAATATTACGAAATTTTCCTAGAAGTTTTCCGAATTTCAATAGTTTATGAACCGTGTAAAAGCGATAGGATAGGTGTAATTGGTTTGATTTTTTTGTTAACATAAGGGGTCATTCATAAATAACATCACACGTTAAGGGGAGTAGAAGGAGCTAAAAAATTGTGACATTATGTAATAAAAGCTGAAAGGATCACAAGCTTCGTTGTGTGTTGGAATCAAAGATGCTAATTTTTTTGCGTAAAATACGATTTTCTAACAAAATAGCTGTTGCGACGCGTCACAGGACTTTCTTTTACTTGAAACTCGCTGTTTGTTAAAAGAACTTAAATAAAGCCCACGATTGGCTAAAAAAAAATACAAACTGAATAATATTTAATTAATTTATCGCTACCTCAGCGCAACAGTGGAATATCTCAAAAAGTCTAGTTTTAAGATAATGCATAGAGTAACTTTTATGCTCCATCCTAAAAAGAGTATTTCTAGATTTGTTAAAAGAAATTCTATTATTCCGAAAGCTTAATATGTCTAGTATTATCCAAAAGAATAGTTTTTGTTTTAATATTGAGCTAAGTATATTTAAATTAATTATTCCTAAAACACGGTAAAATCAATCAAATTATACATTGGACGCATGAAGCTGTTTAGTTCAGAGAAAACCTAATGTGGCAATCAATTCTTCTGTTTTTGGTGGTTTTAAAAGTGGTATATCCTAAAATTGGTATTTTTGAACTTGTCTCACTGTTGCACTGAGGTAGCGATATATAAACAGAACAATATGCATACAGCCTCTAGAGTCTAGATAGTATATATATGAACGCCCACCCTTATCCCTAGAACCGCCCTTATTTGAAAAAGTTTCAAATAAGGTTCTAGGCATTAATTAGCTTAAAAACGTTAAGAACTAAAGCAAGTTTAAAGAAAATCGTTTGCGCCGTTTTCGAAACAAATTAAAAAAGCTCAAAAACCCATAAAATCAAGTTGAGCTTCCGGTAAACCGATTTTAACTAAAAGCTTCGTGACGGCATAACCAGATGTAATATAAAGGCCTAAAGGCTAAATTCTAAGTTTGGTAAAATTCGGATAAAGCTTTCGATACGATATGGCTGTCACACACACAGACATGTTCCTAAAAACCACTTTTTTGGATTCAAGAGACCTCAAAACATGTATTTCCGGTGAAAGCTCGAATTCGAAAATTCGACCCGATTATAATACTTACAATACTTATAATAAGGATGTGAGATTAATGGAAAAGAATCGATTAAATAAAAATCGATTTTTCTTTATTCAATATTAATCGATTTGTCAAAAATGACAAGAATGAAAAAAACCGTTACAACTAGTTTGCATTTAAATTTGCGCTGTTTATGAAAATCGATTTAAACGCGTAATTTATATAATCGATTATTTAAAAATCGATTAATATTACTATGAAAATCGATTATTTTTTAACATCCCTAACTTATAATACTATAAGTACTACTTTAAGTTCTACTTTATAATACTATAAAGTAGTAAAAGAAAGTACCTAATTTATGATTATAAGTATACTAGAACTTATCGACAACATACGTTATATTTTAGTAATTGGAATAACTGAGATTTTTATTTTTTAGTCGTTTTGGAGGACTTTTTTTACATCTATTATGGTAATTCAAAAGCAGATGATATTTTCCATTTACTTAATATGAGCTAGCTAGTAGCTATGTAGTATGTATTAAATAAATAGCTAGGGCTATGTAATTATTACAAATTTTTTTTAGTATCGTACAGGGATATCTCGAGATACGAGTTTAATTTGTTCCGTTATCTTGCTCGTATCTCAAAGCAATTTTTTGTTACGTGGTTTTTAATAATAAAAATGTATTTATAAATGACAAATATTGTATAAAACCATAATAAAAAAGAATGCAAAGCAAAAAAATCGCACACGTTATTTTTTCTATTATTTCACGCTTTAATCCAATAGAAATCATCTTCTGCTGAGCACTGACGGCTACATGACCTTTCCTTACCTTCCTACTATTCCTATGTATCGTATTTGCCGGACGATAAGACGCACTTTTTTACTCTGAAAATTTGACCTAAAATCAGGGTGCGTCTTATGGTCCGATGCGTCTTATAGTCCAAACCATACTTTTTTTCTAAAAAAATTATAGATAAATTTTGGGGTGCGTCTTATGGTCCGATGCGTCTTATCGTCCGGCAATTTTGTAATAAGTCTACTAACTGATTTTTTCAATACACTCTTTGGAATCAATCTAGATATGATCAATTAGTACAAAGTTTTTTATTTTTTTAGTAAAAAGTACAATTTGTAATTGAACTAAATAAATATTGATGTTATAGACTTAAAAATTTTGAGACATACCTATTATTTATCTAGCACTTGAGAAAATCATACGATCGGGTAACAAAATCAGTTATTCAATAGATAAGTTCTTCAAAAATGTTAAGATTTAATATAGGCAGTGTTCGTATGATAATTCTTATATCAATTCGAACAACGAAATAGTTGCCTTTAAAAAAATTGCCGTTAGTATTGAGTTGTGAACTGAATAAAGAATAGCGTGACTTAATAGTTCAATAAAACATGTTTCACTCATTGTTAGTTAAACTAAAGTATTTTATTGTGGTGTTTCTGATTGTTACAATAAGAGAAACAATTCAGGTAAAAGAAATTTTTAAAAATGTGTACCCTATACTTAGTCCTTTTTGTGTGTGTTTTAAGTCGCTTAAATATCTAAACAGAGGCCAGATCACGACTGTTTATAAATACAGACAATTTCTGTATGTTCAAACCTAGAATAATGGAGCGGAGATTTAACAGATCTAACCGCTATGCCACTAAGTCGACTTGAGTGTTTTTATTATTTATCAAAATACTAAATTAAGTTTCTTATGTTTTTTATAGAGTCGAAAAGATGATTCTCCAACGTATTTAGCCGCCACTGTCGACTTCAACTTACCATTAATTGGTTCTTTTGAGAAAAATCTTGACAACTATCTAACATTAATTAATGTCTCAGCATCACAGGTTTGAAAAATAGCTATAGCAGACTACAAAGCCGTAGCGTGATTTTACGGCACCCGATGGGAACAAATAAAATTTTACAAGGTTCAGACGGCGTCTCTATTATTCGCCACTTTTATCGTGCAACATTATTATCATTCAGCAACTGATACTCGGGAACCGCTCCCACCAACCACGCTACGGCTCAGAGCTACAGCTTCTACTTATAAAACTATTACCGTATTTACCGGACGATAAGACGCATCGGACCATAACACACACCCTGATTTTAGGTCAAATTTTCAGAGCAAAAAAAGTACGTATTAACGTCCGGCAAATACGGTAATTAAATGACAATAACATTAACAAGAAATAAAAGGGTATACGTAAAGTTATAGTAAAACAACTTTTGAATGTTCAAAAACTGTCTTTACCAGAATTTGTCGCCTATTTCTTGCTAACAAAGTGTAAAAAAATTTGTTGTCACTCTTTTATTTTTTACAAAAATGAATGTGTTGCTAACTTGAAGACAAGTTAGAGAAACAAAACTTCGGTATATTCCCATTATTCCCCAATTATTTTGATTTCTAGAAATAAGGAGTAAATTGTTAATATATTTAACTAGGGTTACTAGCCGCGATAGTATTTTCATTCACGCTAACATCATTTCGAAACCCGTTCTCATGATCATCCTATAATGAACACTTCTATTGTCTCAAGTTCTTCTTAAAATCTCTTAAAAATTATCAGTGTAATGAAACAGAATTACTATTTTTTGATACATATTGAATTTTAAGGTTTCACAAAAAATTAAATTCAATAATTACTTAATTTCTATTACTAGTAATAGCAAAAAGAACATACTTGCTGACGTATATGCAATTAGCACGTCAGGTAAGCAAGGCTGAATGTATATACTATGATGGCTGAACGGGCTCAAAGTAGGGATGTTAAAAAATAATCGATTTTTATTTAAATCGATTATTATTTTCTAATAATCGATTTTTTATAATCGATTTTCATAGTAATATTAATCGATTTTTAAAGAATCGATTATATAAATTACGCGTTTAAATCGATTTTCATAAACAGCGCAAATTTAAATGCAAACTAGCTGTAACGTAACGGTTTTTTTCATTCTTGTCATTCAAATATAATAGACATTCATTCAAATATTTGATTGTTAAATTTAAAATTCATTATTAAAAGATTGAAATCGAAAATAGTTTTTGAGGCAATAAGGTTGTAATTTTGTTAGGATGCTCATCATTTCATTTTTATTATAATAAAACGTTTAATGGTACTGAAATTGTGTATCAATAATCATATTTGCCTTATCCCTTACATTGAAAGTTTAATGGAAGATTTGCTTTAATTTTTAGTTTTGAATTGGTTATTTTTGTATTCAAATCAGTTTATTTGATTTTTAATCCGATAAATTGTTAGTATGAATCTCTTAGGTTTCATCATTATTGGAATATGAAAAGCAAGTACAGTTTTAAACAATAGAAAAAATCGATTTTTTTGCATAAATCGATTTTTTGTTATTAAATGACAAATCGATTAATATTGAATAAAGAAAAATTGATTTTTATTTAATCGATTCTTTTCCATTAATCTCACATCCCTAGCTCAAAGACTCAACATAGCTAATAAAGCTGTGTTTGGATACAGCTTCTTTTGATACTCATAATTTTGCACATCCATTTAATTATTTTATACACGCCTTTTAATTTACCAGCCATAAAAATGACAATACCTTGTATATAATCCCAATGTATAGAATAATTTTCATAAAGGCTATTTCGAAACATCCATTTTTGCAGAAATTGTAAAGAGCAGCAAAATGTTTATTTTTACTTCCATAGGTCGTATTCATACTTCCAGTTTAGATCATGTATAAATTAGATATAAATATTTAATCAAATAAATTCAAAAAATAAGAAAAATAATGCAATTTTTACAGAAATTCACTTAGTTACTTGACTTTTAAGTTTCTTAGCTCGATTTTAAGCTAGTTGATAGGACTTGATAGGACTTAAAATTAATATATTTAAATATCAAGTTAAGTCGAGCATTGATTTTGCAATTTGTTTTATTTCAAAGCTAAAACCTAAAGCTCAATTATTTGCACGCAATATTTAGTTACTTAATTAGATGAATCCTTAACTTCCATTAACTAGTTTTTTGTTGCAATTAACATTTAATACTTTTTATATTTTTACATTTTGTTTATTTAATGTTTTTTTTTTTTAATTAGAACGTCGACATTATGGTTTTCCCGGAAACTGGATTAAGTGGAAATGTGCCTGCCTTTACACGAAATCAAGTATTAACAATCGCTACTTACGTTCCTGATGCAGATGAAAATATAAGTCCCTGTTCTGATAGTACTGGGCGTTATTCTTCAGTAAATAATGTTTAAAAAAATCAAAGCGAAAAAATTTCATTTTTATTTGTTTAGGCGTTAAAAACTCTTTCGTGTGCTGCTCAAGATGCACACTTATATTTAACCATAAACTTACCGGAAAAGCTTGAATGCAATGAGGAAACTCAAAAAAAGATGCAGGATACAAGACCATGTGCTTCTGATGGATACTACATTTTTAATACAAACGTAGTGTTCGATCGACAAGGAACTGTAGTTGCCAGGTGATACATTTAAAAGAGATTATTTTTATAACGACGAAAATTCATTAATTTTTCACTAATTTCTTTAATTAATACCTAACTTTTTTAGGTATCGAAAATTTAATCTTTTTGGTGAATACACCACAAATACAACGGTGACTCCAGAAATCATCTATTTTGATACAGATTTCAACGTTCGATTTGGTACTTTTATATGTTTTGATATTTTATTTGCATCCCCAGCATTGGATCTATCTCGAGACCTACATATAACTGATTACGTATTTAGTACAAGATGGTTTTCAGAATTGCCCTCACTAACAGGTACATACTAATACTTATTACTAACCATTTACATTAAAGCATAATAACATTATTTTTAATTAGCTAGTATCCTCAACTAATTGAGGATACCTACAAGAATGTACGCTTATGAAATTTGAGTTTATTCCTAAGTGCCTATAGCTTTAAACTATAAATTCAGAAAGAAAAAAAGTTATAACAAATTTTATAGAGTATTGTAATATCAAACCAAAATGCCAAAAAACACACCAAAAATGGTGCAATTACTGATCTATTTTGAATATATAGCTAAAAATTTACTGCTAAGCTTGATTTTTAAACTACCTTATAGGGATCAAACTAAATCTAAATTTAAAATACAGTTACTGACCCATATATAAGTATTTATACCTTTATAAAGTTAATTGAGAAAATCTCAAAAAAGGTGTGAGGTAATTATGCAAGTTAATGATTCAATTGAAACAATTTATTTAAATTCCCGAGAACAATTTCACCATCATAAACTAATTTTCACAATCATTTGTAGCTGTTCAGATTCAACAAAGCTGGTCATTTTCTCAAAATTCAAATTTCATTGCATCAGAAGTCAACCAACCATCCCAAGGTTCAACTGGCTCCGGAATTTATGATTCTGTTAGAAACACAGATTTTTTGTACCTCACAGGCGATGCACAAACAACGTTATTAATAAGCGAAGTTCAAAAGAGGACATCCACTAATTCCTTGGATGAAATCGCACCAAAATCGGAAGTTTTCTCAATGATGAAATTTTATCATACAGGGTTCGACGGTCTTATAAAAGAAATTGACCCGCCAGTCATCGATAATGCCGTTTATGATAAAATTAAATTGGTTCCTTATAATTTGACTAACTATGTAACGCAGTTGATTGATACATCTCAATCTAATAACGTATGCCTTTGTAATAATGGACTTTGTTGTCAATTAAACTATGGGGTTAAAAGTTTGTATGAAGTTAAAGGGTTGAGAGCATTTTCTAATATTTATCAGTATCGTTTTATTACTTATAATGGACCTCGATCATTTTCTGGAGTCGTAGTTGAACAAATACAAACTTGTGGGATTGTTGCTTGTTTGGATGATACCGTCGACTCGTGCTTGAAACGATTTGATCACTACCACGACATTGAGTGGCCTTTTGTCTTTGAAAATATTACGATAACTGGTAATTTTCAAAAAGCAGATGAAATACAAGCCTTTCCAAACAGTTTGACTGCGGCAATGGTACCGTTACCAAGAGATCAATGGACATACCAACGATTGGATGATAATCAAGTGCAGTTTCGATTGTTGGAGGAACAAAACCAGTTACTAACTTTTGTTATATATGCTAGAAATTATACTGAAGTTGATATGTACTAATAATAAAATATATTTTTAACAATGCTCCACTTCTGTTTAGCTTTTCGCTATAATTAATTTACATTTTTTTAATTAATTGCTTCTTTTATTTATAAAAAAAAAAACTTTTAAATTTCAGTATAAGAAATGAAAAACATCACTAAATACGATAAAAAGTTTTGTATAGACAATCAATAGTGTTAATCCGTCGCGCGGGTTGCATAGAATAATTTTAAAAAAGTTTAAATTTCGATTGTATTTTTCTGATATTTTTAAAACATATTATTATGTTTTAAAAATAATAATATAACAGCTTAATAAATTGGCGACAAACATAATAATGTATTCGATCATCAATTGACTATTCCCTATATTCTAACGAAAAGAGCGTCCGTTAAAAATTCTTGTTCGATAATGATAGTCTCCCGCATAATTTCAATGATTCGTCTCTCAGACGGTTGTTGTACCCAATATTTAAATGCCAAGCAAGCAAAGTCACAATGGAGACCCAAAAAAAGTATGTTAATTTAATTAGTAAAATTTTAGCGCTGCTTACTTTGAAATTACTGTGATTATTATTGGAAAAAAATTGTATTAATACATAGCTGGGGTCACTAATCACTATTGATATAAGATCGAAATATAGGCAAAGGTTATTATCTAATCTATTTCAATATTATTATATTAACATCAAATTTTTAAAGTGGTCTGATTATTTTGAACTATTTATATATAATAATCTGATTAGTTTTTATCAATAAATCGATTTCTCAGTGCCTCATGTATAAGAACCTTTTCTATTTCTCGTAATCTGCATGGTATTTGTATTTACAAAACATCGTTTCAAGCGAATGCTTAAAATAATGCAAATTATTCGCATAATATGCGAATACAAACACACGTAATATTTGTGATATCGTGTTCATACATATGCAATCTGCATATCATGTATGCAACGCTCATTGCATGTACATGTATATATCTGGCCCAACAAAGTTCGTGTGGGAGAGTTCAGATAATATAGATATTTATAATTAAAATAATATTGCAATATCTTTAAAATTTTGTCAGGAACTACAAAAAAAAGCAATTTTGATCACAATGCCTTGCGAGAGAAATTAAGTTCAATTAATTTTAAAGAGATTGCTTTGCTAACTACATGAAAACTTAACGGAATATCCCTTTTCTCAAAAACTAATAGGGCATCAACTATTTTAAATTGTTTTCACAACAAGTATTTGCAAATATAAAAGTTAATTCACTAACTAAACATATCCTTTACAACTTTTCGGTAAGTGGTAACAGAATTAAGAAACCATATTGTATAGAATCGTCCCGAAACCACAATTGTAATGTTTGTCAAAAACGTCATCAATGACGTCATAACTATCGTTAAAGATTATGAAAACCCATTTTAAGAAATAGATCAAAGTGGCATAGCAAAAAAAAAAATAATGGCAATGGAAATATTCGATATAAACGCATTGAAGAACGTGTAGTCTTAAGTATCTAATATTGAAAATTCAAGTTTTCTAAGACTTACTAACTACTAGGGTTTACTAGAATTTATTTGGACTTACTCCTACAGGATTCGAGAAAAATAATGTTCCGATAGGCATCGTCGAATTTAAAATGGAATAGGAATACAATTAACGTTCGAGAATACGAATTCCAGGCAAAATTTAGAACATATATTTGCTTTTATGAAAAACCCACATTAAGATAGTTTGAATATAAGGATTTGAACTGGATGCTCGAACAAACCTTATATGAAGTAATTGTAAACTTTTCTCTCCATACAGTACCTATTTATTTTTATAACATCCCTATTTCAAATACAAGTTATGATTGTAAAAATAAAAACTTCAATTGAACAACAACGAAAAATTTATTTAAATAAATTAATATAACATATAACTATCATTATTTATTTCCGATAGTACACTCTTGGTAAAACACGGCGCGAATCAACGATTACGAAAATGTACTTCCAACGTTTGGTCTTCACTACCTCGTTTTTCATCGAGAGTATACTTCTGGCATAATACATACAAATTTCTACATCAACTCTGCTAGCTTTTAAAGTTATTGTTGATTCTCTTATGGATCTAATGGAATCTACAATGATTATTAATAGTATTTTCAATTTCAAAAAATGAAACCTGAAATATTTACCTTATCAACTGTAATGTTCAGAATGGTTTTTCCTTTCGGCCTGCCTCGAATAACGGCATAGCAAATCAATGTAACTGCCATAACAAACAAACAGTAACTAGTATGCATCAAGTGTAAATTAATAATCGATCTATCATTCTGAAAAAAAAAAATACTTAAAAATATTTCAAAGATATGAAAGGTGCAATGGAAAAGGGTACATGCCCATTTTTAACAAATTTAGATTTTTTTGGCACTTGCATAAAATAAATAATCAATTTTATTTGAGGTCTCAAAATTAATCTAATACTTATTATATTGCTTAAACTTTTTTAAATATTTTGATGCAAGAAATTGAATTATGGTTTTATTTATATTGACTCCCACCCTTTCTCCCGGACCCCTTTTTATTTGAATTTTCCCAAGAAAAAGTTTCAAATAAAAGTTGCTGACTTTGATAAGTCTAATAATAGCCGAGTGCCGATAATTTTTGAACACAAAAATAATTATAGTAGGATGAAACCCATTAAAAAAAGGAAGAGAATATAACAAAAATGAAAGGAAATATAAATAACTGGCGATTAGAGGTGAAGAAGTGTTAGGGGGGTTGGGTAGAAACGGTTTATCTCGATTTTCTACAAAACTACAAGTCCTATGGAAAAAAGTTAAAAGGCAAAGTTGTAGATAATAAGTAGATCTACACTTTTTGTATATCTACACTCATTTTAAACCCCCCTTTTCCATTTCTCCACCTTAGACCGACCGTAATTTATTTTTTCTTTCATTTTTGTTATATTCTTATCCATTTCCAATGGGTTTCATCCTACTATAATTTTTTTCACTTTTACCATTTTCAAAGGCTAAAAGCACTGGTCTATAAACATAGTAAATTTTTAAAAAATGATTGGAACCATTTTTCAAAAAAAAAAGAAGGAAAAACCGAAAAGTCCTAAAAAACCATAAAATAAGTGAGACTTCCTGTAAGTCGATTTTAACCACAAGCTTCGCGGTTCTACGAAATTAAAATGAAGGCAGAATCCAAGTTTGGTGAATTTCGGATAAAGCTTTCGATGTGATGTCGCTGTCACACACAGACCAATTTCTAAAAACCACTCTTAAACCGCGTATTTCCGGCGAAAACTCGAAATCGAGAATTTGACCCGATTACAATACTTCCTTTACTATTTCTAAACTAACTTAAACTAAACTTAATTTTTACTCTCCCAAAAAATCTACTCAAATGGACATGTAACTTTTCCCTCCTGTACCCAGATCGTAATTTTGTGCTTACAAGACTTAAAACAATTCCATTATTGGAAACTTTATACAATATTCGAGCTAAAAATCCGTCCGCGCACCACGGGTCAACCCGCTCCCCAAGAGCCGGAGGACTCACACGACTTTTCAACAATGCAAATGCATTGGCCGCCCCTAAATCTTCTCCATTTGCACATGTATTGATTGAGTCGCTTATCGCAGGTAATAATGATTTAGGTCCCGTCATAGTAACACAAATATTTTGAGAAATCGTTTCACTTTTGTTGTTACCATAAGAGTTTATATACTCAGTGTTCGGTATTGTGAATGAAACAATTAACGACTGATCAAGTCCGGACATTGATGTGGCACATTCATTTTTCCACCCTTAAAAAATCGCATCTTAAAAAACATGCTTCACATATTTTGCTTTTTTATTACCAGTCATAGTTATTAGACCTTGCACATATGTAACATTTAAAGGTAACATCGCCAAATTTAATGAAGCTAGAATATTAACAGATATTAATTCCGTGTAATTTTCATTTTGTGCGGCTTTGAATGTAACATTATTAATACTGTTAACACTCAAATAACTTGTAGGCTGTATACAGATTTCTTGATCAATTAAATATTTAAGAAATGTTTTCCAATCCTACAATTTTTACAATGCATTATCATAATTTTTTTTTTACGAAAAATCTACTTACGGATTGTGTATCACCGTTTTCTAGTTGTACCTCTGTGCGTACAAAATATGCTACCCAAAGGGTTGTAAGGGCGAATGCTGTTATAAATAATGTGCAGATTATTAATGGTGGTAGTCCACGTAAAGAGAAAAGGTGTCCTCCAAACATTGTTTATCCTTAAAAATCATCTAACATAAGCTATTTTTTAATAACATTGGTGGTAGAAATATATTATTTACCGATTTTTACACTATCTACTCAAACATTTTTTTTTTATATATTTCTAATTGAAAATGTTGTGCTATTGATAAAATGGTTACATTTTATTAAAAATGTTAGAATAGTCTTAAAATATAATTTATTAAAATGTTTTAAAGTTTATATACCATGACGTCTATATAAAAACAATTTAAACAATAATACTAAGCGCACTTAGTGCTCCTGTCAAAACGAAGATGTCAACTTATAGGCATGCGCCAAGGATAATTTATTCTATTGGTTGAAAATATTTGTCGGCTATTTAGGGAGTTTTGTGTGTGTGAGATTGTGTACAATCCAACACATTTTAAAGGTGTTTCTAATGTGTCTCCCAGGGCATGTCGACTCTAATGTTAAATGATTGAGCTGTCAAACGTCCCAAACGACCACATTTGTCGTTTTTCTAATGATGTTTACTAGAATATTCCCCTAGTTTATTTAATTTACCCAGCTAGTACACAATTCGAAGAGAACTGATATATAAGTTTATGGACAGTAAAGTTAACAACCGCCATCAACATTCACGAAATGGTTTGTATCAATGAAGAATTTTGAAATAAAAGAAATCATTCGATTTACCTTCTAAATGTTTTTTTTTTATTAAAAATACCTTACATACATTTTTTATATAAATTTTTAAGCAATCACAATAAATGATTTACAATCTTTTTATTAATTATAAGTTTACAATTGGCATGAAAAAATCCACAAAAACCAATTCCCTAAATCTGAAAATTATAACTAATATACAAAATGTGAATAAATTATTTAAAATCAGTGAACATATTCACATTCAGATCAGTTCAATAGCAATCAAATAATTTTCTGATTTTACAATGACACTTGGCATTTATCACTAGGTTGGTTTTTGTACTTAGACATATAATTTACAAAAATGGAAATAATGCTCAAAGAAACTGTCGTTTTTGCCGCTAGTTTTGTTCAGGGCTCTGTTGATTTCGTCTCATCACAATTGTTTGTAGATCCATTCCATCCATTCCTTATATTTTCTCGTTGAAAATTCGCCATTGTACTAAAACAAATAAATACAGTTTAGAATATGTTTATTTTAGGTTATTGTACAGTTGCAGTGTAAAGAACTATATTATTATATTTTCAAAGTCAGTACCAATATTTTAATATGCGTATCTACATATTATGTTTGTAAATAATGTAACATGATTACTAGCTCCTAGGAAGTTAAATTTCGAAACTTTCTAGAGATAATAGAAAAGACGATTATTTCAATTTATTTATTGTTCAGAGCAACTTTAAAGACAGTGAATAGCAATTATTTTTAATTTTATCTATATTGTGTTCAAAAATAGATTTGCTATGTAGTATTTAAGTAAATACTTAATTTAGTTTTCTAAAAACATAACCAGAAATTGACATAATGTCAACGTTACGATTAATGTTAAGTCTATAATAATATAGTTCTTTTTTACTTTATACCCAAATAAACAAAAGAAAATGTATGTTAATACCTCAAGAAATTTAGAATCCAGGATTTAAAATATCTGCAGCCATTGTATAATAAACAACAACCGATTGAAGTTATAACAATTGCAAATGCCGTTTGACGTTTGTACTTTATAAAATTTCATAATATCATATTTTTTACAAGTTATACTTCGTAAAAGATCGTCGTCAATCGTTGAAATGAATCGTTGCTGAAATAGCTAGCCTAGCTCGCCTAGCTAGTGTGCATGGCAGGGACCTTCCACTTAATGTTAAAATTTGAAGCCAACCTTGGGGCCATTACGATTGATTATATTACATTTCTAGTTACTTTTTTTACATAGACCGTCAGATTCAAGCGTACTGGTAGAGTAGGAAAAAGAGAAACTCTATGGTTCAGTGGTTCGAAACTTAACTAAAAGTAATCATAAGAATGAAGTTAGACGATTTGTAATATTTTTGCCTGGAATTTAAGGAAGACTAGAACGACTAGAACAAACCAGAAAACAATTACTTAAAGTATTTTTTTTTATTTTTCCTTTACATATGATTTTACAGAATATGTATAGTTTTTTAATAAAATATAAACAATAATTATAAAAAGTAATAATAGTTATAAATAATTTTACAAATTAAACACACAATTACAATTACATTACAATTAAATAGGTTTTACAAAATAGAATACATTATATTTATTCTTATAAGTTAAATAAAATAGAACAAAATTATAAATAACATAGGTTAATTTTTCCAAAATTTTTGTTATTAAAAACGTTGAGTACTCTTTTTATTTTGTCATCTTGTTACTACGTAAAATAAGAGAAATACCGGTGATATTTCTCCTTTATGTTGAAGTTAACAGAAAAACATCTCTTAAAAATGTATAAGACCCAAGTGTAAAGCTTGTACGTACAAATGTAGCCATGAAAAATGATGAAATATGATTATATTGTACCTAAGAGCGCAAATTTGTAATATAATCCTCTAATGACTAATATACCTAAATAAAAAACTAAAGTTTACTACAATGAACTATATACAATTATAAATAGATACTTTAATAAAATATAAATTTAAGATGTGTTAATATTAAATTCCTAAGTTTTTGAAAATCAAGACTAAATTGTTAAATACTACCCATTAACTATTATGTCTCGGTCGCCTTTGATGTCGAAGATGACACTGTTTAGCCTGTATTAAGGGGAGTTCATCTTCATTGATTTCCCGTGTATCTTTGCCTCTCAAAATATTATTTACCCTTTTGCAATAATTTTCTATAACTATATCTACACATTTTTGCACAAATTTTTCATAAAAAATGGTTAGATGCTGACTACATATATAATTATCAAATTGAATGTTTGATTTTATAAACCCTAAACTATATTTTCCTATGCTTCGTTTCCCTATATCATTTTTTAAAATATTTAGTGTTGCTGAATTGATTAAATTAAAGATTACAGTCAGTTCGTTATTATGGCTTACAGCTATTCGGCAACTGGAGCATTGCTTTATTTGATCGGGTATATAAATAGTTAAAGTGGAAATTATATTATCGTTAATAGTTTGCTCAAAAGAACTTAAATTGGCTTCATATATTTCTACAGGGGGTACTAGTTCTTGCTCCACTGGAACATCTTTGTCTGATTCATTATCTGGCAACGTTTTAAACAAATGTTCAAAACTTGCTAGATAAGAGTTTTCATCTGGCATACAATTGGATCCGACAGACGTACTAGACACTATATTTTCGAAAAGTAGTTTTTTAAAATAATAAATAAAATTCTCCCATGTGGGGTTTGTATTTTGATGGCCACAACTTCTTATTAGGCTAAAAAAGCTCTCCAGTGGATCTTGATTTAATCTTCTCGTATAAATTTTTATTGTCGTTCCATATTCGGCCTTTAGTTGTTCATACAAAAAAGATAGAGATTTTAAAAGATCCCCCCAATGTTTTAAAGTTGGAGGTTTCGTTTCCTTAATAATTCCAGAAGCTGTTGTCTGTATGTAGCGTGCTAAATTTATTTGATTTATACATTCAGACCAATACCTAATAACACTATCTGAAATAACTGATTTATATAAACTGATATTGGAATCACTGGCGTTATTTACTGAATCAAATAAATTATTAAAATATAATAAAATCTCCCCGGTAGTTTTTACATCCCCATTTGCAAATTGCGAAGTAGTGTTTGCTAAAAGTATCATTATACTAGCTAGTGAATAACTAAATATTTGTGTTGCGAATTTCACTTTCATTTTATTAATTTTACCTGGAACGACATGTTTTTCCGTTAGCTTCGGAAGCGGTGAAATGCCATCGGTGTTGTACCTTGCAAAATTATAAACATCGACAATGGCATTCCAACTAGCAATTTTATTATTTAGTTTCAAATTTTTACCTAACAAATTATTTCTAGTACATTTAATTAAATGGGGAGGATCGAAGATGTGAACGATGACATGTCCATTAATTTCAAATGAAATTTGATTAATTGTTGCGTTTCGTGTGCGTCTATCTACGTTCGTGGCATCTATTAAATCTTGAATTGCACCTACATTATTTTTCGCTTGGTCTGATATAGTTGCCCTTACAATAAACCCGGCCTCCTGGAGAGCTGTGATCATTTCGACTATACATTGTTTTAAAATCGTAGCCTTAGTACTATTCTGGGAAAAATAAAACCCGATGGGCTGTTTATATTTTGTAAAAATGCCTTGTATCATAAATACTAAAGCATGGTCCGCGTATTTCCCTGATCTAAAAAAACCGAAATCTTCGAAGCCATGCACAAAATCTTTTTGCTTATTATAACGAACACCTAATCCCAAACTAACCTCATCAAACATCAAAATGCAATTTTTAGCTTTATCATCTTTTACGTTGCGTAATATTTCTTTCAAATTTTCAAAAATACCTATGTTTATCCCGGATGTTAAGCTAACTAACGGCATGTATCGTTCTATTGTTGCTCTTGAAGGCATTCCAAATTCTTTAGCTAAATGATTATACGCACTTCGCGAGACCCAACTCACTACTCGCATTGACAGTTTTTTGAACCTATTGGAATAGCGCATTCCTTTGCTGAAATGTGTCCTACGGGAAGCCACTTCTTTTTTATAGTTATTTTTAATTATTTCCTTTAATAAATCTGACGTCTGATTGGAATGAGTACTCATTAATTTTTCTAAAGAGCGTTTTTCTACATGTTTATAATCTTGTTTTACTTTTTTAAATTTTCTTTGTAAGTTATTATATTTTTTTGTTAATACACTATGTTTCCTTTGCAAATTTTTATACCGTCTAAACCATATTACGTTTTCATTCGATGTGGATTCGGGGGGAGTAGAATAATCAAATCCTTCGCCGCTAGTTGAAGCTATGGCATGTGCATCGCTCAATTCGGGAGTAGCATCTGAAATTAAAAAAAAAAAAAATAATATATTACATATATATATTTATATTAAATATAAAAACGAAGTAATAGTAATATGTGGAGCATGGACATCATATTTTATAATATTAGAGGAATATATATACATAGGTACTCTCACAGTCACTAGCAACAATGGCATAATGTAGGTATTATTTTTGTGGACAATTATGAGTCGTTCAGTGCAATTAACTCTACTTTTTTAATTTCATATAAAATGTTCCCTTCATAAACCCTATTTTGTTGACTCGTAAATGTATACGAGTATATTATTAACAATTGAGAATTTTTTAGTTTCTTTATAACAAACAATGCATTTCCGAAGTTAATTTTATATTATCAATTTGCCAAACTTTTCGTTTACGGAGTTTATGTTCAACAATGTGTGCACTGAACGGCTCATATTATGCTGTATTATGTTAAGGAGACCCAGATATACCAATGAAACCTGGTAATATCCAATAAAAAGCCGTCAATATAGGAACCACTGACATTGGCCCCAAACTTAAAGTGAGTGAAGTAGTACCTAATATTTTTTTGTTTTTCTCTACATCAAAAGAATTACCTATCACCATTGCATACTTTCTCCTAGGCTTGAGAATTCACAAATTTGAACAAGGAACGTTGCTTACCTAATTTCGCTTTCTCTTTCTTTCACCCATAAATTCTCATCTACATCTCTTATCAACACTGAAAACACAAATAGTCGATAAACCTCTTTGACTAACAGTGGTGTTTTGGAACGCATAAGCGTTATATGTAGTTATATATGAAAGAAGATTTTTTTTTCTAAGTCCAAAAAGTTTCTGTTTCGATTTTCTGATCTATCCATCCTTCGTTGGCCCCTAATGTATCAATAAGGGATTTGTAGCCACACTAATACACACAATATACATTATTATTGTTACATCTAATATACGTACGTGTTTACCGATTACGTACAATAGCGGCCGTTTTTTCACGCAGGCTTCTTTCCCTTATTTCATTGAATAATATTATCCTACATATTTTATTATCAAAATCGTTTTTATTTTTAGAATTTATTAAGTATGTAGACAATTAATATTTGAGAGCAAGAAAATTGCAGTTAGAATACTATTTTTGATATAAAATAGAAAATAATATCCGATGGCTATACTTTTAATATGTTATTTTCAAATAATAATAATAATAATCTGAATAACAATGGCACATAGTTAATATTTTCGATTTTTTTTAAATAAAAAACATTGGAAAATAAAAAAAAAATAGTGTAGTTGAAAAAAATTATCTGTATTAAATATACAATTCTAACAAAATGTAACAAATGTAACGTATTTTTTTAATTACTTTGGTAATTACGAAAAATGATGAAATGCGTTTTTTTTGGACCTAAAAAATCTTCTTTCAAATAATTACTAAGCAATGCCTTCTTCTAAATAGAATGGTCAAAGAGGTTTATCAACAATTTGTGTTTTCTGTGTTGGTAAGACATGTAGATGAAAAATTTTAAGTAATAATTAAATTACATAAAAATAGTTCCCAGTCTTTGGTCAGACTTTGTAAAATTATTAAATTTAAGGGACCATAAGGAATGATGATAAACTATATGAATATAAATACATAAGGCTATATATTATGCTTTTTAATTTAAGACTATATTACCTTATACTTGTAACTACGTTGGGAGAGCTACATTTGCAAAAATATAATATGGGAAAAAAAAGTTTTTCTATTATACACCCGATATACCTGTAAATAGGTAAGTGCGTATCTAAAATCCTACTGCGTAATATACGCCAGGGTGTACTAAACGATTACGCCGAGATATACGGTCATACAATTATGGGTAAATTAGCGGAGTAAATAATTCATATGCAAAAAATATTTTTTAATATAGTGAGTTCCAAAACCTAACTACGAATGTGATAATTTATTGGTTTGAAAAAATCAAAACTTACATACCCAGTAATATCCAGAACTATTTTTGCTTTGCACAGATTTTATTTAGTGTTAAGTAACACAACGTTAAGTATAAACAAGTATATAAATCAAACTTGAGATTTTGCACATTCGTGGTTTTGTTTTGGAACCAACGATCTTGGAAAACTCTAGTTATTTGATGTGATTAGGTCTGCTCAGAATGAAACTAAAAAGTACAACCTCATGTTGACGGGGAAAAACCGTAAAACTGATGCGCGGTACTTAAACAACTTTTATAATAAGTCTCGTAAATATAAAATTACACATACAATGATATAATGTCATTGTATCGTAACGGAACGGCACTGATTGTTTCATTTTTATACTTTTTATATTTTATTAAAAAACATTAGGTAATGATTGAAGTTATGATCTGTTAATTATACGTTAAGTGACATGACACTAACTCAGATATACAGGGTAATGTTAAAAATATATTTCTTTAGCGGAAAAAGAAATTTAGCGAAACAATTCCCAAAAATAGTACCAATGTTTTTTTAGTAAATGTAGTAATCATGTATATGATTGTTGTTAAAATTAAGACATGACAAAGTAATCATGGATCTACAAACATATTTATTTCAATTTCAATTTAAAAATTTTCCGTATATCAGGAGAGGTGTGCACAATACTGTTGAATCAATGCACACCCGCCAATATTACCGTTTAAAATAAATTATCTTAAGTCAATAACTTTAAGATCGCATAACAGCATTTGTGTTACACAAGGATTAAAATATATAATTAAAATTAAGGATACTAACCTGGTAAATTCATTGTTGGAAAAGCCGTATATTTAAAACGGTTGGACTCTGCAGTAAAACAATCTGATGTAAAATGTAATTTACAAATCCGCATCGAATTATAATTTGCTGTGTTTATCAATGGGTTCTTAATTACTTGAAGCCATTGTTCCATATTGAAAGCGCTGGTTTTTTTCTCCTTACTCGGTAGGCGATGTGTACCCACTGAATTTGAGCACCCATTAACACAACAATACCGCGGCATTTTAATATATTTTTAAAAACGCTGTACGAAATGTTTTTGTATCGAAATGTTTAATACTAACTTAAGTATTTTAAGCACTACGTAATTAATACACTATAAGAATACACTAATACAACGCTAAATATAAAGAAACTACTCTAAATAAAACTTATAAAATACTTCAAAACCTAAGTAAATTTATCGATTAACGATGACTAAAAAATTTCAAATTGTTGGTTCAACAATGTCACAAAAATTACAACAGTAATAAATTCAATAAACTATCGAAAAGTTGATCCACTCAATGTGAAAGTTGTTAGAAGAATGAATATCAATGTCAATAACAATACAAAATATTTTTAACCGAATCTGTACATTTCCAAAAAATGTACCCTTAAGGATTATTAAGCTTAAAGTTGTTTAACTACATGCAATAAAATACTTAAGATCTTGTTTTTACTTACCTGCACTTACCTGCTTTCTACTAATTAACAATTTCTTCCCTCTTAGGTATTGCATACAAATTCGTGTTTATGTGTACCCTCATCCCTGTGACCTCCAACTAATATCAATGCTAGTATTATCGGTATTATCCTTTACCAAGAAACGATTAGTGAAAAAGTATTTCTTTCAAATAATAATTTGGAAATTTTAAAACTACATTTCGTACATTTCTACTAAGTAATCAGTTAAAAAAAGATTTAAAAATTATTATGTAAAACAATGTTAATTAAAAAAAATATATTACAAATAAACGTACATGTAAACTGACATAATTAATTAGTTTTATTTTTATTATTCATTTTAATTTTTTTCTTCAAGTAATGTTTACAATTCTTTTTCAAAAAAATGTTTGTTAGGAAAATTAAATATCTAATTAAAATTATTGTAATGATCTAAATTTCATTAAGTAAAAATTTCTTCGTGATAAGAAAAAAGATACATGACGAATGATATGAATTTTAGAATGTACTTCTTTTGCGTCAATTATTTACACTATTTAAAAAATTTGAATTAATTGAATTCATTTTAATATTTCTTCAGAAATTATTAGAGGTCGTTTTGGTCAAGTCACAACATAAAGAGAATAACAGGGAATATAGTTACAATTAGTAAAAAAATGTTCGTTTCTTTACTAATTGCAACAGTTATGAAGTAAAACACAAACAAGATATCATCATTAAAACAGTTAACCAACTCCATAATAGGGGAATTTAAAATATCTACTTCAAATTTAGTTTCTCTTTTATTCTATTGAAAATTATAGAACATTGTCTCTCTCACGGAGCCAATCTGAAATTCAATGTTTCCTATGGAGTGCACGGTCCCTGGTGCATGGTCTTATCCCATTTCTACAACAAGAAAAGAAAATGTTGAACAAGGATGCTCGATTACACATACATATTTTTTGTATATATACCTAAAGTATTTACATGTATTGGTAGGTATTTCATCGAAGTGTTCAGTGGGAAACATTTTCGACCAATAGAATTTGCCAGCGACTCTCCGGGTTTTTGATACATTTTTGAAGTTTTAAGTAATAAGTCTATCGCATAATATCCCATTATAGTCGTATAGTTTGTTTCATTTTGGGACAGTGACCCCTCGGGGGTTGTTGAATGCTTAACTGGTGAAAAATACATGTCTTGTCTAGATTGCGGACCATGCAAGACAACTGAAGCCACTGAAGCCGTCTAATATTCGTCAACCTTGTCTGTTGGGTGTTGCACAGTATATTAAACAGGGTTCGCGAGGTTGTCAAGATATATTTGACGTGCCTAGTTCGAACATGCAGCTGCCTGTAACAAAATAATACTAATTGTTGTCTTCTTTTAACAAATTACGGCTTATAGTAATTGGGTATTTCTCACCAAATAATGTCATTTCTTTTGAAATAAGTAGCTTTTACGTGCGGAAAGAAGTTAGCGTAAAACATTTATAATAATTATTGTTATTAAACTAAACTAACTATTAAAAATGTTTCTCAAATGCTTCTTCAGAACCCACAATTGCTCCAAATGTATAGTTATTAATTAAATAATAATTAACTTTTTTTAAATTTGTATGACTGAAAAATTAAAATTGCTATAAAATGCAAAATTAACATTTTTAATTGAATTTTTTCGATTGAGTTTCTTACCATTTTAGTTACACAAATAATTTATTGATTTTTTTAAATATTTATAATAGTTAATTTTTTTAACATTTTGTACATTATTAAAAATATTGAAAAAAATCAATAAATTATTTGTGTAATTAAAATGGTAAATTGAGAGCAATTAAAAAAAAATACAATAAAAAGTGGTAATTGTTATTTTATAGCATTTTAATTTTTGAATACTTACATGCACATTTTTTAATGATTAATTAACTAAAAACTTATTTACTGATAATTATACGCGTGGAATAATTGCGGATCCTGAAAGAGCATTTAAGTATAAAGTTTAATAAAAATTGGTTGTCTGTAAAGTCGGTTTACGGACGATAGTTTTACGTGATAACGTCATAAAGGACACCTAATTGATGAAAAATTGCGTACCTTTATGAATTGAATTATTATCACTGAATTATCATTACTTTGAATAACACAAAGGAGGTAATTGAAAATTAACAATTTTTCAAAATGAAATCAGACTGAAAATGATGATATAAATATCCTGGGACCCGCAAAATGAAAAAAAAAGATACATATCGGTTATAGTGAATATCGCTTATAACGAACAAAATTTGACGGTCCCCTGAAGTTCGTTATAAACGATTTCTACTGTATTTAATACTTCTATCAGTAATCCAAGTAGTTCAGTTATCTACATGTTTTTAAGCCCAAAAAAAGCTAGCTTTGCTAGTAAAGAAGTTGAGTTTAAACTCAAAGTGCTTAAATTATATTAAACCTATGTATATGTACCTAATACGGCTTTATATGTACATGAAATGGTTAGAGGAAAATCTGTATAACTCCATTTTTACAGTTTTGGCGTTTTTGGTGTCAATTTGTAGTGTATAAAAAGCTGAATGGAATAGCAGGCTAAACACCAAACACATCTTTTTACAAAAGAATAAATTGTCATTTCTAAAGGGTTTATGATGGAGAGTAAATTAATATATTTTAGTTTAATTTAGGACTTAATTAGAAACGCTGAGAAATTGTCTAGAGACATATTCCCGCAGCTATAAAATTGATATCAACAGTAATATGTTATAACCAATCCTAAACCATAATGATTCCTCAAATTTTATCATTCCGTCTGTAGATCAAAAGTGTTCACATTATTGTCTTCCGATTCTTGTAAAAACGACATATTGATAATACTTTTCTTTTCGAGTCGACCAAATTTTCCGCCATAAGTTGTTTTTTCATTCATTCTTTAAAAATGTTCAATTCCATCTTTATTTATAAATCATTTGGTTACATTCGTGCGTGTCTGGTCAGGTGATAACGTTTTTGTTTCTGAAGAAAATCAGTCCGAACATCGTTTTCTACAATAATAAAAATAGGAGCTGAAGGGAAAAACATGGCAAATTAAGAAAATGCTTGAAGTAACCATATATTTCCACATAACTTGAACATAATCAAACCCTTTTTAGCTAGCTGTCTACTTTTAATAGACATGTAATGCAAAAGTTAAGTGGTTTTTGCGAAATTATATTTATTAAAAATAAAAGAATAATGTGTTTTATTTATTCCCTTAGAAATATTTGAATAAAGGAGTTATACTGCTTTTCCTCTAAACTTTTCTCTTAAGTATTACCGGTATTACCAATGGCATTATATTGCTGTATGTCACGCTTCACTTTCACTGACAATAAATTGAAAAAATCACACCGGAACTTTTAACTAGATTATAATTCGTTGTGCGGTATATTGCTATTGTTACTAATAACACCTACATTGAATATGTGCGTTCTTCGTTTTGAAATAAAGTAACTGAAGATGAAGCTGAGTTGAACGCTGAAGCGTTTTGCGTTATGTGTGCCTTGCTTAATAAAGTGGCTGTTGTTCACTTGTACGGGCTGTACGTATGGATGTTGTAAAAATGAGTACGGCAGCTACTACCTTGTAGTTTGTACGGCATACGCCTACTTATGCATTTTGTTTTTGCATATAATATGCACGACTGTGCTTAACGTAATATATGATATATCCGCTAGTGTGGTTACAAGTTACAACAAGACGATCAAGCGCAGATTATCAAGTTATATCCAACTAACAATAAAACAATCATTGTTGTCATTCCACCATTATCAATTGACCAATCAAATCAATCTATCTATATTATGGAAAGAAATCTTTTTGTAGCTATAATTAATTATTTGCTCCTTAACTAAACATTTGCCACTATTTCTTTTTTTTATTAAAAAAAAATACGAAATGTGTATAATTGTACCTGTTTAATATTATCCTAGTACAGGCAACAATTTAATTAGCAATAAAGAATACGTCTAATCTAATAAAATACATTTGAAACAGTTAGTTGAATATATTTCCCCATTTAATAAAAAAAGATAGATTATTTTTATAAAAAATTATTTTTGTTTTATTAATAAAATATAATACATAAAATTTAGGTAAATGAAATTTGTTAAAATGATTTTTCTTCTTTTAATGCATGTAATTATGCTTAAAATAAGCGCAATAAATGAAAACGCCGTCTTCAACGGATAGTCTTCAAGAAATATAATTCTTGAACGATCTCAGCTGGAAGCCTGAAAGTCAGAGAATCCAGAGAATAACATTTTTACCATTTTTACATTTACACCAATTTACACGTTCCACTTGTTCCATCTATTACTGAAAAGTAGATTTAAAAACGTAGTAAAGAACTGATAAGAGACGAGAATTCTACATGATCCCGGACAGTAACGAACGTAAAATAGTTCTTTTCCAATATGACCAATTATATTGTAGTTAAAAATAAAGTTACTAGTCGAAAATTCCATCTCTTTTTTCCTATGTTGAATTTATATAGCGCTATATCTATTTGAACTTGGAGCGAGTAGTCCCTCGGCCTATAGAGTCGACAGGCCCTGGTGTCTCCCTTGGAAGCAGCATTCGTAATTGTGAAACACCTCTTAAGTTTATTTGATTGTATAATAAAACTGATTATAGGAACGAGCATCTCGCGACAGTATGAACTTGGCTGCCAAGAGCGTGGTGGGGCTTCAGTTCCAGCAGTAGCCGTAGAGGGCACTCTTGCTGACAAAGCAATGTACAGTAACTGTAAATAGTAATTATCAATTCAAAAATGTAACATTAGAAAAATTACATTTTTATTTATTATAAAAATTACAATTTTATGAGAATAGTTACAGACATTGATAAACTTTACTTATATTTATTGCAGTAACAGTCATGTTTCATGATTTTAAGAGCAAAAATCAAAAGAGCTCAGTCACTTTTATAAAAATATCACTTATATGAATTTATTTAGTTTAAAACTTCTTAAGTGTAGATATGGTCGAAAGAACAATGAACGTTAACAGTTTCATTATAATTATCACGCAGCCGATATAATTGCATTTTTTTCATTTGCAGAAGGTTTCTGAAAATTTGTTTTTTTCAATGTTTTTCTCTTGTCAAATAAAATGTCAACCTTAGCAGTCACCTACCTTTTTTATTGCACAATGGGACTTGCTTATCAATTTTCTTGTTAGTATTAATATTTTCTTCAGCATTAAAATTAATCTCTTTTGATATATTTAATTTATTTAACATTTCTATTGCTCGATCAATTTGTTTTTCTACTGGTATCATATTTTCGGTAATACACAAGAGTAGTGCTATAGTTACTGTACATTGCTTTATCAGCAAGAGTTCCCTCTATGACTACTGCCGGAACTGAAGCTTACCACGCTCTCGGCAGCCAAGTTCATACTGTCGCGAGACGCTCGTTTATAGGAGGGGTTGTAACCTACACGACCTACACCTTTTATTTGATTTTTAATTATTCTTTTTTACAGCATTTAATAATAATTAGAGCAAATGAAATTGATTTTTCAAATTAGTTTGTATAATCAGTAAAATGTTACAACAGTTTTAGATTTTAACCGTAAAGTATCCCGTAAATATGAAAGCGTATATAAGGAGCAATTTAAAAACAAAAAAAAACGATTTTTTTGTATTTTACGGCAATTTTAATTTTTAGTTTACAAAATTTATTATTAATCAATTAATAACTATACACTTTGAGACATTGCGGATTCTGAAGGAGCAATTTTTTTGCATATAGTTTAATTTAAAAAAAATAATGGTCCTCGCTAACTTAACTCTTTCTGGTTAAAAAAACATATGCAATAATAAAATGTAATTTGATTATTGTAACTGATTGTAACGGTTGTAACTTAAAAATGAATTTTGAATCTGTATTTAAAGTAAAATATAAAAAATGCTAAAAGATAATTTTAAAAGAAGCTACAAAAAATAGAATTCAAAAATCTTTATTAATCTAAAATCTCGCTGAGCTGCATTAAGTATACGCTCAAATATGAAATAATCAGTACGCAATGGAAGGGAGAACATGTTCTCTCCAGTCTATGCGCATTACATCGTTTGCCCCATTCTATAAAAGCGACGAAAAATCCACCGCTTAACGCGTTTTGCTTGTAAAAATCGCATTTTTTAAAACTTTAATTACTTTGCTTTTAATGAAGATGTCGTGATAATTCTTTGTTTAGATAAAGTATATATATATATATATATATATATATATATATATATATATATATTCCAAGTATATACGAAGTGAAACAAAAAAATTGATCGAAATCTATTCAGTAGTTTTTAAGTTAAAAGCGAACATTGGAAAAACAAGAACTTTTAGAACTTCATATAGTTTATTATAGGTTTAGCCATCTAGTCTTTATATACATAATATCTACAGAATATTAGAAATACAAAATAAATACATTATCGTAATGGATTCATCGATTTTTATACAAAAATTTCGCATTTGTTTTTAATACCAGTAGATACTCAGTGAGAACCACGCCATACTACTTAACAGACTTAACACTAATTGAAACGAATTTAAAAGTTACTAAAAAATGTTTCGTTGATGTTACAGAACTGTTACTTTGGGTGCATTTCACTAAACGCTCGAAATGTTATACCAGCAATGGCAAAGAACATTCCGAGCGTAGTGAGGGCCTAATGGAACACACCTGTAATAGGACATTTTGTGTCCACTGGGTTAGTATATATTAAAACATTACGATATTTTCAATGTATTTTTTATGATTCCTTCTTAACATCTGGTTTACTAGCCAGCATTAGCTCGTATAACTGCAATATTTGTTCCTCTCTCATCTCATCTAACAATTCTGGATCGATTTCTTTTCCAATGTTTTTTGTACCAGTCTTAGGCCCTCGTAATCCTAATTGCTTAGCAATGGTAATAGCATAGTTCTGAAAAAAAAAATGTTTTAATTCTTTACGACAATTTATAGTAATTTCATTGATATTACAGTCCATTCTGTTAAAAAAATCGATGCTTCACTTTCATTGCATTGTTTATGTCGTTTAAATTCATCTCGGACATAATTATTTCCTATATATTGTGCCTCTACAGGTAAACCTCGATGCAGTCGCAATATTGATTTATATAAAAATCGAACTCTTTGTAAATGTCCTGATGGCATTGCCATTTTTACTACTTATTCTAAAATTTTTGAAAATGTATTCAAAATTACCGCTATTTTGCTTATTGGAACAAACGTTTTTAGAATAGTTAGTATTTTTTAGGTTACTTAAAATTGTTATATTACCAAGGAAAAGTTGGAAAGTAAAGCAAAATAGGGTGAAATTGTTTTGAAATTGTTGTTTGGATTAAAACTTTATAAATTTGTAATAATATTTATTAACATTTCAAATTATTAATTTTGAAAAAAAAATGTGTTAAATTGAAAAATAATTAACGTTTAATTATTTGTCATTTTTAAGTTTTGCTACATACTTGACATACACATTTATAGGTAGTTATCGTAGTTATTAATTATAATTAATATTCCTGTACGTTTTAAAGGGAATATAGCGTTGATATTTGGGAATAAGAAAACGTCAAGGAAAATGTAACTACCTACACATAACCTCATTTTTTTAGACACAAATCTGGACTTAAAATGAATGCTCCTGATAAACCCTTCGTATGTACAAGTGAGGGTTGTAAAATGTCTTTTACAAACGAAGATCATTTAATGGTCCATAAAAAAAAGCATGACATGAATCTAAATCTTGGCCTCGGCCAGAAATCGAACATCTTCGTTGGTATGTACATAAATTATCTTTGAAGGACGAACGATTATTTTCTAATTTTCTTCAATAGCCGATCAAACACCGACTCCAACGCGTTTTATTCGTAACTGCGAAGAGCTAGGTCTATTCCAGGATCTCCAAAACGTCAATCCATTTGAAGAAACTTTTCGTCAGGCCACCGAATTGGTCAAATCGGGACATCTTCCAACTCCCGAAATTTCCACGGATGACACTCTTCATACACCACACGTATTCCCTATTATCAACGAGGATTTCCACAAGAAACGTTCAGTTTCACCCCCAACAAAATTAAACCCCGAAGATGATGAACTTAAAACTCCGAATATCCTCAAACCCGACGTCAAAGAATACACCAATGAAAAGGAGAAAGTACCGGATATTAAAACCCCATTAATTTTAAAAGAAAATACTCTCGATGAGTTATTCAGAAGCAAGAGAAACGAAGAGCCTACTTTGAATTCGAATCTCTTCAATTTTGCGAAAGAAAGAATGCAAATTGGGGATATTAAAACAGTTCCTATTTGTCCCGATAAACCTGAAACTCAAAGTCGGGAAGTAATCAAACAAAAGGTCAAAGAAGCCATAGCAAAAAACCAAGCTCGCTACAATAAACAACCCGTTTTACGAACGGTAATTCCTTCGATCGAACCAAAAGTCGTAATCCCAAATGTCGTTAACACAGTACCAATTAATACAATGGTCTCAAATCCAATTATTCTCAGCCCGCCCTTTGTTAACAGTGGAGTTCAAACCATTACATTTCTTCCAGTTCAAACATTCATTCCAAAAGTACAACTTCCTATTAATACTTCTGGTATAACCGAAAAACTTGTGGAAGCACCACGAAAGAAGAGCACCAGTAAAATCAAAAAACAAACTACAAATAATATTAGCGAAAAGAATAAAGTGGATGAGAAACGACAAACGCTTCGTATACGAAATCGTGCGGCTTCATTTCGGTCTCGAAACAAACGAAAGGTTTGGGTGGATAATTTGGTGCAAGAGAACGATAATTTAACGAAGTGGGTCGATAAGTTGATCAAAGAAAATGATAGTTTAGTGCAAATAAATATGTCTCTTAGTGAAGAATTGGTTCGATTAAAAAATGAAGTGAAACAGCTTAAAGCAGCGGTTCCAGGTCAAAAAATTGAAGAATCAGAGGATGTTAGTGTAGAGAAATTACCAGGAACATCAAATAATAAGTAAGATTTTTAATTAACTTATATAATATTCTAAGTGTTTTATAATATAGTAAAAGGTTGATATTGATA
The DNA here is from genome assembly GCA_958496155.1 of Sisyra nigra. Taxonomy (NCBI): domain Eukaryota; kingdom Metazoa; phylum Arthropoda; class Insecta; order Neuroptera; family Sisyridae; genus Sisyra; species Sisyra nigra. Next base: position 30,208,327 of record OY292316.1, on the reverse strand, counting down.
AATGATGAAGGATTAGCGGGGAGTCCTACCGTAGGAGAAAGATGATCCCATTCTGTAGTAATGCTGGTAATGCTGATCACGGGATCAGGGTGGGCTTATCAAGGTTCTTCGGTTACTTTTTATAGCACTCTTTAATTAATAACTCCCAGGTTGTGTTCCTTTAAGTGAGTTTTCATTAGTCAATCTGATTATTTCAGTCTACTTGAAATAGTGATAATTTCAATAATAATATTAGTCTAAGATCCGAACCTACATCGACCTTCACCGAGTTAATAATAGAATGAAACATATGCTATCATGAATTTAGTATATGTATTAGAAAATATATTAAAAATGGTTTGGCTAAAAAAAATCCTGAACAGACTATTTTTAATTATTTTTAATAAAATATTGTAACATCAAGATAATAGAAAAAAATTTATATAATCATAAGCGCTGTTTTATTGCGAACACGTTGATATAGGTTTGTTTGCAAAAAGTTCGGTCCTATTAGGGGTTAGCAAATTTTAAAGATTTATGCCTGAGTAAAACTCGACGTCCGCGACGCTGACGCTTCAAAATGTCAAAAAAAAAGTTAAAACATATAGAATTCGGGCTCGACCGTTCGATTTTCGTGTTGGGCCCAAACTGCCTTGTTTACCAAAAATCCACTCTAACTTAAAAACAAAAATCATACTAAACCGAACTGAACGAATTGTGGCTGAAAATTGCATTTTCTACGCCACAAGACACATTTGGAAATGGATTGTTGGTTTTTTCATATTCTAATACCTGACGAATTAGACTGATTCAGAAATTCTCCTTTCTTTTGGCAGTAAAGAATTGAATGTAGATTCAAAATCCATCAAAATCTCCTTTTTCAAAAAGAAAAATGGACTTAAGTAGTTTTACTAAAGAGCCATTGAAATGTCATACAGATTACGAGAAATTGAAAAGGATCCTATATATTTTTTTTTGCCATTAACAGAAAACCGGGTTAGGGCACGTTCCCCCCGCACTGCAGCCTAAGGCTTATTGTACTCCTGTTCTGCTCATTCATCTCTGCTATGCAAGGATCCTTGCTTATTCCAGGTTCAGCATTCTGCCTAGCAAAAGCAGTCCCTGTACTAAGCTTGCGCAATTTGAGCCTGTTTGGGCGTCATTTATCCCATACAGGTGTCGCCACTTTGTGAGGGCTTTGCAGTCAAAAATGACATGGGTCGCGGTTTCCTCCCCATCCCCACACAATCTGCAGTTGAGGTCTCGTTGAGACACCCCAATAGTCTGCAGATGCTTCCTCAGTCCACAGTGTCCGGTTATCAGTCCTGTTATTGTCCTGAGTTGGTTCCTTCCCAGCCGTAATACCTCAACTGTGAGCGAGGGGCAGTTTCTCCCCATCATTCTCTTGCTGTGCCTCTGGCCAGGAATTTCTTGCCAGTATAAGTAGTAATTTCTTATGCCCCGGCACCCAACCAAGTTTAACTCGGTTGTGCTTTGCCAGGTCCTCCAGGAGTTGCCGACACTCCAGCACCAGCTTTGAGCTAATCACCGTAATGGCAATCGCTCTTAGCGCTGCCTGATTGTCAGAGAGAATACATATGTTCCTAATCCGATAGCCCATATCTAGGTAAAGGATCCTATACATGAGGCACTGAGAAACTCAGTTATTGACTTGATTTTAACTGACTGAAAAGAAACTTGGGTGATTTCACCGAAGAATCACTAAACATAGCAGTGTATAGTAGTTAGTTAGGAGCCGTTCAAGAAATACGTTTGCATATCAGGGGGAGGGAGGAGTATCGCTTAGTGTGGCAAGGGGGTTATAAGAGAACGTGACGTTCCCAGTTCATCAAACAATTCTTCTATAATTTCTTTCTTGATTTTTTAATTTTATTTTTCTGTCACGATAGCAAGTCATTCGTATTGAATGTGGAAGATTAGATACTTTTAGTTATGTATCTGAAGGATTTGCAGAACTCGTGAATTGCTAGTATTTAATAAAAAAAAATTATTTATTTATTTATTATTATATGAAAATTTTATAATTAAAATAATAAATAGTAAATAGTAAATACTCGTATTTAAAAATATCAATATTTATTATATTATTAATGAAAATTAACTATTAACAGACGGAGGGGGTAGATTTAGTTATCAAAAATTATAGGAGGGTTGCACAAAGTATGACACAGCGTGACGAGGGGGGGGGGTACAAATGGTGAAATTTAGCATGACGTAGTTTATAAATGACCTCTTAGTTCGTTTCTGTAATAATTGAGAATTTCTTTTCATTCTCTTATTTTTAATAATATATCTTATTATTTTGACACCTTTCATCCTCTTTTTTTTGGATGCAAAGAAATATGAATAAAAATACTTTCAATTTGTACACTTAACTTCTAACATTATTCATAATGCCTGGACAATGTGATATATTTTATACAACCCATCATTTTTTCATATTAGACCAGGGTAGATAATTATTGAACCCAAAAAAATTATAGTAGGATGAAACCCATTAGAAAAGGAAGAGAATGTAACAAAAATGAAAGAAAAAATAAATTACGGTTGATCTGAGGTGGGGAAGTGGAAAAGGGGGAGCGGTTTAAGGGTAGAAACTGTTTATCTCGATTTCCGACAAAGTCCTATAGAAAAAAAAGTTATTTAATTATTAATAGCAAAGTTGTAGATAATAAGAAGATCTACAACTTTTGTGCTAACACTTTTTTAACATAACTTCAAAATTTATGTGAAAAATTCCAATAACCAAGATTTGATTTTTTAATTTTACTTTTACAAAAAAAAATTTTTTTTATGAAGATTGGTAAAAACTTACCTTTTAATGTCCCAAACAACTGTAATGTTTTTGATTTAAAATATTTATTTTTTACCTTATTTTGACTTAAAATTGAAAAAAAAAACCTTAATTTTCAAATAAAAATTCTCACGTCAAAATATTCAATTTTATAAAAAAGTCGGTGGTCTTTTTGTTTGTTGAAATATCTACTTTCTGATGGTGCAAAAAAATGTACAATTGTACAAATACAACTTTGAGCAATTTATTAAAATTTACACTTTAATTGAATTTTCTGGAACATTTAACATTGTAATGTACATTTTTTGGCACCATCAGAAAGTAGAGATTTCAACGAACAAAAAGACCACCGACTTTAAAAAAAAATTGATTATTTTGACTTTTTTTATAGGACTTGTAGTTTTGTCGGAAATCGAGATAAACCGTTTCTACCCTTAAACCCCTCCTCCTTTTCCACTTCAGATCGATCGTAATTTATTTTTTCTTTAATTTTTGTTATATTCTTTTCCTTTTCTAATGGATTTCATTCTACTATAATTTTTTTTCACTTTTTTCCATTTTCAAAGGCTTTAGCTCTGGTCTATATCTCTCTAGGCTTTTTTTAAATTACCTGGACATTATAAATAATGCTCAAATATTTACATTACCCATAACGAATCTAATTTTTTTGTAGGAAACCCGCATCGACTTTTATACCTGCATTCCAATTGAATGTTTCTCAAACACCAACACTTACGGTACCTTTTAAACGTGATAACGAAATCGTTCCTAAAGTTCCAATAAAACGTTTAAAACCCAATGTAAAGCCGCTATCAATGCCAAAAATAGCAATCACAAAATCCGCCACGATTCTACCAATCACAATAAATCAACGACCAAAAGTCATCATTGAAAAACCCAAGAAAAGAGTGGAGAAAACACCAATCAAAGAGAAAAACTCTTAAACGCTCGTTACGCGTTTTATATTATGTAAAATGTAAAAAAAATATTATTTAAACTTGTCATTCGTTTAAATCGCTTTACCTAGTTACTGGCAACAAACATTTTACTATGTATAATATATTTGGACGGAGACCATATTTTTAACGACCGATTTAAGAAGAAATGGCTCGTCGCCCGGTTGTGTGTAATTCAAACGTTTACGGCCATCCAGATTATAACGTTCCGTTAATATGCGGCGGAGCCGACTGGCGATCGTCATATGCGATCAACTACACTGATATTAAACCAATTACACAAGAATTCGAGGTAATTTCCATTGCGAAAATGCATCGTTTGCACGTTTTAAAAATTAAATCTTCATCATCAGTTTTGTTTCTTTTTAGAGAATCCCGCTGAAAATTCCGGAAAAGATGCTCGAGAAAAGCATTGATGTGCGAGATGATAACTTAAAAACGTTATATGGTCTTAGCTATACAACAAAAAGGCTTCCCCCTGATACCGTAACTTATTCATGCGCAAATGGCAATAACAATGTTATTTATTTACGTAGTCTCAAAGAGAAGGTAACGTACATCTATTGATCAAACTCATCATTTTTCGTCATCTTAACATTAGTTTATTAATTTTTAGTTTTATCGAAATCCTCCAAAACCCTTAAAATTCGAAATGTCGACTATGAAATCTGATTTTGGGATGCCTGATTATAAACGAGAACCATTCCGAACCGAGTTTCCTCCAGAACCTTTCTCCTCTTGTCCGGTATGTATAACATAATATTAAGTTTGCGCATCCAATTCAAATCTTAGGATTTAAACTTTGTTGAAGTAGATAATAATTATTATTGGATAATTGAATTTTTAATTTGTTATTAAATTTGAGCTCAAGAACAAGTGCTGTACTATTAAGCTGGTTAAGGGGGTATTCTAGTCTAGAGGCCCGAATTTCGAGCGTTTTTTGGCAATTGATAAAAAAAAGCATTTGATATTTTTACAAAATTAATTACAAAACAAAATAAAAAATTTTCATTGAGTTATGCGTCTTTGAAGTAGAAGGGAAAAAAAAAAGACCGTGTCCTCGTCGCCATGATTTCTACCCTTGTGGTTATTTGAAAAATTAAACAATGATGGATTCTTGATAAGTACAAATGTCGCTATCGCATGAACCTCCAAAACTGAAAAAAAAAAATTTTTTCATAAAATGGCGGCTACTCAAAAATAAAGGTCGATTTTTTCACTCATTTTTTAACTTTTTTTTAAAAATTTTTAAAAAATATTACAAATTTAAAATTTTTATTTTTCTTGGTTCATGCGATAGAGAGATGTTTAAAGAATATTCATGCAAAATTTCAAGTAAATCGGCTGATTAGAACTTGAGATATTATGGCGACCGCATCGAGAAAAGTAGTTTCGAGAAAAACGCATTTAAAGTTTTACGTTAAGTCTCAACCGGTCCAGTTGGAACGACACTAAAACGGCTATAACTTCGGAAAATAATTTGAATTTTGAAAAATCCTTTTAGGGAGATATTTTTGAATATATAAACTATCGGATTATGAAAAAAAAAATTTTTCGATTATTTCTAAATCCTAGACTAGAATACCCCCTTAAGCCGACTAAAAAGTTTAACCAGGTTGATTAAATATTTAGCTTAGCTAATTTAGGCGGTTAGTTAATGAGCTAACAGCTAAACCAGCTAATTTTATTTTTAATAACAATTAATGATTCTTTGCTTACTTTTTATTGTTGGTGTTTTAAGTCGTTATAACTTCATATCACGACTGTCTTTTCTGTAAGTCATAACTCTTATGTCAAAGGCTTATATCTAGGGATTCGACGGGGATCGAACCCAGTACGACTGACGAATAGAGCGGAGATCTACTTACCTAACTACTGCGCCATCAAGTGGCCTTCATTTACTGTTTAATGACTGTTTACTTGTTTTGAATAGTCATTATTAAAATATAAAATTAGGTGGTTTAGCTGTTAACTCAATAGCTAGGGTAATCTGATTATCCGGCTAAGTTTCAGCTGATTAATTAGTTCGGCTAATTCGGTTAACCCAGCGGTCGGGGAACTTTTTTAACCATTACCCCAAAATATTTTTGCCTAAGTCGATATTACCCCCTCATTTTTAAAAGGAGTCAATCAATGCAAATGTAAATTAAACATTATTTATTGCATTAATTTACACGGAAAATAAAAAAGTTGTATGAAAATAGTAAGAACCTGCATATGTAATAGACAAATAAAATAAAATTGTCATATTGGAAGAAACAAAACAAAAGTTAATTGAATACTATCCCCTTCAGATTTGGAGAAATGATGTTGCTTCATGTTTGACATAATGATTTCAAAATTGGGGCTTTTTGATTTAAGTTTAAAGAATGGTTTGTAAAAATACTACGTAAAACGTTTATAAAATAGAAAAAATTCCTTTGTTACCCCCAAAAATTTTATTTTTACCTCATTTGGGGTAATTTACCCCGGCTACCCGACCGCTGGGTTAACCGAAAAATTAGCTAAGCTACTAACTAAATAGCTAATTAGCTTGATTAATTTTTTAGCTGGCTTAACCAGCTAAAGTGTACACTGTACAGTAATATCAAAAACACTTGCAGTTCGATTTTGAATTCAATAACTCCGAAATCCACACTGAAAAATGAATGTATGTACTAGATAGCACAAATAATCAAGCAAAATTTTATACAGGCACCTGTACAATGTTGATTTAAAGATTGCTAAATTCTAAAGAATTGTTCAGCTGATTAAAATTCTTATAAAATTACGCCAAATGATTGATTACAGTTTGTAAATTCAACATCAATCTTAGAGTTTCAAATGATTGAAATCCAATTGAGATCTACACCTAGTCTTGAAATATAAAGTGGATGGCTTCATTGCACCAATTTTAAGGTTGTTCTCATTGTTAATTTTATAATATTTAATATTTTTCTAGATTCAAGCAATGGGAAGAGATGAACAACCACCTTTAGTTCCTGAATTACCCGGATATATGAAATTGAATGATATATATTTAACTACAAATCGTTTGAATCATCCTCCTTTTACGGTGGAGCAGCAGAATGGTATTGGGCGAAAAAACGTTATTACTTATTACGATTGTAATCCAAATATACCCAAGGTAAGATAATTATTTATGTATTATTTTTATTATTAGTCTTCTTTAAATTTAAATTAAATTTTTGATCAAAAACGAAGTTAACGATGGAAGATGTGCTATACCAAATGCGCTCTATTATTCCAGTTGGCAACAATTATGGCAAATTGTTTTATATTGCACACCAATTGTACCGTAAATCTACGTTTTTTTTTTCATTTGGAACAGATCTCATAGTATGCTATCTTGATTCTGATTGACTTCGATGTTAGTTAAGCAAATTTCTTAAATCTATTGTTCAAGTAAACAGTATTTAAGCAAAAATGCTTGTTTTGAAATTGATAAATCCATAAAATATAAAAAATGTCCAAGTTCTTAGTCTATGCGCTTCATTTTGTTTAAGTTCAACTCAAAATGCTATATCATTTTTCATCTACATTTTTTAATTAAATTAACCAAAGATTTAATTTTGTAATATTTGTCGTTTAAAATTTTCCATATTTTTCATAAAAAATGGTTTCTGGTACTTTTTAAATATCCATTTTTTTTCTCGTTGAAGTTTTTGTAGCCATCTTGTATTGATTATTGTGGAATAAATTATGTAACAAAAATTTTCTATTTTCAGGCTCGCGGCTTTGGTATGAGAAATCGTATTCGGTGTGATCCAATGTTTCCTCCGCGCACTCAACCCGTTTACGATTCAATGCAATTTCATCAACGTGTTACTGATAGAAACGTTTGGAAGTTTACACCAGTAGTCCCTCATAAGTATGTTACCCAAAACTCATAATGAGTAGTGTGATAAAAGCTTATTGTATTAAAAATTTTTTTTTTTTTTTGATTTTAGAGGTTTGAAATCAGAAACGTCCGATAAATATCCGCCACCGTATTCAACATCGAATTTAATCACGCAAATAAATGCTCAGTGGGTTGAATTTGGCGACCCCATGCCAGCGGCGAGCTACAAACAGAATTTGGCACCTCCAGCTATGTACGACACCGAATCCTGTCACATAGGAACAGGATGGCCTGTAAAAGCTGCCGTGAACACTGGCCCCCTACTCGAAGGTGTAAATCCTGCGAAAGCTCGACGAAATCGCAAATTTGTGCATCCCAGATGTTGTTTACGAGTTTCATAATAATAACATTGAAACATTCAAAAATAAGTATTTTGGAAATGTTTTAAAAAATATCGTTTAAATTTTTCATTCTAAATCAAATGTAAACTCGAAAACGTAAGAGTTATAAAAGAAACTTGCGTTGTATCTCACTTCAATTATTGTTTTTGAATTTTTAGTATTAAAAAAGAGGAGTACAGAGGAAAAATTTTACTCTAAATCTTTGCATACTTAAAATTTTTTTTCTTTTATTTAAATGGGTTATACATTTTTTTTTGCGTAACCAAAATTCAATATAATGAGGGACTTAACAAAGTAACTTGTAATAAAATTACCAAATAACGTTAATAATTCACAAAGACTGATGAAATAGTTAATTGTTGTTTATGACAAGATCCTAGCGACATGATGTAATATTGCCTTTCAAGTAGACCCGTGTATGTTATATTTGGGCCCTTTGATTCACATTCCACATCAATGAACTAATAAAAAAGTAAGACACTTTGAATTTATTATATACAAATTAAATGTTATTATGAATACTAAGACTTTAAAATTGATATACCATGCATTATTTGAAAGAATAATAAACTATGGTATCATAGCTTGGCAGGGGGGTTACAGAAATGTAATGAACCCACTAAAACCTACGCAGAAAAGATTAGTTCAAAAACTTAAATTGGGACAAAATGTACCCTTAAACATTAAGCAAACCTTTATCTTAAATAGTTTATTGTATTTCTATGATGCATGTAAAAAATTATATAGTGAATATGATGGAAGATCAAGACATAAGAAGATAAAATTGTATAAAATCAATAAGACCAGATATTGTAAAAGTCCTTACTACGTTGCTGTAAAATACTACATCCTATTACCTACTGAATACAAAATATTGGCTGTGATTAATAAAACGAACAAGAATAAACTAAAAAATTGGTTGTCTGTAAAGTCAGTTTACTGATGATAATTTTACGTGATCACGTCATAAAGAAACATTGCATACTTTTATGAATTGAATTATTATCACTGAATTATCATTATTTTTTATAATACAAAAAGGAGTTAATTGAAAATTAACAGTATTTTCAAAATGAAATCAGACTGATAATTATGAATAAATTCGACTTAATATGAAGTTAAATATTAATATCTAAATGTCAAACCAAATTAAGTAAAATCTTTACAAATCATTTAATTTACAAGCAAAATTTAAGCTTCATTTAAAAATATGACCATCTTCTTGACTTCATGAATTCTTACTAGTAGCCAATTTTGTTAAATATCACTTCAATTTTATTTTATTTTTTATGTAAGCATGCTTTGATGAACTTGACTGTGGCTCGATCGAAAAAATCACTTCAACGGTCATTTATCGTTTTTGACGTGATAACGTCTTATAAATTGATGAACACCGGCAGCCTGTATGAAAAAGTGTCACGTTTCGTTTGAGCCTGTGCGTGCAAGCGATAGAGAGGGAAGATAGAGTTCTGCTACTGGAACGCCGCCACGCGATCTTCTTCGAGAACTTTTACAATAAGCTATACCTCGTATTCAATAATTGTTGAATCCTAGACAAGGTGTTTTGTGTTTTTTTTTTCTACAATTGACTTAATAAAATTTAATTGATTTCATTTTGAAAAAATTGTTTATTTTCAACTAACTCTTTCTTTGTATTATACAAAATAATGATAATTCAGTGATAATTCAATTCATAAAAGTATGCAATTTTTCATCAATGTTTCTTTATGACTTTATCTTCTGTAAACCGACTTTACAGACAATCATTTTTTTTCCTGTACTCTTCAAATGCGTTTTTTCCTTTATGTTTTAAAAAAAATTTTATTGTTCCAATTAAGAGGTTAATTAATAATTCGCTTAAACTGTCTCGGTTTATTGCACTTGCCACGTGTTGATTTAATATGCTTAAAAATGCACTTAAAGGGTTGATTTTTATAAAAAGAAAATAAATATAGGATGTAAAAAGAACGATTTTATTCACTAACAAATTTTATTTTTAAGTAAAAGTGCTTTTATTTTATTAAAATAAACTAAATAAAAAACATTTTTTTTTAATAAAAATTTAATTTATTTAATAAAAAATCAGTTTATAACGTTAAAATTGTTTTCCTGATTTATTGCTCGTGAACCCGTCATAAATTTCAGGAAAAGACTACTAGATCGATATTTCCACTCGTAAAACTATAAAGTTTCCGCGACTATATTGTTTAATATTTACACGGCGTAAAAAAACGGGAAGCAGGAATTGCGGCAGGTGAGAGGATGCAGGCGCATCCTGACGCCGTTATCCAGGCGGTTGTTCATCTCATCTAGGAACATTACAGACTCCAGGACAATGGCCAGAGTAAATTCAAAACGTTTGCATCGGGCAATGGACTAAATGACGGGTCAAAGACTTTATGGCCATGAATATCAAATTCAATGTTCGAAACATATAGAAAATATATAACACACATAATATATATAGATAAGTCTAAATAGATTTTCAACGTGGGGGAAAGTAGAATTGAATTGTTATTCTCGTTGTTCTTGTCGTCACTTATTGACTGTTCGATGTGTGATACAAAGATGGAAGATGGCCTGTATTCATTTAGTGCCTTATCCCCCTACGCTGTCTTGATGAGAATTGGCCAATAGAAAGTCTAGTAAACAAAATGGATGTTTCTGATTGGTTGATATTCTTCTGTAACCAAGGCTCGCATGTACGGCTTTCCCACAAACATCAGTCAGTGTTTAACAAGGAACCATTTTACATGTAATTGATCTATGGTTCTGTGTGTGTTGAAAAGTGCAATTTCACTAGGCACATAATTGAAATTTAGTGGTAAAGATATGAGTTATGCGAGTAGAAACAAATTCGAGGTGAGTTCACTGCATATTACCTAGTGATTTGTTAAAAATTAAGAGCTTTAATGCCAGTTTGTCAATTGATACGTAGTTGTGTTGAGAACGAGAACAAAAACAGCTGATTTGTACCTTTAGCTGTCATTTACGTCAAAATAGAAAAGGCCTGTTACGCAAACAATCTCACGAAAAATCATTTTCCAACAGCATATTTCCATTTCTACGACTCGATCGTTTCCCTTTTCTAGCAATTTCGTGATCATTTCAATGTTTTTGTCGGGTTTTTCTGAACCTGCATCATGATATTCTTTGTTCTGAGTGAAATGTATATATGTTCATATTCCTATATATGCGTGGTTGAGAAGTTTCTAACCATTTTTTAAAGATCATCACTGTGAAAAATGAGCTTTTAGATCATAATTAACATGTCCTACTCGTTCGTATTTGGTTTTAACTATAAACTATTTTATTAGAACGCCATTTCCGTATGTGTTTTGTGGGAAGTTTTTTCTTCGAGTCGTGGTTTTTTTCTTTTCACTTTCTAAATAATCGCATTTTCCTACTTATTAACATATCAATATATTATTATGATACAAATAAATATTAATACTTTTAACTATTATTTATTTAAACTAACAAGCGTATTAAGAATTAACAGGTAATATCTACCTGAGATCGATTCTTGCTATCAGTTTTTAAATTTTCTACTCAAAATGATACAATCACAAAGTATTATTTATTTTGATTAAATTCTTACTTTGTTTTATGTATTTACAAATTAAATCATATATTAGATATTTGTAATATATTGTTACAAATATATTAATTTAATTTCGATTGAAAACATAGGGTTTCGTTGGACTTGGAGGAAACTATTAACTTGTTTTATTGTAGGATATATGTAGAGATTTGGAACACAAACAATAAAATTATGTCGTATTTCCTTTAAAGGTTTCACATTTAATGGTCCAAAATCTTACAAAGGCGTCTTCAATTTAAAATATCTGCTGCGAGGCGTCACAGTACTTTCTTTTACTTTCAATTATGAAACTCGCTGTTGGTATAAGTTGTATAAAATATATGCATAACTATACATATAAACAGAACTATATGCATACAACCTATAGGGCTATATGTAGATACACGAATTCCTAAACTTCATCCCAGAACCGCCCTTATTCGAATTTTCCGAGGAAAAAGTTTCAAATAAAAGTTGTAGCCACTAATGAGTCTAAGAACTATAGAAAGTTTAAAGAAAATCGTTGAAGCCGTTTTCGAAAAAAAATTGGAAAAGCTCGAAAACTCCTAGAATAAAGTAGAGCTTTCGGTTAACCGATTTCAATCAAAAGCTTCGCGGCACAATTAGGTTTAATATGAAGGCCAAATTCCAAGTTTGGTGTAATTCGGGTAAAGCTTTCGATACGATATGGCTGTCACACACAGACACATACACACACAGACATGTTTCTAAAAACCACTTGTTTGGAGTCAGGGGACCTCAGAACATGTATTTCCGGTGAAAGCTCGAATTTGAAAATTCGACCCGATTACAATACTTCCTTTACTATGTAGTAGTAAAAGAAAGTAAAAATGAAAAAAGGATCCTACCTATTAAAAGAACTAAGGCTTTTCATTAGTTTAGCTTATTTTTATAATTACTTACTTAATGATTTAATTGATATATTTTTTTAATATTAGATACAAATAGAGACAGGCGAAAGATGTATTTTTACAACCACTGAAATTATCAATTATTAGCAAGAAGTACCACACAGTTTTGTCCACGTATAAGAATAATATTGATATGTAGTTACTTGATTAAAAGTAGGTTGACTCAAAAGTAAAAAACCTCTTTTTTTTAAATCTTAGAAGAAAATTTTACTTTTAAATAGCCTTTTAAAAGCCTGCTCAGAATCATAAGGGACGATAAAAATAGGGGTTGTAAGGTCATAAATTTTCGTATCGTAGATTAGCGAGTTCAGAGTAAAAGTTTTTCAGCTTCATAATGTCAGTCGCAGAATGATTGGTTTTACAGCGCCCAGTTTTACAAAGTTACAACTACATATATTTTGTTCGTTGCTTATATTATTCGGCACCTAGTTCTGGGGTAATACTCGCACCTCCCACGCTTCGGCTAATAGTATTAATATAGATATAAGTAATCGAAGGGTTAGATCAAGTTAAGGAAAGTTAAAGACCTTGTCCAAAAAACTAAAGTGAAAAAAAATAGTGTATTTTTGAAAGTTCCATTATTCAATATTTCAATTTCTTCATTAAAGATGCCCTAAGAGACGCCCAAAGAGTTTAATATGAGAAATATTCTCTCCTCAAGTAGTATGGGTTAATTTAACTGGGATACTTGGGTTGCTCTCTTTAACGTACCATATCATACATGCATAGAAATGTAAAAAAAAAATAACTCTTATAATTATTTTTCGCCGTGTATAGTTATCAATCACGGTTCTGGTGATTGGTCAAAAATATAAGTCAGTGTTAAAATAATTTTTCGAACATTTATAAGGATCATCTTGACAATTTTTTTTACGGTTTCCATTATGTATGATATAATATAAAACATTCTAAAAATACAGGATCAGCCATTTACATCAAATGGTGCGGAATTCATTACTTGACTTGCTTTTTAAGGTACTTGGCTTCAATTTGACTTGAAATCAATTCAAACTCGAGCTAAATATTAATATTTTAATGTCAAACCAAGTCTATCATTGAATTCCCATTTTTTTATAAATACAAGTCAAAATGTCAAGCACAATTCATTTGAATATTTTCAGCTACTTACTTGAATTGACGAAACTCTACCCGGATGCGAAAGATAATGCCCCTCAGAAGTGCGCTAACGAGTAATAGTTCAGTTAATGAATGGCTTGTAGAGTGAATTGGAAGGAAGAGAATTTTTGACTATCGGATGATCTGATTTTTGAAGGCATATATCTCAGAAACTATGAGAAACAGAGGAAAAATGAGCAAAAGCAAACATTTGTTGCAAATTTTATTAGCTTTAATTTTACTAATAATAATTTTCCCCCTAAAACCCACCGTTTTTCAGATATAAAAGGGTATAAAGCGATAAAAAGGACTTTTTGGACCCATCCAGCCTCGCTCTTAGACATGTGGATAGTTAGTATATGTTACAGTTAAAGTATGTAATCCGTTATTTGATGGAACAACTAGGTAATTCATGAAATACCCATACATAAATTTGTTCTGGGGTTCTAAGTCTATGCGGGGTGGAATTTGTGAAAAACTTCCTCTTTTATCAACTTCCGGGTTCGCATTTAAAACTTTAGTGGTTGTCCACTTAGCTATACCATGAATTAACGGGATTATATGCTTTAACGATAACATACTATGTATACAGATTCCGTAGTTAAAAAGTTTTTTTCTTCCAACGCACTCTACAAACAATTCATTGACTGAAGCGCTTCTGTACTTGATTACTTTATTTATTTAAAATCTAATTAACGGTGGGTCATATGCAAAAATGTCCAAGAACTTTTTGTCTTAAAACGCCCTCCCCTACAGACTCTTTCAAGAAACTCCATGACTTACAACTCATTTTGTATTTTGCAAATCCATCTTATTGTTAGAAATATTCGTTCACTTAAGATAATTTAGGGTCCAATTTGAAAGCCATGCTCAGGGCCCATAAAAAGCTAATTATGACCCTTATTGAATCTTTTCACAAAAACTGTACATTTTTCTCAAGGTTGAATCATCCTTATTTTGAAGGTCATTTTGCTCTTTCAACTCTCTTACAAATAAAAATTACCTACAGTATCCTTAATTTAAAGTAAATAAGTATTTCACAGTTTTTAAAATACACTCAATAACTTGTTGTCTTGTTTTACGTAGGTATATTAAAATTGGATTTCTTTTTGAGAACATAATGACGTCACACTTAAGCATTATTGTACATTACGTTATTAATAATCTTTCTCTTGAGATTTAAATACTTTTTTAAAATTTTTAGTCTATTTCCTAAAGCATAATTAATAATCAAAATATTATTCTAGTAAGCTATTCTACTACCTACATAAAACTCAAATATTGTACCTTTCTATTATTAAAGATATTAAAAGGAACGGTTATATTTAAAATCATAATATACAATCATAAAATTCACTTTAAAAAAATGAGACCATTTCTAACCTGTTTTCTTTGTACGAGCATATTTTTACTAGTTCACTTTATTATTTTATTTGAAGCAATTAAATTTTATGATTATAACTAAAACACCTGTAATAAAAACGAAGCTTATCATAATTTTCTATGAATATGATGCTAAAATATTGATTTATAATGAAACATACTATATTCTGCAAGTTCAATTTATGAATCATTAAATCATTTAAAATATGCATTTAAAAGTAATATTGGGATTCCACAAATTATCAATTAACATAAAAAATGTGTTGATCATTTAAAATATTTGTATACCTAAACTTATTGAGGGTCAAGGGAAAATTTCGATGATAGTCTTTAAAAATGTCTCAAATTTTAGGTTTTCTTTATTATAGGATGTACCTACCTATAGAATGTCTTTAGTAAATATTGATTTTTATTTATAATAATTTGAAAAAAAAAACGATTTTATTAGGTATTGTTATTCATATCCCACTTGAAATGTTATGACCATATATTTCCTCTTATTAATAATTCATTACAAAAAGTAAATATTTGATTTGACAATAAACTTTAAGAATCTTGAGACAAAGAAAAACTAATTTATTTATATAAGCACAGTCACAATGAATCACCGTAAAATTATTAACATTGAATCGGAAAATGTGTAGGAAGATTTTTTGTGTAAGGGTGAATAAGCGCGTTCGTTTACCGCGAAAACCACGTGTCAGAAAAACACATGATATTTTATTAATTTTCCGTTTTCTTCCTGAAAATTCCTTGTTCGTTACATAAAGAAGCGCGCGTGAAATCCTCAATGTCACGCTATTGTCTGATTGGCAATCGTCCTTCATTTACTTCGCAGTATTTCGATGTCTTTGATGAAACTCAACATTTTAAAGTTTACTAACCCCCAAGCAATCGATATTGTCAAGGATACAAGGAAAGGTTTTTTTTTTCTCATTTTGTGGTTTGTAATAAAAGGATCAAAGGAAAAACGAAGGAAACATTTCATTTTGGGTTTTTGACATTTCCATTAAGTGCATATATATAAGGAGCATTTATTTAGTTGTAGTGCGCATGGTGCAGTGGTTTTCTTTGTTGTCTACCACGTGGCCGTCTATAGTCTAGACTTTTTGCTTTTTCCAACAATTGAATCTTTTTCTGGGATTCCGTTTCCTTTTTATTAAACTGATAATAAAAGTAGCGTGTTAATTAAACATAGAAATATGAATTTACAATGGCATTTTTCTCGTTTTATTGAGACAAGGATATAAACAAGTCGTTTCCCTGTTGGAATTGAATAATCTATGCACACACGAGGAAGTTTTCCAAATGGCAATGGCCTTTAAGTGGTCGCTACGTCTAGGAAGATTAAATCAATGCATGTAAGGCTTTGTCCTGATCCTTTAAGTCGTAGCGTCTTCTTTACTTTTATGGGTTCTAATATTTTTTTAAAAACAATTTTATATTTTATTCGAATCTCAAAATGAACAGATGTGTAGGTACACGTGTAGGAAGTGAAACTTCTTTTGTTTATATTATGTCAGTTTTGTGTTACATATTCTTTACTTCAAATACACTTTTTTTATTTCAAAAAAACAAATATTTAGAACGGTGATTCTGAATCACTATGTGGCGGCACTTTTAAATAAATTTTGGCCAAATTTTGCAATTAAAAATGGGTGTTATGGGTGTCTTTTCATACAAAAAATTTGTATTCTACTACTACTATTTCTCTTTGTAGTATACATATATAATATACCTATATATACAAAAACATCGTACATGCTCTATTGTATATGCGTAAGAAGTGAAACTTCTTTTGGTTAACATTTTTGTATTAATTCATAGTATATAAAATAAATAAGAATAATGCCCAACAAAGAACAAAAATATTTTTTGTAGTTTAGTTTATTAGTCGGAGAAAATTTTTCCTCTTCCTCCTCCAAAGCCTTGTTGCTTCAAAAAGTGTGCAATGCGATTTTACAAACAAATATGTCCGAACAGTGACCTGTGCGGTATTTTATCGGCCAATATACATTAAAATTTTTCCAAAATAATTGATTTCTATAAGGCTGATCATTGGATCTCAAATTTTCAGATTGATTGTATAAACCAAATGGTGCTTAGATACTTATGGATTTAATCATTTTTGTAATGATATGCAATTCTTCTTTATCTAATTTATAAACATTACACTTTTAAACTTTAGGGACATTAATTAAATTAGAACATCTCAGGTCAAAAATCGTCTTCTAAAAGGTTTTCTAACATTTCACTGTATATTAAATTAGTAAAATATTCAATGAAAACACATAGAAGAAAACTTTTTGTGTTTTATTCTCATAGTCTACATTTTCACGATTCTTTTCTGAAAAGTGTCGTTGTGCGCTCTCTCACTTTATCTTTAATTCACAGATCTTTAACAGCTATTTTCGCTTATTTGTGGGCACTTTTACATTGGCACTCTTATATCATTATGTACAAAAAAGGGCTTTAATTTGATATAAATCTACATTTTAAGTGCAGCAATCATGCGGTCGGATCTTTAGCTATCAGTGTCAGCTAACAACTATTAATTGGAAGGCAGTGAGTTTATAAGAAGATAGACAGAGAAATTAGAATTAAATAGAGAGAGAGAGAGGAAATATAGCCTGTTTGCTTTTTCGTTACGTTATGCTCTCTCCTGTTTTATTCTAAGCCCAATAGGGGAGCTTTGTTCCAAAAAGTATCTTAGAAGATATAAGGAAATATAGGAATATACAAATAGGAATATAGTTCATATAAACTTATGCTAAAAATATATACCCTACTTTTAACGTGGCCGTAGTCGAGTAATTAGTTATGAACTTAAATTAGTTATTATAATAACAAAAATTAAAATTTTGTATTTCAATGATAACTATGTGAACAATATATTCAGTTTTATTTTTCTATATGTAGTTTAGTAGATTTAAAGATAAATGTCACAAAACTTGATGTCATATTTTCATTGATTTTAATATATTTGTGTTTGCATAATATGTTGACATTCGTTTGAACTAGAGATGTAACGACAATTCAGCAAAAGATGCATGTAAATCAGATATGGTAAGGGGCGTATTTGGTTACACGTCCGCCCGTATCCACTACGAATGAACAGGTTGTAACTTGTAACGGGCAAAATGTTTAATCTTTTAGTAAATATTCTATCCATCTCTAGTTATGACAATTAAATTGGCTGTTATGAGTGTTTTCAAAATGTGTTGTATATTGCAGTGATCCTTAAAGTGGTGGCCTTGGCCCCCTGGGGGCAGTCGACTACCTACAGGGGAGCCGCAAAGAGTTGGAAATGTAACAAATAATTAGCAAATACATGCATTGACTAGTAAATGTATGCATATACAAAATTTAAAAAACATAGCGGAGTCGTGAGATATTAACCTGGGGTCGTGACTTCAAAAAGTTTAAGAAGCACTGGACTATATTACACGAATGATAGCCAAAACAATGAACTTAAAGATGTTTCACTTCAAAAATGTTCATACATTTCACATGTACATTTTCACGCATTTATTAACGAGATCATAAATTAATTCCAGACATTGAGAGACGAATGTTGTCTCTTCTACCCCATCAATTATTAATCTGTTACAAACAGACTCATTACCAAATAGATTATTTATTCGAATTACATCACATTTTTCGGGTAATTTTCCGTTTTCCAGACAGAAAAAATTACTTGACTGTAAATTGCGTTGAGTGGGTGACGTGAAAAATCGTTTTGTTAAGATGAATTTAATCTGTCAATATTTATTTATATTTTGTGTCGTATAAACGAATACATATAAATAGGTACACTCGCTCACATACTGTATTTATTTTTCTCATTGAGAGCATATTATCTACAGTTTCGATTTAAACGAAATTGAATAATTTGAATATGCGCGTGCTAAATGCATTTAAAGTGGCTGGGTTCGTTTTTTATTTTATTTTTAAAAAGGAATCAATTTAGGTCAATTCAATTCATTTTATTAATAAATAAATGGCTTTTGAGAAGTCACACGTGGATTTTAACGGCTCTCTTGTTAAAATCGTTGCTTTTAAATTAATTTATATAATAATATTCTTTTACAAATGCAATCACGTTATTTTCTAGTTTTAGTACTAAACAGGTAAATTGTTTTAATAATGAATAGGTACAATCGAACCTGGAAAAGTAAGAGTTCAAGGGACCGCAATCGTTTTTTGAACTTTTTGAGAAACTTTTTCGTAGAGTGTGAAATTTCCTTTAAATCCTTTAAATAAAAATTGTTGTTCCAATGAATTGTTCCTAAGTTATAGAAATTCAAAAATAAAAACAAATTCCTGTGTTTAAATGGTAAATGAACAAATGGATAGAAGGAAATCTTAATATATATTGATATTAAGAGCTCGTTTTGGCATCACAATTTTTGGACACCATAAGATAAGACACCTAATATACATTATACATACCTAATGTACATATTAAACTATACCAAAAATACTACTGCATAGTTGAAGGATAAAAATTAATTCAATAATAAATGTTTACTCACAATTCGATTGAAAATTATTCTTATTCTCTTCTAGTTTAGAGTCCTTTATGATAGTAAAGTTATATCTTTGATTTGCATCTTTTACGTTGCCTATTTGGGTACATTGAAATGGTCGGAACTGTTCTCTCAACATATGTTCCGCAGACCATAACCTATTGTTATAAGTTTCGAACAGTTTTGACCAGTTTGGTTTTTCTTAAAGTTAAAAAAGAAACAATGAAAAGGTGTAAAGTTCAGAAGTTATAAATATTATTTACTCGTTTATAAAATAATTAGTGGTAACCCGTAGCGTAAAATTAAGTTTAAGAAAGGTTAAATTCAGGTTTAGAAAATAATTATCTACGAAAAGAGTAACTACAAAATCGCATAACATTTTAACTTATAAATGAAATACTAACATGCAAAATTAATGCTCGATTAAATTTAACATACTAACCTTCGAGTTTTGTTAGATTTCAAGTCAAGTTTAGGTCAATTAGCTTGAAAAGTCAAGTAGCTTTAGTATCGTCAAGTAATGAAACTATAGCCTAGGAGACCGCTGCACGATTGCTACACCCATAACGCAATTTAAGTATTTATACAGTGGGTGATCGGTTAACGAACAGTTCGGACTACGAACAAATCGGATAACGAACATTTTCACGAAAAAGATTTTTGTATTCAGACAACGAACTATAGTCAGATAACGAACACATATTCAGATAATATTCGATATTTGATTTCACAAAACCATTTACGGTCAATCGGTGATCGGTTAACGAACAATTCGGATAGCGAACATAGTCTTGGAACAGATTATTATGTTTGTTAACCGATCACCCACTGTATATCAAATTAAAGCTCTTTATTCTATGCATGATATAAGGGTGCTAATTTAAAATTGCTCGGAAACAAGCGAAAATAGCTGTTAAAGATGCTGTAAAAAAAAGCATTAAAGCTAAAGTAAGAGAGTGTCTGACGAGACACGCTATCGAGACAACTTGTAGCGTAAACACTCGTTGTTCTCGTCTGACAAATGTCTCAGCGCATTAAATCTCCCTCACTTTAATTTCATCTTTAGCACCTATTTTTGCTTATTTCCGGGCAATTTTAAATTGGCACCCTTATATCATCATGCACAGAAAAAAAGTGCTTTAATTGGATGTATAAATGATTAAACTACGTTATAAGTGCAGCGGTCTCCTAGGGTCTAGGCTTTAACCCTTTATTTTATTTTTTACCTTCTTCAAAGCGTTTTAAAACTTCATAGAAGATAGAAAAAATGTGCTAACTGAATACTGTTTTTCACTTTGAATTCTAGTTATATTATTGTTAAGCTATTACTTTCGAAAAAAAATTACATATTGTTGATACAAGAGAAAGAACTTTAGAATACATATATACATATACATATACAATGAATATAGAGGCGAAGAATTTATTCTTTCTAGACCCGAAGTTAAACCTCTATTAATTTCAGATTTTATCTACTTTATAGTTATTTTTTCAAGCCCACAAATATACTGACCACTTTTAGGTTTATAAAAGTTTTTTTTTTGCTTACTAAATGCGTATTTTATTTACTTGGGAAAATAATATTTTACATTCACCCCCTTAATGATACCTCCGTTTCAAATGGAAAATTTCCACCGTATAACACTACAATTTTTTCCATTTTCGTCTACAAACAGTTTATTTTATTTCTATTCCAATCTTATCATCTTGACCTTATATTTATATTAATACTAAAATTAGCGCCCTAGACACATATTTTCAATGATAAGGCCAAAAGCTACTGAAAACGTTTGATTAGATCTACGATATATTAATCGTGATTAATTAACTAATTAATGATATCGCATTGTAAATTACTGCGAAATGAATAGAAAACGTAATTGAATTATTTCACGCATTTTTATCGAAAGATATTTAAATTAGATAGCGATATTTTCGTTTGAATAATTCAAATTGCATTCTATTGTTATTAATTTTCAATGAAATGTGTTTTCATAATGCATTCTTTTAAAATTAGAATATGATATCGTTTTCTTATCATGTGAAATTAAAAGTTGGAGCTTTAAAAAGTATTTATTGATTTTTGATTATCAATTTGAAGAAGTTGATTGTTGGCCATTTATGTTAGTTAAAAATTCTATGTAGGAGAATTCGATGACATTGGAATTAAATGGCAATAACTTTATAATACTAACAATAAGACAAGGTTACAAATTTTTTTTATTAAATACTTAAGATCTTGTTTCATCAATTTCCGTGTTGTTGTCATTATTAAATGAGATATTCTTTTCTTTTTTGCTCTTTACATCGATTTTGATGTTTTTTTTTTGTTGGTATGGATGGTATTGGTATGTGTGTGTAATGAAAATATCTAATGAGTTATTTGAGAAAATGTTTTTTAATTGATATGAAAACTTTGGTGTAATGCAGACCGTGGTACACAGCGCCGGAACAATTGAACAGTGGCCGGCTGGGCACGGACGCCACTGGTGGTCCGTTCCAACAATGGTTAAAGAAAATGGACACAACCAAACTGCCAATGGTCATGCGAGGGGTACTATGAAACAATCATATATTCAGGTATTTTCCGCTTCACTTCACTATATTTTAAATATTCGTTCCCACAATGTATTTCTTTTTTACCCTTTACCCCCGGAAATATTCTTTGATTTTCCTTCGAGTTTGTTTTTTTTCAACTGGCATATAGCTCTTATTAACAGAAAAAAACTAACGTTACTAACACTAATTTTTCGTTTAGTACTTGGATGTTTTACAAACTTGAAATATTCTCATGTTAGTTGTTTGGAGTTTCCAAATTGGACTACCTACCACAAATTAAAATGTTTTCAAACTTTCATTTTATTTTTAGTTCGACCTTGTTGTGGAACTGATAGAAAACGTTTATTGGTAAAAATTCAATCAAATATATTAATTAATTATTTAAAGATATCAAAAGGAATTTTCTATTATTTCTTTCTGTTAGGTACATCTCAAGTATTGTATTTGGCATATTATTTGACTGAAGTCTATATAGTCAAAACTACAATAGACAGAACGACTACGTATCAGTGTCCTATAATTCAATACAATGACAATTTTAATAATAAATATAGAAGATTAAATCGTTTAAAACCTCTTATTCAGAGTAAACTCTGAATAAGAGGTCGATCTGACAGGAAACTCATCCTGGTCCCGCGATAAGCTTTATTACAGAGTAGGATCCAACTTCATCTTACGATAGGACTCTCCAATTATAACCTTTCTATAGATCCATTTTCTGGAAACGTAGTCTCAATATTTTTTTTTGTGTATCTCATTGTTTGAAAAGTTAAAACAAAAAGTCAAATTTAATTGGTTTCAAAATTTAACATTTCTTTCTCAAGTCAAATTAAATTGTTTCCGTTAGCAGAAAATTGTGGGTATTCTGTTAAGAATCAAATATTATGTAGTTTTAATAAAATGTTCTTACATAATATATTGTTTAAAATGGTATTAGTTTTTTTTTTTATTTCAAAGAAAATTAAAAAGATACGTATTATATAGAATAGGTATAGACCACATTCAGCAGTAGTTTTTTTTGTGCTTATTCAGTGAACAATAAAACTCGATTTTGGTAGCCTCAACAGTAGGGGCGAATCTACTTAAAGGCTTTTTAGGCTGCAGCCCATGGTCCCGTAGATATAAAAGCTCTCAGCCTCCATTGAAAACAATAGACGCTATTGTAAAAAATATATACAGGGTGTCTCAGTGTGACCGGCCATTAGAAGTTTCCGGAGAATCTGAAATAATAGAAATCTTAAAATTAGGGTAATAGCCTGGATTGGATTGGATTAGACAACTGGATTGGAGCTAAATTCCTCAAATATTTTTCTGACACTTATGCCGGAAGTTAACACTAAAATAGTTATTTCAAATGGCATGCCCTATTTGTTTTTACATAACTCGATTTAATTGATTATTCTGAGCATCTTTTATAATTACAAAACCACATCTAATCCTTAAGGTTTTCGAGGAAAAAGATTTTTTTTGGAAATTTTGCAGCAAACGGACGTTTCAAGGTCCGTAACTCCCACATTAAATTGTGTAGGAAGCTCGACATAGGCTCGTTTGAAAGCTCGAAGATGCTATTACCTATCTGAAGACATGGCCAACTACTATTGGTTATACAGCATAAAGCTCGGTTTTAAATTACGGATGTAACGATGAAGTCTTGTTATTATGAAAGATGCTCAGAATAATTAATTATTTCGAGTTATGTAAAAACAAATAGGGAATGCCATTTGAAATAACGATTTTAGTGTCTACTTTCAGTATAACCGGAAGTATCAGAAAACTAAAAATATTTTAGGAAGCTAGCTCTAATCCAGTTAGGCTATAATCTCAATTTTCAGGTTTCTATTATTTCAAGTTCTCCGGAAACTTCTAATGGCCGGTCACGCTGGGGCACCCTGTATCTAAAATTAAAAAAAAAAAAACTGATAAAAAGTTGAAAATCTCTTGTATTCAAATTTTTATTCTAATTAAAATAAAATTAATGTGTTCACAAATTGTTACACCGTCTTTAAGGGTGTTTAACATTGTTAATCACTAGTCGTGAAGCGAAGCGCTTTTACTCTAGGATATCGTTTACAGAAAACAAATATGACGAAGAGAACACTGTCGAACTATCGACTAAATTATTTATCAGTTTTTCCAGTTCAACCTTTTCCATTAATTGCGGTTTAACGAAGCATTTACATCTTACTTATACATACACTAGAATCTCACTAATCCGACACTTCAGTAGTACGGCACGTTCAATAATCCGAAACCATCTGCTCGCACCTTCCTTATCCTTGTTCCGCACTTACGAATGGTTTATTTTATTTATATATTATGATTTTTTCTATACAACCCAATAATCCGAACGTAACATATCAATAATCCGCTAGCCGTTAGTGCCATTTAATAGTGCCGAATTAGGGAGACTCTACTATCGCTATAGAGAACAATTTTTTTTTACAAAATGATATTTTAGTTAGTTTAGTAATTAGGTGGGCTCCTAAATATTTTTTAATTATTTTACATTATTGAATGTTCACTAGAATTGTTAAAGAAATTTGACCCAAATCCGAAGTTTATCATATACAGGTAACCCTCCTATAACACGGTATCTTATAACACGGTTTCGCTATAACACGATTCATAAATTGCGGGAACCCTCCTACAACACGGCATCCTATAACACGGTTTCGCTATAACGTGATGAGAAAACTGCAAATCCTTTGTACATACAACACTGTATGTACTTCTAAAAACATCAACCTTAAATGCGTGCTGGAATGAGATATGGCCCTCTTCAATTGAAACAGAAAACATCCGTGAAACATCAGAAAATGAAATTGGTGCCATATTAGAAATCGCTAAATCAATCGAAGGCGAAGATTTTGTGGATATGGCTATCAAAAACATTCAAGATTTATTAGTGGAAGAAGAAGTTGACGAAGGGGATTTGATGGAAATGGCATCCCTAGATGCAAATCGAATCGATTTTGAGGACGCTAGCTCTGATGAAGGTTGTGCAATTAAGAATTTAACATAAAAAAAATACAATAAGGCCTAAGTTTAGCGGAAAATCTCGAGTCATTTTTCTTGAATACAGATCCTTCTACGAAAAGAAATCGAAAATTCAAAAGGGTGCTGCAAAACTGTTTAGCTCCATACCGCGAAATTTACAATGACCTAGTAAGAACCAGCAAGCAAATTTTGGTTGCAGATTTTTTAAGAGAGGAAAACGCACAAAAACTTTAAATAGAGAAAAAATGTTCTAAAAGTAAAGGCGTTATCGATCCACCGAAAAACGTTCTCCTTTGATTATACTGAGCAGTGACGACGAATAAATTCATTAAATTATGGTTGCGTTAGAATTAAATATTTTTTTTTTACTTTGTAATGTACTTACATTTCTATTTTTAACAAAAATTAAGTTGTTTATGTCGAATTAAAAAAAGTTGTTTTTAATAAGTTTTTGGAACGTAACCCCCCTTTTTGTACTAGCTCTGGGTCTCATGCAACACGGTTTCACACAACACGGCATTTTCTAGGAACCTAACTACCGTGTTATAGGAGGGTTACCTGTACCTTTTTTTTCATCCTTGTTCAATCCCGTAACCGATATGCGGTAGATGTCGCTGTGGTAAAAGACTTTCTTCGAGTTTCTAAATAATTTATTGGACAACTTCTTTCTAGAAAATTACATAGGTCCGTCGAGTTGAGATCGGCCTTGCTCTTCTTTGAAAGAGTAGCCTATTTTTTACATTGGTCCTTTGATTCCATTCATTCCAATTGAATCTTTGAACAAAAAATTCTTCATTATTGATTATTGGGTTCATTGGTTCTTCAAGTGAAAAGAACCTATTTTTTTGCACTGCTCACTTTGGATTCACCAACTCTATGAACGAAAAATTCCTTACTATTGTATCCTTACTTAGATTTGCATACTTTTCCCCGTAGCATTTCTCATAGGATCAATTTCTTTGTATTATCATGGAGGGAGATACGACCGAAGAATTTTAAAATTCGCTTTTAGATCAACAAATTGTAATTAATATGATTGTGATATCCCATCATATACCCCTATAAGTTTTCCCATTTTTTTTAACGGTAGGGGCGGCAAAAACTAAAGCATTTTCTGCATATTCTGCAAGTATAAAGCTATATGTATCTTATTTAGAATACAACCAACATTGTGTAAAAATTTGAAAAGCAGAAATAGTGAAATAAACAATCGGAAAAAAAAAACTTGGTTGCCTATAATTTTTAAGTAACTTGTTGAATGTTCCACAAAATGTTGTTCACTCAAATTTCCTTTTTTTATTTACAAAATTATTGTTCTACTAGTATGAAGAAATTATATTTGTTATATTTCTTTCGCTTCATCCTAGATTAAAGTTATGTTAATTAGATTTATTAATTTGAATTTTTTATTTGTTAGTTGACACGAGCTTTTCAAGACGGAACGAATGGAGATGACGCTCTTATTAATCGCCGATTACCACGTGAACTTTTACTTCGAATTTTTTCATATTTAGACGTAGTAGCATTATGTAGATGTGCACAAGTCAGTAATTATTGGAACATGCTAGCTTTAGATGGCTCAAACTGGCAACGTATCGACCTCTTTGACTTCCAAAGAGATGTTGAGGTATGTATCCAAAAGTCATTTAACTATTTTTAGTAAATAAAATTATTTTTACCTAGGGACCCATTATTGAAAATATCTCGCAACGTTGTAAAGGCTTTTTGCGACAGTTGTCGTTGTTCGGATGCAAATCGATTGGCGATTCGTCGATGAAAACGCTGGCGCAACAATGCCCAAACATTGAGGACTTAAATTTAAGATTATGCAAAAAAATCACAGACAGTACGTGCCAGAGTTTAAGTAAACATTGCTCAAAATTACAAAGGCTTAATTTGGACTCGTGCAGTCAAATCACAGATTTATCTTTAAAAGCCTTATCGGAAGGCTGTTATAATTTAACACATATTAATATTAGTTGGTGTGATAATATTACGGAAAACGGAGTTGAGGCATTAGCACGCGGCTGCCACAAACTCAAATCATTCATTAGCAAAGGATTATTTCAATTAACAAACAAAGCGATTCAATGTCTCGCTCATTATTGTCCTCAGCTGGAAGTGTGCAATTTACAAGGGTGTAATGTGAGTTGGTGTTTTGGTGTTTAACCCTTACTCATTTTTTACTTGTCTCTTTGTTTTTTTTTTAATAGAATCTTACGGATGAGGCGGTTATTCAATTAGCGGAGCATTGCAAGCGTTTGCATTATTTGTGCCTTACCGGATGTGTTCATCTTACGGACGTATCCTTAATAATGCTATCACAACAGTGTCATCAGTTGTCGACATTAGAAGTTGCAGGATGTTCACAATTCACAGATTCAGGCTTTCAAGCATTGGCTCGGGTATTTTTTATCATCTTAAAAACAATAATTTATTTAAAAAATTCTTTTCTTTCCAGAATTGCCGCTTATTAGAAAAAATGGATCTGGAGGAATGTGTACTAATAACTGATGTAACACTTATCCATTTAGCAATGGGATGTCCTAGATTAGAAATACTTGTAAGTTCTTATGAACTATTTGCACTCTTAATAATAGTAAAAATGCTAAATTTTCTTTTAGATTTTATCACATTGTGAGTTAATCACGGATGAGGGGATTAGACAACTAGCGATGTCGCCTTGTGCAGCTGAAAATCTAGTCAGACTGGAATTGGACAATTGTCCATTAGTGACTGATAGTTCTTTGGAACATTTGGTCACGTGTCATAATTTACAACGTGTCGAATTGTATGATTGCCAGTTAATTACACGTGTTGGAATTCGTAGACTTAGAGTAAGTACTTTTAATAATTATCTATTAACTAACTGATATTCGCTCACTTTACGGGAGCGTATCTAAATTTTAATTGATTAAAGAAACCATTAATTAAAAAAAACTAATTCCTTTAAGGCAAGCTATTAATATTGGAAACTGTAGTAGTTATTTTTCAATAGCCGTGCAGTTTCAGAATAATTCTGAAAATCCGTTAAACTAGGTAATTTTAAAAAACAAGTGGAAAACACAAATTGAAATAAAAAGAACAGTGTAAGGCCCATTAAAATACTCATTTTACAAGAAATATTCAATGTTATTCCCCTCTAAAATTGAGATTGAAACAAAAAAGATTTCCCTTGAGTTTGTATGTCAATTGTTATAAGTTAATGATATGTATTTCCCCTGGTTGTAAAATTCTCAAAGAAATCATACGAAAATTTGCATTCAAAATCACAAAAAGTAGATACTTACATATGGTTTTTATTGTATAATAAAAAAAGAACAAATTTTCCGTTTTTTTTTTTGACAACAATTTTTATCATTTTCTGAAAATTTATCAATTTCTTTGTAATTCCCCTGGACATGACGTCCCCTGGATTCTCTTTATTATTCAAACGACATTTACGTTAAATTCACTGTCAATAAAAGGAATGTAAATTAAAAATTAATCATTTCTAAGTCTTTGTAGACAAATTAAAAGTATAATTTCATAAAGAATTTTGCATGTAATTCCCCTGGTTGTTGTAAAAGTTTTCTTACTTTTACAATTGATCTCTGAAATTTATAACAGGCATTTTAAAAAGGATTTTATAAATTACTCTCAAGTTTTAAAAGGTAATTTCATAATATTTTTCTAATATAGTTTTATAAAAGTTAAAATCATCGATACTTTCGTACGATATTCAAATATTTTTAATCCAATTAAGGATTTAACTTAATTTCCAACTTTGAAATTTTGGATTTTGTACTTCCATCGATTTTTTTCTGATCACGTACAGAAAATAGAATAAAGATCTTGTTTGAATTGTCTTAGGCAAATATTAAATTGATCTTTGAATTTCATTCAAATTTCCCAAAAAAGAAAAACTACGATAAACTGTTATATCGTTTATACAATAGTTATACAAATACAACTAAAACTCCTCCCACAAACGGTTAGTTGTATGCTGCAATTTTTCTTAGGACAAAATTTGCAGAAAATTTTGCTAATAACCCAACATGTCTTTACGTAAGTACGTTTTGGAGTTAAAACTGAAATATCTTGGCATGTGTAAGATAATAACATAAAAAGGTTTTCCAGCGCCTTGCATAGTTGAGATATTAATGACTTTTTGAATTTATATTGGTAATTAGTAATTACAACTAATTGATAATATTAGAAATTATAAACCATTTTTTTTCATTCTTGTTTAATGTATTATTTAATTTAATGTATATTAATTTTTTTTATTTCAGAGTCATTTACCAAACATAAAAGTGCACGCATACTTTGCACCCGTGACCCCGCCGCCGTCAGCGGGAGGCTCGCATCAACCGTACTGTCGATGTTGTGTCATTCTCTGAAAGGAGACTTAGAACTATATTTTATACTCTTTGAAAGAACCTCAACATCAATTTTCTGAACCCGCGCTGTTTTCGTTTGATGATATCGTCGTCTTCATCATCGTCCGTTTCTCACATCTATAAGACAACTGTCCAGTTATAAAAACGAGATAAAACATTTACTTTACGCCAGTCAAATCGACTTTTATCAATAGGTATTATTAAAATATAGAAACTATCAAATAATAACACGAAAAAACATCACACAGAAAAAAAAAAACATTTTTAACTTTAGAAACAGTAGCCAAATTAATTTAACCGTTAATTTATGTTTCTTTTTAAAGAATTGACATTAGTTTATTATTTAAACTATGCCTTTGATATGAAGCTAACATATAGAAAAGTTTTATACAGTGTAAACTCTATATAGTGACATTGAAGGGATCTAGTAATAAATAGATTCGTAATACGGAGAGTAAAAGTTAAATAATATTACGAATAACTAGTTAGAAATAGTGATGAAGAATAGTAAAAAAAGACACGTGCTTGGCAATTACAATACATGTACGAACTCATTTTTATTAATACCATTGTGCATACGAAACATTTGCGGCTGTGTATGAATATTGTGTTTGAATTTTAGTAATACATATTTATTTTCTTGGGATCTAAATAATGACACGTAATAGATCGTATTCCATAATTTGTTAAATATCCTATTTTGTAGATTTGTATGGTTTACATTGCTACCGATATGTTAAAACACTCAGTATAGTAAAAAAAGATATGCTGCATCACAATAATTTAAAAAAAACTTCGATTCCAATTTTATACGAAATATGCTTTGTAATGTTGGATTTAATATGGATATGACGAGAATTATTAACATATATCTACAACTATCAAAAAGTTAATTTTACGTTTTAAAGAGTATTTCTTTTAATAGAATTTCGTTATATAGAGTCTCCACTGTATTTAACTTTCATGTACATTCTTTTGGCTGTGACTAGAGATTTCTAAAGTTTAAAAGTGATTTTTCGAACAATCGAATAAAATAATTTCAACCTATTAAGACACTATTTACTTGGTAAGTAACAAATTATATAAATAGAATGAGTTTTGAAAACGTTTCTTAGAACTCGTTACTCGTACATTGAAAAACTGCCGTATAAGTAACTAATGCTTGTTCTTATTTCATCAATAAGTCTTACTATTTATTCTCTTAACATTGAATGAAATTTAAACTTTCGGGTATTGTTTTACTTGTATGGTGGACGTGTTATGAACGAGCTGCAAATTTCCTCACTCGAAATTATCAATGAGTTTATATTTGTTGAGTTTTTTAAAGTAGTTGTTTTTCACTTAACATATTTTGCGATGTTATCAATTTTCCAAAGTAAACGTTTGGAATGCACGAGAGAAAAGTATGTTTATTTGTAAATTTTTTAAATAGGTATTTGATGGGAGATGTGTACATATTTTTTTTTTTCTACTGTTACAAACTTAAATTTAGTTCTTACTATCTGTATAAAAGTAATTAACGTTATATTTATTATGGTGTTAATTCAATTATCTATTTATCAATTTTATAATTAAGACGAAATAATAACCTACAAGGCTAATTAAACATTTTAAAAAATTGGTTTCAAAAAATTAAAAAGACAAAAGTGAGATATAATTCGATTTAACTTTTAAATGTCTACGAAACGACCAATGACATCAAAAAATAAAAAAAAAATGATTTTTTTTTTCAAAAGGTTTGCCTCGTTTTAAACGATGCCTGTGATATTTTTAAAAAAAGAAAAATATATAATTACAAAAAACGTGCACGAAATATATTAAAATAAATGTGTTGCTATTTTTTTTAATTTCCAAATTTGCAACGTTGATTCAACGAATGAATCGCAAAAATTGTCATTGTTTTGAAAATTTACCCTTCATAAGTAATTTAATTGTCCCGTTATTCAATATTGTCTTTACTGAATTATCATATTTTACATAAGGGTAATAACGCGTTTAAAATTTACTCGTGATAATAAATCGTTAATGTCAATATATTTCCCTGTTGTGTATTTTTTTTTAAATACACGTCATGTAGTTTTGAATGTGAAGCACAATTTTATTACGCAACTAAGGCAAAGGGTAAATTGAGAAGTTTTCTAAATGTATTTATTAGAACTTCATCATGGGCGTACCTATTGGGAACAGGAAAGTGTAAACCTCCCTCTGGATAAAGACTACTACAAATTAATTTTGCCGATTAGTAATGTATCTATGTCTTGATACGAATTTAAGTATGCCTTTAGATTATTGTTTCAACATTATGACGAATTATATCCAGTGTTGTAGTTTGTTGTTGTTTAAGGCGATATTACGGCATTGATAACACAGGCCAACGGTAGGTTTGATACTGCTGTATTCAGAGTTAATTTGTTATGAATTGGAACCTTAAATCTACATAAATTATTAATTTTTGCCTTAAAAGAATACTTGGACATATTTTGCTTCAGTGTGGGACATACCTCTCTCAAAGAAAATCAATAAACCTACCAAACTCCATATCAAAATGCCTGAACATACAGGAAGGAATCAACAAAACAATTACCTTCCTCAAAAAAATAGAATTATACGAAAAAATCTAGAAATTCTAATTTAAATACCAAGTCATTGATGACCACGTAGTTAAAAATGACTTATAAACAAAAAAAAAAATACTTGGACGACTGACCATTGCTCGATTAAATTTTTAGAATTCATATACCCTTAATTTTTTTGTTTTGACCTACCTAACTACAATTTCTCAACATCATATAATATAAATAAAACCTTTCAATAATGATTAGAGATTAATCAAGTCAAATAATTGGACATTTTTTGAAATGAGTTGACATGATATTATGATCAAAATATGAAATCGTAGTCGAAGTTAATACTTGACTTGCTGAACATTTCGCTAACTTCAATTTGACTTAAAATCAAATTTAAGTCAAGTAGCTTGAAAATCAAGTGAAGCAGTGAATGTCTAATAACGATTTAAGTTTTGTTACAATGTGAAATAAAGGGCCGTCCCTAAATTACGTCACACGAATTTTATGATTTTTAACCCCCCCCCGTCCTTGTCACAGTTAGTCACATTTGTGAGACCCACCTCGTCTTAGTGTGACGTCATTTTTTTTTACAATTTTACCTCTACAAATAGGTAATAATTGAACTACTTAAAACAGCAGTTCCAAAATTTATTTTTTTCAATTTATATGATTTTTTAATAAAATTAAACTCAAAAGAACACGATTAAGTATATTAATTAAAGATCAAACTTTATCATTTTAAGTCCATGGACTTTGAACCCACTATTTTAAACACTTTGATTAAAATAGATTTTGAAATGTAACGTTAAAAAATTTTGGACCCCTTCCACCCTGTTGTCACACAATGTCATACTTTGTCGACACCGTCGTTCCCTCCCCTTTGCGTGTGACGTAATTTATTAATGGCCCCTAAGGTTCAAAGCATTCAGTAAATAATACTATGTTGATGGATAGGCAACCACGTGTTCATGAATGTTACAATAATACAACCCCGTAATAAAAAACCTAAAAATACACTGAACACGATTTTTTTTTTACAAAAATGAGAACAACCTAGAACATTTTTTTATCTCCAAAACCCTCTGTATTGTAAGTTTCATTAAAATCTTTAAGTCTTTTCCGAAATGCACGAAATAAATTTATATACAAGAATTGCTTGTTTATAATAATTAGATTAGATATATCGATAAATATAGCTATTTTTGTAACATATACGTTATACACCGGGTGTCCCACTTTATTGTGTTCAAACACTAATTGCGAATACTCAATGTTTTTGCGTCAAATCATGCAATTTGAATTCTGTTTTTAGTTGGTTCTTATGAATTGATACCCCCTTCATTTAAATCAGTAATTTTTTTTGTCTGATCTGTAATAAATTTTGGTAACTAAAAGTAGGTCTTACAACTTAATTAACCGAATTAAAGCATTATAAGGTGATACAAAAACCCTTATGTTTGCTTCTTTATGGTTACTAATTCGATCAATTTTGATCATAGAAGTTTCGTTTATTTTCCAAAATTTACCAAAAATAATGCGTGGTTAAAACAGAAAATAATAATTACTATAAGAAATTTAATATTCATAGTAGGTAGGGTTTCATCTAATCAAGTAATTAGTCTTTTGTTTAAATGAATTGTGCTTGATATTTTGATTTTTAAGTCAAGACTTTAACTTAAATCGACATTTAAATACTAATATTTGACTTGTATCAAAATTACCTCAGGCTAAGGCACCGAAAACATTTTTTTTGATCCGTGTAATGAGTCATTTAACCAAAAGAAAGGAAAGAGGTTCTATCTTACACTTCTGTATTTACAAAGTGCACCTTCCAGTATTTGCCTTCCCTTAAACCGAAAATTGGGTACGTCCATGAACATCACATTAGGTTTATGGTGCGTAAAATATAGATTTGTTCCCGATGAAAATAAAATCGTACCTTATACAGTAAAAGTCATGTGCTAAGGAAAATAGGCAACTCTTAATACGCATAACTTGTACTGTCCAAGATACGGTTTTATTATTAAAGACATCTCAATTTGCGCCTTACTTAAAAAAAGAAAACTAAAACTATCATTGTAAGCAGGACTGTGAAGTTAGTAAAAATAAATATATCATCTTGATTTAATTGAAATCGTAGCTTTACTTACTTCATTGATTGTTTTAACTAAAATTGTGACCGCAGTCCCGATTTTTAACGATACAGTCAGGATATTAAATCGTTTATGAACCACATAATTTTCACAATGAAAGTAAAAAAGAATTATAATACTCGTGTTTTGATAAATCAGTTTAGTTCTTTCAGTTTTAAATACATATAACTTAAAAAAACATGTTAAATTGATCTCTATATTTAAAAACGAAAGTATTGCAAGCCTCAAAACTAATTAAAATAAAGTTAAACAATCTTTATAACAACTAAAATGAACAAGCCATTTTTAGCATATGGCCTTTTAGTTTTGTTCGCGGGTGCGATTCTAAATCAATTCAGGGATTGTTCGCATTTGCATTCTCAGAAAGTTTGTAATTTGCGGGTCAGTAAATTCTGAATTTTTTGTAACAGTTTTAGTAACAAATCCGTTCGTTATCGATTCAGAATTGATTCTCTTACGATACGTTCTACTAAATGGTAACACGTTTAAAACATAAGGTTATTTATAGGTTTGTTCTCACAACCGAACTGGATTTGGTTTTGAACTGAATGAGTGAGTGAATGTGTATGGAGCGTATAGAAAGAGAACAATGTGAAAAAACAACTGGTAGTTAGAAAGCAATGAATTTGAAATTCATGATTGAACTTCATTCTGAATGGCCAGTTGTTTTCTCACATTGTTCTCTTTCTATACGCTTCATATCCATTCACTCACTCATTCTGTTCAAATTCAAATCCAGTTCGTTGTGAGAACGAACTTAATGACAACTATGGCCATTGGGTTGAGTAAGACGTCATCAATGACGTCATTATTTTCACTTATGATCACGTAAACCCTTTTTAAGTGATGGATCAGAGTAATGAACGTGTCTCAAACACTTCATAGTTATTGGAATGGTCAAAGAAAACAACGTCAATGAACTTAATCGTTGTAAAAGTGTTGTGGAACGTAGCCTTAGTCATGAGCAGTTTGATAAACCGTAGTTAAGTCCAGGTTTTCATTGTTCAACATTAATTCGTGTTTAATTTTGAAGTCGTTCGCGGAAAATTTTTGGACCTGTTCATAATTGGGCATGCGGTCGATGATAATTCTGTATCTGTCTTATACTGATTCGTAAACGGTTCAGAATGAGACCCACGAACAAAACTTTAAAAATTGTGAATAAGAGGCTTTTTTACTCAATGTCGGAAATAATTTTTTCGAAAATAATTACTTATCCAATTGTATTTTTTATATCTAAACGTCAATGTTTAATCGTATTAACAAAAGAAAAAAAATTAAAACAAGTAATTTATAAGTAATATAACTTAAATGTCTTAGCTAATCGAGGTAGAATCGTAAAATACACTTTACACAAAACTACACACAGTAACACTTGAGACACAATCGTAAAAAAATAATTTTTAAGATGTGCGAAAATTGAAAGAATTTTTCAGTAACCATAAAAGGGAAAAACATACCAGGCCTATCAAGTCATAACAGCTCAAAACAACTTCATATAAAAGACACAAAATCATTTAATTTAAATTTTTGAAAAAAAAAACGGTGGTAGGTTTAAAAACGGGGAGATTGATTTTTATATTATGTAATTGTATTCTATTAAATAAAGTGTAATATTTATAAAAAATAATAATAATGAAAAAAATGGTTACATAACGTTGGCGGAAAATTACTGAAGCGGTCAGTTAGAGATATTGTCTTAGCAAAGATCCTAATTAAGTGTAGCATAACTATAAGAGTATAATTAATAATTAATATCCATATTAATTGATTGAAAAAAAAAAAACGTAAATATATAAATATATATATATACAATTAAAAATAGGCTTTTAGATTGTGCTATATCTATTATTTTTTTACTACACAAAATTAAAGTCTGGAAAATCGTAGAAGATATGGTACTACTAAATAAAAAAGAAATTAAAATTACTTGATCAAAATTGCAATTCTAATGTATTTTATTTTGGTTTTGAAACAAAAGAAAAAAAATTGGATCAAATTTGAACCGAAAAAAACTACGACATAAAAAGTAATATTGAGTGATAATTTTTTCCCGAAACTATTTCATCTAATCGTTTTGTATTTGAAAGAATCGAGGGATGGAAGACAAATAACTACTATAAAGCTTGGTTTTATACTATAAATACGTTTTTAAAGTCTGAAAAATTATTTTTTATTTTATTTTAAATAATGAGGAATTATTTTAATTTTATACGATTAAATTAAGATCTAAGCGAATCATCTTTATATTAAGTTTAATTTATTAATATGATTAGTACCGAGATTTTCCGATTGGATTTCCAACTCATTTGTAACAGTTACATAACAAAAAAATGTTACGACTGTTACGTAATTAAACGTTTTGTGCTTACTTAGATTTCAAATTATTGAAAAAGTATAGACGAATTACAACCCTATGGGGTTCCTATTGGAAAATCCTGGAAATTTAAATTAAATATATTTTTAAGAACGTATTAGCGTTAATTATATATTTTTACATATTGAAAATTTTATAAACTGAAAAATTGTCTTCCCTTAGCATGGATTTAATTAACTTAGAATGAAAAAGCTTTTTTACGGCGTGTTTGTTAAATTGGGATTGGATGGAAAAGGATCGGGATTATTAAAAACAATTGAAGCTATTTCGTTGTTGTTTGTATTAAGACTGATATATCTCATTTAGAAACTAGAAACAAAATGAAATAAAAAGAAAACACATTTTGTTATGTGTGCATTTTTTAATGTTACAATGATAAATAAAAATAATTATAAACCAATTCTTGTTTGTATTCCTGTGCTAATCCTTGTTTCTTTATTTGTTATTTTTACTATTTAGGTCTTCGTAAGTAATTGTCTTCGGGTATCAAGAAAAAAAGTTTATCGTTGAAGGCGTCGATAAGTTTTTTAGGAGAAATCAACCGAGGGTAGAAATTGAGATTGTCCATATTTCGTTTCCCGTATCTGTAAGAAGATTTACTTTTTAATAACTTTAATTTAAATTTTCTTTTCTTTAATAAAATAGAACTTTTTTCTTGTAAAATATCAAATTTTGCCGAAATTGTTTGAAAAGATTGTTAAATAATAGAACTTGAAAATTGGAAACATTTGTCATAGTGTAGATCAGTGGTCGGGGAACTTTTTTTACCATTACCCCAAAATAATTTTGCATAAGTAGATATTACCCCCTTATTTTGAAAATTAGACAATGTATTTTTTTTTATTTTTACAAATTTTGCTTTTTCTTCAAAGTGTTAGGGGTCTGAAACTTGCAGGTTCTTATTATTTCATTAATACCTATAAACCCTCCAAATATGATTTAAATATTTTCCGGGGGCAAATTCACTATACTTATACCTCTAGGAGCTTTAAACGACGAAAGTATTAAGTATGGTATACGCAAAATAAAATTCTCATATTGGAACAAACAAAAATTAAGTACATAACTAAAAACTATCCCTCTTTAGATTTTGGAGAATTAAAAATTGGGGCTTTTTGACGTAAGGACCATTTGAATAAAGTCTTCGGCCATACTAACACGCTTATAAAAAAGCCATGGCAAGAAATTTCCTTATTACCCTCAAAACTTCATTTTTACCCTATTTGGGGTAATTTACCCCGGTTCCCCGACCACTGGTGTAGATGAACTGAATTGTATAAGGCCCCGTTGTATTAGTCTTTCCATTTGAAGCCTTTGGAAGAAAGTGTTAATTAACTTTATGACGGAAAATTATTTTTTATTGTATTCCCACTAAGTAAGACATCAGGATTCTGTTAAGTTGAACAGAAAATCAGTATTAATATTTTAAAAGCAGACGGCCTATAAAATAAAAGTTCCAAGCTCAAATACTAAAGCCCATTTCCCCAGAATTACAAAAACGTGATAACACTAGGGTGTTAAAAATGTTTGATTTTTTTTTTCGTTTATTTAAGGTTGCATCAACTACAATGGTCATTAGCGATCGTCAAATCTGAGAACCCATGAAAAAAATCTTAGGTTTTCAATAAAACGAGCTCTTATTATCAAGATTAAGGGTTTCCTCAATCCATTTTTTTCATTTTCCACATGTAAATAACACAGGAATTTTTTTTTTTTTTGAGTTTTCATAACTTTGGAACAGTTCATTCTAATAACAATCTGAAAGAAGGGATTTAAAGAAAATTTTATACTCTCCAAAAAAGGTTTTAAAGATATCAGGCAATATCAGGGTTCGAACATAACACTACATTTTATTTATATTTTTCAAATTTGTTCCTTTGGGCCTTTTTTGTAGACGTAAAGTTTTCTTTAAATTCCTTTTTTCAGATTATTGTTACGGTGAACTGTTACAAAATTTTGAAAATTCAAAAATAAAAAAAAAAGATTTTTCTTGTGTTATTTAAATGAAAAAAA
Source organism: Sisyra nigra (assembly GCA_958496155.1). Classification (NCBI taxonomy): domain Eukaryota; kingdom Metazoa; phylum Arthropoda; class Insecta; order Neuroptera; family Sisyridae; genus Sisyra; species Sisyra nigra. The sequence goes on along the minus strand of OY292316.1, from coordinate 30,169,744 downwards.
ATGGATCAAAAAATATTAATATTAAGAGCTCGCTTTGTTACCAAATTTTTTTTTTCATATATAGGTACTATCAATTTTTGAACAAAGTAAGAAAAGCATAATTTTTCTAAGAATCCTAATTAACACGTTATTTTTCCAAGGGTTTTATTTGTAACGGGTTTTAATTGTCATGTAGCTAGAGATCTAGTAAAAAAAGCAAACTCTTACCGCGGCAATGAAGTATATTTCAATGCCTCTAAATAGCAAAGTGTATGTTCAATCGACGAAAGCTTCGAAGGAATTTGTGGACTTCCATTTACCATTTTAATTCGACAATCCAAGTTTTGAGTAGCTGTTCCAAAAACTGCACCAATTTCTATAAAAAGCACCAAACTAACTAATAATTTTCCCATGTTCATAATGATATCTACACCACTTTCGAGTCTAAATCAAAATGAGAAATCATTCAGGAACTTATTCATTTATAGTGAGCTTTTTATTATTCAACTCCCAATCGAATACAAGTGGGAGAGAATCTATATTTCCACGAATCATAACTACGTTTATGTCTAGATCTGTATAGCAATTTTTTTTTTTAAACAATCATTTAACATATTTATAATCTTATCAATTAAACCGGATTAAATTAATAAAATTTCATGTCAATTTTGATGTATCAATTTAATTAATTTTATTGATATAATTTTTTCGGGTAATGTAAATAATACGACCGTATATTTGTTTAAGAAACGTTTAATTAGATTAAGGGTATTAAAAACGTAGGTGTGAACCATACTCTTAAGTAAACGTTTAAACATTTATTTGATACAAGTACATAAAAACTCCCCTTAAACAATTAAGGGATGATTACAAACACAGTCGAAATAAGGAATTTCTAAATATATAAATACATTTATTTTGGTTTAATTCAATTAGGCCAATTTTAAAATTTAATTGAAATAATATACCACACGAAAATTAAACACTGAAATTAACATAGGAGTACTCGTGTTATTATTTTTTTTTCGAAGGTTTATGCTTCGAGAGACTCGATTTAGTTCTTTTTTCGTATCCGTTTGTTTTTTGTATTATTTACTGGAATAATATTATTCACTCCAAGTGTATTTGAGTCATTATTACTATTCACTAAATGTCATCCATCGAAATTAAGTCGGGCGATAATTTCTCTTATATTTTGCACAAACGATTGATTATTATTTTCCAATAATATTGAGTGTAGATTGGAAATGTAGGTGTCGATGGTTTGTAACGTAGCCGTTTCTTTACTTCCTGAATAACAGAAAAATAATTAAATTAGTAAAACGAAATACAGTGTTACCTTGAGATACGAATTTAATTCGTTTTATGATCTTCGTCGTATGGCAAAAAAATCGTATCTCAAAGCAATTTTTCCCATTTAAAATAATGTAATATATATTAAAGCGTTCAAGCGATATGAAACTAAACCAAAACACAGTTCAATTACATATAATATACACAATTTGCATAGAAATAAACGAGTAATAACACACAAACTATTTATTAATTTATTTATTTCGTATTTTCGGTAACTTCGAAGCAACGCTTGAAAATATGCCCTGTAAAAAGTTTCTTAAAATTGGAGATAACTTGTTGATCCATGGGCTGAAGGGTAGATTGTAGGTTGTATTGGATGACAGATAGACAATTTTAAAAAATTTATATTCATCTAAAAGGTCATCCTCAAGGCCAGGAGGGTGAGTTGGAGAATTATCCAACAGAAGGACACACTTAAGCGATAGACCATTATCGATTAAGTATTTTTTCACTGCAGGTCCAAAAACTATGTTCATCCACTCAATAAAATCGCACATCGCAAATTCGTATCTCAAATTTTTTGTTGTATGTCGAGGTATAAATTTTAGAATATTTCATGTTGTATCTCAAAACATTCGTATGTTAGGATATCCGTATCTCAAAGTACCACTGTATGAACAGTCGTTCACTAAGAACAAACAATCGGGCATATTACGTGTCACTTATCAAGTGAGATGACAACTGTCATTTATCTAGTAAATCTAGTGAATTTTTTTGTTTCAAAGCGAATCGAACTATGCTAAAGAATACCGAAAAAAAACGATCATTGTCGTATAATCTACGACATTTGACGTGAAGCAGAGAGAAGACTAAGAGAGCCAGATCGCATGAATACACGTGCTGCCATCTACTCCGAGTAGAGGTGTTTGGAACTATTCCTTAGTCAGTTTGTGTTCCTTTCTCAACCGCTCTACACTCGAAACGTCTAAAGCCATAGAGAAGGTTCTCTCTGTCGAAACATACTCGGAACGCTTTTCTTCTCTCTCATGAGCATAGATAAGTCGTAAGCTATCGCAAAATAGGTAGAACTATAATTCTCAACTGAAATACATTTAATGTATAAAGAAAGTATAACGAAATAATAGAATCAAATATAATATTGCTTTCTTTATACATTAAATGTATTTCAGTTGAGAATTATAGCTCTACTTATTTTGCGATAGCTTACGACTTATCTATGCTCATGAGAGAGAAGAAAAGCGTTCCGAGTATGTTTCGACAGAGAGAACCTTCTCTATGGCTTTAGACGTTCCGAGTGTAGAACGGTGGAGAAAGGAACACAAACTGACTAAGGAATAGTTCCAAACAACCTCTACTCGGAGTAGATGGCAGCACGTGTATTCATGCGATCTGGCTCTCTCAGTCTTCTCTCTGCGTGAAGCTATAGCTTACAGAATACTAGGGCTCTGATACTCAATGAATTTACATTTACATTTTTTTACATTTTAACACTCCAAGAATTTCATAAAGCAGTTATTCACTTATTTAAATTAGCAATTGGTTAGTTTTTACCTGGTAATTTTATGTTAGAGAGCCCATTCGTAAGAGTCGATCGCAAGTGATCCAAATGCCGTTGTAGGGCCACGTTATGATTTCTTTGTTGCGTTGTTTCGTTTTCTAGTTTTTCAATGGCATTTTTCATCTGTTCTATGTGTTTTTGTAATACTGCATTCTGTTGTTCGTAGTCGGTATTTGATTTTCTCAGTTGTCTTAATTCAGCCTCCCGATTCTTATTATGGTCTAGGAATTCTTCGGTAAAAATGGGAATATCAAAATTGGAAAAGTCCGACGTGTCCTTGCTCTCGTTGAATGACTTTTCTTCTCGTATCACCTTTTCTTTAACGGGTTCCTTATCCTTTTTGGGGGGAAGCTAAAAAAAATACTAGTAAAAAAAGAGAACAGTTTTGAAACGAAGTTCTTTAAGTCACATTACAAAACAATTAAAGAATGAAGGGTTGACCGAACAAAGCGTGAGATTTGGGCTAACACATTAAAACAGTGGTCGGCAACCTATGACCCGCGGGTCACTAAGTGACCCGTTTGATTTTTATAAGTGGCCCACTTTAGTTACACTAAAGTATAATAATATAGGTATAAAATAAATAAATAAATATGCAAAACATTTTATGCGTATTGTAATTATTTTCTTATTATAATTTATAATGTATCTTTTATTAGTTCCATGCGTTTTGATCCCCGACAAAATATCTTCAAACAAAAAGTCCTCATAGAATAGCTGCAAATCGTATTTGCAGCATAATTTTTATGTTCAAACATTTAGTTTTGTGTAAAACTTCGCGGTGTCAAGAAGTGCATATTCAGTCAGTGAATGATTATAATTGACAAATGACTATAATTTCTTTTGATAGGGGCTACGCCCCATCAAACCCCAGTCAGGGGGACTCCCTGGACCCCTTTGGCATTAATTAACACATGTTTTGCGGATTTAACACGAACAGATGGGGGTCAATTTAACACATTTTTACCAAAAATTATTAAATAAAAAATCTTAGTTATATTTCAATTTAAAAAATTGCATGAAATATTTTATCGCATTTATTTTTGTCATGGGGATATTTTGTCCGGGGATCAAAACGCCTGGTACCCTCTTATTCATTGAGAAATTTTTTCAAATTGAAAATACCACTGACTCAAACCTGTATTATTTAATACTCAAATATTAATTGATTTTGACCCGCCGTCAAAAAAGGTTGCCGACCCCTGCATTAAAATGTAAATATGAATGTCAGTGATGTAAGAGAGAGTGTAAGCCTGATATGTCTTTCGCTCTCTTTCACACACACACACAATTTAAATAAACTAGTGAACCGAAAATGTTTTATCTCAGCAGAAAGTTTTTTTAGGGGTATAATTTCGTCCCAAGTTTCAATGAAATTCAAAGAATGAGATATAGTATAAGACAAAAGTGAATACACAGCCATGAATGCCTATGAATACATTTTTATAACTCTTTAAAGCTTTTGAGATATTAGCAAAAAATAACGATTTTGGAAAGAAGCCTCTTTTGGTACGTTACACATTTAAGAGGAAGGAGGACTTCACTGAAAAAGTGTAAAATTTGAGCCAGCACATGGAAATGGAAATATGAATGTCAGTAATGTAAGAGAGAGCGTAAGTACCCCCCCCCCCCTCTCTTCAACACAATTAAATAAGTCTGCGGTTCAGAAATATGTTTTGCTTATGTAAATATGCTGCCAGGAAGACTTTCCGTAATAGGACATATTTCCGTTTTGGGTTTCAGATTTTGTGAAAGTTTGTACAAATTCATATCACATATCCAATGTAACTTAAGGAAAGTACTAGTGTAGAATTACCGAATTATTTTCAATTTGATTGAATTTTTTGGTTTCCTCCTTTATTTTCTTTTCCATTTGAGTCTTTGTGAATTGTTTATAGGCATCTGATTGCTTATAGGTTTCTAATTCCCGATTATATCGAGTTCGATCAATTTCGGCTGCATCTAAATAATGCTGCTTTTTCTCAATTGGTAAATTACTCCATTCGTTGGCTAGCAATTTGGTGATATCGGGGAATGCGAGATTCGGATTTTCGTTTCGAACCGTTTCTCGGCGATCATTAAGATATCGCACGTAGCCTGAAAAGATAAGATTCAAATGAAAAGTGAATTTTCTAGTCAATATTTGTTACAAACCAGTTAGAGGTTGTTTGGGTGCTGTGCTATCTTTCGGAGTTTTTTTCCGTTTTTTCCCCTTGGCCCATGTGTTGGGTCGGGGTTTATTAGTTTGGACATTATTTTCGGAACTGTCAGGGGCCTTTTCGTCACTAGAAGCGGCCGTTTTACCAGTGGGCTTAGTTATCGTGTCGACAGGATCGGCCGATACCGGTGCGGTTTCATTCGACTCTGCATCCATTTGACGAGTGAAAAATAAAATTGATAATCTGCTAAAAGGTAACTTGTTTGTATTATTTCTCTTATTGGATCAATGATTTTTTGTTACCAAGATTTTTTTTAAAAATATGATTATACTGAGTGATGTTTGTGAGTGACCAAGGGATACAAATTGATTTTTAATGAAATCACATAAATTTAGTATTTATTTATTTTCTTTTTAATTGAATTTTATTGAAAAATGCTTAGTTTTATTTAAAGTACATGTTTTTATTTTAATTTTTCTTCATTTTATTATTTCAATACGCGTTAATGGTTACGAACACGCTTACAGATGGCGTGTGGGTCCAATTATACGGTGCTGTCACCTGTCAGAGCCATAAAGAACCAGTTTCTGGGGATTTTAATATGGCAAAAATAAAAAAAATCGTGTGTGAGTGCTGCATAATATTCGCATTCGTCGAATACAAAATATAAATAAAATATAAGCATTATATCAGAGTAGGGAAAAGATCAGTGAATCCCCGCTTTTGTGTTTAGTGTGCGTGTTTTAAACAAAATAAATAAATAATATCTTAATCGAATTTGTATATAACAATAAGAGACAAGGAGAATAATTAATTTTAAATATCAAAAATTTGTATGCTGTTAATTTTTTTGGACGAAAAACATTTGAACTGAATCGATATCAAAAAGCACATTTCCCTGACTTGACTTACGTTTTACGTCCGTGAATTCAAGTCAGTGCAAGTTGTTTAAAATAAATTAAGAAAAACATATAATAATAATTGTGTTATTTAAGACATTTACAGACTTATATTCCGGTTCTTAGTTTTTCCATTGGACGACATCGTTAAATGTGTCCAATTTTTCATTGCGAAAATTTTACCCTCTACTAACCCTTTGTGTCCAATGGCCATTTTACCGACTACTGTGTGTGTGTGTGAAATCTACAGAGAAAAATGATCAAATAACCCATTTGAAGAGATACATTCGTTGCATTTTTTTATTTCTGGAATTGAAACCGATAAATTTTCATCGGGGCTATTTTCCTGGTGCTCAAATTGCCGCTGTGTGTTCTTTTGTGAAGATCAACATATCGCTGTTTCTCTATCGCGCTTGACTCGCGTCGCGTTTTCCTTCTTTCAATGTAAGTACACGATTTTTTCTCCAAAATTTTATACAGAAAATTCAAATAACTTAGGTTAGAATACACAAATAATTCAGTTGGTTTCACACATTAACAAATTGCATGAGTTTTCTTTGTTTCCATTTCGAATCGGTCATTGCAGTTTTGAAAATGACCTAGCCCTCAATTATTTTAATATAATATGAAAAATCCTAATCATTTAACAAAAATACCAAACATTCATTTGCAAATAAATTTTTGTTTGGTTAAATGCATATAAAATTGAAAATAATCCTGCTCTTCAAACCCAAATTTAAATATATTTAATGTTTAAGAATTAAAAAATTTGTTATTAAAAACTGAAAAGCTGCCGTTATTGCTTTTGAAACGTTGAAAATAATGGATTGTGTTATAGTCTTAGTTTCGTAGAAACCATATTATATGAAACATGCTACTAACCGAATCGTTCTTTAGTAAATTTATTTACTTACGATTAGATTTGTATTTTAATGGGACATCTTATCGTGGTATAAATATTGTTATGCCATAATTGATTTTCCTAGGACTAAATACCTACTTATATAACTATACGTTATAATCTAATAACATGTAATGATAAAACACGACTTAGTCATCACTCATCATTATCGAAGCTCAAAAGAAATTTAATCATTTTTTTAATAGGTATTTTGATTTAGTTCAGAGGTTCTCAAACTTATTTTGTCTAACGTCGTCAATTCAGAAAATATCTGCTGCGAGGCGTCACCGTACTTTCTTTTACTTTTATTTGTGAAACTCGTTATTTAAAAGAACTATAAGTACTTTATAACTATATAAACAGAACTTAATGCATACATATTTTAATTATGTATATACGAACTCCCACCCTTAACCCCAGAACCGTCTTTATTTGAATTTTCTCAGGAAAAAGTTTCAAATAAAAGTTGTAGCCACTCATGAGTCTAAGAACTATAGAAAGTTTAAAGAAAATCCTTGGAGCCGTTTTCGAAAAAATTTGAAAAAGCTCAAAAACTCCTAGAATAAAGTGGAGCTTTTGCTTAACCGGATTCAACCAAAAGCTTCGCGACACAACTAGGTATAATATGGAGGCCAAATTCAAAGTTTGGTGTAATTCGGATAAAGCTTTCGATACGATATGGCTGTCACACACAGACGTGTTTCTAAAAACCACTTTTTTGGATTTAGGGGACCTCAAAACATATATTTCCGGTGAAAGCTCAAATTCGAACATTCCACCCGATTACAATACTTTCTTTACTATATAGTAGTAAAAGAAAGTAATAATATAGAAAATATTCATCTTTAATGTTTAATAATAATTAACTATTCAGTATTAACAATGGCTGCTCTGGCCAAAAAATTGTAGGAAAAGCTAATTTTCTGCATCATATTGTTTACAAGCTTATCAATACTAAATCTGAGTCTTTTTATAGTTAAATTCCTTGTTTTGATAGATAATAAAAATGTTACGACTCTAGTTAATGGAAAATAATTTAAAAAATTTATTTTATACACTTATCGTTAGTAAAGTAACTAATAACCAATGTTTCTAAAAACCGATAAATTTGTTATTAGCAGGTATTGACAGCGACCCCATCTCGACTGTCGATAACACTTTTAGGAAATTTTTTTAGGTTCATTATTAGGATTGTCGGAAATTCTATTACCAAAGTTAATGTAGTATGACGAGTTGCAGTGAAAATATTTGATAAAAAATACTTGCGCCTTTGTTAACGTAATTTCAAAAAACTTTTATTTAACAATTTTGCCAAATGCATCATTTGTATTTAAATTTCGTAAACTACGTAATGTTTATCACTTTCAATGAAAATAGTTAAGATAATATGTCAAGAGTATTTTAAAAATTATTATAATTTGTATTTTTATCTGACAAAGAAGGAATAGTTCCTCTTTCTATTATAGAGTATGCTATTAAAAATATTAAAAGTAATCGAGGAGGAAAAGAAATGGTGGTATTGTTGAAGTATATCAAGAATGAAGAAAATTAATTTGATTTGTAAGCTGTAAAAATAAAGGAAATAGAATACTCAGTCATAAATAGCAAACATTTATTTGGCATTGTACTTGTTTCACATAGCTAAATTGTTTGTACTGATATATACCACAAAGAAACTTACAAAACTGTCTACCCCTTTTCTTAATTTATACTTGGATTACATAAAATTATCAGCTCTTCACTAATCAATTTCGATAACTGATTGGTTACTAACTTTTTAATTGATTAATTGTTTTTTTCTATAGTAGCCTAATATTATTTAAAAATTAGCCTAGTTTTAGCCAAATCTCTCGATGAATTTTTTAAATAAATAATTTTAAAATATTGGCAATATTTCTACTCTTGTTCATATTTAAAACGATAATTGCTGTTTTTGAGCGATTCCCACAAAATTTAATGCCTACTCATTTTCATTTAATATTGATATTTACATAATGATAACTGATCAAAAATTCAGTCAATTTCGTCGTCGATATATTTTACATAAGTTCCCGACTTGAAAACTAACAAGAAGAAAAACATAGTAGGTACTTATGTTAGAATTTCTTTTTTTATTACACATAGTTTTATAGTTTGAAAAGTACAAAGGATAAATATTATTTTAATATGTATTTAAGTTATAAAAACTTCAAATTGAAAGCAAGTTATTAAATAAACGGAATTGAAAATAAATTTGGCCTGGAAATTTTCCAGATAACAACTACTTGTAATGTATACTTTAAAGTTAGAATGAATATAAAAACTTAAACTATTTTTCAGCTCAAACTCAAGACGAAATTTAATAAAAACACATCTAGGGATTAATACCTGAAATTATTTAAATATTGGCATTATGAAAAACACAAATCGATATTTTCTATATTTTTTTTCGGTTGAAAGTACACAAGATTTTATCTTATGTTTGAAATGTAGTCCTACCTAGTCTATTGTTTGGCTTATACAAAGACCATATATCCTTAGCATCATTCAATTTAGGTATCGAAAATTTCAGGTAAAAAATATTTCCTACTGACACTCACAAGTTTTATAAAAATAGACATCTCTTGAGCGAGTTGAAATAATTTACGAAAGTTTATTCAAAATAATTTTTTGTTTCTTTTTTGTTACCATCGAGATTGCTTCTAAAGCCATTTTTACTGGGTGGAAAACTACAAAAAAATTTCATTGTTATCGAGATTTTATATTCAAGGTTTTTCTAAACGAGAGTTTTCTTTTCCGGCTGGAGACTAAATTAAATAAGTCTTGAGAATTGAGTAGTGAATACTTTGATTTTCTTTGTTTTTATTTACTTTTTTTCGTTCAATTTTACGACATTTGCTTGGATATTAGAGGTACACGTTCAAGGCTAATGGGCCATATCTCGGATATTGTATAAGATTTTTTTTTGAAAATTTTCCGATAAGATATGTGACGTTTATTTCAGATTGAAAACGAAATCGTTTCAATGTAAAATTCGCGGAAAATTAAAACTGATTTGATAAGAATTTCCATTGTGTATTAAATTGATTAAAAAACATGAAAAGTGTGTGTATATATATATTTTTTTTAATTTCGATAAAAACGCGTATGTTTGAATACATTATTACAAGATTTGCAGTGTACCTACCATATTGCATATTGAATTTGTGCTCCTAGTTCGATAGCGGAAATGAACGCTTCTACATTTTGCGTGCAGCTCCTCTCTATCCCGTTTTAGTCCCGTTTATGCTCCTGATATTTCCCGATTAACTAGGTCACCGACTCTTCCAGTAAAATGGGAGAGCGTAAACCGGGCCACGACTCTCTTTCTCTCGGATCACCCTTGGATTTTGCAAACGTACGCTAGTTACGTTATTGTACTCGTAAAATCGATTTCTTCTCTCCTTATATATTAAACCAGTCGTACTTTTATACACCGTTTTATAAAGCACATTTTGCCATTTTAGCTAATTTGTAGGAAAAGATTGCATTTACTTTGTTTCTAATTTAGATTCGGAAATTTTATTAAAGTAATTTCAAAACCAACCACTGATAGACATATTATGTAGTGTTCTTTATAATACTAATAGAAAAAATTGATATAAACTACCAAATGTATAGTTATTATTGCTTGCTATCGAAATTTGCATATTTTACATAAGAAACCTATCAGAATCCAAGTTTAAATAAATGTTTCATGAAATATCAACAGTATTTACTATTTATATTTCCATTAATTTGAAAAATTAATAATCAATAATTAAAAGCATGAGAAATATTTCTCTCGAAAAAAAATTATGACAAATGAAATTCGTTTTCTTATTATATGAAACATGTTGAAAGTAAGTTACTTTCTTATAGTTTTCAGTTTTTGTCTCATTCTATAATTCGATAAGTATAAGGAAATTAGAACTGGTTTTTGCAGTTTTCTGCTTATGTGGTTTAATATGATAGAAAGAATATATTATACCTCAACTATTTTAACTTGTTAAGAGTCTCACAAGAGCTTTGTGAACGTCTTTAGAAGAGTTCAATTTAAAAGCATAAATCCTTTTCCGATACTTACAAAATTTTGTTTAAGTCGAGTTCCGTTATAAGCGTCCTCCTAAAGCCGCTTTCCCTCATTTAGCAGTTTCTGAGTCGAAACAAGTTCCCCCATTTGACCATTCTTTTTCGCTTCGTACCAAATCACCCCGTATAAACTTCCACAAGAAAGATAGAAGGCTTATAGCGGGGTCAAGCTACAAAACTAACCATGTGGTGGTGGGAATACTGAAATTCCAAGAAAAAATTCCTCTACGTCCCTTAGATGCCCTTAATGGGCACTCAACTGTATAAAGATTTTGTTGTATCTTGAAATTAATACATGATTCAATAAAAATGCACTAATAATTGATATATATTATATAGTATAAGCTAGGGATGAGTATTCAAAATTATATCGATCATTAATTCTACCAACTTTTTTTTTTCGTTAAAGAAGATATAGTTTTCGTAAAAAGATGAAGTTTACTAGTATTCAAATTTATATTTAGGTTTTATATGGAAAGTAAAAAAATGCAATAAATTTACTTTTTTAAATAAGTAGGTGCATCGTATCTAATATTTTGTCTACAATATCTCGAATTGTCGGTATTATGCGCGTCTAAAAATTTTCAACTTTACGCTAGTGTTGGTTTTTGAGGTCCAATCCTACTAAAAACCCAAGCATTTTTCGATGGTCGCTTATGACTATAACAATTGAAGCGAGTTTAAAAATTAGATGTCTAAGGATTGAATCTTTTTTGTATAACTACATTAAATTCGTAACAACCTTTTATCAAAGTAAAGCGTTTTATAAAATATCGTTATGAAAGAGATCATCTGATCATGTATCATATTATAATAGGAGAAAACGAGTATAAAATTTAAAAATTGATCAAATAATAATTTGTCATTAAGTTTTATCTCATATGTTTTTTCGTCGTTAACCCTTATAGAAAGTTAAGTATCGAGTAATTATATGAAGTATCTTAAAAATCAAGTCAAGCAATAAACTTTTGATTCTAATAAGAACGCGTTAAACCAAAACAGCGCTAAAAAAGTCGGCGTTAAATGAGGTCCACCAAAAATCAAATAACCTCAACCGGAATTTTTATTGGGCGACCAGAAACTTATCCAGAAGACGCTCAAATTTCTGAGATTTGAGGTACTAAAGTATAACTAAAGTATTATTATTACTAAACTAAAGTATTAAGGACCTTTTAGTGGTCTTCGCTCCGTTCCTTAGTTAGTATCTTTGTCCTAAACGAACAAGAGGCTAACCACACCATTGTATAATTATTGCGTTTAAATTTTTGGCACACAAAGGTGCAAAACCATCTCTTGAAGAAGACTCTTGTAATTGTTCAAAAAAAAAAAAATACTTGAAGAAAGCCTCAGAGGTTCAAATCAAATCTCAACTCTATTGCTCTCGAACAAGTTTGACTGAAGAAAGATCCTTACAATCGTTTTCGAGATTTGAAAGGAGTTTTGTTCATTGACTTTTTCTGTAAAGGTCGAATCTTTCATATTGCTTACAACTATCAGCTATTGGGCTATTTGGGCTATTAAAAGAAGCCCTATGTTTTGAGTAATCCAAAGATGACACTGATGTGGACTTTATGCCGGAGGGAGATATGCTCCTCTTTTTTCTACAATACGGGAATCACAAAACTTACAATTCTGTGGGAAAAATGTGTTTCTAAATCAAGAGACTGTGGAGAAAAATATTTGAATGTTACCTCATTTAATCATTGATACACCACACCTGTTTGATATTCGAATAACGACGGTTGTAAGTCCAGTGATAATCCCAATAGCACTTCTATCGACTCTTGAATAATTAGCAGTCTATTAATGAGATAACACACTCAAATCTCATCGACTCTAAGATGCTAAGGGAAATTTAGCTAAATTGTCTTCAATTCTGTGTCACTAATGAGAGTCATAGAACATGATGTGCAATATATACTTACAGCTTTCTGCTAACAGTTAGGAACTTAGAGATTTTATTACTCTAATAGTATTACCTATATAATAACCTATAACCTATAAAAATTTTCTTCCCAATAACTGAAAGTATATACGTTTAAAAGGAAACGTGAAATTCAATTACGGATACAATTTGTTTCGTGATTTCAGGAATGCTAACTTTAGACTGATTTGGTCGACCTTTTTTAAGCCTTAAAAAAGGATTTCCGTAAATACATTGGCTTACTTTGGAGAGTTTATTTAGAGTTTGTCAAGCTTTTACTTCTCTTATTTAAAAAGTAACTAGTTTAGGATATTTTCTTGAGGATTTCATGTACAATAAGCTGATTATGTTGGAAAATACCAGCGTAAATGTTTTGTAAAAAACCGAAGCCGTGCAACGACCTAGTTTCCCAGGTGACACATATACTACCATGAATCATAAAATAAACTGGATATATTTCAATATTCCATTAGTTGTACAAAAAAAAAAATTATATTACTATTTAAATATAATTGTTAGGATGTGAATTTTCATTTGCCACTGTGTATTGATTAATAACATGTTCCATTTGCAAAATATATTGAGCTATTTCACAGAAATCCCTTTCTCTCCCGGTTTGGTTGGCTCGGTTGTAAAACCGACCTCAACTGCATGACCTATTTTCAGAAGGGATGCTGGCTCTAGCTTGGCTATACAGTCGCAGTCCGGGACACTCACAATCTGCCCCACATTTACTCGCTTTTCATCTCGAATTAAAATTTGCTGTGCTACCCATGAAAGTGAATGCATTCGAAAATTTTCCAAATGATTCCCTAGTTGGAGTTGATTTGCCGAAACTGGAACGATCACATCCTATCAAATAGATAATTAACTGCAGAAGCAGCAGATAAGGGTTTTTTTTTAATGACAGCAATTGCTCTTTTTGGCGTATTGATTTACGGATTTTGTGTGAATGGTCCGAGAAAATTTATTTCACTTCTCGGGGTAATTGAATGAGAGTTTGGGAGAAGAATGGAGAGAAAGTCTGGTTGAGAATTAAATGGGACAAATCAATACGGGTGTCTGAGGAAAATTGGGAAAGAGTTATTAAGGTCTCGTATTTTTAATACGCTTTCAACACTGTGCAATGTGAAAATTAGAGTAAATGAGATTTTTTTCAAACTTAAAAATATCACATAATTCTCTTCTCTGATTTTATTTTTCAATTTTATGCATCTAGAAAATGATAAATGACACGATTTAATGGTTGTAGTTTGATTAAAAATTTCCCGAGGCGAACGTTCCAACGTCCATTAATAACTCTATCATTTTTATGATCAATTTCTGCTTTAATTTACTAATTTTTTATTTTTATTATCGAAAATAGAAACTCTGATTGTATTCATATAAAGGAGAACTACCACTCTTTTATTGGATAGGGTGTCATTGTTTTATAACGAATCAAATTACAAATTGAAAAATTTACTCAGTAAAACCTACGCAGTGCTGAACAGTTTCAAGAAAAGGTTTTAAATGTCATTTTCACATAAATTACTTCCAGTAAAAAATGTTTACATTGATTTTTATAGTGAAATTCTCTCATCATAAAAACTAAAAATAGTTCATTTTAAATTAAGAAATTATTATCAATTAGCGAAAGCTGTAAGAAAAATCTACCCATTAAATCTCTTTGCACACATCTTTTCTCGTTTCCCATAAATTCCAAATGTCTATGAAATGTCGTGTGCAATCTAGCAGAAAACAAATTAACCTTTCCAAAGAAATGATTTTTCAAGCTTTTGTGTATGAGGAACATTCAAGGGCAAATTGACACGTACTTGGAATATTATTATAATATTATCCCATTCCCAATCCCCATTATTTCCATGTTATGATCAAATAACCTATAAAGTAATGCTATAACAACCCTCGATTAAAGTTGGGGTATGAGCATTGGCGTGCCTAAGGCATCGCTGGTAGAGCACCGGGATATTTGACGAGGGTTGGGTACGAAAAAGAAAACATTTTTGCTAATGTAATTATGATACGTTGTATGATACAAAAATTATTTGGATGAAAGAATATGGAAATTCAGTATCAGGAACACCAGTTCCTAACTCGAGGCAAATGTACCCTTAGGAAGTATGTAAATCAATAATGGCAAACATGGTAGTTCATTACGTTTAAATATACAAGTTTCCGTTGAAAAATAATTTCATTTCATGAAATCCGTACAGCAAATTTAATAGAACTGGATTTTCAGTTTATACGGTACTGATGTCGACTAGAACTTTGATACAATTAGTTGACTACGATGTTAATACTTTTAATAGTGCAGTACCTAACTGAAAAGTTAAGAGCATACTTTCAATGATCACAAAAACCATTCTAAAAATTATGAACAAAGGATTTTGAAATTGTTGTGTTACCAAGATTTTATGGTGAATTCTTACATGCCAAAATATTCAGTAGAAAAGTATCATTTTTCGGGCTTTATGTTAGTTTTTGAGCACATCATAAAAACCTTCAACAACAAAAATCGAATAAAGGCGAAAATTTTAATTCAAAAAAATCATAAAACAAAAAAAGCAACTACTCATAATGTTTGTATGCAATTGAAAATGATTTTCAAGCAATTTGTTTTAAAGTCATCTTATGGTTAAATAATTAGGTAGGTACTAATTTGGTTAGCTACGCTTGAACAAAATTTTGCGTACGATATATTTAAGCTTCACATAACGCCAAAATTGTATGCTTTCTATTAAATTTTTAAGTGTTACATTTTTTAGTTAATACGATATCTCGATTAAATTAACCAGAATTTGAAAAATTGTATCCAACAAATTGTAAAAAATGGGTCACGTAGTGTGGGTACGTTCCCTAAACTAGAAAATCTATACACGAGTATTTCAATATTTTGGAAACTAAAGATAACTTTGAAAGAAATAAACGATGTTTGATATGAATTTTTAATTCTAAATATTCTTTATACAACGTAAGCTTGTTTGTTCCACTTTTTTGTGTGATTTTCCGGATTAAAGTGTATATTTATACCAGATAACCGTGATCAAAAGTAAGGGTATGCATAAATGTATTCTTTTTTACATTGGCTTTCATTTATATCAAATTAATGGTCTTTTTTACTGTTATCTGCTAGTGAAATTCGGCTGACTAAAATTCGGAGTAATGTCGATATACTAATAGATTATAGTCCTATTTCAGATAAAAATAAAACCGTACATTTACGATACTATTGATGCGCATTGTACGAGAAGTTACCATAATTATTAATTACGTACTGCGCAATCGCGTTTGTATCGTAACTATACGATTTTATTTGCATCTCGAACAAATCTTTTAATATAATATAACACCTGATGGTACACTTTTTTTTACTTCAAATACAATTTTTTTCTATTTCAAAAGCAACTTTTTTATTTCAAATAATATTTATTTACAAATAATATTTACAATAATAACTATTCTATGTAGGGGAAGTGAGTCTAAAACGGGTAAGCTAAGCGCGAAGGTAAAAAAAACTGTAACATTCGTATTATATGGTAGGTTGATTTACTTTATAATATAGTATATTAAACTTTGAAATAAAACACGATTTGACCACATTATATGTCCAGTATTTGTTTATTTTAAAAAATAGTAAAGTTATCACAAAACCCGTTTTTGCCCTATACATAAGCCTAAAACGGGTAGCTCCTTTGGGCAAAATGAGTTAGCGTCTTTTTATTTACTCTAAAGAGTCATGAATCAATTTTTTTATTATATCTTGTAATACATAGTAAAAATTAAGCATCCTGTTCTATATTTCAGATTTATTAGATTATATATTTTGATATACAATATTAAAAAAAATGCGCTTTGAAATGAAATAGGTTGCATTTGAATTAAAAAAAAAACTTTGTTTCTTGCATTTTTTTGAAAATTCTGATCGATTAATTACATACACGCGTGCCTCCATTGAATAATTTGATACAGTGAATCGATACGGTTTACAATCAAATACAGCGGACACCATCTTATCAATTTGCGTGAGCAAAATTTCTGCACGCTCCTGAGTTTGGAGAAGAAAACCAATTAATTTCAAAAGATAAAACAACAAATGGCGCCATTGAAAATATCCAAATTTCATTCATATTCCAATTAAACAGAAATATATTAATGAAAGAGTATCAAGAATTATTTGTGCCAGGCATTTGAAAGAGTTGCGTGACTCACATCAAGGTCAAGGTATTTGGCATCAATCGCACCCCCATCGCTACCCTCTTTTTCGAATCGCAGCAAAATTTATTACTGAAAATCGTTTAAAACTGCACACAGTAATTTTCGTCGAAAATTTTCAAAGAAAAAATTTGACTCTCCCAATGAAGATATGGGCGTTGTTAACAATTAGCGTTTAATTTTTTTACCCTTAACGAAATAATCGGAACGTATTATCAGAACAACGAGTCGAAAACCTGTAATTAGAAAATCTCAAATGCTGACGGAAAGTTCGCGTTATTTTCCACACGCATTTCGATCGTTATCTGGTTAAGGAAACGATGGCCTCACCGTAATTGGTTAAAAACGCCCGTTTTTCTGTATCAATTTTACGATCTGTTTCCGGTAAATGAAGCTTAACAGCTTTATCGATAACCAATTAAAAAGTATGGGGAAGATGTGATTTGTAGATAAATTTATTAGAACCACTGACAAAATGATTAAATATTATTTTCTTTATTCATGATGAGTAGCTAATATCATTTTTTGTATAATAAATCGAGGCAAACAGACATTCGAGGAAGTTACTCAAAGTTTCCTAATCAATCTAAAATTTCTTAGAAATATTAATGTGAGCACGCATAGCTTGAAGGGGATTGAGAAAATGAATATTCATTTCCTCGAGCAGTTTACTCTAATTCCAACTTGTTTAAATAGACATAGTTTAAATAGCATACGAATAACTGCGTAACCAAACACGAGGGAGTCATCTTAAAAATGACAAATTCTAAAAGGAAATGAGATTTTCATAAAATATTCATTGTTCGTTTGTAAAGTTTAAACCTTTGAAAGTATCAGCTTAAAAATTCTGATAACTAAACATTTTTTATTAGTTTCTTGCAAAAAAACATCTTTAGAAATTAGATTTTTAAGTAGTAATTTAAATAAGCTTTTTAAGCAAAGCTGTAGAGATACGGTTGAATTAATGTTTCGAATATTTCGGGAACTTTTTTGCAATGTTATTAATGATGTGAAGACTGGAGGAGTAAAATATCGCAAGTAGGCGTCTTACGAAAGTAAATATTTTTACGGAAATGTCAAGAGGGAAAAAGGATGACTAGAGAGAATATTTTTCTTACAGTTATTTTTTCAAACAAGTTTCTTTCAATTTCATCTCAACTTTTTGAAGTGAAACCTCTTTAAGTGTAGTAAGAAAATGATTTAGTCCAGCAACAAATTATAAAAATCTTACGAACTAATCTAACTCACGTTATGGGTTACGAACTACGCGTTAAAATTATACTTACGTATAGCATTGGAAAATATGATATCTGATTTGTGACCTTTATGTTTAAATCTTTGGAAGATTTAAGGTAATTATAGTCGAACCTGGTTAAGTGAAGCTTCAAGGCAAGGCATTGCGATATTTTTTACTTATAGGGGATTGTTACTAACCCAAATTTCTAGCTTAAAGATGTAGAGGACTTACTTATAAAGGTTTTAAAAGATACAACAAATATGTAGGAGGAAACTTGTACCTATCTATAATTTAAGGATGAGTTATAAATAGAAAATGTTAAATATGCTTAGCTGTCGCTCATAAAGGGTACGAAAGAAGTTTCACTCCTTACGTGTAAATTAATACAAACACATTTTTTTAAAAGGTAAATTTTCATGTTACGGTTATCTTCATAGTGAAAATTTCCATAAGTTTTTTCTTGTTATTTGCCCTCCACACGTCATTGAATCCCGCTAGAAAACGATAAATCGAAAATATCGGTCGGTTGCACGGCATTTCTGGCCGAGACCTCGAACAACTTAGTTTGAGTGACTCATCTCCCACATCCAATTTACTTTTATTATACCGAGAATATCAAAAGGGGGCCAAACACCTCTCGCATTGCGTATTTTTCGTACTCCACCTTGTGTTTCATGTGCAATTATTTCTGAAAATCACGATTATTGGCAATAAATCACATAGATGGAAAAATATTCTCTACGAAAAACTCCACCATTCGTTTCATAAAATTTCAACTACTAAATTGGGAAAATTTTTCTCAGAACTTAAAGCTACCAAAACTTGACTCAACACATTTCCTAGTCGTATAGATTTTATCTAGTCGTTAGGTAAGCAAAAAATTCGATCGTCAAAATAAAGAGAGTGAGATAAAAACATAAAAAAAAACTAATTATTATTTTTATAGACAATGACCAAACTTGATTAATATGACCAAAGCTAATCTTTAACGCTGATAAACCTACAAGTAATAAACATTACGATTGAGATAATTTCAACAATTTGCATTCACGTGCAATTTCAACGTCAGAGATTGGATATATTTTCTTGTTCTTGGACTTGAAATAGGTAATCGATACGAATCAAAGAGGCTTTCAAACCTTTCTTGGTTCATAACAACACATGCTCTGTTTCTCTCATAACTTTGAACATTACTTAAGGGATTATATACAGTTAGAATTTTCCGAAAAATTGTTATTTAATTTTCGTAATTTTTATACTTTTTTTTTTTTTTTAAAGTACAGACACAGAAAATTGCAAATTAATACGGCGGTTATTTTCGAAATTATAACACGCGTATTTGTAAAGATAGTTTTCACTCTACTGTACCGTTGTGTATTTTTCAAGTCGACGACCAAGATTTATAGAAGTATAGTTTTTAACAATTAATCGAAGGTTTTTTCATTTTTTTTTTGAGAAGCCGCCATTTTGTCAAAAAAATGTTATTTTGCTTATTCCTTCGATCAATTGCAAGATTATACATTACTTTAACGAAATCCGTATGGTTTTTTTCGTTTTAAATGATCCAATCTGATATATCGTGGCCACCGCAAGATGCCTATTTTGAGAGAAGGAGTTCCTGCAGATAAGCTCTAGCAGCTGTCAAAATTATTATTTTACAAATACAAAAATGGTGAAACACAGTTAAAATTTATCATAATATGTGTAAAATTTTTTACATTAATAAATTCAAAAGCCTTCTCAGGAAAAATATTTGAAAAATCGCTTTTTTGGACTTCCTGATTGTAAATAGTATGGAAAAAATTAAGCTTTATTTTGGATATTTTTTTTAGATCTTAAAATACGAATCTATTAACGTTTAACGTTATTTTAGTAGGTATACAAAAGTATACCCAAAATTTGCTCATCTAACTGCTGATGGGAGTAAAAAGTGCCAGAATATTCTTATGCAGTGTAACAAAAATTAATGTGTTGATATAACTTAAGTATTGAATTAAATGTAGTAAGAATTAGGAATGCACTGCTTAACTTGATTTTCAAGGGACTTGACATAGATTTGGGTTAAAATCAATTCACACCCAAGTCAAATGTTAATATTTAAATATCAAGTTAAATTAAGCATTGATTTTACAAGTTATTTCATTTCAAAGATAGAATACAAATTGAGTCTCCCCCCCCCCTTAAACATTCTACGTAATTTATGAGCAGCGCTTTAGTCGAGTCAAATTATCTCTTAAATGAACATTTAAGGTTGGTCATTCTTAAGAACCAAGTGAAAAATCAGTCTTCTACTCTCCCAGGAAGGGTCGAAAAAATACGTTTTATTTCGTGTTTTCCTTATAACTAAAAAACAACTCGCAGTTCGCATAAAAGTTTTTGTTAAAGGTTTTAGAAAATAATATTTTAAATAAACATTGCCCATTCCAATTCACATAAAGTGGATAATTTATCCGCTGCAACCTTTGGAACTCTTTTTGGGCTCTCAAAAGTTTGGCACTCGACCTGAGTAATTTGGACTATATTATGTTGTAATATGCATAAATCAGTGGTTCCCAACCCATGATTCGTGGACTCCTGGAAATGCACAAATCTATCATAAAAGACCCGCAGTGGATGTCAGTGTATGAGTTGCCGCTCAACGTATTTATTCAATCCTCTTCTTTGTTTTTAGGAGAAAAACAAGTTACTAACATTATACAATTAATAGGATTATTAGGATTAGTACCAATATTAATTAAATTATGCTCATTGGTTCTAATGTCTTAAATCCACGAGAATAATCGAAGAAATTATGTCTTAGATTTTTTTTTGTTGGCAGCTCATAAAGCTTCTTATGTCAAATAAGCCTATGCCTATGGGAAGAGCCCAAAGTGTCAGGTCCATGTCCCGATATTTCAATTTATATACTTGCGCTTTATTACGTCCCAATTAACACAATTTTTTTCTAATTTTATCTTTAAGTAGTCAGCACAGTTATTAAGACTTTTTAAGGGTCTGTTATAGTAAAAAAGTTGGGACATATTGGTATAAATTAAATACTAGGATAACATCAAACTTCAAAACAGAACTTAAGCGTTCTCAAGGCTCAAAAACTTAAAAAGGACTGTGTTATATGACGCTTTTCATAAAATTTAAATTTTCAAGATATTCAATGATTTTATTTTGATAATAAATTAAAAACTAGAGAAAAAATCGATTATAGTTCGTTTAAAACAAACCTCAAATAATTTGCCTAACAACATAACATTTATAACTCTAATGTAGACTGTAGAGTAATACTTAATACTTAATTTGTTTTATCTTTGGAATTTAAAATATTTTAATTTAAAATCGATTTCAGTTGTTGATATATGTATTCTATTAATCAAATATTGTTATTAATCTGGTATTGGTTTTTCACTAATTGGTTCGATATATTTATACGTAATCTAAATTTCAATTATTTGGTATATTTAACTTTTCAATGTTCCATTTTTTGATTTTCAAAAGGAATTTAAGGTGGTACTATACTTTTATGGGGTTGATGAGAAATTGATTTTTATTTTTAAGGTACTTGTTGTAACATTCGTGACGTAATTTGTATCAGCGTGGGCACCATTGACGTACTATATAAAATTTGTTTTAAGGATAAATCCTTTAGATGGACTATCTTAATATCCTTCTCGTATATTGCTATACTAAATTGCTTTTTCTTTCACTTTTTAGTTTTTATTTTTCAAAATATTGACCTCGTGTAATCGGTCAGATAGAACTAATTGACTCCCACATGAACATTTGAAAATATATCTTTAGTTTAATAATACAAAAATCTTGTGTCTATCGTTTAAGCAGTATATAAGATTTTGTTTATGCAATATTCACCAAATCTGATAAGACTCCTTTTGTCCTCAATAATTTCAATTGAATCAAGAACTCCAAATAGTTCTCATTTAGGTGACAATCCAACACTGAAGAGAGGATGTACTATGGATGGCCCGGCTATACCTCTCGGCAGCAATACTCATACTAATTTTTTAACTAGAGACATCTTAAAATCACTGTCACATTGTATTGATTTAGTGCATAAGAATTTCTTTTTACCATTAAATAATAAATTTAAAACGTGTATTGACTATCAATTTACGTTTGTCTCGACCAGTAACCCCCCAAAAAAGAATGAAGAAAAATGGAAAAAATTCAATCAATTCTAAGTTCACGGTCAACAAAATCAAAATGAAATCACCTGCACTTGGCCTATTACAGTTTAACTTCTCCCCAGCTCAACCTCCTTGAAAAAAGCTTTGAAAGTAGTTAACCTAGGAAGCACATAGTGAGAGGGTGGCGAGAGTGAAATGGGGTTGCTAATATCGAGGCAAATATCTTCAACCGGGTAAATAATAACATGTGTAAAAGCATTATTCGTGTTGCGCTAAGAAATTAGTCATAAGAAAAATGACTGTAATTTTTTTTTACCTTTTACAAAGTTCAAATATGATTAATCAAAAATCAATTCGAAAACGAATAAATTTTTATTAAATATACTGTGAAGTTATATTTTCAAGAAAAGAAAAATCTGTAATATTTCTCCGTTATTAACGAATGAATAATTTCCGTTTAAGCTATGAATGTTTTATCAAGATTGTCCTTGTCCTTGTTTTATGATATTCAAGAATCACAAAAATGAAAATGTAAAATTCACGAATAAAATTTTATTTGTTTTTTTTTTCACAATTTCCTCACTGGTAAATATTTGCTGCGATCGTTGACGTATTGAATGTTTTATATCTAGTTGAAAATGATTTGGCTTCGAAATAATAAACATTTTTTTTGTTTTCCACGAGGAGAAAAAAAGCAAAAAAATATATCGAATTAAATGAAAATATTTTTTCGTGTATTTAATAATGTAATAAGCCTTCGGATAGAATAATCCCGCGTATACATTTCTCGTATTCGTGGGTAGAATTCGTATTTTTCCCCTATGACAGTATCATATTTTCCATTTTTACTTTTCTAACGGAAATGTAATCAAAAAATTTATGACTAAGATTCCGCTATTAAATGAAATTAGTTCATTTAATTTTTTTTTTTCAAAAAATATTACCCACGTTTATATTTTTTCCATTGTGTTTAACACCTGTTAAAATTCATTTTGCTTCATTAATTTTTTAAATTGAAGCTATTCATCTTAAAAAAGTAAAGGACAGTGGCAGAAAAGTTTGTTTAATTGAAATATCTTCAATATTTTTAAATTTAATGACAAAAACAGCTAATTTTAGGAAGTATGGATAAAATATAAGAGGTGTATGACGAATAAGTTAAGGATGGGGATTTTTCTGTGGAAGTATTGAATATATTCAGGTATGTAATATAATTTTTCTAATATCAGCTATGAAAGATTGATTTCCGACGTTCGCAATAAAATAAGTTTTCTTGAAAATCATGGAAAAAATGAGTGTAAATATATGCGTATAATATATAATAGCGTAAATAATATAATAGCGTTTTTTATATATGGGAAAAATTCAATATATTCTTCACGGAACTAAATTCATTTTTAATATTGTAAATCACACACTATATGTGAAAAGCTTAAAACGAATGCTTATTAAATAGGTAGTAGTTTAAAAGTATGCTGAAAGGGGGCTACTTTTTAATAGCTTTCTACCCAAAGCTCAAATTTTCCACTGTTTCCTTTGACTTGCTCATTTGTACTGTATCATTTGCAATGCAATTTAACCCTATTAAAGTGCAATCTCACATTGCCGACAACAGAACACTCATGAAAAGTAATTTCTCTTTGACGAAAATGCATATTAATGGAATAGAGTTTTCCATTGACCAAAATTATAGATTTCTTGTGCCTAACACTGTAAAAAATAATATGGGCTTGGTGTGGTGTAAATGATTTGGTGTGAAAATTTTCAACACTTACGGTGTAAAAAAAACACCAACTGTGCTTTCTCAATTTCAATGGTGCGAATTCAAAAGTTCACACCATCAGACATGTAAATGTATAAATGTGAATCTAGCAGATATTAGTAAAGTTTTATTATTGTATATTAAATTAAACTATTTGCAACATGAAATGGTGCAAAAATGAGTCACACCGTGATAAAGTATACACCGTTATTTCGCACTCACACCGTCTTATAAAGTTCTCGGGGACCGTTTTTATTTCTAAATTTTTTACCGTGCAATTTTTCTCGTATAAGTTTGTCAATATGTACCTATTTATTTTGATTACGTAGCTTATTTTGCATTTGCTTAGAAAACTTTCTGATGAAGTTTTTTCTAAAAATTAAATGAGTTTAATTTTCCAGATATAAATAAGTCAGAATTCAGTAGACCAATTTAGCAATGTTTTTTTATATATTTTTTCAATTTGTAACGTTTTGTCGATGTTATTCCGATTTCATCAGGCAGCTTGAAATATTTCAATAAAATCCGATGATGCAAAATTATCACGTCTGACATTATAAAATATAAAAATACTATATTGAGTTAAAGTTTTAAAAAAAGAAAAGGTTAGAAACTAATCGGTCATTCAAATTCTATAATTTGAATGACAAGTTTCTAGTGCGTCAAGTGCGTTCGATCTCCGATGAATCCCTAGATTTCAGACTTAGCATTATAACTTCACAGCGGGATCCCACATAGGTTATAGTTGTTTCATGGAGTTCCAAACAAAACTCCCGTCATTGCTTTTAGTGAAGTACCTACCTACCTAATTATTTAGATATATAAATTTTGATATTTACCATGACCATTATTAAAATTTTCTCCATCATTCCGGAAAAATATTTTAACTTAGTAGGTATCGTGAAAATTTAAATTTTTAGGTTTTTGCAGGTGAAGAACTAAATTTTGTAAAAATATCCGCTAAATGTGCTTTTTTTCTATTAGTATACATTTGACTTCCTGCAAATTCAGTATGATCAATACTATTAGGTTGGCAATATTTCTAGGTGTACAGTAAGTTCAAAAATGCTTAAATTTTATGCTTCAAATAAGGATTTATATGATTATTATTTTATTAATTTTTATGTTTCTGATTGAATGAAGCAAATTGAGTTTATTCTTACGATTATAGTTAAGGTTGTTTGCTCGTACATATCATGCTTTCGACGTTGCGTACTCGTATATCAAACCATAGTTTATTTATTGTACTTTTAAAACTTTTTTTATGTATACCCTGAATCAGCTCACATTTTCTAACCCCCGCTATACACCTCCTTTTTTACTTTTTATAGTATTCATGGGAAAATTATTTTATTTCTAAAAACTTTAAAATTAAGTGATTTAAAGGAGGTAAATTTGAATGAATTTTCATCATTCGGTAGTTACGGATTTGCATTGCAGACCCGCAAGCTGTTGCGGGACCCCGCAGGGCCTAAAATTATGCTGCATCCCACTGGATTGAGTGTTTAGACAGTCGTGATATGACCCTATAGATATTAAAACGACTTAAAACACAAAAAAAAGTTAGTAAGTATTATATGGTTTGAACTTCTTCTTTTAATCTTCTGCGATGCTTATTGCACTGCTTTATTTAATTTTATCCCTTTTTATTGTAATCTGAACGGTTTAATATTATAAGCTTGAAATTTTGATGGAAATATTTTTATATTGATTCTCTGGTAATGAAAATATAAGTTAAACGTGGCCCAACAATAGTTGTGATTCATTACAAACAAGTTTTATAGTTCGATTTTTGTATAGTAGGTACACGAACTATCAATGTATAGAATAAAAAAGAGTTTTTTAATAAATTTCCAACGATGTGAAACCTGCAACTAGAAATTAACAGTTCCAAGAAAAAATACAAGTAGTTTTTTGATTCAAATATTGTATATATGTAATATTTATATGAAATCGTAAATAAGTAAGCAAGAAATATATTTTTTATGAACCATATATTTATGAGGGAACGTGTTGGCAAAATTTTCGTTTTAAAATTCGATGAAAACTTTACGTATCTCGTGTGTGTTCTAGTTCCTACGTCGTGGTTTTCTTATTTTAACTTGTGTCGTGATCGTTTTCCTTACGTCACAAAACGTTTTCTCAATTTCCCACGTCTCCCATTCACATTATTTTTTTGACGTCGATTATCAGCTGTTATCGACCGAGCCTCAAATTTCTCAAAAGCGCAAAGTTGCGTTTTGACAAGCCTTTATAAATCAGATCAAGTTCCACCTCTTAGAGTTGCCTTCACAGACATAGCCGAGGGAAATAAACCTCCCGAACTTCTGCCAATTGCCAGATGTACCAATTATTATAATAATCCTTACATTATATCTAAATAAAGAAGAAGTCATCAATAAGGTCAAATTGTTTTATAGAATCAGGGTGTTTACCAATCTTGATTCTGGTAAAAAAATAAGGAACAAGAATATGGCACAGACCTTTCAAAATAAAGTACTCAGATGCATTGTAAATGCACCCTGGTACATCAGAAGCTCTGCCATACCTAGAGACTTAAATTTTTTAAAAATTAAGAAGTAGGTATGCAGGAAAGCAAAAACAGCGTTTTCGAGGATACCCGAACTTCGAGATTCAGAAAATCCTGAATGAGCCTGACTCTCTTTGACTCAAGAGAACGAAGCCCACTGATCCTCTCTAATCTTATATGGGATATTATTATGGATTATTATTATGGCTAATATACTGGGCTGTTTGCCATCATAAAAAGTCAATCAGAAAGACACATTGCTAAGTGAACCATGCTCAGATGTGACAAATCAAAAAATATATATTGACAAGAATTGAGTTAAATGGTTTACCATTTTCAAAAATTATAAAAAATAATGATAAAAATTGTATTTTATGGATGTTATCATCTTTGGACAATTACCTGTAGGTTTTCACTACCATATTCATTAAGCTCTCATTCCTGAAGAAAGTTATTATATTTTACGAAACGTTTTTACATTAGATCTGTTCCAGATGAAAATAAAAGCTTACATTTATTGTACAATTCATACGCAATACAGAAAAAGTTGTCATATTAGCTACTACACATAATTTATCTGAACGAGTTTTTTTTTTGAACATATCATAAAAAATCTGCTGCGAGGCGTCACAGTACTTTCTTTTACTTTCAATTATGAAACTCGCAGTTGGTTTAAGTTGTATAAAATATATGAAATATAAGCACTTTATAACTATACATATAAACAGAACTATTCGCATACAACCTATATGTACTTATAACATACGAATTCTCAACCTTCACCCCAGAACCGTCCTTTTTCGAATTTTCTCAGGAAAAAATTCAAATAAAAGTTGTAGCCACCAATAATTCTAAGAACTATGGTAAGTTTAAAGAAAATCGTTCGAGCCGTTTTCGAAAAAAAATGAAAAAGCTCAAAAACTCCTAGAATAACGTGGAGCTTTCGCTTGATTGATTTCAACCAAAAGCTTCGCGGCACAACTAGGTATAATATGGAGGTCAAATACCAAATTTGGTGAAATTCGGATAAAGCTTTCGATACGATATGGCTGTCACACACAGACAGACATGTTTCTAAAAACCACTTTGTTGGACTCAGGGGACCTCAAAACATGTATTTCCGGTGAAAGCTCGAATTCGAAAATTCGACCCGATTACAATACTTCCTTTACTATCTATATAGTAGTAAAAGAAAGTAAAAAGGATTATTCAATCCAAACCACGAAATAAATACTGTCCATAGTATGCGATATTTTCTTAACAATAAATACTCATCATAAAAAAACAAGTGTAACTTTAATGCGTCAAAGGAAAACATTTCAAATTCAATTTATAAAAGTATTTTTATTCAAAAACTTTTTGAATTTTTTTTTTAAGAATTTATATTATTGTTGTTAAGTAAGTAGGTACTAAGATACATATACCTTTGTTTAATACTAAGCACCACATTCTGATTAATTATTATCGAAACAAACTTTTAGATTTTTTTGTTGTTTTTTTTTTTATATAGGATGAATGACCTATTAAGTTCCACTTAAATCGTTGAAACAATATGTTTAAGTATAACCATGAAAAATTTGTTTGTTGGTGCACAATATAATAAATCGAATATTTGTACAAGCACGAATGAAATAAGTATTGATATTTAACACCAAAAGAGCATTTCATGCGCCACATGACGACTCTATTTATTCAAATCGACAGCTTAATAAATTACATCATAAGAGTTAGATAATATTTTTTTAGAACTGTCAATAAATTGTAAAAAATGTTTATTTGAGTTGACTCTTATTAATGTATAGATATAAAAACGTAGGAAGATAATTTCGTCTTTGTGGTTTATTTATTTTTTCCGAGTTCATGTTTATATGACTTTAAATTAAGCATGGCTCAACGTCTTGAAGAAAATGTTCTCATATTGAGTAGAGGCTGATGGCTATGATTTTGGGAACGGTGGTGCGGTGATTCGGTAGGAAAATGATTGCGTTTGGTTCAATTTTTAGAACGCGGCCCCGTAACGAGGCGGCTCTATCACCCAGCGATGATGCTTTCGCTGCCGATATGACGATCGCTTTTTTGGCGGCTCTGCGAATGGAAAACCTACCACCGAACACGACTACACGAAAAACACATCCCAACAAGATCGACATCAAGGTTTTGACATTGTGGGTTTGATGTGTGCGACATTTGGCAACCGTTTCTTTAAACTCGTTTTTATTTCGATTTTAGCGGAATTTGCCTGTGGGACATTCGAGGAATGTCCTTCGTCGGTGGCTAACACTTTTTTTTTTTATTTGAGAAAGTAAAATTTATTATAAGTAATTATTAATAACTAAAGGAAATTTTCCACCCTGCACTCAGATGTGTTGGTCTTGGTATTTCTCAAGCCAAGTAGTTGTACATTTTATGAATTGAATTAAGCTCGATATTTGGACTTGAAACCGAAATAACTTGCAAAGTCAACAATGCTTAACTTTACTTGATATTTTGGTACGTATTTTTGGCTTAAGTTTGTCTTGATTTCAAATCAAATGGAGTGGATTGAAAATCAAGTCAAGCAGTTAATTCTTAGTTATAGTTTAGTTATTTACAGATATGGATTTGGGTCAATAAGTTCATTCTTTAAAGTCTAACAGACCTCTAAGTGGATATAATTACTGAGAGTATCTATTGTCCAGTTCATTTATGAAATCCGAAAAATAATCCTTAATTATATCAAGTTTACCTGTTACAAACGTAGTAGTTAGGATGTATGCATTTATACACCAATGCTATTATTATTAAGGTGACCATACGTCCCGGATTGGCTGGGACAGTCACGGATTACCACCTTGCGTTCCGGATTTTTCTAGAAGCAATATTTGTCCCGGATTCAGGTTTTTTTTTCCCCGGATTGTCACGAAATTTTGAAAAGGTTCTTATTTTCAATATTTATTTTAAATATATTTCAACTAGAATAATTTTTACAAAATTTGAACCGAAAAATTGTGCATATCAAAATACGCGGTACGCTTAAACCATTTGAAGCATACAGTGAACTCTCGATTCTGCGAAATACTGATTTTTATTATATCCTTAAAAAAGATTTATGTATAATTTTTTTTTTAAATAATTAAATAAATCATATTTGAGTTATGAACCCCCCTTCCCCGCTACAAGTTCCCGTCCCGCATTTGAAATAAAAAAAATATGGTCACCTTATTATTATATGTAGGGTTTCGCTAGTATGATATATATTTATTAATATTTGAATAAAAGTAATAAAAGATTAATTTAAGTAATTGATTCAAGGGCTCTGAATTGTATACTTTTCTAAGCATTAAAAGTTTGTGTTGATTCTTTGCAGAAGCAAATGTTTTTTAAAGTTTTTCTTGCTCTAAAACTATGTTATGATAATTAAATTTTTCATAATTTATTGGTATTTTGAGCAAGGTACTTTTTTGAAGTTTTTAAGTGCGAAAAAGGATTGCAAGCCAACTAGAGATTAATCAAGTCAAGTAACTGGACGTTTTATGAAATGATTAAAGTTTGGCATTTTGAATTAAAAATTAAATACCTTCCGACATATGTTTAATTAATACCTTGATCTTTAAATATAAATTTTTGACTTGAATATTTGAATGGACTTCTTTAAAATTTTAGGTCAAGTAACAATTTGATAATCAAGTATCTTAAAAAACAAGTCATTTATCAGGAAATTTTTACAATGGATATATTTTATCGTAAAAGGCGTTAATGTCAAAATATTTTATCCTTTCTTATAACATTCGCATGTAGAGTGTATTCGATTATGTTTTTTAGTATTATAAGTAGTCGGTGTCATTATAATAAAATATCCTTTATCCGTCTAAAAACGGTGAGTCAAATAGCTCTTATAAATCACGTCGTTTTGTATTGTTTTTCGCGATAAGAAGTTAGTGTAACCTACCCCAACATATTAATAAAAGGATGTCACCCAAACAGGGCTGAAAAAGTTTCCGGAAATGGAGCACCAGCTCTGGATCTGGTGATGCATTTTGGGAGACGAGAAGTGAATGTGCAACGATGGCAACGGGTGCACAAGCAGCAGCATAGCCATCAGGATCGGCATCAAAAGCAGCGAATATTACTACGCTCTGTATCGAGTTAGGTATTGATCCTTTCCACACCGTGTACCGTTGGTTGCGGCAGCAACGGCTTTGCACAAGCGAGATGACAAACACGTGGTTCGTGTGGCCGTTAATGTCGAGTGAGTGGGACGGAGCGTGACGTGAGGGTTGGAGGGTGGACGGCGGCCAGAGAGCGTGTGCGCCGCCACGCGAATTGTGTGTGTGTCCCACCGCCAAATAATAACACAGTGCCCCACATCAGCTGCTACGATTTGGGACAGCGATTCGACGACGCTCGCTCCAACGTTAACACGGTGCTGTTGCCGATTTCGTGGCGGTGCTCGACGACGTTTGACATAAAACACCGCGTGACGCGTCGTGTCTCTCGTTATTTTGGCTGCATTCTGCTTTCTGCCTTTTCTGCTCCCGAAAGACGCTGTTGGTGTTGTTGTGCATCGCAAAATCGAAGCAAAACGGCGCGAACTTTGCACGTGTCTCTGTGTGTATTTTCTATACTAAGACACTTTGTGTTGTGAATTTCCTCCGTGAGAAAATGGTACACCATTTAGTGCTACCAAACAGTCGAACTTAAACTGTTTTCTTAAACAGATCCTTTATCAAAACAATGTATGTAACATTCAGAAATTTGTTAGAATTTTCCCCGTGAAACAATCAACAAACCTATTGTAAACTAATAGTCCAATCAAATGGGGGTTTGCTTGCTGAATCTGAATTTAAACTTTGATTCTTTCCATGGATATGGCTCCCTAAAAAAAATCGTGAGAAAAGTGCAAATCTTCGATTTTTTTCTAAGGCGTCATAAAATTATGCAATTTTTTTTATTCTGTATAAAAATAAAAAATTAAATTTTCTACAAAAACATTTTTTACAAAAATGTTCCTAATTGAATAATTTGTCCGCTAGAGTGCGTTGAAAAAGGCTAAATTTTCTATTTTTTATACTCTTAAGATTTTATTTTTATGATTTATAATGTTTAAAACATTGAATTCTCTTTAAAGGCACACTTTGATCACTTATTTTGACCAAACTATTTATATGGGCACGTTTAATTTTAATGCCATATTACGCGATAGCGCTAATAGTCCATTTAAATTGTGATTTTGGGCAGGAAGATATGTATATTGAAGCATTTGCACATTTGCTACTTCCTGCAGATATGGTCTCACAAAGAAAATCGTGACAAACGGGAAATTTTGTGCCTTTTCCATTTTTTAGCCAAAATGATATTAATTAGGTAATCACTTTTCAAAGTAAACTATCAAACATCGAATTAAAGTAGGTTCATTAAATTTTCTTTAAAAATATTCATCATACGAGTTTATTATTTGGGCCACCAGCCGCATGGAAAAAAGTACCCAAATTTCGTTATTTATGGAATCACTGATTCTCCAGTAAACTTGTAATTTAAAATTTTACTTGTAATCCTAAAAAATTTTAAAACGTAATTAAATTTTTTAATTTGCCCCATTTTAATCCTTTATTTTGGCAAATGGTACCCCTTAAGAAAATTTTACGTGTAAAACCTTATTACTCGTTTGATAAAAATGAAAAACATCAAAATTTTTCCCGTTTTTCTTTGTAAATCCATAGCTGAAAGAGGAACGAAATTTGAATTTAACACCCCGATAACATAAAGATTATTATGTGCTCTAGAAACTACACAGTTTGGACAAAATAGTGATGTAAGGTGGGTATTTAAGTGCAATTAAATGAGAATTCAACATGTTTTATACAATATAAAGGCTTTTTTCTTTTGTGATTTTAAGCATAATTTTCATGTTACAAACGAAAGTAGGAAATTGTAGTCGTTTTCAACGCGCTAGCAGCTAGCGGCCAAATCATTCAACTAATCAAGTTATTGTAAGAAATGTTTTTGTTAAAAATGTAATGTGTTTGATAATTATACAGAAACACCATTCTTGTAAATAGCATATTTTTATGATTCTTTGAAAAAAGGTCGAAATTTTTAACGTTTTCATGATTTTCTTTATCCATATCCGTGGAAAGCAGCGAGGTTGAAATTCGGATTCAGCACCCCCCGAAAACATATAGAATGAGTAAAAAAAACTTCTTTACTTTTTCCATTAGCAAAACACCATTTGATTGGACAAAAGTGAACTATTTTAAAACAAAATTTTAAATTAACTGATAATGTGCTAGTTTTTAATTTAAGTGTCCTCTCATAATTACCAATTCCCATTAAGCTTAAAATATCAAAAACTTAAGTGTCCATAAAAAGTGTTATTCCTAATAAAAACCTTTACGTGAGCTACACCAATAAAACGTAAATTACCCTTGAAAAATATATATTTATCTCTAAGGATAATTTTCCCTTGACGTTGAAAATTGAAAAATTATTGTCTCGAATCAATTTCTTTTCAATATCGTTGTACTTTTTTCATTATTAGAAAAATCATTTAATTGTGATTAATTTTTCCCGGAACGGGAAGGATGTGACGGTGAGACGTGAGGTGTAAAAATCGAATCACATTTATCAAGCGGATAATACTCGTACCCATTTATCACCCGGAAACTTAGCTTTGACCTAAATATTCTTAACTCTATATAGATAAAGTGTTGCAGTCAACCTAAACAGAAAGATGTATTGATATGGGTCATGAAAATGAATGTTTCTGAGAAAAAGAAATAGTCTTTTCTTCTTAACAATATAAATTTTTGTTTTAATATACCAAAAGATTCGTTTCGGATGACCTTGTCTTCATATCAAATTTATAAGTGTTTTATTTTGAGATTATCTTGATTTTTCCAACTATTCGTTAAATTTATGAAGCTTTAACATAATACACTTTATTCGCAACTTCTCATGTTTAGATTTAATTACGATTTCGACTTGTGATGTAACAGTGGCGGGGGTTTTCCATTTAACTGCTTAAAATTTGTACTTGAAAACTTAAGATCTTTTGTATTGGTGTACCTACATGTAAATTTGATTTTAGATTATTTAAATGTTTAATATCTAAGTATATTATTATTTATTATTATTATATTATTTTTAGAGTAAAAAAATAAACTAACAAGCGTGAGTAAAGCTCCTCTTACGGGGGTTCCATACGTCTATATCTATGTATTTTATATTAATTTAAACTTGATGTCACTCGTACTTTTTTTTCTCTTTTGAAATACAACATTTTAAGCAATATAAAACTTATAACAATTTTATAAATTTTTACCAAACTTTTAAGAAAATATACAAAGGTATTTTTAAATAAATTAATATTTACAGTTGATTGTTACGCCTCTGGTTGGTAAAAATCTTTAAATTTAAACGTTGAAAACTTGAAGTGCGTTCCATTACACAATCATTACTCTCACCGTCACAGTAATAGAATATTCAAATTCCTCCACTTTGATTCTTGTAAATTTACTTATTAAAACGCTTTACATTACATTTTTAGAATCCCATTCAATTTAATGATTATAATAAGTTAAATATTTTCTTCACATGAACAATATGCATTTTCTATTTTTGTTTCAGATTCGTAATACTTCTGACGCCCAGCTTGCCTCGTTGCAATGAGACGAAGACTTTGTCCTTTTCGAATCGCGTTCTATTCCATCTTCACATTTTCATAGCGTCGTTTTTCTTCCCGTGACCTTTACGCTTAATGGCAAATTTAGAACGGCGGCCAATCGTTTAGTGACCTCTTCATAAAATTGCTTCTGCACACACACACATACAAAAAAGTAACACATACGAAAACAATATATTCTAAAACTAAATTTATGATGGACAATGAATTTCTTTTATAACAATGTTGTCGTATCCGGTATTGTAGACAAGACAAATTGTTATACGCAAAAAGCACTAAAAATGAATAAAAGCAAGCAAAGCTCGTTGCGAATGCAACAGCAGCGGATGCGTAGTTTGTCGAAACAAAATTCGCAGTTTACTGAGGAAGAAGTGATTAGTAACAATGCGAATGAGAGAATGACTGATACCAATGCTAGTGTTCATAATAAACAAGGCGAAGGGGAAGCTTTGGCGATAAATATGGAATCATCTGAAGTAGATATTAGTAATAATATTACTCAAATTAAAAATGACACGACGGAGGCTGCTACTGAAACTACAACTTCGTCTGTGATCTCATCGTCGCCTGCAACTGAAACAAATAATAATGAAAGCTCTAATAACGCTTCTTCAAATACTAAATCTAGTAATTTATCATTGACTCGGAGTAGGGTAAGTTTTTCATTGCATGTTTGCTATTACTGACTATTATATTGTATGCATAAAACATATACAGGGTGTCTACTAAGCCTAATTGTCTTGATTTTGTTAGGACTCATGCTCTGATTGTCGTAAAATCATTATTTATTCCAGTTTTTTTTTATTTGTCCTGATTTTAAAGGGACATAAGGATCAAAACTATTACGAAACAGTTATAAATTAAATACTCTAATGAATATGTGTAACTTGCCAAACTTTTAGTTTCTATACAAATAGATAAATAATTTAAAAAATTTGTTCAAGCTAGCAAATTACGAACAAACCATCCCCACACAAATTTTCATCAGAATTCTTTGAGAAAATTAAAAAAAAAAAAGAGAACTTAACTTGTTCATTGATATCCACAATTCCTTAATTACAATTGGTATTAAACTAAGGTTACCAAGGGTTACATAATTGTAGGGGGTCATCTGTTAATTACGTTAGATGAATTTGGTGAATTTTAAATGGTCTTATTTCTGAGACTTCTTCATCTTTTTGAATCAATCTTAAAATTTTATTTATTTCCATTACAGACATTTTTAAATAAAATAAACATCAAATCAAATATCTACGAAAATTTACTATATAAAAGTATTTAATTTACTTGCAATTTTTGCGTTAAAACTTTAAATTTTGACATGTAATGTTACGAAGCTTTAACCTCTCCTGCCCTTGTCACTCTATGTCGCACTTTTTTTGATCATCTTCTCCTCCCGTGACGTTTAACATAATTGATGATAACCCTTGATGGTAACCCTTAAATTTAGTTTTCAACGAATGTTATTCAAAATTAGGTATATCCAGTGTTCTACCTTTATTATACTCTACTTTATTAGTTACAAACTCAATAATCATTAAACGCCGTTCACATTGAGGCGATATATCGCTAGTGATATACGATTTGCGATACGTATACTAGAATTCTAAATAAAGGCAATAAAAAGGTTCACACTCATAGTAGGTGACTTATTTTGTCACTTGTGGGTTCTATAAGCGATATTTCCAAGATTTACTGAAAACTACTAAGATAAAATATACGATAAAGGAAGCGAAAATGTAATTTAAGTGAAATATTCACGGACGGATATTTTAAAACGATTTTTCGAAGATATTTTGCTGTCTTGATCAAGTTTTAAACCTTGCGTTAGCTCCCACTTGCTTTTCTGACGAGTGAAATATTCATATTTGCACAGTATTATTTGAATACGACAGATTTACTTAATCGTTTTTTTTTTGCGTTCTCACGCAGAAAAGGAAGATAGTTGACGGGCTGTATGTCGTAACTCCAGAAAAGACCAGGGTCTAGTACATCTAAGTACGTCAAAGTCAGCTCGCTTGAAACCCACAAAAGTATTAGCAATATACAAAATTAGCTAAAGGAAGAATGAAATGAAATGATAAAACTGGCCCCAATTTCATCCTTGCTCTTGATTTCTTTTTTCCATCTTGATTTCGGATATTGCTATTTCCAAATGTATCTCGAGCGAATTTATTAGAATATTGTTGAGTCAAATATAGTAAAAAAATACGATGTTGTTACTTCCGAATGTTTTCGATCACTTATATTTAATATATTATTGTATACAATTTAAATTGAATTTTTTCAATTGTTTCAAGACATCTAAATATATACACAGAATAAATCGCGTCGATGTACATATAGCTTACTGCCATGAATCATCCAGGAGATATATCGATGCGATATATCACTCACAATATACAGAGTGCAGCGTCACAGACAGATGGATTTTGATTTGGAAGAAAATACAGACTAATAAAAACTGACCAAAACTTTATTTTGTTTCTTATTCTGTATAATGGGAATTTTGAA
The DNA here is from genome assembly GCA_958496155.1 of Sisyra nigra. Classification (NCBI taxonomy): domain Eukaryota; kingdom Metazoa; phylum Arthropoda; class Insecta; order Neuroptera; family Sisyridae; genus Sisyra; species Sisyra nigra. Next base: position 30,132,864 of record OY292316.1, on the reverse strand, counting down.
TTGAAATGGTTTTGAATAGGGTTTCACTCAAATAACGTCCCACTGAATAAGCCTTTTTCTGAAAAAGTTCATGGAAACCTTTGAGTGAGCAGTGAGCTCTCTATGTTTATGACTACAAATGGTTAGAATCAGCCCCCTGCCACTTAAATACGAGAAAGACTACAAAAAAGTGACCGTTTGTGCCGCATGTTTTAGTACCTTTGGGTGGCGCTGGTAGTTTAGTAAACAACAGCTGTTAAGTATTTGTGTTGTCATATATCAGTTCATTATGCTATTATCATCGTTACTGTCACCAATGAAAACTTCATAATTATTCTCGTATAATAACAATAATAATGATAACAATAAAAATAATTTGCCTGACGTTTAAAAATATTATTTCTAACCTCCATAAAAGTCTTCATTTAACTGTACTACTAGTGCTATCTGCAAACAGTGACAAAATAGGGTAATTTTCTGTAGCATGTAGTTGTAGGAGGCTGGTCAGAATATAAATTTTCTGCCCTCCTCTTCAAAATCACCCACCGTCGACTCCCTACGACCCTTAGGAGGGGGATGGCATGCTTTTGGCATTGCTGTATAATCTCAATGTGAACGACGCCTTAGAAATTATTTCTGCGTGTAAGATTTTTTCCGTAAATGTCCTAATTTCAGGCCAAAACATGTTCCTATTTTGTCCCAATTTCACCAGATCTAAGTTTAGTAGACACCCTGGTCTAATAAATGATCAAGCAATAATCACAAAAAATTTATTTTATAAATACCTATCTAAAACAGAAAAGCTTTAAATTGGTTTCCTCTGTACTTCCCCCGTTATTGTATCATATTATGCACGCGGTTTATGTATATTTTCCGATTGTTTCTCAGATTCTTCTTTATGTTAATCTGTAAACTTATGGGAAGGTTCTTGAAACATTTAAATCATTCTTAAGTAGGTTCTGAAGTCAGTTCAGTGTTCTCAAAATCGATTCTTGCCAAAAAAACATCGAGTAAAAATATTTATACTCTTATAATGGTCATAGTAAATGGTTTCATTCTGATCTATTATAGTTGATGTCTTTATCTTTTGTATATTTTGATATGCTTAAAGGGAAATCAGTTATAAACATAAAGTTTGATAATAGTCAAAGTTGTTAAGTTTTGGCTGAGCTCTGGAAAAACCTTATTTTGCCCCTTTTCAAACAAATTTTAACTACGTCCTTATAATGCGAATCAATGAAAATTCAATAAATCCTCCTTTAATAATATGTATGTATCTTTCAATAAACAAAAGCATAGATTTGCCAGGTTTTTATCACAAGAATTGATAACAGTTTAAGTGTATTTTATTTTCTAAACAAAAAAAAATAGAATAGAATAGCTAAAAAGTATTGTTTTAAACTTTTTTTTCAATTGATTTAATCAATTTCAATTTGTTTCAAGCAATATCATTAATGATTAAAAATTTCTTTAGATAAAAGGCAATAATATTTTGTCGATATAATTCATGCTTGATTTTGTGTATTTTGATTTCATTGCAATCACATATCTAGCGACATGAATTGAAAGGAAAATATTTACGTTTCTCTTCTCGGATTCTTTTTGTTTAATTAAGCTTATTATTTATCTGATTCATACGAAAAGTAAGTAGAAAACGTTTCAAGCAACCATTCACATTAGTTGTTCCATTTTATATTGTGTTATTAAATAGAATAGATGTGAAGATTATATAAAGTTTTTTTAAACGTATTTTAATGTATTTGCTATAAATGGGGACTTATTGTATTGAAGGGTGTTTAAAAGTGCATAAGGTGATGTTGAAATATCATTAGTTTTTGTATAGTAAGTAATCGAAAGGACTGAAAGGACACGTAAGCTGATTCCAACTAACTAATAAATCACTTTGACAAAATTCGCCCCTTTTTTATGATTTATGTAATTAAAAAGTGTAAAATTTATGTCAGAATTTTCTAACATTTAAATTAAAAGTAAATCAATAAAGTTTTTCTTTTTTGCAGACTAATAGTAAAGTAAAATTATTGGTGCGAAGTCAAGCGATTCGTGAATCTGCATCACCTCCCCGGGAACCATCAGGAGGTGCCCCGTTATCACCCATTAACAATGCTCAAAATTCTGAAAACAATTCGTTTAACAATAACAAAGTTTTGATTCAAACAAACGGAGAAAATATCTCAGAAATGGGACCTGAAATTCCAACCATTGTTCACGATTCGAACATGTCTGAGAGAAACTCCACGATTCGCGAAAATGAGTCAGTCATTATTGAAAACAACGAGGATGAAGAGGAGAAAGAAAACGCTGATGAGGATGATGATGAGTTTGAAATGGAAGTTCCTACTACGATGGTGACGGTCTCGCCAAATCGAACGGACTCAAATTGGTGTGACCAGGATTATAACTGTACTAATAAGAAATCGGGCGAAGTTTACGAACAAAACGTTAACAATAACAATTCTGGCCATAACAACAATAATAATAATATTTCACATCACAATACGTTAACAGTAAATAGGGTGAATAATCGAAATAAGTTGAAGCATCAAAATTCGTCAAGTTTTGATAGCATTTCGGCATCGCCGTGTCTTTCACGTGGTAAGTTTTGCACAGTTTTTATATTGTATATGTATTAATTGACCAAACGATAGTCAGTAGTGGTGGTAGCCCTGTAGCAGAGAGAAGGTTCTCTCTACCTACAATACAAATGTTTCTCTTATATAATGCTGTAAAAACCAATTTAGTAGCATAGCGGTTAGATCTCTTATATTGTATTGAGAATATTGAAGTCCTTTAAGGGGGTATTCTAGTCTAGAGGCCCGAATTTCGAGAGTTTTTTGGCAATTGATAAAGAAAAAGCATTTGATATTTTTACTATCCATTTTTTAATCATTGGTTTATTTATATTCAGAGAGTACACAAAATTAATTTAATTTTTTTTTATTTTTCATTGAGTTATGCGTCTTTGAAGTAGAGGGAAAAAAAAAGACCGTGTCCTCATCGCCATGATTTCTACCCTTGTGGTCATTTGAAAAATTAAACAATGATGGATTCTTGATAAATACAAATGTCGCTATCGCATGAACCTTCAAAACAGAAAAAAAATTTTTTTTTCATAAAATGGCGGCTACTCAAAAATAAAGGTCGATTTTTTCACTCATTTTTTAACTTTGTCGAATTCTTTAAAAACATTAAAAATTTAAAATTTTCATTTTTTGTTGGTTCATGCGATAGAGAGATATTCAAAGAATATTCATGCAAAATTTCAAGTAAATCGGCTGAATAGAACTTGAGATATTATGGCGACCACATCAAAAAAAGTAGTTTCAAGAAAAACGCATTTAAAGTTTTACGTTAAGTCTCAACCGGTCCAGTTGGCACGACACTAAAACGGCTATGACTTCGGAAATAATTTGAATTTTGAAAAATCATTTTAGGGAGATATTTTTGAATATATAAACTATCGGATTATGAAAGAAAAAATTTTCGATTTTTTCAAAATCCTAGACTAGAATACCCCCTTAAACTATTATGAAAAGTTTTTATCATTTTTTGAGTTTTTTTTTTGTATCATTTTATTGCTATTTTGGAAGTGATAAAATACAAAATAGACTTACTATTTAATAAAAACATGTTAAATGTTAGTAACTATAAGTAGTTATTTTAAATCCAAAAATTGTTTAGAAGTGAGTTCATTACGGTTTTATTAAAGGATCATCTCATTGTCAGTGTGACCCTCCGAAAAATCACTAATTTTTACGATTTTTTTTTCATAGTTGGAATAAACTAATCGGTCTTTTTTTATAAATAAAGACATTCAGGGACAATACAAAATGATTTTTTACGTTGATTTATTTAGTGTACAATAGTTTAATTAATTGTTGAAAAGTCACGTGAAAGAAGGTCCTATATGGTGGCCATGATTGCGGCCTTCAATTTTGATCTGAAACCAGTGGCGGTTTGCCCATAAGCACTGCGACACTGCAGCACCCCCAAACATATTATGTAAAAATACTGTTTACATTCATATTATTAAATGACAATAATAGTTTCTTTTTCACTTTGCGGGTCCCAGGATATTCCTTCGTTTTATCACTGCGACCAAGGAGGTCTATTGTGATGTGACCCTCTGTGTTTACTAGGGGAGCTCCAGGCTTGACAATAATATTGATGGAGTCATAATAATAATAATATAGTAAAATTGTTATATATACCAATATGAATATTACCAATTCAGTTCAATTGTTATGTAAACCAATGCCAACGAACTATTTAAATCTTGCTTAGAATAAGTTGAAATATGAAGTTTGGAACTGTGGTTTTGACAGTGTCAATTCAGACGGCTTCGTTCAGCTTCGTCTATCTACGCTTAAGTTCGTGTTCTACAAGTATAAGCTAATCTATGCTTGTTACAATAAAAACTGACACTGTCATATCGACAGTGCTGGCTGGTGCTGGTATTAGGTTTCTATATAACAGACAGCATCGTTTTTAAATAAATCAGTATTTCATTGTTAGATTTTTCAATCTGTATATTTAAAGAAATATTTCACAAGCTATTGACGATAATCAATAAAGAATTATTCTTTTTTTTTCATTTTTAAAAATTAATTTTATTTTATTAGAGAAAAGAATAATTTCGGTTTAATAATTTTAAATAGATTGCCTACGTAAATCATCATGGGGATCAGTGTAAAATATATTAAAAAATTACATTTTCGCAACTGTCTCTAGAAGAAAAACTTGAAATTAAAGATAAAGTTCGATTAACACCAAATATCATTATTACTCAAACAGCAAAACTGGAGAGATGTTTTCAAAACTAAAACGATTAACGAATAAAGTCATCGCTAAGAATAATAGGGAGCAAGATCGATTAACTGTTATATCCATGATTTCTAATATAAATGATTTTAATGAGAAAGTTATAGAAACATTTTGTAAAGCAAAAAACCGTAAAATGGATTTTATATACAAAAAATTATTGAATAGGTTCGTTATGTTTTTCATTTATTTATTAATACAGCACCCCCATATAAAAAATGTCACGAGCCGCCACTGTCTGAAACAAAAATTTCAAAAAGATTATTAATCTGTAGGAAAGATGCTATCATCCTATAGAGTTTTTTTTTGAAATCTGACAAAATTACTGCGGTTTGAACAAAACGTATCGAATTAAGTGTTTTTATTTTCGACAGTTTTTCATAAAAAAAAAGCTTCCATAGGCTGATAAAGAATGAAGTGAAAAATGTTCACCCAAAATTTGAAAACCCTTCCTTTGAGAGTGGCCACCGTTTTGAAAAACACCATTCCGAGAAAAACGCGTTTAAAGTTTGGAGTTAGAAATTTTTAGATAAATCGTTTACTAACGATAATTATTACGGGCACGACAGATGTCTCACTCCGTTCCTTTTCTACAAAAAACGCTGTAGCGACGGAAATAATTCGAATTTCGATTTAAAAATTTGAGAGAATGTTTAAAACAGTGTATACTATCCGATAATGAAAAAAATTTTTTTTTTCATTTCACACTGAGATGATCCCTTAATATTTTTCCTATTATAAATAAATGTCAAGTAAAAATCTAGCTATATAATTCTATTTTTTTCTGCAGAATCCAGCACGGAATATACAGACACAACCGGAATAAATTTGACACAATTTATTTTGGAGACGCTCAACAAAAATGCCAAAGATAGAATGCTAATGTTACAAATCGAACAAGAGCTAGTCATGCTTGCCAAAGATAAAACGTAATTTTATCAACCGAACTAATGAAGTTTTTTTTTTAAATAGTTTGGTTTTTCTTTAGGAAAAATTATCACAGATTCCCTCAAATGTCCAGTTATCAGCGCATGTTGGTGCATCGGTGTGCCGCCTTCTTCGGAATGGATCACAATATCGAGCCAAGTGGCAAATCTGTGGTAGTGAACAAAACGAAAAACACACGCTTACCGGACCTTCGCTTTCGGGATCATATTCGTGATGACCTGCTCTTCCCGGAGGAACCGCGTCGTTCAATACTCAAACGCGACTCAAACAGTTTCGAGGAGTGTTTCAAAAGTCCCGACCGGCAAATGAACATGGAGAATCGGCGAAGTAAAAGTTTCGAAGAGCGCGAAGAGGAATATGAGAAAGTGAGACGACGGATTTTTAACCGAGAGGTACAGCCATGGATTATAAAAATGAAATACGACTCATTCACTGCATTTTTTGGCTTTTCATTTCATTTCGCTTTTTATAATATATTTTTTTTTGTATCTCATTTTTGTATCCGCGATTGTACATTTTTTTTTTCCAATTTCACTTCGATTTTTTCAAATTCATTCTTAATGTAACAACATTCTTTTAGCATCGTTTGAACGAATATAATTCTCAAGATGAAATTTGGTCTGAAGTTCCTTGGACAACGCCTGAAACTGATCATATGTCTCGCGCTCGACTTTTACATCCTGAACACACCTATCGACCCACCAAACTATTAAAAGTATTTTCATCATTAAAATTATAAATAAAAAAATAAATTACAAAATTCAATTTTTTAAGGGCCAGTCAGTTGAAATCAAAGACCCGTCTCGTCCATGTGTTTCAAAAAGTTATAGTTTTGGTGGATATACAAGTTCCGTATCTTTATTAGCTCGAGGAGATAGTGTTACTTCAACGCAAAGTGCTGGGGGTCGCTTATTTTCGAAACAAGGTTCAATTTTCACCCCATTAATTTAAAATTTCAAATTAACTTTATCTTTTTAAATAGATTCTGCAACCAGTTCTAACCTTTCTTGGCGTTTAAGTCCGTCAAGTTCTGGATATAAATCTCAGTCACAACGATCTGATAGTGTAACTCCATCTCCAACGGCCACGCCATATCCTGCTGGTCAACAACCATCTTCCACAGATGAAGCGACAAATCATTCATCCTGGGAAGAACACACCCCACCAAATCAACAATCATCAACTGTGATAAATAATCAACAGCAACCTCAAATGATCCCGTTACCGGATCGAAGCTGTCCTCCACCAATGCATCCACAACCGTTCTGGTCTCCGTATCACCCACCTCCTGGTCACATGGAAGTGGCGTGGCATCCTGCTGGTTCCTATCCTCCACTTCCTGAAGGAACTGATGTACAAATTTCAGGACCTCGACCAATGGATGCTCGATATGTTAACACTAACGAACATAATACTGTAATGTGGGCTGTTACTGATTTACATAGTGTACCTAAAGGAAGCATTTTGATTGATCCTCAAGTAAGAAATATTTTTATATAGGCTTTTTAGTTTATTTAACATTTTTGATCCAGTCAAGACATAAATAATACTTAAGTTACAATTTTCATTGTTAATAGAATTAAAGGGTATAGCCGTTTAACGATAAGCCAGCGGGCCCAGGGTTTTTTTTTGATCGGACGTTTATTTTGTTCTTATCCAAATACACCTCTAGGTGGGGGTAGTACGTATACTTGATATAAGACCGCTACCCCGGAAAATCGGTTTGTGAAATTTTTGTGATAAGTAGTTACTTAATAGATACATAAAATATATTTTTTTTGGTGGTTGTCAACTAAGAGGGAAGTATAAAAACAGCCCCTTAAATATTTCAATATTTTTTTTTTGCCACTAAAATATTTTTATTGAAGCACGAAAAAATATGTAATACAGAAATTGTTATTGTACATCTTTTTCTGAAAAAAATTTTGAGTTATTTTGATTAGTTTCGGAGAAAAAAAATAATTAAGTTAAGGGTTGTAACCCCTATAACTCCGATAGTAGAAGGGGTAGCGGTCTAATATCAAGTATACGTACTACCCCCACCTAGAGGTATATTTGGATAAGAACAAAATAAACGTCCGATCAAAAAAACCCCTGGTCCCGCTGGCTTATCGTTAAACGGCTATACCCTTTGTAATTGAACATAGCTTAATCATAAAATATAGAGACACACAGAATGCTTAGCTGTATACAGATACCATGTGCTATTAGAAAATCATGGGATTCCAACTAGAAGCAATGAATGAAATAGTGATGATTTCCTATGAAGTGCATTGTACTTGGCTGTACCCAAGGTTAATAGATACATAATTTGATCTCTGAAAATGACGTCACTGCTCTGATCGACAGACGCGGGAATTCAAAATATAGCTAAGACGGCTAAGATAGATAATGGCTTCTGTCAGTAAGATAATACCCGATCAAAAACCCGAGCATCCCAGTGATGTCAAAGTGAGCACCCTTTGGGCTGTACGCAGTGAAAAGTTATGAAGGATTTAGTTTCTGTTCGTTCACGCATCCTCACGCGCAAACATGGCTACCATTGGTCTATTTGACTTTGCTGGTTCTAGTTGACGTTTATTTTCGTTAGTAGTGGCCATATTGAAATATCTATTTAATTTTCATTTGTTTTTAACGGAAAAAGTAATTTGTCGCTGCTTGTCATATAAAGTTGCGCGTGATGATTGCGCGAAATCCGCAAACGCATATTTAGATCAAAAGTGCTAACATTAGATAAACTATTTAATTTCTATCATCATCTAGTTTCTATAATCATTATACGTATAAGAGACTTTATTTCTATTTTGAATAAATGGGAGTACTTATACAGAAACCAAGTTTTCAAGCTTCGGCCTTCGACATCTTCAGAGTAACTTTCTGTAGTCAAGAAACTTCTTATTTTTGGTACTTTAAAAATAAAATTCGCTGAATTGATTTTTTGAAAATTAAACTGATACAGATATATTGGATCAACCATCGATACATTTTTTATTTTCTATCTATTGCCTCTATTATATATTTAACTAGTATGTACTTGCGTTACGTACGTGCCTTCGTTATACCGGTTCCACTATAGCAGCGGTCGGGGAACTTTTTTTTACCATTACCCCAATATATTATTGCGTAAGCCGATTTACCCCCTTATTTTGAAAAAGAGACAACTAATGTTAATTTAAGTTAAATATTATTAATTGAATTACTTTACACGGAAAAAAAGTTACATGAAAGTAGAGTTTGTGATAGTCAACCACAACAAATTCTCATATTGGAACAAGCAAAAATTAATTGAAAACTTTCCCTCTTCAGATATATATATATATATATATAAACCTCTTTATAAAAAACCTACGTTTATAAAATAGCCATGACAAAAAATTTCCTTATTATTATTTCACTATAATGTGTAAACAAAACGTTTTATTTCTTAAGGGGCACAACTAGGGTGACAGCCTAAAAAAAGGCGATTTTTGGGAATTTAAAAAAAAAAACTACTGTATTAATTGTTAAAAAATTTTAAGGGTTTATTAATTATACATATTTAAAGAGACCACAGTAAAATTTTTGAGGAAAAAAAATTTAATATTTTTTGAGTTACACGCGATCTCCGACGGCGCTAAAAAAATGTCCTCCACTGCTGCAGTGATTCCGGCCTTCTCCGTGAATGAAACCTAAAAAAAAAATTCTCGTTAAACTAGAAGGTATTTTCCCTATAATGACCTCCGCCGAAAAAAAATATCAAAAATTGACAAAATGGCAACGTTTTTAAAAAAAAATTTAAATTTTCCCCAACATTTTGATCGTTTTTGGCCTGCCAAAATTCGATTTGTGATCAGATCAAAAAATTGGTAGGTCATTGTATGGAGAACTATATACAGGACATGTATAAAAAATTTGATGTCGATCGGATCATTCCTCTTCGAGTAATCACTGCAGCAAAATTGAAAAATGTTGTTTCGAGAAAAACGCGTTTAGAGATAAAATGATCGTTTTCACTGTTATAAATGGATTAAAATCATACTTACAATCTAATCTGCTAATTTGCTATTCCAGGCCTATATAATTCACCTTTCTTTTCTAAGTAAATTCTAATTGACAAGTTTTTCACACCACTAAATCGCTAATTGCACTAAAAACTGAGACAATACAATATTGAATATATATTAGATGGGTCAATCACGACATCAATCACAATTCTTTCAATGGCTGTAACTCAAAAACTATTAGAGATAACGATTTAAAATTTTAGTATGTTATTTTTAATGGTAGAACCTACCGAAATGTGAAAAAAAAAGAAAGTCGAATTTTAAAAAATTTCACATTAGTTGTGCCCCTTAATGTTAATCTTTTATTTTAACTTTTAAGGTGTAACTATATTTATATGGTTTTAATGATTTTTCGTAGGTAAATGAACCTTCATAGGTGAACAAGCAATTATGTAGAAAAACGCTTTTTAACATTTATTTAAGTATATAGTTATTTAAGGCTAAGGTTAAACTTTTTTACAAAAAAAATATAGATTATATATTTTATATAAATATGAAATAGGTAAATTTAATTTATTTACTAAATGAATAATAGGCTTAATTTCTATTTTTAAAGACGGGACAACCGTTCATGAACCCTGATGGTTCGGTGTACCATTACGATCCGGCACGTCCTCCTACATCATTAGAAATGTATTCAAATCCTCCATGTAACCAACAAAACAATCAGTCACCACCAAATCAAGTTTGTTCGCCGCCTCAAAACCAACAAAACATGCACATTACAACAAGTCAACAAAATACCAATTCGACAAAACCAAATGGCAATAAGTCTTCTCAGCGAAGCGTAAAACAATCATCAACGACCACCGTCGAAACCTATCAAACTTCAAGTAAACAGTATTCACAAAATGCAGACTCACCCAACAATAACTATGCAAATGTACAATCATATTCCCACGGAGGCAATAATTCAAATTCTAAACCACCAGTGAGCGCAAATCAAAAACTAGCACAAACAAACTCGAAATCGCAACAAGTAACAACTCCACCACCGGTTAAACAGACTACTTCTGTGCCTACAACAAAACCTGAAACTAGCCAATCGCCCAAAAAGAGTCAGAAATATCAAAAGGCGGCTACGAAACCTTCGAAAAGTACTTACACAAACACAGCTACTTCGCCGAATTTACCTTTTACACCTCCTACGCAGAGCGTTTATAACTCGTCGACTCCTAGTTACCAGTATGGACAGTATGAAAATGTCACAAATATGCCGTTGCAACCGTACTACCCCAATGGAGCTCCAGCTGGAGTTTTTGGTCCTCCAAATATGGTTCCGATTCACAATCCTCAAATGCAAATTTACAATGAGGAAACACAGATGTTATACAACTATGGCGGTCCCATGATGAATCAGTACAATCGAATGGTAAGAATTTTATTTCAAAATTATACGTTTCAATAAGCGACAACAATGGACAAGATTATCGACTTTTGACATTGTAAATACAACGTAAATGTTTAGTGTTTATTGAAATTAATCTTTTAATTGATCGCCTTATGAAACGTATTCGTTGTTACAATTTAGTATTGTTTTCACCAAATTTTTATTGTTGATCGTTGAGGTCTTATATTCTTATCACTAGTTATTCAAAACTAATATTCAAGGTTTATATTTTGAAGTTGACGAAATATTTTATCGACACTTTAAATATACGTTATGGAACACCTCGTTCCGGTTATTCTTAATTAGCCTTTTTCCTGGGAAAATTTAAAATAATCCGCTAGGGGCAGCACCGGCGGAGGGTACATATATTTTGAATTCTCTATTGACAACAACGTCAAACGTACGTCTTATTTTTATTAGAATAAATAAATATTGTGATTATAATTTATGATATAATTTACAGTATTAAGATAAAGCGGAGTGTGTAATTTAATTGATAATCGTTAGCTTCAGTAATTAGAATAGTGAAGTTGTTCAAATCGGATCATGTAAGTTTCCACAGTTACTTATTCCTTGAATTTTGCAAACGGCTTGCTTAGGTCTCATGCTGACATCAAAACATATCGCTTTCGCTTAAAATTTCGATTGTTGATTTTTGGATATTCAACACGAAATTTAGCTTCCTTTAGCCTTACTTTATGCTTATACAAAAGCATAAAGTAAGGAAATCTCAAATACTCAAAGCCCCTAACTAACCATACTCGTGCCTTGATAGTCGATACAAGCAGGATGGTGTAAAATTAAGCATATTTACTTAATTTATAACATAATATTATAGCATAGCAAAAAGAACGAGGAGTAGCTTGGGATGGAAATTTGTCCAGTTTGTAGTAAGAAAAATGCATGATGTTGAACTTGGTAGAGTTGGGTTGAGTAATTTCATGCGTTGCTGTTTATCCACTAGACATTTACCACCATCAATTCCAACGAAAATGTTTTTATCATTACTGTTTGCAATGCATTCTTCAATTCTCAAATATACAAAATAAAACAACTTAGTTTATTTAAAATAATAAAATTTTCAACAACACAATGGCATATACGAGAAAATTTATGAACCGACTAACCTTTCAACTAGGACATTTTTATTACCTGACACGGTTAAGCCACAACATGCAAGCCATCATTTTAAATCCTGGACATGATGATCTTGCACTTTTACAAATTTCAATTTCGCTCCAGGTACATCATTTTCCGTTAATTCCATTATATTATATACGTTTGACGTTATTGTCAATAGAGAATTCAAAACATATGCACCCCCCACCGGTGCTGCCCATAACGGATCTTTTTTAAATCTTCCCAGGAAAAAGGCTAATTTGAGTTGGCAAACTAGAAAAATGCTTTTTGTCTTCACTAGGACTACGTTCCACTATCCCGGGAAAAATGTTTTTGTTTAATCATATATAATCAGATCTGAAAAATTGGCCAGGTATAATCATATATAATTATGTATGATTAGACAGTCATATATAATTATGACAATCAGGCAATCAATTACTACAAGCAAAAGCACATTTTCGAGAGTATTATTATAAAAACTTAAGAAAATTAAATAAAAAACACAAAGTATAGTGATAACTAAAAAAATTGGTTGTCTTTAAAATCGATTTACGGACGATAGTTTTACGTGATAACATAATAAAGAAACATTGATGAAAAATTGCATACTTTTATGAATTGAATTGAATTATTATCATTGAATTATCATTATTTTGTATAACACGAAGAATGAGTTAACTGACAATTACAATTTTTTTAAAATGAAGACTGAAAATTATGAAGGAAATCAATTAAATCTTATTAAGTAAATTGTAAAAAAAAACAAAACACGTTGTCTAGGATTCAACAATTATTGAATACGAGGCATAGCTTATTGTAGAAGTTCTCGAAAAAGCTCGCGTAGCGGCGTTCCAGTAGCAGAACTCTATTGTGCCTCTCTATCTCTTGTATCGCGTTCTTGCTTGCACGCACAGGTTCAAACGGAACGTGACACTTTTTCATGCAGGCTTCCGTAGTTCATCAATTTATAAGAAGTTATCACGTCAAAAGATATTACAATATGAGTGAGTGCACGCCAAAAAATATTTTTGTCTAATCATATATAACCATATATAATCAGATTTGAAAATTGCCCAGGTATGATCATATATAATTATATATGATTAGACAAAAATATTTTTTGTCTGGCACTCACTCATGTTGTAATATCTTTTAAGTTATCGTTGTACTTGGTGTTTTTATTTTATTTTATTTAGTTTTTATAAAAAAACTCTCGGAATATGTGCTTTGGCTTGTAGTAAGTGATTGTTCAGGAAAACATATTTTTGTCTAATCATATATCATATGATCATACCTGGGCAATTTTCAGATTTGATTATATATGATTAGACAAAAACATTTTTTCCCGGGATCGTGACAACAACGTTAGAAATCCGTTTAGATTCGTCCTTTCAACTGCCAGACAAAATTAAAACATTATTCGATCGAACTTTAACAATACCACTTCGGTAAACCCGTAATTACCTGAAAATTACTAAAGCAAAGCCAACTTTCGTAGTTTCTCGTAGATATATGTAGCTTTCAAGTAAAACGATTTCTTAATTAACCCTTATGTCAATACCCGGGTACCCGGGTACTCTTTTGCATTTTCTTACTCACATATCTTTTGTTTCTAACGGAAAATGACCAAATCCTTTTAGATCCTCGTTATTTGAATCTAACAACATCGATTCGTACATGTTAAAACATTTAAATATGCAAAAAAATATATAAATTTAAGATTTAAAGTTTAACCCCCCATTGCCCAATACCCGGGGTACCCGGGTACCCATATGTAAAAATTTAGTGTGTCTACAAAATTGCGGAGTAATAAATAATTAAACTTGTCTCAAGGGATAAAAAATAATACTCAATATATAAACAAACGATTTTATTTAATTTTATTATTAAAAAGTTGATGATTTGCCGGTTTAAATTTGACCTTTCAATGGGTATAAATTGTCTGCGTCGCATATCCACCATACTTTGATTCCATACTTTGCTGGCTTCAATGGCATATACTGGGTGCATTTCATTCTCCCTTTGTAAGGGTAGACTTGCTCATCGACTGTCAAACACTCTGTCGGCTTATAAAGTGCTGATAAATTGGTATTCACCATTGTCCAGATATCGCGGAACGGCGCTGCCTTATCTTCTTTTATTCGAACGTCGTATTGGCAGTATCAAACCATTACAGTACAAAACCGAATTAATCTTAGAATGCCCCAAAATCTATTGATACCCATAGCCGCTCGGTATAATGGATTTGAAGTTGATTTAGACATATCTAATGTATGGTCCAGTATTGGAATTATTCGCACCTGTCATAATTAAAACTCCCAAGAATGCGTAAAACTTTTGAATAGTTATATTTTTCCACGACATTTTTTTTCCTAGGCTTTTCTTTACTGTACAAATTGCATACAGCAATTGCCTTTTTGTTGGTGGTACGAATAATTATGTCGACCATTTCAACCAGACTGTTGTCGACTGTGTCGATTCGCCACTAATTGTAACTGTTGTGTCTAACTCAGCCTCACTCTCACGATTTTCCATTAAACACAGACATATTATATAAATTACAGAAATATTAAAAGATTATCTACATTATATTTGAATATAGAAATTGTAATGCTAGAAAAAATAATAGTAATTAAGTACCAGATTCTTCGCAGTCTGAGGCTTCTGAATGCTCTCTGTTAGGTAGTAGTCCTCGTCGTCACTATCTGCGACATTATCCTCGACAGCGGAATCTTCTCCCAATAATTCATTCAAATATTTATGTTTTTCGTCAACCGTCAGTTTGTTAAATTAGAAATTTTTTAATTATATAGTGTAATAAGCATTTAATTGTATAAAGTTGATCCATTCAAATAACTACTATTTATATGAAAAACTTGAACGTACTTTGAAAACTCAGTTGGTGATAAATTTTCCATTAGGTATTTATAACAATTTTCTCACAAATTTCAGGCAGAAAAAAAAACACTATGCTTACAAAATATTCACAAATATTCATTTTTACTTTAAATCAAGTCCAGTTTGAAAATAACCATTATTTCTAATTGTTATTGCTAATTTTCTACCTTTTCATCCTTCCCAAGGTTATTATTTCTTTAGAAATAGAGTTTTTCAGATGATCGATAATTCTTTGGAAAATCCCTAATGAGATGAATTGAAATATCAAAGTTTTCAGGAATTTAAATTCTTATATGGAAAGAATAATCCATGTGGGTACCCAGGTACCCCGGCTATTGAACAACGTTGTAACGACTGGGTATTGACATAAGGGTTAAATGTTTTTTTCAGGATCCTAATGTGTCTGATCTCAGTGGATATTTCGTCAATTTAAACATAGCCGGAGATCCCCAAAACTCGACACAAATAGCATATCAAAGCTCGACACCTTACTGGGGACAACAACCCATGGTATATTATGTTCCTCCTACAAATGGACAAACTCAACAGCGATATTCAGTACCTTTCATTTCAGGACAAACTGGTAAGATATAAGGTTTTAGATATTTTTTTTTTTGGTTATTCAAATGATTTAATTAACAGGAGGCTACATTCCTGCATATCCGCCTCAATCTAATGGCAACTCGACGTATCCCACAACGATGACTCCTAATGCTTCTCAAGCACCGCCTGGTAATACTGAATTGGTGCCCGTTTACCCGACTGGTCCGCCGCCGATAGTGTATGGTCCTGCACCACCTGTCGTTCCCAATGGTAACCCCGTGCCAATTGTAAATCATCCACCACCTCAACAGCAGTATATGTATGCGACGTCTAGCCATCATCCACCGAACGCGATCATGTACTCACCGAATGCTCCTCCACCACCTCAAATGTACGCAGCTCCGCCCGGTATTGTTTACACCACTTCTAACACAACCACAAACGCATCAAACTATTCCACATCAACAACGCCAAACAGCTGTAATACATCATCGACAAAAACAAACTCGTCGAATGCTGACAGTAAAGCTTCAGTGAATAGTAGTCGCTATACTTGTGTTAAATATACCACACCGTCAGCGACATCTTCATCTAAGCCTAGTGCGCGTAACACACCAAACAATTCCATTACACACTCAAACGGTAGCAGTAGTGGCAGTTCGGGCTCGCCAGCCAATACCGTTGTCCATACTTATTATCAACAGCCGCATTCAGCAGGTGCTGGAGCCATGTCCAATTCGAATAGAAACTTTAGTCCAGCCGACACCCCTCCAAATGCTGCTATGCCTGCTGTACCAAACTACGGATATTCTTATCCGCCGAATTACGCTTCCATGCCGCCGGGACCTCCGTTACCACCGCAGCCAACAATGATATATCGTAACAGTATGCAGGTAGGATTTCGTAAAAAAAAAAACAAAGATATTCTTCTTAACACATTAATTTTTCAGATGGGTGTTCGAAATAGTCCACCAGTTAATTCTCATGTTAGTCGATCACCAACTCCTAGCGCTGAACATTATGATCGCTCAAATCGATATTCGATATCGTCGGTTATGTATCCGAATATACCCTGCGTTCCACCAGGTATTTAAAAAAAATCAATTATTATCATTAGACCAGTGATTCTCAACTTTTTTTTTGTCGCGGTACATCCTAAAAAAATTAAAAATTTGGCAATACACTGAGAGTAAGATAAGCTTAAGATAATTTAACTAATCTATGAGTGCGTTTTATCAGGGCCTCGCAACCCTCAAATGTTATTTCAGTCGTAACTTTTCTGTTGATTTCGCCTGTTGCATTGAGTGAGTTGTGGCGTCATTCTATTGAATCCATGTATACCACCCATTAAAGTAACCTTTGAATAAACATCAAGTAGGGATAGTTGAACGTCCACTTGAAAAATATGTTTCTGAACCTGATACTTACTAAGCAAATCACCTCTTTGGACAAGATTCAATTCGTGTGTAAATGAAGTAAAACAGGTAAAACGTTGATTAAAGTTCCACCTTCTAACCATACGATCGTTACTTAACTTACAAAAAAGAAAACTTTAAGTCCTATTCTTTTGAATGAGCTCCACCTTAATCTCAACAGAACACTAAGTACGAACTAATTGTTCGCTGTTCGGATCTTTGCATTAGACGGAACGTTAACTTACCATTTCAGCGTGAGCGTTTCAAACAAGAAAGTTTTTCTGTCGCACCCAGTATATTATGTGAAGATAAAGATATCTAAGTAAAAAATCTGTTTTGAAAGCACTTTATAGATTTAATTATATCGTATCGTATTTTTGATACGTTCTTAGTTGATGGAAATCTTTGTTAGCTTTGCTCGCGGGTGTGGTTCTGAACCGATTTAAGGACTAATTTTGAAAAGAGCGTTCGTGGCCAGCTAATTTTGAATTTTTAGTAACACTTTGATGTTCGTGGGTCAAATCAAATTCGTTCGTTATAGACTCAGAATTGATTCTTACAATCCTCGGGTTTTTTTAAGACAAAAACTTTGATTGGCTCGATCATGTGCAGTTTGATTGATAGTAGTAAGTCCAGTTCAAATGCCATGCACTTCATAGGAAACCATCAGATCAATGAAGTAAATAATAAAGTAAATAGTCTGAACATATATTGCAACATTAAGAGAGAAAGATTTAGCTGAAAATCGCAGTTCTCTCTTCATGCACAAAAATGTGTATACCATTATTTCATTCATTGGTTCTAGTTGGAAATCCATGATTTTCTATGAAGTGCATGGTACATGGTGTAGTTCTACTGTTAAAGTTGTCTAACATAAGTTCTCTGTTAGGTAACTCTGTAAAGCAACCACCCATTGGCGCAGTGGTTAGAGCAATTTCTCCCTTCGCTTCATGCGTCAAGTGATACTGGGTTCGATCCCCGTTGAATCTTAGACTTAAGATAAAATTGACCAACAGAAAATTTTTGTGGTTAGACAGTCGTAATATGACCTTAGATCAGTAATTCCCAAACTTTTTTTGCCCACGACACAGTAAAAGAAATCAAGAATTTTCGCGACTCACCTGTTTACACCAATGTATGCATTTCTTACCCTCTTAATTTACTGATTACAAATAGAATGCAAAAATTCAGTGAAGGAAAAGAAACGTTACGGTTTACGCTCTGGTAGATACAAATTTTACTCAAATAAATGTATCTTATACTCAAAATCCTAGCAAATTTAAATATTTTTTGAAAATCTCGCGACACACTTTGAAATCTCTCGCGACACATAGTTTGGGAATCACTGCCTTAGCTGTTAAAGCGACTTAAAGCACAAAAATAAATATCTCGTTGAATTTTGAAGTCGTTCAACAATTCTGAATGTGCTCATAACCGGGCAGGCTCTCGACGATAACCTTTTAAATATCTTGGACTGATTCGTAATCGGTTGACAAATTTTTTATCAAAAATTAATTTATACCACCTTTAAAAAAATCTATGTCCCATTAGGCATCATTCACATTGAGGTGATAGTCGTGATGAGCCGTTCCATGCACACATTGATTAACTCCGTAAAGTAAAAAGTTGAATAAATTGATAAAATTGGATACTGAAATACATTGTTTTATGCAAATACTTAAAAAGTTGTCATTTAGAACTGTTAATACTTATTATAAGAGAAATTTGTTACGGATACAGAGAGTAAAGACTTGAGATGCAACGAATATTCGGCTACTATTCGGTATTCGGCCGAATATTGTTTACTATTCGGCCGAATACCGAATACTCAATCATAACAAAGTAAATGTTTAATTCAAAATTATATATTTAAATTACAAATAAAAATTGAAAATCAGTTAGGGAGAATTAATTATGATGAATCAAAACAAATTTTTTTGCATTTGACTAAAGTTTCATAGAGTAGGAACCTGCTCTGAGTTTAGAAACCACTACTTATATGGATCTAGTATCCGATCTAGGCGAATACTTTGTAAATAAAAATCAATTTCTGTTGCCGTTAAATTTTTCTTATTTTTTAATAAAAAATAATGCGTATCGTGATACGTTTTACTCATAAATGAAACGGCCGAATATTCGGTACCGAATATTCGGCTATTCGGCCGTTATGTTTTGACATGAAAATTTTAAAAAGTTGAAAATTTGGGATTAATCAATGTGTGCACTTAAAGGCTCATATTGTAAGCGATATGCAATACGCTATATGTATAGACAGCTACTTAAAATCTGAAGGGAGGCGATAAAAATGTCGCTTAGCGCCTGTTGGCCTTAATGTGAACGACGTCTTTGTGATTGCCAATTTTCTTAAGTTTCACGTCAGTTTTACAATCGAAGCTTAGATACCACAAATAATTGACCGCAAACATTTGATTAAATGTTGATTATTGTTATTATTTTATTACAAGGTGACATAAGATGCCAGCAAAGACACCCGCCGCCGTCTTTCCGAAACACATATCATCGACCACCATCTTACGTTCAACAAAACAATAATGAACATTCATTTGGACGGCCTCCGAAAGTAAAAAAACCAAGGTAATGGCAACGAAATTTTCCACTCTGAAAACTAAAAATCAGAAAAACATTTTCTCTTTTTTATGATTCAGATCTAAGGGAGTTCCGTCACTGCCGACGAGTGGAAAATAAATGAAAAAAAGAAAATCATAAAAATCAGCTAGTAGGAGTATCAAAAATTATTTTAAAAAATATATAAAAATGTCGACAAATATATACCGTTTTACTTAAATATATATTAAAAAATGTGCGTCCGCCCAATTTTAAGTGAATTTAAAATATATGTATTAAAAAAATCAAATACATATTTCTTTATCTAATTCTATAATAAAAAATACAATTGGAAAATCTGGTAACAATTGGATGGAATTAATCTTTTTTCTGCAAGAGACAGACATTTAAGAAGAATAAAGAATATATTTATTAAAACGTAAAAAAGTTTTATTAAGATTTTTTTCTTTTCACATTTATCTCCAAAAGCTGAAAAGAAAAACGTTCAGTTTTCAAATAGGTGCAAAATCTTTGTGGAGATATCCTTTGTCTTAATTTTTAATTAACACTAAACTAAAGAAAAACATATTTAAATATTAAAATAAAATCGGTGCTATAAGTCAATGTTGTTTCATATTAATAAAAAAAAAGTATATTTTAAAAATTCAAATCTAAAGAGAGAAAAGAAACTTTGCTTGAAAACAATATCAAATTAATGTTTGATATTGGGAGACGTTTAAAATCGAGGCTGTTATTAAAAATTTTATACGTAAACTTTTTAATTGTTTAGCACCATTTGAATGAAAGAAAGAAAAAAACACTAAAACTAAAACTTTTTAATTTGGGTGCGCATTTTCTCGGAAATGTATGACTGTGATTTTCAAAAAAAAAAAATAAAAAAAAATATAAAGTGTAATGTCTTGTCGTCGAGTGTCGTACATAATATAGTCAAACCTAGATGAGTGAGAACTGGGTAAGTGAGAAAACTCTATAAGTAAGAGTATGGCAGGTCTCGTCATTTGAATCTTATACAAACTCTATAAGTGAGAAACAGAAACCTCTATAAGAAAAAGCCGTTTTTTACTCGTGGACTTCTATAACTGAAACTGCTACTTGCCTTTACCTCTATAAGAGACAGTCGAGGGTATTTAATATCTTCAGATATATTAACAAGTTTATCACTACATATTTCGTATAAACCTCTCTATAGTGAAAAGGCCATTTTTGTACCCTTTTAAGCTAAAAATTCGGGTTAAAGAGAATTCTCTATAAGCGAAAAAATGATCACGGTTTTTAAACTCTCGTTTATCCAGGTTTGACTTTATATAATAATATGTTAAATGTCAATGGAATACGCTGGTTCTTCACTTATGACAAATTTTTTTTTCTTGGTTTCCTTCTTAGATTTAATATACTTACATACTAATACAATAGATTAGTAGACAAAAAAAATATTTAAAAAAGAATTTAGATGTCTCTTTAAAGGATATATATAAAAATAATTTATTAAAAAATATGTTATAAATTAAAAAAAAAAGATAAAAAAGGCGGCGATTTTAAAATTTTAAATCCATCCATTATTAACGGAAATATTCGGTCAAATGAGTTCACTATCGCATATCTCTCGAACACAGTACCTCTATAATATATTATATTTGAAAAAATGTATTTTTTAAAATTATTTTTATATTAATATTTTTTTACACAGGAAATGTTTAAAAATCTATTTATATAAGTCATAAGAAAATGTTTATAAATCTTGTTGATTTCTTCAAAAATGTTAATCTACTGTTTGAGGAATATGCGAAAAAAATGTTTTTAATAAAAAAACCAGGAAGCCAACTGTTGGATTTTACTTATTTTTAAAATTAATTGGGAATATTAATGCAACTATGTTGTTATAATTGTTTTGTTCGCACAGCAGTTCCGGATTAGTTCAGAATTAACTTCGGATCTTCAATGTCTGTATGTGCATTCTTCAGGTCTGTTTTGTAATGTAAAAAAAAGGCCCCAAAAAACTGATATTTGAAAGTTTGACCGAATATGCTTCCAAATTAAATCCTTTTTCTTTCAATTTGTTTCATGAAGTTTAATTCGTGTTTAATTTTCTAACATTCGCGTGATAAAAAGGAACTCCGACCAAGGTTTAAAATAACATAATTTAAGGCACACAATGTGTTCAACAATAAATATCTTTAATACTTAAAAATGATAATAAAGTTTTGTCTGATTCAAAAGATTCTTAGATGAATAATTATTTTAGTTCTTTCGAAAAAAAAATCATCTGGAAAAAAACATTTTAGAAAATTTTACGATTTACTCGACAATTTTTTACCCGATTTCGAAACGTTGCGATCTGTGTTACGTTCGTAATATTAATAAAAAAAAAATGTGAACGAATTTAAAAAAGACTAAGATCTTTATAAAAAACATATTTTTCATCCCAAATTAAGGGTTTTATGCACTACCCGTTAAAAGTAAAAATTAAATACTCTTCGAAGAAAGATTGAGAATTTGTAATTAAGATACGATTTTTGTATTTTCATTGTAATGATGGTGGTTTTTGGAAATATTTTCAACAAATTTCTCTGTTTCACGACTTAACCAGAAAATATTTCTTCCATCGTTGAAATTCCTCCTTGTATTAAGATGTGAAGTAAGAACGCCATAAGCAGGAGTTGTTCGTCTTTTATTAGTACTTAAAAAATTTATCTTCATAAATTGTTTTTTCCTTGTATTTTTCATCATAACATTACCAACTTTTTTATTCTTTCTTTTTCTTTTTACATCTAGTTTAAGATTTAATCATACTTGAAATTAAGTGAAAAACAATACCTAATAATTATAATATTTTCAACCCAAGAATCATTTTTCATTTATTTAAAAAATATATCAAAATATTATAATTATTACGAGTGTATTAATTAATTAATTGCTTGTCGATAATTATTAATTGATTTTGAGAATTTACGGATTATTTATTATTTGTTGTTTTATTTATAATGTGCCTCAAAAAAATAAAAATAAAAAAAAATGTAAAAATATATGAATAAAGTCTAATAAAAATGGATAAAATAAATGTTTGTTATTATTTCAGTTCTCTTTTAGTACTGTTAGTGCACTCGAACTAATGCAGGTGCGCTATTAAATATGATATATTTTTCTTTGCCTTCATTTAAAAAGATTTATAGTTATTTTCAAAGTAGAACTAAATAAACACATAATGATCCATCAAAATATTTTATGCAGAAAGGTAAGTACTACTACTAGAACATATAATTCTACATCTTCCGTACTATGAGAGCTATGATGATTAAGCAGGACCGACTTTGAGTTTTTTGGCGCTCGACGAAAATAAATTTTGCGCCTTCATTAAAGTGCCTTTGGACGGGGTCTTCCGGTATGAAACTACGGAAAAACTATTTAATTTATGATTTTTTTTTTATATCTCCATTTTATATTTAATAACAAGGCCTCATCTAATTTAAAAAAAAAAAAAGTTTTTTTTTTTGGAAATTTCGCAGCAAATGAACGCCTTGTAAAAGGTCCGTAACTCCCACATTAAATTATGTAGAAAGCTTGACATAGGCTTGTTTGAGAGCTCGAAGATGCTGCTACAATTGAGATTATAAAAAAACAATAAATTTTTTTTACTAAGTATCTCAAAGTGCATCGTAAAGTAACACGTGCTTAATCGTGCAAAATATAATTTTTTTAAATGGCACCACCCAATTTTTTTGCCTTGTTTCGTTTTTCATAAAGCTACCCACATTTTCATAATTTATATCCCTCTAGCCAAGTGTAAGGTTTTTCGAGTTATCGTCGAAAATAAGAAAATTCTACATTACATCCGTAATTTAGAACCGAGCTTTATCCTGTATGCCCAACAGTTGTTGGCCATGTTTTCAGGTATTTTTTATTTAGCCGAAACAATAATTAATTATCATTAGAATATCTGAAATTCAAATAGGTAAATTAAAATAGGTAATGAACACAAAAATACAATAATACACAGTGTTAGTAAATAAAAAACCTACCTGAAAACATAGTCAACTACTGTTGGCCATACAGCATAAAAGTCGATTATAATTTACTTATTAATTATTAGAAATTATTTATTATAGTAGCAAAAGAAAGTAAAAATGAATTAGCACTCATACTGCACTAAGGGCAACATTATAGTGAATGGTTAATAATTTCACTTCATTAAAAAGTAGCAAGCGGTTTCGCTTGTCTTCGTATATAAGGCCATCGTCAGAATAAAGTCTTTTGCTCTAGAGTCTAGACACTGCTGCAAGAAGTTAAAAGGTAGATTTCGGCCAACTTTGTTTTTGGTAATTGTGCTGCATTAGCTGCCTGTTAGCTGCCCACCGAGAATAAGGATCACAATTGCGATAAATTCAAACTGACTAAGATAAAAATCAAGCTCACATGCTATCGCGTTTCTTTCTTCGTGTTGAACCTGGCTAGTATTGCTATCATTTGCTACCTTATCAAAGCAATCCCAAAACGTGACATGAGCTTTACGAAATACAGCTGACTCTGTCTCTTCTCAACTTTTTTAGCCGGTGTTGAAGATGAACTGCTACTGGAGGGGGATCCGGACAATTGGGCGGGTACAACTGGGCGAGTGTCATTTGGGCGGGTGACAATTGGGCGGGTGCAGGTTGACCTAGGTCATTCATTTTTGTCCATTCATTCATAAAATTGTTTTCATAACATTTTGTGAGTTTCATCGTCGTTGAAATTTCTTACAAAATTAAATTGTTTGTTGTTTGCCTTCTTATGGCGCGTTTTTTGGAAACTGAGCGCGGTGGCCGAAAACTGCTTTACGATGGTTATGCTTATGTAAAATAAGCAGAGAATACATTAAAAACACACTGGAAATGTGAAAAGAACCGAATTTGCAAAGCTCGCTTGCATACAATTTTGAATCCGATGCCCGGTGCTGATGTAGAAATACGTTCAGAACATACTCATCCTCCTGATCCGACTTTGTATGAGGTAATTAGCGTCGGTAATGTCGCCAAAAATCGAGCACGTACAACGCGTGAAGCAACCAGTGAAATTGTCACTGTCGCGTTCAATTCAGTGTCTCCTGCTGCTGCAGCTCAAATGCCTACACAGTCGACGTTGCAAAGATTTATTCGTCGGCAAAGAACTGTGGCTGGAGTTTTCGGCCACCGCGCTCAGTTTCCAAAAAACGCGTCATAAGAAGGCAAACAACAAGCAATTTAATTTTGTAAGAAATTTCAACGACGATGAAACTCATAAAATGTGATGAAAACAATGAATGAATGGACAAAAATGAATGACCTAGGTCAACCTGCGCCCGCCCAATTGTCACCCGCCCAGTTGTCACCCGCCCAGTTGTCACCCGCCCAATTGTCACCCACTCTACTGGAGGACTCTTCAAAACACATTTTAGCATCAAGCACCCCCAAGTAGTTTGTTTTGAATCTCGGGTCTAGGTAAGTTGCCATTAAGTAGTTCGCGTCTTGATTTATTATAGAGTTAAAACAAGTTTCTAATCCAGCTTTTAACGTTCCGCCGTATCCGTTTCATCTCTACTATATGAGTATAGTATTATAGTATTATCATTGTATTATTAATTAACTAAATATGAATAAGGGCTATTTTAATCAGCCTCACTCTTTTCTTTATTTTAATTTTGTATTTCACTTATTTATAAAGTAGTTTAACATTTTGATGAACTAACTACGAAATCAAAATCTTATACTAAGATATTTGTTATTCTGAAAAAATAGCACAGTGGGCAGATATCAATTAGCTTATAATAATTCTAGTTTCACTGAAGATAGGCAATTATAGATACTTCTCCCTATTATTGATTGGTGTTTATAGACGTTATAGACCAATAGCGAAATTCTTCGAACGTCATGTGTAGGTACCTAAGCTCAATCAACTAATTGTAATATTCTAGTTAATAGTTAATATGGTAAGATCTAATGCAATGCATAGTTACCTGATAACTTTATAAACTAATCCTAAATATTTTTTCAGTGAGACTGTAAATAATAATGTAAGTAATCTACAAGCGAAAAACGATCACTGACTTATCACGAGATCTCTGAAACTATAGGTCCGATCCACTTGAAATTCAACATAGTTACTCCTCTTACCACGTAGACGCGTACTAAGAACGGATTTTACTCAAATCCTATCCAAAATAAAATTTTTATCTACCCATCTTTACAAAATTTACTATATTTTTATGTCAACATAACTGTAATTACTTTTTTATATTTTGCTATGACGGTTTCTATTAATTAGTCAGTTCAATTTAGCTATGTCCAGCAAAGCGGGCGGGAATCAGCTAGTAACTATTATATTTGCACAAGAACACAATTTAAAATTGATTTTTACAGCCCCAAACAATTAACTGAAAATCTGAAACATTCTGAGATTGCATTAATAAAGGTAGAGAAAACAATAAATTTGAAAAAAAATATATTTTATCAAAATTGTTTTAAGCTAATTTTTTCCCAGCTAAATAAAAACGAATAGGCGATAAAAAATTGAGTGTGCTAGTGGACTACACACTAGAAGAATAACTTTTTTCATTATCTATATGTATGTGTAGCACGGGCTTTCACATATTAATCAAAATTTTAGATTTTTATTTTATTTTTATTAATTACTGTAGTAAATTGTAAGACTGAAACATTAGGCTTATGATAAGAAAAATCAGAAATGTATGTTTTTGAATGCATATTGGAAAGGTATCTGGAGGAAACTACGTCGATGTTTTGTCCATCGTTTGTTGCAAAATTAACATCAAAATCAAAATCTCCTGCTGAAATAAGTGAAACCATATGATAATTTTCTCCTAAGCCCCTTTGTACACAAGGCTACGTAAATCTTCGATACTCGACGATTTTAGCCTTTAAGCAACTACCGCGATACAAATCCATTGAGATTCGTACACAAGTCGCGTCGCCGACATTCGTCCCGCGACTCGGATTTGTATAGCGATAGTCGCTTGGAGACTAAAATCGTCGAGTATCGAATACTTCGATACTTCAAAAAAAAATAATAATAAAATAATTGTCTGTTTAAAACGAATAAGTATATGTAATTAATTATAATTTCAATAAAACTGTTTATCAAATTTTTCACTTTCTGAGTATAAATAAGAACGATATAAGACTACAAAACTTTAAAAAAAATTAGTTACGCATTCAGAATCGTTTTTATTTTATTTTTTTAATAAAAACAAAATTTATTTGGTCTTTTGTCTAGACTCTAGAGCATTCAATTTTTAATTTTCAAATAAACCGCAATACTTTTTTGGCATATTTTTAAGATTATCTCACAAAAAATAGTCCATTAGGGAAAGCCGGAGACCGAGCCTAGAAATTCTGAACTATATCTTGTCTAACCATGGTTGGTGCTTATTTTTAACAGTTTCTTTAAAAAAATTAGGTAATTTTAGCATTAAAATGAGTTAATTTGATTAAAATTTTTTCTCACTTCAAACTGCAACAACATTCCTAAAATTTAACTAATTCCATTTCTTTTTGTTGTTTTTAACGACACTTCTTTAAAATCAAAAAGTTGGATGTATCTTCAAAGACAGCAGTCAAGGAACTGGGATAAATTACCTCAAAGGGGGTAAAAGTAACTTTTTGGGGGTGTTAAGGACATTTTTCTAATTTTCTATTAAATCATTCTTTAAATTTAAACAATTCAGCGAGATTTGAAGCTATCGTATTGTTACGTTTTTTAAATCTTAGGTGTGTAACAGTGTTAAATATGTAGCAACACTATTTCTCCACAACCTGAAGGGAGAAAGTTTTCAATTAATTTTTGTTTGTTCCAATATGATAATTTTAATTTGTTTGTTTAACACATAGGTATGAATTACTAACTTATTTTATAATCCGTGTAAATAAATTCTACAAATAATTTTTAATTTAAATTTCCACTGATTGTCTCCTTTTCAAAATGAGGTAGTAATAACGACTGACTCAAAAATATTTTGTGGTAATAGTTAAAAAAGTTACCCGACCACCGTTCTGAGATGACAGATTAAGAATTTTTTTTCACTTAAAATAAAATAGATGTACAAATTTTAGTTCATTTTTTTAAAATGTTTCATCATCAAAAATGAGGGAAGGCAAAATGTTACTTGTGTCACCCTGTATATGATGTACCTACGTATAGACAATCAAATTTAAAATTAAGCAGAGTAACAAATGAACATACAACCTCGTAGTAACCGTAGTAACTGTAAAATAAATTGTCAAAACATCATAATAGTCTATTATAAAAAGTTTTTAATGCCTTTAGACATAATTTTGATGGAACATCTTTTATTGGCGTTAGATGGGAAAAAGAGCCTTGCGAATATCTATAAAAATCTTTTAAAAATGTTTTAGTTAAAAAAAGTACTTAAAATTGAATAGAAAAGCAATGAGAAGATGTTCAACTTATACTTTATTTGTAAAATCTTTTTAAATTAGTTTTAATTTTCGTTTGTTATCACACATTCCTACATCCATATACTTTTCACATTTGCATACTTTTGATATACATTTTATTAAAAGTTTTATTAAATTTCACTTCAATCAACTTCTTTGTGGTAATGATGTTATTTTTTTTTTGGAGCGATGCAATTTGATAAAAGCTTTTTTTATTTTACTTGATTTAAATTTAAATTTTCCCGATACCATGACGACAAGATTGGTTGCGGAGCTTGTCGCTAGGGAGAGTTGTTCACACGCGTTTCCATAGCAGCGACTGCGGCCCATTCAGTTGATGTCGGCGTTCATTCGCAAGCAGATGTGTCGCGGAAAATCGTGGAAAACTCTCTGAAGTGTGCGTTTTATTTCCACGACGCCGAGACGTACGATAAAACCACCTTTTCACAACAATAATTTTTTCTCGCGCTATAAAACCAAGTTAAAAGACACATTTAAAAGTTTTATTTTTTTCGTTCAACTATCGCTAATAATTTAAGTATTTTCGCGAAAAAACGATTGTTTAGTTTTGGCGGTATTTTATTATTTTTTTCTAAGTAAAAGCAGTGACAATGTTAATTTTGAAATTTTGTTATTTAACCAGCCACTTTTTTCGAATAAAATGTCATCTTTTACCTTTGTAAGGTAAGTTTTTTGCAATTTTGTAATGTGCATGTGAATTTTCCAGGCTTTTCTAATGACTTAATTCAAATTTAAAATCTATTTTTAACGGGCACATGTTTTTTTTTCGACTTATAAATAATTCGTCTTGAACTCTGAAGAAGAGACGATGATGCATGTTTTGATTACGCTGTGTAAGAATTATAAAAAAAAAAAAAATAAATGGTAGAAGTAAAATTTTTCCCAAGTTTCAAAACGTGGATTTACGTGAGTGTGTAAACTTGGAGCGAAGTTGTCACATTTGTGTGTGATTTTCTTAAGTCTTATCTAAATAATAATGAGGCGGATCTAATTGTACTATACGTAACTATATTTATTTAAGGAATTCATGGATAAATCAGAAAGCTTGAAAATGTTTAAATTACAATGATAAATGTTATAAAAAAATATTTTATTCTAAGACCGCTTTATCTTCAATATATCAGTTTTTTTTCTAAAAAAAAATTTGGTATAAACTGCGCTGAATCAAATAAAATATGTGAATATTTAAGGTACTTGATATACAAAACAAATGTTTTTCTTTTTCAAAAATACATTTTAGTACATTTAAAGATGTACACTTAATTTGTTCTGTAGATATATTCTGTGATTCATTGTTAGACAAAATAAAAATATTTTGTTGTATTTGTTGTTACATTACTCTATTAAATCTAAATAGTGACTTTCGACTATCAAAAAGTGACTATTCACTATTTAGTAGCGAAAAGTATATCACTATTTGAATTTAGTGGTATACTCTGCACTGCAAAAATAGTGAATAGTCACTATTTCGATTTAAGAGAGTAGATAACATTTTTCCTCGTTGTGTTAACTAGGAATTTCTTATGATTTTTATTTGTATTAATTAAGCAAGCTTAGTTTAAAACGATAAGCTAATATAGTTTTACGGAGTTTCATGAACTCCAAATATAACAATGAAGATGTTATCATAAAAACATTTTCCTGTAAATGTGCTCTCATTGTCAGATCATTTGGAATTTTAGGAAAAAAATTCAGATTAATAAATTTTTCTGATTCATCTTTGAACTCAGAGATCTTAACACTTTTTAGCTTAAGGGCTAGACTGATAACCGATAACCCTACAAAGCTCCGAGGAACAACATTTAAGTAGTTCTTCAGATTAACATACCAGTACCAATTTGAACATGGAAGTTAACTTATTTTGTGTTGAATTTTGTGTACATTTTAATTTTGAGCCATTTACAACAACTCCAAAAATAACAATAGTTGTACATTGTATCATCCTAATAATTTGTAAGTTGTAGATACTGCAAGGATACGTCATTATTTTGTTACTTTTTAGTGCATTTCTTGTTTAAGAATTTTTATATATTTTGAAGTCGGTTTTTTATTTTTTTATAATATTTATTTATTTCTCGCGTTTTAGTGATCTGAAGTTTGATAACTAATTTTATTTTTTTGAAAATAGTTAACCTTCCAAACGCGCTGCTCATATGAGGCAGCGCCGTTTAATATTAAAAGTTACTACATCATCTCTTTTTGCCCTTAAGGGTTGAAATTTTTTGCTTTTAAATGTAATAACAAAACTAAGTGGATTATTCTTTCCAACAGAAAAAAAATTATCAAAATTCGGTTAAATGCCACTATTTTATCCCCTATTTTCATCCTTAAGGGGTGGATTTTTTTCTTCAAATTGAAATGTGAACAATTTAAAGGTGCGTTGTACGTAATAGAAACAAAATTATCAAAATCGGGTTAGCCAGGAAAAATTTATAATATTATTTCATCTCTAATTTTTAACCCCTTATGAGTGGAGTTTTTTTTTTTTTTTAAATGGATAGGATATTAATTTAAAGTTGTGTTCTACAAATAAAAAAAGAATAATCAAAATCGAGCTAGCCAATAAGAAGTTAATATTTCATCCCTTAGTTTTAAACCCCTTAGAAGTGGAAGATTTCCCTCAAATTAAAATGGGAACACACGAGAAGTACTAGCTTTCAAATAAAAAAAGAATTATTGAAATCGAGCTATCCAATAAGAAGTTAGTATTTCATCCCTTAGTTTTCAACCCCTAATAAGTGAACGATTTCCTTCAAATTAAAATGGAACCACACGAAAAGCACTGACTTTCAAATAAAAAAAATAATTTTCAAAATCGAGCTATCCAATAAGAAATGAGTATTTCATCCCTTAGTTTTCAACTCTTTAGAAGTGAACGATTTCCTTCAAATTAAAATGGGACCATTCGGGAAGCACCAGCTTTCAAATAAAAAAAGAATCATCAAAATCGCTTCACCCAGTCGGAAATGCTGAGGTAACAAACATAAAAAAAAAAAAAATGCAGTCGAATTGAGAACCTCCTCCTTTTTTTGAAGTCGGTTAAAAATAAAGTTTTTCTAGAGATTCAAAGTCATTTAATTAATTTTATATTAATTTTTAACGGGAGTTTGACTTAATCAGTAAGATTCCGTTTTCACGTACCTAGATTTTCCGCTATTTTAATCGGTTTGTACGGTTCAGTTTTATTTCAATGAATTTAGTACCCGCAGTTTCCGTTTAACCTAAAGTAAATTCTATATATAAGTCGAACCCGGAGATAAATTAAGGATATTTTTGGTTTCAATTTATCTTTTTCTAACTGTGTATTTCCATCTATATATAAGCCAAACTCCTAACAGCATCACCTCTCTAAGTCAAACTCTTAGTCGGGATCACGTAAATCGAAATGTTTGCTTTGGTTATTTATTGTGACTAGTACTCTCTGTAACTTGAAAAGTTTATTCTGACTAACTATATAAAATTCACTGCCGACGATTTCTTGATAACTCAAACTGTTTCCCTCAATAAATCGAACAACGACTAAGTAAAACTCCCCTTTATACGTATAGGATAATTTGAACGTTTACTGAGTCGAACCAAAGATGCTACAGTTATTATAGATTATATTTATAGATTTATGGTTCCTGGGAATTCGACATATCGAGAGCTTACTTATTTAAAGTTTAATGATGAAAATTTATATTTTTACGAATTGAATGTTTAATAGAAAAATCGTGTAACACGGTACAACTGATGGGTTTATCAAGCCAAGAAAAAAAAACAAACTGTGTTTGATTAATTTTTTGCACCGGTTCCATATCTTACAAGCTTTTATTTAACTTACAATGCTCGTTTGTTTATAGATCATATCGTTTAAGTTGAATTAGAACTACGTCTTATTATCCTACCGAGCTGAATTTTTGCAGGTTGAGATTTCATACAAAAAAACATCCTAATTTCCAACTTTCCAGATGGTATAGTAACATTTTCTTTCATACAAACCTTGTCCTGAAAATCTCAAACGCATCAAAAAAAGAATCAGCAAAATCGATTCAAGCGTTCTCAAATTTTTTAAACATTTACGCTTTCTGTATTACATTGATTTCCCTTTAATCATGTTTTTCTTAGTAATGTTCGTACATTTGAGTTACAAAGCTAAATTATAAAACTTGAAACTTTTTTCAAGTTAAAGCAAACTGTATAGCATTTTGAAATTGATGATTTTAATAAAACTCACAAATAACGCATAGTTAACTTATATGTATGTATTTATTTAGTGGGATTTTTGGGACTGCGAAAATACGAATCAAAATAAACTTGCTTAAAGTTCTTATTAATTAATACATTTTAATGAACTTGGCGACGCTTTAAATTACTGCCTGGGGCAGGTATTCTGGGTTTCTGTCACATCTGGGATTGGTTGTTGTTGGAAATTAAAACAAAGAATGTTTCATGAAATTTTCTCTCCACTAAGCAAACGTTTAATTAATACCTAGCGTTGAACTGGAAAACGAAAAAAATTCTTATTTTGAAGAGTTTAAGATAAGTTAACACGTGTCAACTCTTATTTTAACTATTTGGGTTTTGGGAAAATCAGTAAAGTAATAAGTGTGGTGTAGAAAATTCCATTTACAGTCACATTAGACTTGAATTAGTTTGGTGGTGTTTTCTTGTTTTTAATTCGAATGCATTTTGGAAAATGTGCTGCAAAAGTGGCATTAGTTGGGCTCAACACCGCGACGAGACAGGTCCTTTCTTGTAGTGTTGAATTATTTATTAATTTATTATACATATTTATAGTCATTTATTAGTTGTTTAAACATTTATTAGATAATAATTATTAGTTGTTAAATCTATGTTCTTGTTATGTATTTGAATTTATTTAATTTTTATTATTTATATTTATATTTCCGTTTACTAGTCTTTGTTAATACATAACACAATTTTGAGCAATTTATTAAAATTTACACTTTAATTATTGCATTTTCTGAGAACATTTAATATTGTAATGTTTATATTTTTTGCACCATCAGAAGTAGAGGTTTCAACGAACAAAAATCAGAATTTTAAAAAATCAGATGTTTTGACGTGAGAATTTTCGATTGAAAATTAGGGTGTTTTTTTCGATATTAAGTCACTATAAGGTGAAAAAATTAATATTTTCAATAAAAAAATACGGTATGTTTGGGACATTAAAATATAAGTTTTTGCAAAATTTCATGATTTTTTTTTTGTAAAAGATAATAATGAAATTCAAAAACTTGGTTATTGAAATTGTTCACATAAATTTTGAGGTAATGTGAAAAAGGTGTTAGCACAAAAAGTGTAGACTACTTATTATCTACAACGTTGCCATTTAACTTTTTTCCATAGGACTTGTAGTTTTGTCAAAAATCGAGATAAACCGTTTTTACCCTTAAAAACACCCCCCTTTTCCACTTCCCCACCTCATATCGACCGTAATTTATTTTTACTTTCATTTTTGTTATATTCTCTTCCTTTTCCAATAGGTTTTATCCTACTATAATTTTGTTCCCTTTTTACCATTTTCAAAGGCTAAAAGCACTGGTCTATATAGATAGTCACTTCCCTAAAAGATTTAGGATTTGGATTTGATTGAATTTTGGTTTGAATTCTATAAACAACTATAACCTATGCGGGATCTCGCTGGATTGAAGTCAATTGAGTCAAAATCTCGCGGTTTTGAAATGCTGGATTGTAATCTCTAAAGTATGACAATGTATCTAATAGGTACATAAAAATTAAAATAGTCGAACTTTTTATCAATGAAAAACTTCTTATATTCTTATATTTTCAGTTTCTCTATGGAGTCCAGATAGCACTTAACAATGACAACACCATTTATTTTATCTTTACCATGTTTAAATAAAGCTTTTTACGTGTTTGTGATAGGAAATATGAAAATAAAATTCCTATAAATTTAGTTCTATGGAAGATATAAAATTTGAAAATAGTATTTTGTAAATAAGTATTAAAAAGAAACTAATATGTTCAAATTTTATTACATTTTGATTCAAGGTGTTTCTTCGAAGGAAATTTCTACAAAAGAAACGCACCATTATTGTAGCCCATATAAAATTATGGAGAAAACCTAATAGTTTAAGAGCTAGCAACGTTTTTGAGAGGGAATTTTAGGTCGGCTAGTTTTTATATATGTTATCTCTCGGACTGTCCCGGACATCATACTGGCTGTCTGGCAGTCGGGAGAGGTTGCGTTCATTAGTGCGCATCGCACCTGTACAGGTAAAATATTGAAATTTTCAGAAAAAATAAAAAGTTTCAGATGAAATTTGTACAAAATAACATTTTACATCAAAAATGTCCAGTGACTAATTTTTGTAAAGTGTAGTAAAGTAGTACTAGTTTGTTCTCTATAAGCTTGGAAAGGCTGGCTCGACGTGACATCATTTGAGTGGCCGACTATTCAGAGATACAGCCGTTGTGCCGACATGTATAAAATGAGTTTTACAAGCTTGTAGCGAGCAAACTAGCAACTTTACGAAAATTAGTTACTGGACATTTTTGATGTAAAATGTTATTTTCTACAAATTTCATCTGAAACTTTTTCTTTTTTCTGAAAATTTCAATATTTTACCTGTCATAGGTGCGATGCGCACTAATAAATGTTACATGCCAGACAGCCCGTATGATGTCCGGGACAGTACGAGAGATAACATATATAAAAACTGGCCGACCTAAAATTCTTTTGTTTCGACGTCGCTAGCTCTCGTACTATTCCCTACATATCATATTTGTGGGTAAAAAAAAGTTACTAAGTATTCATTTCCATAGTGAATAATAAAAGATAAATTTGCAGCATGCTAAAATTTAAAGCCTCCTTTGTTTTATAAACCTTAAAATAATATTTCACAGTCCACATATAAGCGCATCATCCGCTTTATCATTATTCAAAAGTTTAAACAAAAACAATGAGAAATTGTTAAAATTTAAATAAAATAGACTTTTTTCCTTTTCAATCCTGAATCCCTCTTTTCGGTAAACAACGTTCAAGTGAACTAATACGACCACTATACGCGAACGATTGTTCGAAGCCCTCGGGACATTGAGATACGGGATACGGAAAAAATTCATATGAAACTTCCAACGATCGTATATTTTTCCATGAGCGAAATAAGGCACAAAAAACCAGAGCACCATTTTCTAGCAGTTCTTTTCAAGTATTTTCCGCTGATATAAGCCGCGTTATTTTTGTTTCCCTTAAACCAATACCGAAATTGTTCCATTTAGCTCCTTTCAATTTATTGTCAAAGAAAACAGTGAAAATTTTCTCCGAAATTGTTACGCCCTTTTAATAAGTATATTATGCGAGAATAATAAGATGTTGATTTT
This sequence comes from Sisyra nigra, assembly GCA_958496155.1. Classification (NCBI taxonomy): domain Eukaryota; kingdom Metazoa; phylum Arthropoda; class Insecta; order Neuroptera; family Sisyridae; genus Sisyra; species Sisyra nigra. The sequence goes on along the minus strand of OY292316.1, from coordinate 30,097,307 downwards.
CGCCAATTAATTGCGGCTTTAAACATGTCATGAGCAGAATAGGATTTTCGGGAAAAGTGTCATAAACTTATTTTTCATTCCATACAAGGTTGAGAGCATTAAAAGAGGAATGTGAGGATTTGGGGATGTGTGTAATAAACTCCAGCACTAATTTGTGCTTATTTAAAAATTCCTTATTCAGCATATTTTCTTTATTCCTTTTTGTCTTATGTTTATTAATAAATTACGAGGCTTAAACGTTTAAAGGTCGAGGATGGAAAAATAATGTGATCCACGCGCCCGTTTCGATTTAATTGATTTTCCAGCATTTACTTCGCGTCCCATCGAAACGAGTGACAAAGGGGGGCACGGGGCACGTTACGCACGTGGTTAATTTAATCGATTAGGAAAATTACGTGAGCCAGCGAGCTTCGACAGCTTAACAATACAAGAGAATTGGCAATTTTGGGGAGTCGGATGCTCGAAATATTATACCAGAGGGTGACGAGGAGGGCGATACGAAGGTGGTGAAAACCTACGCGAAATATTAAGCAGATATTTTGAGATTATTAATTATATTTTGGAATATGAATGAGTTGACTGAAAGGGAAAATCCGATTTCTGTCCGAATGTGGGATGTTTTTTTTTTCTAATAGGATTAACCGGATTTGACTAAACAAAAATGACGGGGGCTTAGTAAAATTTTTTGCTTGTAAGGCATTGCGCTGAACTACCAATTTTGATTAAATTTTGTTTTATATAAAGTTTGTTTTAATTTTTTGAAAATATTCAAGGTTTTTAATGAAAGCATAAACAAACACAGCGTAGGTATTATTTCTTTGAAGTACCAATGAACCTTTGAAAACACTTGATAAGTAATAAGTCAAGGAAACACTGAAGAGATTTTAGCTTAAAGTTTTGGGTTCCAATTATTTAACCAAAATAGGCTCAACTTGAAGTTAGAGCTCCGCTTCACGCACCCACACCAATTCATTAATTAATAAAACCAACTATGTATCATATAAGAACAAATATTATTAGTGAAATTTTTGATTGTTCCTATTAAATTTATAAATTTATAAATTTAAAACTTTAGACTATCAGTTTAAAACAAACAAATCTAAGTTTCGAAAAGTCAAAATATTTACACAAAGCCTGACAATGAGCCAATTTTACTAAGTACTCAAAATATTGATAGGTAGGTACTAAGAAAATATGAATTGGTTCGAAGAAAATCGTTTCAATTTTTGCACAAAAAATTAACCAATTGTTTTGATTTGACTATTTTTGAGTCAGTGCCAAACAAAAAATAATAGGATACATTACAAAGAAACACACATTATAAGAAATTAGGTTTTAAGAGTTTTAAAAGCTCCCCTCGACAAGTTAATATTTGTACAGAAACAAATGGAAATTGAGAAGGGTCTAATTTAAATTCAAAAGGCTTATTATGTCAAATGCCGAAAAAAATATTTATCGCGATTTTTACTTTGAGAATCACTGCTTTAAAGGATAGGAACGCGTATGCTAACAACACGGCATTGATGATTGCTGAACGTTTTCAAAATTAAAATGTTTTGGAAGAAATTCGAGGCGAAAGCATATACCTACCATTGGCGAGTATTGTAACTATTTTAAGAAACAAAAATTCGATATTAATGAACTTTTGAAAGCGTTTGTTGCCTGCCCTGCGTAAATGGTTAAAGTTACGCAAAAATCATATGTAGCAAAATTGTTCCTCTTAAAAAGTTCTAAAAAAATGTCCGCGACGACATATATCTATCTTTTAAGGTTGGCCTGTTATAACCTTTTTAATGGTTATTAAAGTTGTTTCAAAAATAATTCATTATTAGCGAAATTGTTTTTAGAAACATATTATTAATTTTTACCCAAATAAATACGGTTTTTAATGAAATTTGGTATGATGATAAATGACAATCTGAGTCATTAAAAAGAATACTTTCTATTACGGGAAAATGTCTCATTTATCTGGGAAATTGAAAAACGGGTTGGAATAAAAACTATGTTTAAACTATACATTTTTAGTTGAAAATGAATATTGGTGATATTTAAGTATGATGATAGCTAATTATGCGAATCATTATCTACAATACGTTTTATTTCGGGAAAATTTCTCATTTCAACGGGAGAATAGAAAAACTGGTTTAAAGAAAAATCATGCTGAAACTAAACGTTTTTAGCTGATTATAATGTATTAATAGTAATAACTCATAATGTCCTGAAGGCGAAAAATAATTTTCTTATCCTATAGTCTTATTTTTATGCAGGAAAAATGTGCGGTTCCCGTAGGATAGGATAAGAATGGTATCCTTCAGGAACTGAGTATTTAAAAAGAGTTTCGTAAAAGTTCATGGATAAGCGTTTTAAGGAATTTTCCTCAAGAAAGATTGGTCTACCTTTTATCCAGAAAAATGTATAGGCCCGTGGGCTCGATACGTTTTTATTTTTCATAGAGCAAAAAATCGACATAATTGTACTCTTCCCGTGGGATAACAAGACAATTGTATCTTACAGGAACCGTGTATTTAATAGAAGTTTCGTTAAAGTACGTGAAATAGAGTTCTAGCGCATTATCCTCAAGAAGGCCTGATCTCTTTTTATCCAGAAAAAATGTACTAATCCCGTGGGAAAGATATGTTTTTGTTTGTCATAGAGCAAAAGATTGGCATAATTTTTTGCAATAGGGTAGTTGAAAGGTCAGAGAAAAATATAGATTATTAATTTGTATGTTAGAATAATGCACGATTCTCAAAAGATAGCGTAACAATTGTACTTATCCTACAGGAATCGTGTTTTTAAAAAATCTTTCCTAAAGTTCGTGAAATAGCGTTTTAACACAATCATCCCAAAAACGTTTAAATAAAAATTACAATTTCTACAGCAAAATATGATTTTTAATTTAACATCCGATAACATCGGTAAATTAATAATGAAAATTTTTGAAACATTGAAACTTCTTTCATTGTTAACTTTTGAATGTCTATAATGTTTAAAAATAAACGTGTTGAATTACTATTGAAAAATTTGAACATGGTGAAAAACTCAGTTAAATGTATAATACATTCAACATTTTTGAATTGTATTGCTATACTTAAGGAACACCATAGGTATTTTATAATATTCATAAAAACGTATAGAACCTATAAGATAGCTCTTCTAGATAGCTATATAGAATATCTTCCTGGAAAAGTAGTTTATCTGATTTTCATGAACTTTCTATGAATCAAAGATCTAGAAATATCTATCTGTCTTTTTTGTTGATGGGATGAAAGTTTCCATTATTCAATCAGTATAATTTAGATACGCTCAGTGAAGCGGGCGGGGACCAGCTAGTTTTAAATAAGACTTAGGTACTACTTTTAGGCGTCGTTCACAGTGAGGTGGTATAGTGCAAGAAGTGTATCACGCTAATTTATCGCTTAGAAGGTTTATGATAGTAAGCGATATATCGATACGATGTATTCTGTGCATTTCTAGGTTAATTAAAAAAAAAACATTGTTTGGTTTTATGAAACCTCGATGCAAGTGAAACTTTTTTCGAGTTAGTAGGCATTTAACTGAACATTTTCGGAATATTATTCGATTAAAGGTATTAAAATCTTCACTAATAATAATTGAAAAATGCAAATGATAATGGGAAATAAATAGTAGACAAGATATCCAACAGTACTACAGTGCCTTAGAAATAATATATGAAATGCTTCCTCTTAATCAAAATGAGACTATTAACGTAGGTATACTCCACCTAAATGAAAAAAAAAATCAAACCTGGATCACTCAGTAAAAATGTTATCCCATATTTTTCAACTATTTAGAGGTAAAGTTTTTATTTCATATTAAGATGAGACTATTTTTCAAAACCACCACACAAAAAAGTCATTGAAATGAAAATCAAAGAAATTGAAGCTTTTAAAAGAAAATATGCTTTGTCATACTGTTAATACCTACTCGTGGAATTAAGCTTATATAAATCAAAGCCAACAATAAAATATCTATTAAATAGCAAAGTGATCACTTGTGGAACTGCTATCAGCTCTAGGTTTTTCAAAACTCTAGGCTGAAGATCCCTGATCTACACTTCAATTTGATACGAGTATCGCTAAACCGACGTTTAAAAATTGTGGTTTAACATATTTTCGTGAAATTAAACATTCAAGGGCAATATTTTAAACATTAATAATTATCAAATCATTAATGCGATCCATGAATCATATTGTCATCAAACTGCGAATATCAAATAGTTATTATCAATATTTCTTAACTTTGTTTTTCATTGGTAATTGGGCAAATAGCTGAGTCATTTTAGATTGGTATTGTTGAAGGTCTTTGATGATTGATATTCGTGATATTCGTATACGTTAAAAATTAGAACTATCATCGCAAGTTTTTAATGGTAATCTAAATGACATAGTTTCTTGTAACTTAAGCATTTTGTTTATAAATTAATAACGAAAACAGATTGAGAACTTCTGGACATTTTCCTCATTCTTATCATACGTTACGGAATCACTCGCGTCACCTCACATTATTTACGACCAAAACACTCGTTTCCTATTTGAATTGGATTAGAATTTAAATATTTCATTGTTTAATTTCAAAAACATGTAGTGCGATAACAATAATCGACAAATTACAAATTTTACATTTCAGTAAATACAAACTCGACGGTACGTACACCGTTAAAGCCACCAACATGCAACACATTGCACTCATTTTTCCCATATTTTCCATGTATGCATTTCATGGAGGCTCGCAATGAAACACAATGGGCCCTAATTTACCACCATAACTCAACTTTAATTAACGATATTTGTATTGTTAGCCGAAAATTTTTGGAATGAGACATGTTTCGACTTTGTAGTTCTTTATGAAATTAGCGATGACTGCAATGGATGTTTATACTACAACCATTAATATGCAAATAAACATTTCTCGTTCTTCTATTGCCAGCCGTGTTTCATTAATGCGTGTCGGTTCCTCATCTCAATATTATATAGAAATGTCGTATTCATTTGTAACACGAATGTAAATGTTGCGAGACTTTGACGCGCTATGTTTTACACGTATTCCTATATTTTATTACACATTGTTCTAATTAATTAAATGGGACATTAATTAAATTATTATTCAAATATGGTTTTCTATTTCCATTTTCATTTGATTTTCATCCATCTGCGCCTATCTGGTTTCTCTAATCAATAAGTAAGAATGTGAACGACATATTTTTAACGGTTTGAAAGTATGCAGTATATACTTGATGTATTAATTAAAACTACCGCATTTCTGAGAATTTTCATTACTATTGCACTTATGAAGTACAGCATAAATTTAATGTAGTAGTTTTAAAGGGCACTTTTATAGGTGTTTAATGCATTAGAAAATTTATTAAAAATATGGAGTGTGCCTGTGGACTACAAACTAGAAGTACAACTTCTTTCGCAATTAATGTATAAGTCTAAATGTAGCATGGTTTTTCACAGATTAATTAATATTTTAGTTTTTTAAAATATAATTTTTATTCATTGTTTTCATTATCGGTTATATTAGTAATTACTGTTGTAGATTATAAGTACGGGCTAGCTTGCTTCTACAGTGCATCTAGATCTATATAAACTCCCGACCCTAGACGTTAAGCTTAATGTAAGAGTGGAGACACACGAAGATCCGCACAAAAAGGAATTGGAGAATAGGCCTACACTGTGTATTAGATATACGAACGTAACTCTCTCTCTTTCTCTCTTAACCAAAGTATATCGCCCCTCTCAACTTTTGTTCGCCTCGCCAGATCACACTTTTCGTAACGCTCCCGTTACACATTCATTAGCTTACTCCTCAAGTCCAGCGCGCGTAAAGAAGTTATAGGCACTTGTGGATTTAAACCTAAAACAATTTCATGATTGATAATTTAGTGGATCCTTAGTAAAATCACTTAAGACCCCTTTTTTCGAAAAAGGAAATTATGGTGGATTTTGAATCTCTATTTAAGCCTTTTTATCTGGAGATACTTTGACATAAGTTTGACATTCAATGATTCTTCCTCTATAAACTTTTAATTAAATTCACAAACTTAGGACTTAGGCCAAGGCTGCTTTTTTACTAGTAAGATAAAGACCAAAACCGAACGAACAAGATCAAGACTAAATACGCAAGACTAGTTAAAAGGTTATTACTTTCGGTGAATTTATAAATTATTCTCTTTAAAGCATCTTTAATATATTTTTTCAGTTCGTTTTACTAAATTTTAACACTAATGGTGACCAGAAAAATTGGTCTTGGGCTTACGAAAATGTCAAAGCAAGACCTAGACCAGCGTTTTTCAACCTTTTTTGGCCCGCGGGCTAGTAAAGTTTGTAAAAAAAAATTCGCGGACCAGTGATATTTTTTTAACAACAAAATTTAACTAGGTATTAGAGAACTACTACATAATTTAATTGTAATTTTTTTATCTTTTATAGAGAACAATCCGTGGTCCGCGGACCATTGGTTGTCCGCAGGACCAGCGGTTGAGAATAGCTGACCTAGACTATCTTTATACTAGTAAGGCCAAGACCAATATCAAGGACTCTCTTGGTCTTGGTTTGCTTTGCTCATCAGTCATCACTAATCTTTTCAGCAGAATTACAATTAGTATAAACGGATCTTACATTAAGAGGCCATTTTTTCGCACCTCTTAGTTTTGGTCTCTTTGAGTGTTTTGTTGAGGGAATTTTACGAACGCAATAAAGAGAAAAACAAAACATTTTTTAATTTTTTTATGTTTTTTTATTGAAATTTTAAAGGTAGAAAATGAATTTAAAATTAAAATTGAAATTGATGCAGGTCGGTGAATTAAGGACTCATAAAAAAGGTGTCTCCTGATTGACGTGATTTCAACTCTCCCAGTGATCGAAAACATAACATGTTAGTGAATTCTTAAAAAATAAGGATGTAGACTTATCCGGACTTATGAATAGGCCATTTTCTTGCCTCATTTTTTTACTTAGAAAAGTTTTTAAGAAAAGTAAAAAAATATTTCAGATACCGTTGTCATGTTTATTTTAATAGTTTTGCAAAGGTCTTTACCAAATTTAAAGTAAATCGGTGCATTAGAACTTGAAATATCATATCAACCGAATCAAAAAAAGGGCGTTTAGTTAGCGTTGTTATCTTAAAGAATCAAAACTTTGAAACTAGAAAGAAAAAAAAAGATTTTTTCAAATTTATAGATTGGGATACCCCCTTTAGAAACACGCTTTGTTATACTTATGTACGATACTTAGTAGAAAACAAAATCAAAATCATATCATTAGAAAACAGCCGTGCATATACACAAAAAAATCATTAACTATAATATAGCAAGTAACCTCCTTTTTTGAAGTCTGGTAAAAATGAAGCTAATTTTATTAATAAAATACTTGTTCATTATATTAAAATCATGGGTAAAAATTTCTGATTTCAATAAAATTATTTCAAGTATTTTACAATAAAGCGTTTTTTTTATTCCATATGCATATATATAAAAATAATTTTTAAAATAAAAAAATGACTGAAGGTACATAGGTATCTACTAATTGCATCATTTTTTACTTTGACATTTTTCTTTTATTCAGAACCGTTTTTAAATTGCCATAAAAAGTCTCATTCCATTTCCATCTATTGAAAAGAAAAAACTAAATATTCGCCTCTTATTAATTCAAATTAAATTGATGAAAATTGTCCCTCATCATATCATTTTGTTTTTGCTAGTTAAAAAAAGCGTTGAAAAGCGCGACAAAAAAGCGTCTGCAATACGTTTAAGTGTCAGAAAGAAACAGAAAAAAAAACTTTAAAGTTCTCATCGTAACTCATTAAAAACGAAAGTTTTTCTCGCACACATCTATCAGTGATAATTGAACTGCGAAACCGATGCTAAAAGTGTATGGAATATATATAATATAAGAAAATCACGGTATGGTGAAAATGAATGAAAACGCAACTCGTCTCGAACGCAAATTATTCAGTTAAATCTGATGTACTTTTAAAGATTTCTTTTTAACTTTTAAATTTTTGCAATTTATTTGTGCTTTTTCTAACAATAGAAGACGCTTCATTGGTCAATTTGATTAACTCCATAAAACAAAACGTTTAGAATAAATAATAAAATTCGTTTATGAGAAACACTAAATAGGTATTATGAAAAATGGCTAGTAAAAAATTGTCATTTATAATACTAATTTTCAGGTTTTAATAGTTTAATATTTTAAGCAATTATCAGATGAAAAAACCACTGTTTTTTGTTTTAACAATTTATTTTCTTTTTACACAACGTTTCGTCGGTGTTATTCCGACTTCATCAGGTTTCTAACAAAACAGACAATTTATAAAAATTTAAATTAAAAAGTTTTTCAATAATAATACATAAACGTTAATAAAAAACTTTTTAATTTAAATTTTTATAAATTGTCTGTGTTGTTAGAAACCTGATGAAGTCGGAATAACACCGACGAAACGTTGTGTAAAAAGAAAATAAATTGTTAAAACAAAAAACAGTGGTTATTTCACCTGATAATTGCTTAAAATTGTCATTTAGTAAAGAAATTAAGGCAGTAACCAGGCAGGGGCTAAAGAGCATTTGTTCAGGGCCAAGGAAAGCCCCTGAAATAATGCATTAGTTATTTTATTTGCTTATCTACGTAAATAAAATGATAGTCAATTCCAGCAAAGCTCTTTTCTATTTTGCTCTTTTGATGCTTGGATTCTAAGATACGTAAACATAATTTTGATTTTCTTAATTTATCGAAAGAAATTAATATTTTAATATTGCACATAGAAATATAAATATCTCTGCATAAAATAGCAGACTTGACGCTGAAGGTTAAATGAAGATAACATAATTTTTAAATATGTTGTTTTAGAGAAACCTTGAACTTTGAGAAAGAAGAATTTTTTGAAATTTGAATTTTTTAGTCAAATTTATATATTATTAACTTTCTCAAAATCTTATCTCGTAATTATCAACTTAGTATATAAATACAAGAAATCTCTGCTTTTATAGATTCTTATTGTATAGTATTGGTTCATTTAAGGGTTTAATTTTTTTAAATCTAAAAACAATCTATTTGATATGCTTTTAATAATTTTTTTGAAGTGAATGGTCAAGGGAGCTTAATTTTGTTACATGAGAAAGAAAAAAGATACGACATATACGTAGAGAAAAAGAAAAAGAACTATAGTATAACAAAGAGTTAAAGAGTGACAATAATGACAAATGGTGACTCAATGGTGACCCAATAAAGAGTGACGTACACTCAGTGATAGAATAAGATGGCAGTGTAAATAGTGAATAACTAGACAATTTTTATGCAAATTTTGAATTAAACTCTCCTTCTCTCTCACCTTTTGTTTCACACACTAAATCTCTTATTTTTAATTAAAGGAGCCTAATTTGAAAGTTTTGTCCACCCACAAAAAGCTAGTTACAAGCCTCGGTGTAATACCTATGATATACAAGAAGAAATTTGTTTTGCATATTATAAAATAGTAAGGATTCAATTAAGTGTTTTGATAATAACATTCAGAAAATTGAGTTAATCGGTTTGGTAAGTGAAACATCCAAATGCTAAACATTTTCAAAAATAATATTTTACTCTACGAGTAGTTTCATATTTAAATTGGTTACCATTTTTTTCTCTTTGAAAACAGTTTTCAAATGAATAAATTTCAATAAATTTATCATTTATTAGAATAATTTAGTATTTCATATTATTAAAACAATATGATGAATTGATTCAAACGTTTGAAAATATTATTTGCTTTTAACCATAAATTTTTCAGAATTTTATGTTTGTTTATTTTCAATTAAGTTTGATAAGTTTTTATTTTGTTATCTTTTAATATAAAATATTGCTCAAAAGTCAACGTTTTAATTCGATCTATTTAGATATTTCCCCTGTGATCAATGTTATTTATGATGATCACAAAACTAAGGATCCCATGCGAAAAAAACACCATTTTTTTTTCATTCCAACCATCAAGTGAAACGCTTTGTAAAATTAAATTAATATCAATTAAATGTATATATATTATATACGTACATCTATACTTTGACATTATCTATTTGGGAAGGCTTTTAATTGAATTAAATTGAAGTTAAAAAAATGTTTGGCATCAAAATCTTTTCTATTTATTTCTAATGAATTTAGATTGAAATCGAATTATTTTTAAAATTTGTTTTGAATAAAAATTTAATTAAACAGAAAACGTTTTGAGCGTTAATTGATTGTCGTGTGCGACTGGGAGAATAAAAAGGGAAGTTATTTATAAATTAGTTGTAATTTTTTTTTTTGGAAATTGAACTGAGAACTTGCTTTGTTTAATTTCTTTTTTGTTTATTGGTTTAACAATGTATGATTTACGTAATTAGTATGATGCCAATGAAAATGAAGTTGAAGATGAAAATGAAAGAAATGATTTGTTGAAGTCAGTTTCAAGTTCACACTATGTATACAATATACATATGTGTGCATTGAACACATAAGTACACGGGTATACGTATAAGAGGTATACGTGAGATTTTTAAGTGTAAATGAAAGATTAATTGATTGGATTGCATTTTAATGTGATTAAATTATACTAATATATGCTTAGAATAGTACCCACACAACTAGGTAAAATAAAGGAGTTACAAAAACTGGACGTAGACTTTTGTTTTATTTTTTTTAGATCATACGCTTTTTGAAGCCAATTATATTTTAGTATCTATTTTTGATAGATTTTTACTGTCTTATTTTTGTCTCCATGCTATCAATTTTTTTGCCACACATTGGAAGCATACAAAATTATAATATACACCCATACCTCACTTTTCGTCCTGGTTAGTGGTTACGTTCCAAAAAAACACAACGCAAATTGAAACGACTCAATGTGAATTATGATTTTCTAGAGCAAGCATTTTTACATACAAGACTCGAACCCAGAACAACGCAACTTCGAAAATCTAACGACGCACAGTGAAAATTAGTACTAATTCAGCAGCGACGCAACTTTGAAAAAACGCAAAATGAAACGACGCAAAGCGAGGTATGGATGTAATACCATAACACTGAAACCACTGCCTAACTCTGGACCCACGAGTGGGGTCATCGAACCAGCCCTAGCGCAAGCATTAGCTTTTTCATTGCCCTCAACTCCCTTATGCCCCGGCACCCAACCAACTTTAACTCGGTTATGCTTTGCAGGAGCTGACGATACTCCAACATCAGCTTTTAGTGCTGCCTGACTGTCAGAGAGGATCTGAATGTTCCTAGTTCGATAGCCCATATCTAAATTTTCTTTTGCACATATATGGCAATGGCCGTGATCTCCGCCTCAAAAATAGTGGTTGAGTCTCTAAGCGGCATTGAGATGCCCCTTTTTGACTCTCCCCCCATTCATTACTCCCACGCCAGATCTTCCATCCATAACCGACCCATCCGTGAACTACATCAGTTCATCATTTGGTACTTTATTCTCCCCTATATATGGGTTTAAAGTTACCATGTAGGGGCGCTTAAATGTGTTTACAGTGGATATCTAGTCATTTACTATTGCCAGAAGGGGAACGGCGATGGCTTCCACTATCCTTGCATGCCCGTACGGAATGGAACGCCAAATATTATTCTTGCCTTATGTTGCAGCCTATGTGAACTCAGCCGTGTCTCCACCCCTATCTACAAGTGAAGTGGGGGAACAATTTGCAAATCACTTATTTCAAAGATAAATTAATGTTGAGCTTAATTCATTGTACAAAATGTCCAATTAGTTGACTTACAAAAAAAAAACGGTTTTCTTTGTTACCATCCTGCATGAACTATACATTTTCTTAAGATAAAAATTATTTCTTATGATTTTTAACATGGAAGCCACCTTTGTAGTATATATTACTGAAATTCTCTTATTCAATAAAGGACATCACGATTCTCCAAAGTAATGCAAATTTTAGAATAAAATATAGGTACATAGTGATACTGTAGCGTAGTTTTTTTATGGTCTATTTTGTTTTGATTTTTTTTTCTATGTAGTTTTAATACCGCTGTACATAGTATTATATTATAATTCTGAATGTATTGTTAAAAAGAATGGTTCAATTAGAGTGTTTTCGGTATTTTGATCTATTTTGATGCATGGTTAATCCAGCGACACTCGAGCAGAAAAAAATGCTGTCGAAAAATCTCTGTTCTAAAGCTCGTATACACTCTTTTATGTCTGTCATGCTCAATTCCTGGTGAATATGAGAGTTCTGAGCATACAATGGCGACATTACAGATACAGGCATTACAGATAATGCGTAAAACCTGGTCCAGAAAGGATTATAACCTCTAAGTTTACCTTGAAAGTGTTGATCAAGAAAAAGCAGGCATAGGCTCATAAAGAAATGATCATACGTAGGTTTGTTCTTCTTGTCAATCTGATGATGTTCAAACACTGCCACGAAAGACAAAGAGCAAGGCACATTGACCAAGAGACAAGAGTGAGTGAAGAAAATATGTGTAGGGTTCCCAGTGTTTAAACACCACCAAATCAGTGTCAAAATACGCGATTGTCACGAAAACATACGTACATAGCTCGACTCTCGGCCTAATGCGGCCAAGCGGCTGTAAGCTGAAACATTTTTTCACTCACTCTTGTCTCTTGGTTAATGTGCCTTGCTCTTTATATTTCGTGGCAGTTTTTGGCATCAACGTATGGAACAAACCTAAAAGCATGGTAAAACACTCTTAACGGAGGTTTGATTTTTTGTTTATGAGTAATTAGAGTTAGAATAAACGGTTATGTGCTTTCAAGCAGGGAATTACTCAGTTTTATGATGATATTATCGTTGCACTAAAGTGTAGTATTACTCAATTATATTGTAGTTTTTATTTGGTGAAAGCATTTTTTAATTTGTCTAATTTGCTCCAGAACTCACCTCCTACTGCATAAAAACCACCACTTCCTCTTATATCATAAAGATAAAGATATAGAAGTATGGATAAGGGATATTTTAAAGTTTAGATTATACATTGTAAAAAATAAATAAAATCGAACCTAATGAAAAACTAATTGATTTCTTATTTAAATTTATTTTTTAAAAAGACTATTCTTTTAAAACTTCATTACGTTTTTTATCTTTATATAAATACAGAATAATTAACTATAATTTATACGATTTTTAATTTGTTTATCAGAATCTCGAAAAGTTAGATTTTCAATGTAAAATGCTTTTTATTCAATTTGCGTGGGAAATAAAATCTATTGACGTCAAAACTCAAATAATTCAACATTAAAATGTGAAAAAAATAATAAAAACTGATCCCCAAACTCGTATTTTTTAATTCAATTGAAATGGCGATAGGGATACATGTCTCTGGTCAAATCAAAATTCAAATTCGATCATATTATATGAAGCGGCAAAGTGAGGAATTATTAAAAAATATTTATTTTGTGTATTTATTGAAGGTATATAGACAAAAAATCTGAGCGCCCGGACGTGATAATTAATCGAGGAAAATTTTATTTATTAACACGTAACAGCTAATCGAACTCTCATGACCTTTGCCAGTTGGTTTTTCACTCAAATAAATTGCATTGGACAAAGAAAAAAAACGAAATATTCGAACTCAATATTTTGATTTAATTTTAATGAAATCATAACAAGAGTGGAAACACATCACCTGTCCAAACCACTATAGTAGATGATGTTTATCAATCATAGAACTTCAATCATTATTTTTAAATTTTTCGCAAATAAAAATCATTTCATGTACGAAAACCAGAAATGTTCCCTCGTAATACTTGTCATGTGTAATTCTTATATCGTTCCTCTTAAATCATGAAATATAACTCGTCGTTTCCTTAACATTTTTCCGGGGAAATAAGACGTGAAAACACTCGAAGGAAATGTGAGTAAGCCTTGTTTTATGCGTTGGCAAGATAAAAATTCGTTCATCCGGTTTGTTGGTTCGAATTTGAAAAAAAAATGGTAAATGCTCCATTGGATTTAAGTGAGGCTTGAAATTAAATTGTGAGTGAGTTTCACAGAATAAAAAGCCGTGAAGAAACATATAAACGCGACATATTCGTCTTATACAATAGCACGTAGTTAAGCTTGTATAAAATATGATATGCTAATATCTACATAATATAATGTGTATATTATTATTTATAGCAATTATTATGAGGCAAAAAATAACTTCGATACGTTAATTAGTTAGTTCAACTCATGGAATTCTTAGCACAATTTTTTACTTAAATAACTTTTGTACACACGTAAATCTATTTTCATTACATATTTTTATTTTTATTTTTAGCGTAAATATTTATTTATTGCCGCATTATTTTTAGCTATGGTTATTTCGAAGAAATTCACAAGCCAATTAAGTAGACTATTTGTAATTTAATGAATGAAATAGCTTGAAAAAAAATCAGAATCATGAATATGATTTATTTTAGATAATTATGATGGTCATTACTTGGATGTGGTTTTTTTACAGTAGGGGAAGCCCGGGCAAGACGAATATGTTAAGGGAAATGGTAATAAAACACAGAAATTTCTAATTAACAACCGTCGTTTTGTTATTAATTTGTATTTTGGTTAGTCATCGTTGGAAAATATTAAGAAAAACTGACACTTAAACAACTACTAAATAAATTTTTGATTGATCTTGCATTGGTTGCACTCTATTCAATCTTCGATACGTGGTTCAATATATAATTTTGAGCACACTTCTTTACTATTTTATGTTTACTAGAACCGGCCTAATTAGATATATTAATCTTTTTTATATAGATACCTTTACTGAGGCCAGCTAACTCTGCTATTTTTGTATTTTTATAGCTATCCGTTTTGCCAATATCCGTGTTGCCCAAAGCACTAGCATTTAAAAATTGTTGTCTACTGTAAAATTTATACAGATGAATGAAAAGTTACAAAACACAAATTAAACTTCAAAAAATACGTAATCGATTAAACATAGTCTATTCGTTAACACCTAATACATCCCTAATAAATAAAATCAATATACAAATCTTGCCAAAAATCGTAACAAACCAGTAAAAATTTTTATTTTTATTTTTACAAAAAATTACAGCAATTATTGTTTCGATTGGACTGTTATAGCGCTGCTGAGTCGCTGTTTCACCAAACTAAGCTCGTCCATTAGTGCCATTTATTGCAGGTCTTTAATAAAGTTGAATATTCGTCTTACCCAAACTATGAATTTTGCCCGGGTTTCCCCTACATATATTTTTTTATTGAAGCAAAACATCAATTTTGATAGTGAAAATAAATGCGATTGTGCACCAATACAAACAGGTATAGCAATAATTATGTAGGTAATTTTAATGTCAACAATTTTTTATACTTCTTTTTGTAAAAATTAATTCTTTGGTGGTGGAAATAAAAAGTTAAGAAAAAAAATCTTTAATTACGTTACAATAAATACATAACCTAATCCACTTGATAACGCAGCGGTTAGAGTAACTGCTCTCTCCACGTTAGTAGTACTGGGTTTGATCCCCGTCGAATCCTGAAATCTAAGATTAAGAATTAAGATTCAAGACCCACAAAAACTTTTTGTTTGTAAGACAGTCGTCATATGATCATAGATGTTAAAGCGACTTAAAACACAAAAAAAAAAAAATAAATTCATTATTTTCCATGAAACTTGAAGAATCATATTCGTATGTAATACAAGTTTTAAAAACCAACTTGCAAAGGATTTGCAGCTTAAATTTTTTTGTTTGTGTTTTAAGTCGCTTTAACATCTAAGGTCCTATAGAGGTTCCTATAGAACCTTTCTGTTGGCCAATTTTATCTTAGATCTAAGATCTTATGTTTAGGATTCAACGGGGATCAAACCCAGTACCACTTCAAGCGATGAGAGCAATTGCTTTAACCACTGCGCCAATAGGAAGTTTTTGCAAGTATCAATTGCTTATATAAGAAACAATTAAATTAAGTCTTCTTTATGTTAACTTGAAAAAAAAAATGTTTTAAATTAATTATCATCATTAAAATTAAATTGCATGCATTTTTAAAACAAAATTGTGGGTTGTATAATCACAATTTTTACAATTAGTACCTATTATAAATAATTTGAATGACAAAATTACTTTGAAATGCAAGAAAATCTCTGATGCACTACGCTATTACGTAAATTCATCACAATTTTTCAATTACACTAAATTAACGATATTTTATTTATTTCAATCATTATCCATAACTTGATTCGAATGGGGTTTACAGTATAAATGACTTCTGGAAATAAAATTAAGGAGTCATTGAAAAGATACTTTTAAAGTCCAATGCATTATGCAACCTACAGTACTCGAGTACTCGTAATTAGCGTCATTATAAATTAATGAAAATAAAAACCTTTGAACTTTGTTACTCTTTTATTGCATAAAACATTCTCATATTATTGGCGTTTTATAAACTTAATATTATCTAATCAATCAATATTATCTTTATCGTTATTTATAATAGTTATGTTAATGGTCTTTATTCTAAACGTCGTTGAATATTGAAGATTGCTGATCTTTGAGACCATTACATATAGAATTTGACAATCAAAATCTAACGTTTTTCGTTCTCAGGAACGAAAGCAAAATTTTATTCCAACACCTCTACAAGCTATCGTGTTACATCTGAACGAAACTCTATCATCCAAAAAAAAGAGGTGATAATATAATTGTTGAAAATTTTTGTTAAGGATGCTCCGTTAATAAGAACTCCAGGTTTGAGTTTTAAATAAGACATCCCTAAGTTTGAAACATTTATTAAATAATTATTTACACAATATCATAAGGTTATGGATAGAATAATACATTGGATAAATGATCGTCTCAGCTTTCTTGGCACAGACTCTGCTCTTTCTCAGACATTGTTCTTTTTATGAAATTGTCAAGGACTGTTGCGCATCAATTTTGTGGTATATCAGTAATATAGCGTGCAAGTTTGTTCAAATAAGCTTCTGAGTCAAAAAAACCCCAAAGAAACAAGTCTAAAAGCGTTTCTTCCCATGATCTGGGCGACCAATGCTGATCCCCAAAACGAGAAAAAACACGACCCAGATATGACTCGTGCATTAATTCAATAGTTTCTCTGGTTGTTGTAGCTTTGTTGTTATGGCATGTTGCACCATCCTGTGGAAACCACATATTGTCGAGATCCATATTTTGCAAATAGTTATATAAAAGTTTAGTTAACATTTCACAATAACAAAGACCATTCACGGTTTATACTTAAAAATTTGCATTTTTGAAGAAAATAGTCCCTCTTTGTGACTCCCTTTGGATGCATCTTTTTCTCCATAATCACTCGTGGATTTTTGAAATCTCTAATGCGATAACTTTGTCGACTAACGAAGTCATTAAGATGAAAATGAGCCTCGTCACTAAAGATGAATTTCGATGAAAAATGACAATCCAATTGTTGTTGTTTCAAAATCCAATCAACAAATGCTTATCGTTGCCTATGGTTTTATGATTACTTAACCTACTGCTAGTTTTCTAACGAACAGCCAAATTGTTTTTCATGTCAAATAGGGTGCAGTTCAAATCCGGCGCTCTTATTGGAATATCCATTATAACATGAACCTGACAAAAAAATACATAAAAAGATATTTTGTTGTTTTAATAAAAAATAAAATTTGTAGTTCATGAGTGGATAAACATTTTGCCAGGCCAAAATCATCAGACTTTTGAGCAAAATTTTATTTTTTCTTTAACTCGTCATTTAGTTGCATATTACTTGTTTTGAACAAATGAGGTCATTGTATAGGAAATATCTTCTCGTTTAAGGAAAATTTTGCGTTTTTTAAAATTTCTTATTTCCATCATTATAAAGATTACAACCTCTGCCAAGTGGGAGGCCTTTTTTAAGACTCAAGGATGCTTAATAACTTATTGCAAATTAATTATTTTTGTTTGAAAAAATTACTTTGCATTCATTATTTAGACATAAATATATCTGGTAAATTTTAAAATATTTGATGAAATATTTTTTATAGAAAAAATTCGAAAAAATCTGCCTTTTTCAGGCGGTCGAACTAGTTGTGCCCTTTAAATGTAATACTCAAGAACTTTGAAGTATTTCCCTTCAACGATTCACGTTCCATATTTCACTTCAAAACTGAAAAAAAAAACTGTTATAAGAAGCCTAAAAAAAATTAGTTAATTCGAATAAAAATTAATTGTTACTAGAAATAAGCCACACGAAATGAAGATATGGAAATTAAATTTGACCCGTTTGAGGTTATCAATTTTGCGGTTCCTTATTTTTTTTACTAACTATTTTTCTAAAAATTTAACACAAATCATATACACATTTGTACGTTTTTAAATAAATTTGTTAAATAAATTATAAATAACAAAGTTGATTTTGATTATTTTCTTAAACTGTTGATGAAAAAGTTTTATTTCTGAAAGCCATAAATAAGTTGCAAGAAAGTTTCTTAATTGATTAAGTTAATCGTAAATCGATCCAGAAATTTCTCTCTAAAGATTTTCTTTTTTTATCGTGAGAAAAGTTGCAGCTTTTACATTTTTCTTGTCTTTGCTTTGCTTCGCCGAGCCAAAGATAAAATCAATCATTTTTCCCGTTGAATTTTGTATATTGAATCGAATTTAGCAATTGGTCGTGTTAATATAAACATAAAACATCAGCATATCTACACGTTTGATAGTTATTACTTAAACCAATATTCAATCCAAATAAACATTGGCCGTAATGACGTCATTACGAGAACGATGGAAAAGTCAGCGAGTCAGCTGCGTGGATCATAAATTACCATAACAGATTGACGATCAAATTATTTTTCTTTTCAAATCGTCTGCTAATTAATGACTTCGTCTCTTTTAATTCGTCCGACTTCCTTTTATTTTTCTCAACTCTAAACTATTTATAAGGTCTCCGTTTTTCTCTATTAAAATAATAATCGGGCGCCCAACTCTCATATTTACAACAAGAAAAAAAAACTGCGAGAAAAACTTTTCCAACCACGCAAAAAGCTTCTTTTCTCATCCCAATTTCTTGGACAACGATGTTATGTTTTGTGATGAAATCGTATCCCTTTTCGTATTAAATGCTGAAAAGTTTGAGGACTTGTGTTTATTTTCACATCAGCCTACTTGACTTGAATTTTCTTTGTGTTATTTTGTGTACTTTTCAAACGATCTAGATTCTGGTAGAAACGATTTGGTTCGCTTTCAATCCAATGAGGAAACAAAAACAATTCAAGGATTATCAAAGTTTTCTTTATCTATATTTTCTTCACTTAAATTCAGTGGCGGGAGGTTGACTTTGGGGGAAATTCTTGAGCCATGCATGTTTATGTAGATACATATACAAGAATTTACATAGCAAGCGTTTGATACAACTATGTACAAGACATATTTTGTATGCAAATTAAAGGGCTGATCTAAATATTTTAGTACGTTTAAAAATGGTCAAAATAGGGAAGAACTTGGTCGAGATAAACAACACCTTCCTTTATTAAAGCATTTTCATGTAATTTTTATAGCAATATCTCAATTTTGATTGTTTTAAGTTGATGAAAGTAACATTTTTGAAGTTAAAGGAAATATTTATAATCTAATGAAGATTACATAATTATGAATTCTTCTTTGTTCCAATCAAAATAATCTGAATAAATACACCTACTTATATGTACCTAATAAATTAAATCAAATCTAAGCAAATCCAAGAAAATAATTTGAATTTGTTTCTACGTGTTCTTAAGCGTCGTTCACTTTGAGGCAATGTATCTTAATTTACAACAGAGATTAAAGTAAAGTTGTGTGATCGTTTTGGATCTGAATAGTTCCAGGAACTATTTCTTTGGTGGGATTCGTATCTAATAGTTCCGCCTAAAACACTTTAGTCTTTTCACATCGTTCCGTTTTTCATTTGTCGATACCGTTTTTAATTTAAATATAGTCTCATAAATTAAATATATTTTTTAATAAGATGATTATTTCAACATAAAAAGTCTTAATAAATCCACGCTGCGTGGATGAAAGGCCTTTACATTCTCGCGGCGTGAATTTATTAGAATATTTTCAGACACAAATAGCCATATTGTATCAAAATAAAAAGTTATAAAAACTTATTAATAATTACAAAGAAAGTTTGTGTTCAAAAATATTAATGTAATTTTTAAAAAAATAAAACTATTTAAAAATTTAGCTGTAATAGAAGTTTAAAAAATTTAATAGTTCCGCGGATACGTTTCCGAGAACTAGTTCTTTTAAGCTCAGGAAATGTTCCAACCCGAAATTTAGCCGAAGCTACCTAACTCTAGATTGAAGGGTTTAAGTAGTTAAGATATTGATAATGGAGATCCTTTTTATGAGATCCATAATTCATACATGCAAAAAACATTGTGTGGTTTTATCTTCTTTTTCTTCTTATCCAACGAATTTTATGAAATTTTATGAAACCACGATGCAAGTGAAACTGTTTTTTGGATTGTAGGCAATTAATTGAAAATTTTCGAAAAATTGTTCTGTTAAAATCAGGCTTGTAATCTTAACTTAATATTTAGAAAACGCGAATGATAATAAGAAATAAATAGCAGACAAGATATCCAACTATAAATTTTAATTTCAATCTGTGTAGATATTACAGATGTGCGTAGGACCTATGATAAATACAATCATTCAGTTGATGGACGCAAGTTAAAAACTGAGAAGTGAGAATAATACATATTTATTATATTGTAACGTTTTTACGGGTTTGAGTATTTGTGTTTAATGACAACAGATTTATTTTTAACAATCGTTTATTGATTTATCTTACACTATTGTCACTTATAAATTACACGTTAATAATTAGTTAGTTTTCACAGTCACTTATTCACTAATTATCACTCACTATTGCACTGTTCACTTTATTTACAATGTTCCCAATTTATTTCACATTATTCACTTTCACTGTTTACACTTTAACACCGATCACTTCCACTATTTATTTTAACACTGGTCGAAGATCACTTTCCGAGAGTTGACGTTGACGATTTATATTCAGACTGACTCACCTAATGCTTGTCCGGGGCTTATATAGGATTTCAAAATCTTTCTAGAAAATTTGGCTCTATTGTCCCTGGACTTTCTATTTTTCTCGGAATATTTCATACCCGAAACTTTGTATGGTTCCAAGAAAGATAGATCATTCTAGATGCTTCTTAATTCACCGAGTAATCCTTTTCGTCAAACCCTCTCGATTTGTGGTCTTTCGCCCACCCCATCTCATAAACAGGCCGCTTCTTCATTGGCCGGCTGATGAGGTAGGCGACACCCCCAGACTCTTAAAATGGTGACGCTTCTCTATCTTGTGATTGTGATAATATTTAAATCATTTTGAACTTCAAAGAGAAACCCCGTTTGCCCAGCGAAACCCGAGTCCACGAAGTATCCTGAGCCGAAGCCCCGTATATCGAGCGCTTTTCACTTTACCCCTACTCCGCGATCGGCTGTAATGCGACATGTGATAGATGGACGAAAAAATTTGAGGCGATGGAAAAAAAGTTTCACTTTAAAAAACTCACGAGATGGTCGGAATAATATCCAACCAAAAAGTTCCAACAAACATGTAGTCTATCTCCGTTTGGTTTCGTAATTGTTACGTTTTTTATAGTTTTTTGATTGGTTGCTCTGAAAAACTACTTATAGTTTGAACGAAAAGAGTTTCTGAACGAAAAATGTTTATTTTCTTCGTTAAAATGAAAACAAAATTTTCATTTACTTGCCTATATACGAGTAGTTTGTCAAATTCTATTCTTCAGTGTAACGGATCACATAGTAGCGCGGTTAACAAGATAGTCGAATCCTAATGAAAGCTCGACATTTTTTCATGGGGTTTAGGATTCGACGATCGATAATGACCATAGCAGTTGATGCGACCTTAAATAAACAAAACAAAAAAATATTTATCAGTATTTTATCCTACGATCGTATCTAAGTGACAGAAAATTCTTTGTGAGCTATTGGAACGATTGGAACTATATGAAGTGGGCTCTAGAGTACCACAGGGTAGCATATTGGGTTCGGTGCTGTACCTTATCTATACAGCAGATATGCCTATCCCAAAAGACATCATTTTAGCCACATATGCAGATGACACCGCCATTGTAGCAACAGATCGATGCTCTCGGATTGCTTCAGAAAAACTGCAAAATGCCCTCGATCAGCTGGCTCTTTGGCTCAATAAGTGGCGTATAAAGGTGAATGAAGCCAAATCTGTCCATGTGACATTTACAACTCGGCGAGATACTTGCCCCCCAGTGGTTCTCAATAACAAACAAATCCCACAAGAAACAACGGTCAAGTATCTCGGGATGCACATGGACAGGAGACTCACATGGCGAAAGCACATAATGGCCAAGAGGGACCAGTTAAAAATTAAAAGCAGGCAGTTGCAGTGGCTCATTGGCCGTAGATCGCAACTGTCCCTGGACGCAAAGCTCATGATATATAAAGCTATCTTAAAGCCTATATGGACTTATGGTATCCAACTGTGGGGAGCGGCCAGCAGCTCCAACCTGGAAATCATCCAACGTTTCCAGTCTAAGACTCTAAGACTCATCACGAATGCCCCATGGTTTGTCATTAACCATGACATTCATAAGGACTTGAAGATGGCCACAGTGAGGGATGAGATCGTTAGGTTTAGCGAAAAATATCAAAAAAGATTGAATGACCATACCAATCACCTGGCGATCAACCTGCTCGATAATACCGGCAACACAATTAGACTTAGACGCATCAGCTTCCTTGATCTGACATACCAGAAATGAGCACATATTATACAGCCAAGGTTACTCCCGAAAGTAACTAATACCTAAGTCTCTACATTCATCTGATTTGCTTATTGTCCAGGGACAGATTGCAAATACATAATGCAAAAAAAAAGTATTTTATAATATTGGTCGTCACAAACTTTTAGCAAGAAAAACAATCTAGTTTAATTTTCTAAAGATCATGATTTGTTTTGATTTGCTAAATCAATACAAACATTTATTTTACCAAAAAAACGGAATAAATAAATTAACTTTTTAACAATTTATAAAGTTCTCATAATGTTTAAGAGTTTGAATATACATGTATTATACGTATGCAAAAAAACTAAATTAAGATCTAAATTAAGAAATTCCTTTTTTCATTTTTTTTAATATTGAAAATTCAATGTGAATTCAGTACATTAGTAAGTATACCTACTTCAGTACTGGACTGCAACCTAGTTTATTGGACATATATTCTGTGATGGTAAACTCTTGTTAGGTCACTTAGTCGTGTGGTTGACTAGATAGTTGCCCTATATATGCCACTGGTCCTGAGTTCGAAACCCAAGTTTGTTAGATGGGTTTTTGAGTTCGACGGGCGTTTATGACCATAGTAATTGATGCAACCTTAAATAAACCAAAAACAAAATCTGCTAGAGAATTCATTTTCATAGAAACGTTGGATTTTTTTACGAATACGAACACACACAGAGAAAGTTAACCGTTTTAACTAATGTTTGTTTTACTACTATTAAAGCTATTTTTGGTCCAAGTGTCTTAAATTTCTAAATATGAGGGTAACTACAAGCTTTTACAGTTTTAATGTTCTGTCTTGAATGTAGTTACTAAAGTAGGTATTTTATCGTTAACTACCTACTTGAACAATTTTATTAACTCCTTCGAGATTTGTTCATCATCAGTCACTTTCAAATACGTGTAGGTGATTTTTTTCTTATCTTCTATAAATGTATGTATACAAAAGCACTATGACTGAATGACAGATATACGCTGGAAGTTAAACTATGGAAGATAAAAACATGAAACCTTAAAAATATTGTTCTTATAATAAGGTTTTAAGATTCATTAAGAAATAATATTTCAAAATTTCAATCGAGAGTGATTTAATAAGAATGTTGGCATTTTGGAATTTCTTAAGTTTTACCGACTTATAAATTGAAATAAAAATTTATCATGATCATAACTCATGAAGCTAAAACTGATCTTCAAAAAAATACTTTCACTATTTTTTTTTGTTGAGAATATCTACCTATACTGGTTCTAAAGAAATAAAAGTATTTGAGAATCACTTTGATTTAAGCGTTTTTGTGTAATATAAATTGAGGATTTCTTTAGAGTTTAGGGGATTTAAGAAATATAACCATTTAATGTCGAATATTAATCTGATTTGTATGCACATATATCAACATTTGCCAAGCTACCTTCACACACATTGCATAATTTGGAATAATCTATTGTACAACGTGTGCTTGTGTCAGCATTGCATCAACTGCAGTAACAACTGCATCGTTTGTGTGCAAAATGACCTCAGGTGTTTCGAAGCTCGAGGGAGTTTCGTAACTGAAGCATCTTGAAAATTTAATCCGCGTTTCCGAGTTAATCCTTACATTATTTTTATCACAATTACTATGAAATTAATCCATATGATAATGTATGTATAATATGTGTATGTGTTTATGTATATGTATACCTATGACGTATAAAAATATTATAGATTTTTTCAATGATTTATTTAAGGTTGCATCAATCAACTACTATTGTCATTAGCGACCGTGGACTTCGAAAACCAATGAAAAGTTTTTTGGGCTTTCATTGGGATTCGAACCCAGGACCAGTGGCGTATATAGGGCAACTATCTAGTCAACTATGTCCAACCAAGTGACCTAATATTATAGATGTTATTATTTCAAAAACATAACAACGTTATTCCAGAAATCAGTTGGTAAAGAAAATTCTTATGGTCTTTTGAAAAAAAAATTTTTGATTAAAATATTATTTAAGGATAAATTACAAACATTTAATAAATAATTCCTTTATAAAATACTTACAAACATATACCTACAGTGGAAAAATGAAACTGAAAAAAATGAAAACTGAAAAAAAAATGAAAGAACAAAATATTTGCTCGTATTAAAAGAAAC
This sequence comes from Sisyra nigra, assembly GCA_958496155.1. NCBI lineage: Eukaryota > Metazoa > Arthropoda > Insecta > Neuroptera > Sisyridae > Sisyra > Sisyra nigra. The sequence goes on along the minus strand of OY292316.1, from coordinate 30,072,391 downwards.
CGATTGTATGGGGCCGTAAGAGCACAAACATAAAGTGAAAAATGTTTATAACGAAAATTCTAAATATATAATTCGTTTAATACGAAATAGTTTGCATAGTCAAATTTTTTTAAAGGTCTTTAAACTTGGTTTTATAGCATGCACATTTCTCACTTTATTATACATTTGATAGTAACAAAAACAATTTAACTGCATATGCCATAAGTTTTGCAAAAAGGATTTTTTCAAATATTTTCTTTCTTGTGTTAAGCGTTTCTTGTTTCGTGTTTAAAAAATAAAAATGTATGGTTTTATGCTAATATTTTGTTGGGAGCAAAATAATGTGCTCCGTTTAAACGTTTCTTTTTTTTTTAACAAGCTAATATTCAAAATAGTAAAAAGGGAAGGAAAATTGGATCCTACAATAATCGACTAATAAATTTGATGAAATTCATAAAAAACAGGCCAAGAAATCGTTTCGAAGGCAAATAATAACTAAGAGATTTTTTTGCAGACTCGATTTTTAAATAATTTTAACTGAAGATACTTTATTTTCAGAGAGCAAAAAAGCACAATGATCAAAATTTTCTTATTTTGTCAATATTTATTAATCGAATTGACCAAATTGTTTTGAGTAAAAAACGACTTATAAAACAGACGACCGCAAGACAAACGAAATTGTAAAGCTTGAAGACAGAAAAATCTCGACAGAGATATCTCAACAGAATTACATAGAACATGAACTTTTACAAAATGTTTACATTTTCTTTAAACCTTTACTTTAAATTGTCCCTCTTGTACTTTTCACTTGATTTCCCTTCCGGTTAAAAAGACTTATCCCAGAATACACGGAAATAAAGTAAATAACTCGAAAATGTTGTTTTAAAATTGCTTTGTTATAAATCATGGTTTTTCTCATAGAAGCATGTTCTTCAACAGCCTTTGAAGTGTTTCAATTATGTTTAATTCTGAGATAATCTACAATAAAAGAATTCATCTTAAAATTATTTTATTTTAATTAATAATTCTCTACACAAATATTATATATATTACTAAATTATACTACAAAAATAAGTAATTTTATTTCATTCAAGTAATGAAACAATTAATTAAAGCGTTATATATTGCCCCGTTGTTGGTTCGAAACAATGAAAATATTTTTATATGAAACTTGCTGTCGGTTAAGAGAACATAAATAAAAGTCCCGATTGGTTAAAAAATTATAAATAGAATAATTAATACAAAAATATTTATTTAAACAGAACTATTTATAAGTATACAGCCTCTATGACTGTGTTTCTTAACCTTTCTAGCGAGCCGCACCCCTTTGAATCTGAAAATATATCTCCGCGCCCCCCTCCCATTGAAAAATGTGTTTTAATATTTTAGTCTAGAAAAATACATTTTTTGCGAAACTTATTCTTTATTGAAAATCATTTTACATTTTACATAAATAAAAAATAATATTATTTTTATTAATGACTAGCCTGTTGTTGTTTGTTCATTATTATACTGGCGAAGCGAGGTTCCTTTTTTGAAAGACATATGCGTAAGTCATCACTTGCATTTAAGCGATTTCTCGCTTTAGTTTTTATATGCAAAAGCGATGAAAATCCCATTTCGCACAAGTAGGTGGTAGCAAAGGGTAAGAGTAACTAAAATGCTCCGTTCGCCAACTCTGGATAATGTTTTAACTGTGAACACCAGAATTGTCGCAATTTTAATTGTTCGAATTCCATTTGAACATGTCCTGTTGCTCGTATTTCAATAAGTTGATCTTTTTTCAGATTACTATCATCCATCAAATTTAAGTCAAAGAGAAATGGATCCAGTATCCATCTCAGTCAGTAATTGAAAAATTTCCTCATGTAATTCAAAAACTCTGTTAAGCATGCGACCCATAGATAGCCATCGTATTTCGGTGTGATATAGGAATAAATAATAAATTTAATAAATTATATTTAATAATTTTTATGGTTAGGTAGGGGCTTCTCCCGCACCCCCAAAAATACATTCCCGCACCCCAAGGGGTGCGGGCACCCCCGGTTAAGAACCACTGCTCTATGACATAGAGGTAGATCCATGCAGATATGAACTTTCAATCTTTACCCCAGGACCCCCTTTGTTTGATTTTCCTTAAGAAAAAGTTACAAATAAAAGTTGCAAGGATTGATGAGTCTAAGAACTACAGCAAGTTAAAAGAAAATCGTTGGCGCCGTTTTCGGAAAAAGTTCAAAAAGCCACCGAATAAAGTGGAGCTTTCGATCAACCGATTTTTACCAAAAGCTGCGTGAAATAACAAGCAAAGACGTAAGACAGCAGCAAAACAAATACTGGCTAGAAATTTCCGATCAGAAGCTCAGCAAGAGAATGATGGGGAGAATTTGCCCTTCGCTCACTGCTGAGGTTTTACGGCTGGGAAGGAATCAACAGTAACGGGACTGATAACCGGACACTGTAGACTGAGAAAGCATCTGCAGACTATTGGGGTACTCAACAGGACCCCAATTGCAGACTGTGTGGGGGTGGGGAGGAAAACGCGACTCATGTCATATTTGAATGCAAAGCGCTCACAAAATGGCTACACTTGTATGGGATAAATGACGCCCAAACAGGCACAAATCGCGCAAAAAGCTTAGTACCGGGAATTTTGTTAGGCAAAATACGAAACCTGGAGTAAGCAAGAATCCTTGTACAACAGGGATACATGAGCAGACCAGGAGTACAATAAGCCTAAGGCTAAAGTGTGGGGGGAACGAGCCCTAATCTGACCTTTTGCTAAGGGAAAAAAATATAGCAGTAAAAGGAAGTAAAAATTATACTATTAGATAACTACTATAAACATATTAAAGTTTATATTTCGATAAAAACAATATAGGTACCTAATTTAATAAAAATCACAAAATTAGAAGATATAAGATTAGTATATTTTAAATATTTGGTGGTTTATTTTTAAGATATAATACTTTGATTTTATGAATGAATGTTTTATTTTATGAAAAGAGAGAAAAATTATTTTAAAATATTATTTATATCTTCATCGTTAAACTGTTTGTGAATATTACAACGAGGCTGTTTAGTTTGAATAATGAAAATTTGTTTTCTGATTTGAAAAGTTTTGTTCAAATCGGGTTGAAACCGTGCAATACCAATGATGGCCTGAAGCAAACTATATTGATGCCATTACCTTTTTTGTATCGATAAGGTTGGAAAACTGAACTACAAAATTTAAAAAAAATGATAAGAAAATTGGTAAATTCTTCGAATGAAAACTTCAAGATAAACGAGCAACGTAATAAACACAAATAAGTTCCTCGCCCGATTTATTATATGTAGGAAGAAAAAAAGTAAGAAATAAAAATAATTGATTAGTTACATCAATAAATCTTCACACTCGTTTCCTATCCTTGTTTAACGTTAATTTAAAGCGAAAACATAATACATAAAGGCTAGTTGAGGAAAATATTTGGCCTGGTGCCATCTGTCCCTGCGGTTCCCAAAGAATTTCCGACAACTTTCCCTGTCGCGTCCCCCAAATTCCTCCGCGTTCCCCTATGTTCTTCTCAATCTCGACTTGAAGTCATCGAATCATTTCATCCGTGACGTCATATAGTGTCGTCTTTTGTGCATGGCAATTTTCGTCAGATAAATTTTTCCTCTGATAAATGTGTCAATGCTTGCATTATTTATAAATAAATCATATGCTTTATTCGCTTGCGTTCTTTTATTCTCGAATATACGAATGATTTATTTCCCTACATTTCGCCCTCGTTTAAGAAAGCAGATAAAATTTCTCCGTCAAAAAAAAAATCAAAACTTTTTAACAACTTAACTTTCTATGATAAAAAGTAAAATTTTCATTTTTACATATATAAAATATTTAATCTTGATTTGTCTTTGCTATATATTTCTCTATTTATTCACACATTGTATATCCAAATGTTAATTTGTAGGAAATAAAATGCATGTATGTAATTTTCCAGATGTTTGATTGTGGAGCTCATTTCATGGATGAATAAACTTCAAAATTAATATTATCTAAAGCACAGCCCAAAATCTTTACAAACAGAGAAACGTTATTTTACCAATATATATAGCGATTTTCTCATTGAGCCATCAGTGGTTAATGTGAACAAAAATGCCGCTTAGGTTTTCCCAAGTGGAGAAATAATCCATTCAATCGTTGTCAGTTTTACCTTCGTCAATTTGGATAGTTGAAAATATTGGCATATATCGTATATGGGAAATAACACGGCAAACATCTGTACACCGATAAGAATTGTCGTAAATGAAAGGTAATAAATTTACAGGCGCTTGATAAGTTTTTATGGGTTTTTATTTTGAGTTGCGGTCTTGTGACGTCTTACAATTTCAAATGAGCTTTTCAACACAAACGATGACATAATATTTTAAGTGCTTTAAAATCAATGTTCAGATGTTATTCTTAACATAATATTTTTGCTTGCTTCTTATTTTTCTTGAAATATATCTTCATCTTGATAAAATGGTCAACATTTTTAGGAAGCTATCTTTTATTCCCAGTTTAAATTTATAGGGTATGTAGTTTGTTTGTATTGCATAGAAGTTCTAGAATTTATAGTGAAAATACGAACGAACAAAGGTTTTGATGATACGAAGTTCTTAATATACCAACGAGCGAAAATCATAGAAGTTTAACAAAAGAAAAATTATGTGCACAATTTATGCTTGTCCTTATCCGTTAATTAACGAGGAATTATAAATTCCACTAAACTCCATTTCCAATATCTTCATAATTAACATACCAATCCAATTATAGGTACTTATTTAGTTTTAATATTGATTTTATTAAAGTCTTTTTTATTCTCTTTTCTTTGAAAGCTCCTAAAAATATTTTTTTCTATTTTCTCTTTATTTGGTTATTTAAGGTCGCATTTATTACTATGGGTTTTAGTGACGCCTAATTCTGGAAACTAAAGAAAAATCTTGGGAATCGACTCTAAGGTCAAAGAGGCCTTAAATTCACCTGTAAGATGTATTCAACAAAAAAACCCTATAACATTAAGTGTTCCGTAAATTAATAATTATGGAATCACGTTAAGTTATGCTGAACAAAAAATCTTTGTTATTGTTAAATCTATAAATACAAATCGGAAACATTTCTTGATTAAATCTATTTTTCATCTCAAAATGAAGTAAAATTCTAGTTTTTTGGCCAAACTAAATTATTTCACTGTCTAATGCTCCTCCGTGGAAACGTTGGAACTCAAAAATTAATCTCTCTCTATCCAAATACCCATTGGAAAACACCAGCCCACAAATTTTCCATAAACTCCATTTTGGAGTGGAAAATACCTTATATCGTGACCATAAAATATTTTACACAGATGGCTTTTTGATTAATGGAAAATCAGATTTTGAAAATATCTTCAAGCAGTAATACCATCAAAGAAAGAATGCCGGGGAGATCCTCCATATTCACCTGTGAGGTGAAAGCAATCCTGAGATGCCTAGAAATAGTAGAGAAAGGTCCGGTGGAGGAGTAAATAGCCATCTTTTCTGACTGCATAAAGGCTATAATGAATAGGGAAAATAAGAACTCGACAGTGACACAGATCCAAAATAAACTACGAGAGCTCCACATTAGGGACATAGAAACCATATGGATACCTGGGCATAAGGATATCGCTAGTAATATCTTAGCGGACTTAGCAGCAAGAGAAGCCACTAATGAAGAACTGAGACAAGAACAGGCACTGACTGTCGAGGATGCACTTAAACAGTGTAAAGAAGGAACAATGAAGCTGTGAAACGGCTTTTGACAATTCCAACCCCAGAAACTCGCTAAGATCAGAGTGTACACCTCAGAATATCCACCCGGGCAAAAGCTGTCAGGAAACCTGGGGATAAGCCTTTGCAGGCTGAGAGTGGAACATATAAAGTTGACCCACAGCAACCTGTTCAGTGGAACGACAGCGCAATACAGCAGATGCGGATACGATATATCCGTTAAGCACCTGCTACTGGAGTGCCAGGAAACTGAGAGCCTGAGACATAAGTGTCAGTGTCATAAAAGTTAAGAGAATGTCTGAGTACAGAGCAAGGGGTGACAGCAAGCCTAAACTTTCTCCAGGAAGCCAACCTTCTCACCGAACTATGATACAGTGTACGTGAAAACGTGACCCAGGAGGGCGTGAATGTGAACCATGATTGTGTGAATTAGAACTAAAGAGTACGAATAGGACAGAAAAAGTGTATGAATATGACACCAAGAAAGTGAAACAAGTGGCAAGAGCTTTAGAACTAGAACAGTTGCCGATGACCACAGATGTTTCAGGTGACGTTAAATATCCTTAAGGAAAAAATATTTCAAGAGTTATTGATACGTTGTATTATTAATGTGTTAATGCAGATATATAGTAAATTAAGTTCCTATGTGATAAACTTCTGATATCTTCTATTCATCTAATTACCTATTTGCTGAGTTAAAAAATTTTCTTTGGTATTTTAATATCACTTAGTATTTTAGTAATGTCGCGTCTACTTTTTTCTTTGAAATTGTAATTTGTTATGAATTGCTAATAGTTTATTGGGATATTTTACTTTTTCAAGATTTGTCTAATTGCCGCCTTCTTCCTGAACAAGCGTTATTGTGAATTTATGTTACGTTTTTGTGTTAAAACCGTTAAAATATTACAAAACACCGGTTCTTGAATGTATTACAGTGTGTTTTGCATTATAATTTTTGTCATTGCGACTTACACCACTGAAATTTCAAAGCCTTCAGATCTAAAAAGATATTTTACTCCAGCCATTCATCTTCTATAGGTTTTATTAATATTTAGGTACATAGCAGCAAAATTTAATACCAAATTCAAAATCATTTCTAAAATTGGAAATTTTTTACTATAGATAAAAAATAACATTTTAACTTAAATTTTATTTAAAATTGATTCATTACACTGTTTTAAAGATTTTAAAAAATTTCATAAAACAATCACAGCGTGGGATATTTGTGGCGATAGAAAATAGGAATATGATTTATTATAACTTGTGGTACGATATATCTATATTATAATGAAACTTTTCATAGTTGATAATTAAGCACTTTGTTTTAAATTTTTGTGGTTAAAAGACAAAGTTACAAACTAATTATTTGGTTATGACTGAGTGAAGTTATTTAGTTAATTTTAATTAAATATTTATCCAACCAATTGGAATATTCATGATATTGTGTCAATGATAGAGCAATATGTAGATGTCCGTTTAAAATCACAGATCCTGTTGGTTTCTAACAATACATTATAGTTCAAAGTTTCTATTGGCACCATCAATGCTTTTTTTGTGCATGCCTTTTATCCCTCATTTTAATGAAGGATCCTAATCTGAATATTTTTCAAAAGTTTTTAAAAGAGCTTTTTAGATTTAATTATTGGATTTTAGGAAGTTATTAATTCAAGTAGGTACTTAGAGTTTGAAGAAATAATTTACAATATTTTTTTTTTTTGAAAAAACAGAAATTTCCATTGGACATCCCTGGAAGTAACTTGTTTTGCTTTACACAGTTAAGCATTTATTACTTACTAATAAAACAACTTCTTGATTAATATTCCTCTCGCAAAGAACCAAATCAGATTTGCTTTATTAGGGTAAATTCAACAAGGATCATGGTCTATAGATTCAAATATCAAGATATCATATTTTTTTGTCAAATAATAAGACTGCTTCTAAATGGAACTTATTAAATAAAAGAAAGAAAATAAAAAAAAATTATCTGAAATTAATGATGCTAAAGGGGTAACCAATACAAATTTAATTTTATTTTGTTTGCCTTTTTTTGTATAGGTATTAAAATTTAACTACCATCATATATCAAAAAATATTTGTGATGAAAGTTCATTTTTTGATAAATGCGTGCCTAAATATTTCAAATTATAAATTTTTTTAGAGCTTCCCAGTTCCTTGAAAAATTTCAATTAAGTTCATCAATTTTTCTCAGATAATTAACTTCAAATTAAAATAAAATTTATATTTAATCAAATGTTGAAGAAAAAAAATATTTTCCATAATTAATAACTTCATTGTTAAGTCAAGAAAACTCGGCGATAATGAAGAAATGTTTGAAATTCTACTCGAAGTTATTTTCATTTAAAAATTCCATGAAAAATTTCTTAGCACAACAATTCTCGTTTCCTGCCTAGATACCTCAATTTTGATGTGGGTCTTATTGAAAAAAAGCTCTCTATCGGTAATGTCAAATCCATTTTTATTTGAACATTCAAATAAATATGTAATAGAAAAACTCCCACCGCGTTCAGGGTTTGATTTTTCACACCCGTATTTTTCACTGGCAAATGAGAAAACTTTCCAAACGGGCGTTGAGTGTACAAAAAAAAAAAATAATGGAAAAATGACACGTTAGGTCGTCAAAATCGGCGCGTGAATGTTTGACGAAAGTCATCAATAATAGAATTTTCCGACAGGAAAATTTGGTGCTCACTTACAGAATAAATTGATACTCTTCTATATAAATGCCATTTGAAAGTGATAAATTTTTCAATTTATTTTCAATGGATTCAGATCAAGTGTTCTTTGTTGACAAAATTTTTTTTAGTAGGTACAATCGATATTTTTTGTGCTAAGTTTATTTAATCCCAAAATTGGATTTGAAAACCTCATTTTTTACCCATATATGTGAAGGAAAAAACTTAAATCTTAAGAAGTCAATATGTATGAAAGCCCAAAAGTGACCTAATTTTTCCTTGATTTTTCTTAATTTTCTTGAAAGTTTTTCAATGAAAACCACCAAACTGACATTAATTTTCAAAATAAAGATAGTTTTTAGGAAAGATTTTCTACACCGTAAACTTTTTCTTTTGGAGAGATTTATTTGTCTTTCCCAAAACTAATCAAGTACATTTCTTGATTCTCGATCCCAAATTTCTCGAAACAAGCAATACACAGTCATTCATCTAAGAACCTTTCGTATTTCTTCAACCACTTCACACATACGAATCGAGTTTGTAACGAAAGGAAATAATATCAACCCTTGTGTCCCATCTTATCATTAAACCACCATGGAAACCCTTATTATTCGCCAAGAGCAATTATTTCCTTTGACGACACCCATTCTCCCCAAAACTATTATTGCAACCCTTAAAACAATTATCTCTTTGTCAATACCGAATCCACAATAGCCACAAAATCTTGACATGACCTACACCTTTTGACTTTACTACTAAAGTCAAAATTACAAAAAGTTTCCGTTCACCTAAATAACTATTTTAATACTAAAAAATCTTTTCAAAGTAATAATCGTTTTACTTACAGTGTTGCATTAAAGCTTTATCCTCATTTCAAATTTTATTGCATCTCTTTGATTTTATGAACCGTATGGAAATAAATTAAAGTCAAAAGAGAAAAAATCACGTTTACAATTCGTATTTCATTATGATGTGTTTTCTTTGTATTACAATGCGAACCAATAAGTCCTTTTTTCATTAACTTTTTATAGCACAAATATAATTCAGGAATAAAAAACACGTTTACAGTGGAATAATATAAGAACTTATTTATGCCGATGCTAAAAGAAAAGTGCTTGAAAAATGAATGCAAAGGAAATGAAACAACACAGTTTCAATCACTATAAAGTCAATTTTAAGAATTTCAGATCTTAGATATATAAAGTGTCGGGAACAATAAGTTCTTGAATTCTGTATATGCATACATATATTGTAATAATCCGTTATAGATTAATTGCATCATTTACGATTCATTACTTACAGTTTTATATTCAGAGAAAAATGTTCAAGAATTCTCATAAAATTTTGTATTTCACTTATTTGAATTGTGCATAACTTTATTTTATTATAGCCAAGTCATCAGTAACCATTATACCAGCTACCATTATGGTTAAATTTTGTACCAAGTATATCATGTTCCATACACAATTACTTATAACATGATTTATTCTCTCTTTTTTGCTGCATTTTATCCACTATAAGATTTTCTTTTATAACAATTTTCCTTGCTTTGCAACTTAGATGTCATTTAGTTAAATAAGTTTTCCAAGTTAAATTTTACAAGATTCAATTTTTGAGTTGGAGTGGATAGAGAAATGAATATTTTATAAAAATATTTAATACATATTTATGCTTGTTTGCCTAATGGAATAAGGTTGTTTGGCTAATGAAAAAGGCATAGTTCAGCGAAATTAAATTTGACATTTCCCGAAAATTTCATAACAGTAGTTTTGTAAATGCTTAAAAGCTCAAAAAGACAATAAAAGTTGATTAGTACATTTGTAAACAGCGTCAGTTTTCTGTGGAAAGTAGCTAAGATAAGATAATATGCCATGAGAAGAGAACATGTACTTGTATAAAAGCTTAATAAGCTAACCAAATGCGTGTCAGCTAAGGGTTATTTTCTTGGAATACATTTTCACGGGTATTTTATGAGTTATTTTAGTATCTAACGTACAAAATATTAATTTCGGGTAAATAGCTTTCAAATATTGTGCCAGTTTTCAACTCTATTTGTAGTTACAGTAATGGTAGAAGAAAAATAATTATGTCAGTGACTTATGCTAAAATTGGTCAATTTGATTTCGATTGATCTATCGATATTTTGTCGACAAATCTAACTGGAATGAATTTTATGAAAATCAAAATATAAACTTTGTTGATAATATTTACACTTAAGATGAACAGGAAACCCAAATCATTGAATAAATTACATTAAAAACTAAAAGAAAATCAACACAGTCACGTTTTTATAATGAGAAAGGGACTCGTCTGAAAAATTTTTGACGGGCCTCAAACGGTATAGTTACGCCACTGCAGTGGCGGATTTACACATTTGTCACCAGTGGGCTATTTAAATTTTGTCGCCCGACTGATATCTGCGATTCGATACCCTAGTCTACAATCATATTAATTACATTTTTTTCGTTGATGAAATTCCAACGTTATGATTTGTGCACTGTCGTCTTAATTACATCCACTTTTTTCGTTATTAGTATGATTGTGAACTGAGAAATCGTTGTGTCAGTTCCTAGATTATTTCCGCAATTTACGATTTAGTGAAGATTATATAATATATATATTATATAATAAGGAAAGCTCAATCATGTATTGCTTATAAGGTGGAGTAAGGTATGCCTTAAAACTACTTACTCAATATATACACAGCTTACACAAGATAATGTACATTCGGTAAACCTTGTTAAATATTTTTTGTAGAAAAAAACATTTGAGCCAAATTTTGCAACCCGCTAAAATATGTCTTCCTAGGCACCTACTCAGCCTACTGGCAAATCCACCACTGCGCCACTGACTTGATTTATCACTAGTATCTAATATAGGGGCGTTTTTTTTTTTTGATTACATACATTCAGGAGCGTTTTAAAGAAACTAAAACTAAGTGTGGGGCCACCTATTGGCGCAGTGGCTAGAGCGGTAGTTCTCTCCACTTCATGCGTCAAGTGGTTCTGGGTTCGATTCCCGTTGAATCCTAGACTTAAGATTCTAGACCTAAGATATAAATGACCAACAGAAATTTTCTGTGTTTAGACAGTCGTGATATGACCTTAGCTGTTAAAGCGACTTAAAACACCCCAAAAAAAAAAAAAAAAAAAACTAAGTGTGACTGTGTCATAAATCGAGAATTGTCTTGAGTTTAATACATAGAAGAGCAACTAAAATCAGTAACAGTTATTTTTCAGTGAAAAAGAATTATAACCGAGGAGCCCGCTGCATGATAGCTACACCCATAACGTAGCTTAATAATTTATATATCAAATAAAAGCTTGTTTTTCTGTACATGATGATATAAGGGTTCCAATCTAAAAGTGGCCGCAAATAAGCGAAAATATAAAAGTTAAACATGCTGTAAACTAAAAATAAAGTAAGAGAGCGCCTGACGATATTTTCCAGACAAGGAAGGTGAAAACTAGTCTGGCGAGCTTTTCAACCCCTTACGTGCCTCTATAGATCGATCCACGCCATCGAGATAAAACTTGTACCGCAAACACTCGTTTTTCTCGTATGACAAATGTCGTAGCGCTTTAGCTCTCTCTCACTTTATCTCATTTTTAACAGCTATTTTTGCTTATATCCGGGCAATTTTTAATTGGAACCCTTATATCATCACACAGAAAAAATTAGCTTTAATTTGATTTATAAATGATTAAGCTACGTTAAGGGTGTAGCAATCATGCAGCGGGCTCTTAGGCTATTAGGAAAAGAAGAACTTGACCTATAAACTATAAGTGAGTAGGTAGGGAAGAGGAATAGAAATATTTAACGTACACACAAATTATACCTTTTACCTCATTTTTTAAATAAAAATTAGACAAACATTACTGGTATCATGCAAATGAACTAAATGACTATATAATATTATGATTATCTACTTATTCCAAGTTTTCTGTTTTTCTACATTCAATTTCAAGCTCATACACTCTTTTTTAAATGAGTTAGTCTTTCATTTACGTTTACTGAAATAAATCGATCACAATAGAAAATAGTTATTCTAAACTATTTATGTTTTTTTCTTCGATATTAAAAATGTATTGCATTAAAAACCTGTCATATTTGCATACATAAAATATTTCTTTTAAAGTTCACTTGATTTTTGTAATTTTGAAAACTTCAATAAAATATGTCTGAGTAGGTGCAAAGCAACTCAATTGGATGTTTGTGAGAAAATATTTAATAAAACGAATTGTAAATGCTTTATTATATGCGCTATAAATAGAAACATTATTAAACGAGAAAAATCATAAAAAAAATAACAACAGGAAGAATGTTTTCTCGACTCGCACCCCCATTATCCTTTTGTACCGTCACCTCGATCTGTTTCTTTGTTCACCTAATAAAATACACAATTCAGATGTTATGAAGCGCGGAAAAAACGCATGAAAAATGCTGTTAAAACTGGAATCATCTCAAAATGTTTTTAAAGCTAATTATGAGAAGGCAAACTTTGTATTTGGAACGTGTAAGCTTATTTTCAAAGTCGTTCGGTTATAGTTCTCCTGGTTTTTAATGATACTAAAATAAAGCCGTATCGATTTTTGTGTAACATTAAAAAGGATTACGTGCTTTTGTGAGTTTCAACGACCATAGTAATGTGATCGGGAAATTTTTTTTTTCATTAGAACATTTTCAGTTTTTATTGCAAAAATCTAAAATTTTTTCGGCTAATTTACATTTTTATGTGTGCAGACGAGTTCATACTTTACTACATATACCTTTATTAATTTTTTTTCTATATGGTTTCTCTATATTTTAGTAATTGCTTTATTTACATATTAAAAGAATCGATAGATAGAGAAAATAATAATTTCCAACTCAAAATTAATTTACAAATCACGTACGATCGATTATTTAAGCCGCTCTCTCATTCCTCGGAGCCCGTTTTCTATTTTCCATGATTCTACATGACAAATAATTAAAATCAATATTATTTAAAAATATCCTTTCCTTCAAATACCTACATAGTGTATAAGTTTAAAATTGAAACTTATATTAAATTGCTGAATATAAAATATAATTTTCTGATTTTTTATAATTCAAAGACCTTCTTATTGTCATCTATGATGCAGTTACACTTTTAAGTAAGTAAGTAGATTTTAGAAAGTTTAAAATTGTTTAAGTGGTATTGTGTTTGTTTAACTGTTGTAGTTATTATACGTCGTTGTAAACCTTTCCTGATCCGGAAATTTATTTTCTGAACTTGTTAAACTTATTCAAGCTCCACAAGTCGAAAATAACCAAAAAGATGTGAGAGACAACAAACGGGTTTCGTTCCTCCGAAGGAAAGGGGTTTATTTAAATTTATGCAAAATTCATAAAAGTTTTGGGGCCGATTAAAATAGATAATTGGTTTAAAACTTAATTTTTATCTTAGCTTAAAACTTTCATTGGCAGTTGCAAAATTTGAACATTTTAACAAAACATAATTTTTTACTCTTTAATTTTGCATTACTTGTGGAATTTTTGAAGTGAGAATTCTTTAGGTGCCATTGAAAATAAATTATTATAGTATAAAATTTAAAACGTATATAAGTTACGCGTTATGGGTTACGAACGTTACGAGCGTTATTAGAACGACCCATCGTTTTGAGAAATGTGACATCTAGTGTTTTGTCATTTATGTTTGTACCAAGTAACGTAAATAGTAATGAATCTAGTAATTGTAGACTATTCATTTGTGGCACTTCGTCAAAGTCTGTGGTATCCACTTCATGAGCTTTTTGTGAAAGCTGATACGATATAGAATATTTTTGATGGTTTTCTTGAATGTGTTAAATTTTTCTGCAAGCCTGTGACAAAAAATTAATTTGTCACACTCAATTGTATCTCATAGAGCATTCTCTGAAATGTGCAAAAATTGACCAGATCGTGGCTTATAAAAAATGTCTGTTTACCTACGTCTCTTTTTAAATGTGTTTGTAGAATGTAAATCGCGATATCTCGAAAAACGTTAAGAGGACTTGCGTGATTTTAGTAAGGACATACAGATTTTTTTTTGTTTTTGACTCATTTTTGGTGAGTAGCTGCAAGCTGCACTTTTCACGTAGTTAAATTATTTTTTCATAAAATTAAATTACAAAAAACCAGCTTATAAAATTTTTATTTTTTTTTTATAATTTTACTAAAAAAAAATAGAAAAAATTAATTTATTCAATATAATTAATACTCAAGACTCGTTATAATTCAACGAAACAACTAGTTCTCGGTGAGAAATAATTAAATTTTCACATATTTTCCACTGGATGTACACACACTTACAAATAAACCGACAGTCAACCAAAAATGATTAAAAATTAAAATTCCTACCTACGTGGGTTTCGGTTAGATAGTTTCAAAATAATTTATATAATTTTAGTCAAGCCTTTTTAAATGCATTATTAACGACTTTCGAAACTCCTAACATTTAAATTAAAATTTCAAAACACACATTGGCGTGTTCTCGTCGCAAGAAAATGTTAATGAATTTAAAACGAAACCACTTCCCGTTAGAATCGCTGCGAATTTTGAGAATCGTGCATAAAGGAGGAGTTTTAAGCTTTAAGTCCTTCTTCTTAACCATTCATTAAAGCTTTGCACTGTGACGTTCCAATTTTCTTCTTTATCTTCATTACTGACGAGTGACGGGTACACCGACTTTAAGTCGTAACATAAACGAGATATATGAACACAAAAGACGTTCTGCATATCTAAATGATAAATAATTATAATAACAATAATAAAACTGCTAAAACTGGAACAGAAAAGTTTTATTTTACTTTCCCACATCTAAACGATATAATTTATTATTATTAATTTGTTTAATTTCTACAAATGAGAATTGCGAGACAATTTTTTTCTT
The DNA here is from genome assembly GCA_958496155.1 of Sisyra nigra. Lineage (NCBI taxonomy): Eukaryota > Metazoa > Arthropoda > Insecta > Neuroptera > Sisyridae > Sisyra > Sisyra nigra. Next base: position 30,057,058 of record OY292316.1, on the reverse strand, counting down.
ATTACACCTTTCTTTATGATTAAATGAGGCAGTTTGGTGTTATTTAAACAAATTGCAATTATATTACTAGCGTCAGCATGAAAAAATGCCACTTATAAATTTTAATATAAATCATAGTTTCCAAAAGCGTTTTTAGAGCTCTGACTAGATTTTTTCAAGCGCAGTAAAATGTGTTTGTTGAGCGTTTAATAACGTTTTCATTCGCCTAAAGCGAAATTAAAATGAAAAGAGGGATATTTTGTCTAAATGTGGAGGTATTTGTTCATTTGTGGATTTTGAGAGGCTATAGGTATTGCAATACAAATAGAAGCCGGACTCATAAAATAAATTGATATGGTTTTGCTAAGTTTGTTTCAACTACAATAAATGATGTTATTTTGAAAGGGTTGTATGCAATTAATTATTTACAGTTATTTGACAAACAATTTTTTTTTCTTTTCTTTGATTTTCTTTAAATATACTGTTTTTCAAATTAAATATTTGAGAAAAATCGTTAATCAACATTACATTTTCTGGGGATTCACTTTTTAACTTGATTTTAAAGCTACTTGACTTAATTTTAAAACTACTGACTTGATTTTTTATAGCTTCATTTTTAAGTTATTTCTTGAAGTTTTTTTTCTTAAAAGTCATGCTTTAAAATGATTACAGTCTGTCAAAGAAAATGCACAGAATTTGCATTTGTTTTTCGAAGTAGCAATATTAAGTTGTCCTTTGGAGGAACAAATATAATATTTTCCTATTATCTGTGTATTTTTACAGTGTTTTCTGGAACGTTTTAACCGTCTAAAAACCGAATTGATTATATTGATTCAAGTAGAAAACTCACTACTTACCATGATTTTCAAACTGCTTGACTTAAATGGGGTTTAAAATCAAGTCAAAGTTAAAGTCATATAGTATTTACATATCAAAGTAATTCAAGCATTACATTTGTAAGCTATTTCATTTCAAAGTAGCAATGTTCAGCTCAATTCATTGCACAAATTAGTTACTAAACTTGATGAATTACTTGACATGCCTATAGGTATTTATCAACAGTACATTTTTTACATTTTTGATATCAATTTTTTAAACTTTTAATGTGGTTAAATTAATTTAATGAATTGACTTTTTTCGAGTATATTAAAATGAAGTTTTTATTTAGTTAAACATTAATATAAAGATTTACAATTATTTTTAAATAAATTAAAATATAAAATTACCTTAAAATGAAGAAATCGATTCAAAAAGTCGGTATTCTAATTTTGTAAATTCTTCTAACAAAAACAAATTTTATTATTTTCATTCATAGGTATCTGAGATGTCCTTTTGTATTCATGGCCATCTAAAATTCCCGAAAATTAAAATTACAAACTTAAAAAAAGCTTACTACAAAATCAAAATAATTTAGTTACTAATCCAATAAAAGATCAAAATTTGAAGTAAGAACATAATTGTAGAACATTTTAATTGACCAAATTGTTAATGCATGCACAAATGCATTAATTTGTAAGACGCAATGACTGAAAAATACTTTGGTCTGAAAGTAGGTGCTTGTAAGACTATTTTCGTCTAAGAAATCGATGTACTTATTTATTATAGGTGGTGATCTTAATTTTTAAGACAATACCTAATTTATTGATAATGATCTGAGGCCAACCTATGGCAATGGTCCAGGAATTATATAGGAATGTGAAGTGTTCCTGTACAGTGCTGTCATTACTATTATCAAGAAGGTGAGAATCGCCAAGTAATTGAAATGGTCACTCAGGTTCGTTTGGTTTTTCTTCCAAAATTAGCAGTTTTTGAAGTTATACTTTTTTAGGCGCGTTATGAAAAAATGATGAGAAAAAAATTTTTAAATGGGCGGCCATCTTGAGACAAAAATTAACAAAATGAAATTGGCCGCAAAACCACTCGGTTTCTTTTAACATGGCGCGCATAATTTGACTTTTTGTTTTATTTATTTATTTTTTTATTTAAATTAAAAATAATTATATATACAAATGACACATATTACTAAAAAATAAGTTTTTACTTTTCTCGAATTTTTCAGTAGCTGTTATAGGTACTATTTCGAGTTTAGTGATGAAAATGACGTCTGCATATTTTTAGTTATCACGAAATCTGGGATTCTGAAATGATTAAATCATCTTAGAATAATAATTTAGTAACACAAGATATGAATAAGATTAATACATTTACTTTGAGAAGTAGCTACTTACTTTATTTCGCAATTTCTATGAAGCTTCGTTTTCATGATATGCATGAATTGTTTACCAGAAAAATGATCCTGACAAATTTTATAAACTTCTTGCAGCTTTCTTTGGATATTATTAATTTAAATAAATTAAAATATTATTCTCTCCATTTTAATTTTAATAATTATATGTTTAAATATATATATATTATTATTATTATTAAATATTAATTTACAATTTTTTAAAATTGATTATTTGAATGCAATTAATAAAAACGAATATTAATGATGCCAAAGAAGTATAACTTCTTACGTGCGTACAGTAGTACCACTTTTTTTTTTTTTTTTTTTTTTTTTCTCTTAAAACATTTTTGGATGTATATTAGTAAAGATTGTTAGCAAAATTAACTTTAATACTGTTTTTATAACAAGTTAAATGCCTACAGTATTTAAAGGTAATATTTACAGAGATTGTATTGTTTTATTAGATTTAATTTAGAATAAAAATATAGAGAATTTATATTTTATAACATTTGTTGTTTTTTTAGTTTACATCTCACAAAATAAAAAATAATATAATAAATCAATGCAATTTTTTGTAATAGCTTAGTTTATAATTCGATCATTGAATTTTTTTGGCGTTTACACTGTAATAATATATGGTTCTTGCAGGAAACTAAATAGAAATGTCTGCTTTTTCGTTTTCCAACAGGAACCAAATAATAAACTAGGTTATCTGATTTTCTTTAGTATTCATTTATGGGTCAAGGATTACACTATCAAATTTTATTTTGAATAATAGATGCTATAGGATAGTTACAAAAGTTACAAATAAGAAAATCGTATTTATTGTGTCTCGCATAGAAACGACATAGAAGAATCAACGTAAATTTTTCTACAGAAACCTTTTATTGGTTTATAAGAGTATAAGTATGTTTCTTCTCTCCAAAAATCGTTTGATTTCTTCAGGGTAGTTTTATATATGCAGGAGAGTAGAAAATATGTTTGAAAGATAATTTCATTGAAAACTATATTACTTAAATATATTTTTCATTTGTCAACTTTAAACGAATTAGGGCCGGGTTGTGATAGTCTATGATTTTGGTAGACAACGTTTCTTGTTAAAAATCTCAATTAGGTTCAAGTGAATATATTTTTACGTATTAAGAAATTAAATATTTAAAATGTAAAACTATTAAATTATACAATTTATTAAAACAGTAGTTAGGATTTGTTTTTCAATTTCTTTTCTTACATAATAAAAACATTAATTATGAGTATCACATACATATTGTAGGGTTCCTAGAAAAATTTAAACAAATTTTTGTGGTAGTTTTACGAACTTTTACCAACTTTTGAAATCATATTTACCTCCAAGACAAACTTCGAGTTGGTAACACTGTTTGGATATCCGATAGTTTCGGTTGCGGCTACGAAGCTCCTTAACGTGCTTAAAGAAGTATTTCATAAGCTTAAGATTAGTTTATACATTAAATATAAGTGCTTATTTATTTTATTTTTAACTTATTAGGAACCGTAAAACTTACCCCTTGTAGGTTTCATTCAAGTACCAGTTGTCCCCATAATAAGCAATTACATTTATTGCACATAAATGCAGATTATTTACAAATACTTAATTATAAAATCTATTCCTATTGTAAAATTCAGAGTAATTAAAAATCAAAATAACCGTTTAGTAAACAAGTTTAAATTCCAGATTTGATTAATTTATTTAAATTCAACACTGATTACTAGTTGATGGTAACATAAGGGTTATAATAAATTAATCTTCTCTTCATTTCTATCAATAGCATCAAACATTCAAAGCTAAAAGTTAACAGTGAGATGCAATCAGCAAATGGCAGTAACAGTAAACGACTGGGTCGTTTGTTTATGAAGGTTCACGACAAAAGCATCGGCCAAATACAAATACGTACATACACTTAAGTCTCAATGTACAAATAAAGCAAATGGTCCAATTCCATGTTCGCATAACTTAACAAACACATAAAATAAACTTTTCACTATTCATTGTACTTCGCTTCACGTGTTTGAAGTTATTTCAAGTTCTTCCATTAATTTAAACCAAATTGCATTAATTCAAAAACTATAGTGAAACACAGGATCAAACTGAAAATACCTTTGACTATTTTCCAATGAAAGATACACAAATAATTGCATACGACTGTGCTATAGATAGTAATATTTAAATACAACCAAAACGAATTGTAAAAAAATAACACATTAGAAAAAATGTTGGCACTTTGAAATTTAATGGACTGGAAGATAATAAAATTCAGATTAAAAAATAATACATGAAATCACAAAACCATTAGTTTATAATTTTTATAAATATTATCTACTTTTGAAATTTTTTATCTTCCTATACTTATACGATATTTTTTATTTCACGTATTCACCAACGATTTTTGCTTGGAAAAAATGTTCGTATTACTCACAAGATTAATAATAGAGTCATTAATTGCCACAAATCATTCGAAAATTGAATAAATTTTTACATTGAACGAAAGTATGCTCACGTAAGTCTGCATCATTCCATCATCTTAATCATCGTCTCAAGAGGCGCAACCCATTAACATTTGATTTACATTTATTTATTATTTTCTTTGATCTTAAATTTTTGGTTAATGAACCTTTATAATCGATCGCTACACTAAATATAATAAATATTTCAACAAGCTTCGATAAAACGTTTTTTTTCCCTGCGTATTTCTTCCCCCTAACGGCAGTAAATCGGGAAATTTATCGAAATAAACAATTCAATATACGCTGGGTGAAAAATAATTTAATGGTCGATTATTATTTATAAACCTACAATAAGACACAAAATCTCACAAAAACTCGAAAATCTGACAAATAAATTATTTAAAGAAGTACATTTATAAAGCATCTTTTATCGAATTTGTCATATAAATTTATAAAAGATGCTTTTGATTTTAAACTTTTATAAGACGAAAATAAAAAAAGAAGAACGCGCATACGTTTTCTTGTTTGTTTTTGAATATCTTACGGTTTTATAATGAAAACTCCATTTCTAAAAATGCAATTTTCATAGAGCAAATCATATCAGCAATAAAAAAATGAAAACTCGACTTCAAAATATATAAAAATTCTAAAACAAAAAATGCACTAAAAAGTAACAAAATAATGGCGTATCCTTGCAGTATCTACAACTTACAAATTATTAGGATGATACAATGTACAACTATTGTTATTTTTGGAGTTGGTGTCAGCCAAGGAAATACGACTATATTGGTACTTAGCAAAAAACGAGAATACCTTATGAAAATTATTTTTCAAATGAACTTTTAAACAATATACTCGAACTGTAACAATATCAAGCGACCTTTAAACTACAAAATACCAATACCAACTAAACCTTTTTACAATTTTTACAAATTACCATTAATATTTATTTTCTTGACTGACACCAACTCCAAAAATAACAATAGTTGTACATTGTATCATCCTAATAATTTGTAAGTTGTAGATACTGCAAGGATACGCCATTATTTTGTTACTTTTTAGTGCATTTTTTGTTTTAGAATTTTTATATATTTTGAAGTCGGTTTTTCATTTTTTTATAATATTTATTTATTTCTCGCGTTTTAGTGATCTGAAGTTTGATAACTAATTTTATTTTTTTGAAAATAGTTAACCTTCCAAACGCGCTGCTCATATGAGGCAGCGCCGTTTAATATTAAAAGTTACTACATCATCCCTTTTTGCCCTTAAGGGTTGAAATTTTTTGCTTTTAAATGTAATAACAAAACTAAGTGGATTATTCTTTCCAACAGAAAAAAAATTATCAAAATTCGGTTAAATGCCACTATTTCATCCCCTATTTTCATTCTTAAGGGGTGGATTTTTTTCTTCAAATTGAAATGTGAACAATTTAAAGGTGCGTTGTACGTAATAGAAACAAAATTATCAAAATCGGGTTAGCCAGAAAAAATTTATAATATTATTTCATTTCTAATTTTTAACCCTTTATGAGTGGAGTTTTTTTTTTTTTTTAATGGATAGGAGATTAATTTAAGGTTGTGTTCTACAAATAAAAAAAATTATCAAAACCGAGCTATCTAATAAGAAGTTAATATTTCATCCCTTAGTTTTCAACCCTTTAGAAGTGAAAGATGTTCCTCAAATTAAAATGGGAACACACGAGAAGCACTAGTTTTCAAATAAAAAAGAATTATCGAAATCGAGCTATCCAATAAGAAGTTAGTATTTCATCCCTTAGTTTTCAAGTCCTTTGAAGTGAACGATTTCCTTCAAATTAAAATGGAACCACATGAAAAGCACTGGCTTTCAAATAAAAAAATAATTTTCAAAATCGAGCTATCCAATAAGAAGTTAGTATTTCATCCCTTAGTTTTCAACCCCGTAGAAGTAAACGATTTCCTTCAAATTAAAATGGGACCATTCGGGAAGCACCAGCCTTTAAATAAAAAAAGAATCATCAAAATCGCTTCACCCAGTCGGAAATGCTGAGGTAACAAACATTAAAAAAAAATACAGTCGAATTGAGAACCTCCTCGTTTTTTTGAAGTCGGTTAAAAAGGATAGTTGATAGGTATGTATGTAAAAGATGGAAATTAAAACTCTTGAAAAAAAATTTTTTGCTACACTTTGTACCTAGGTACTTATATGATTATGAATTTGATTAATTTTGAAATAAGTGCCAAATAAACAGAGGTACAAGACACTATTAGATGTACATAAAATGCATGTATCCGATAAGGAAGTACTGAAGTAGTAGGGATATCAATAGAACGGGTTCTTAAATATCCCCCTTTAAGCATTTAAAAATATTTAAGTATTGCGGTCATCTTTAATAGTATTATTGACGCGTTTTTTTTCCCATGATTTTTATCCACTTTTCGACTACTTGTTTAAAATTTGATGTTGATAATGTTTGGTATACTCAATGCATTCATATATGAGAGATCAATAAAGTTATGACAAAGGATATAAGTAATAATGAAAAAAAACCCAAAAGTTTATAATGACTAATTTTATGACCCTGGACAATTTACAAGAATATTGCTACTTGACAAAATCAGACCGAAGAAAGTCACAAAAATTACTGATACCTTTTTGTTTATACCTAAATGGAACATCCTGAAACTTTTAAAAATACTTTTTTTATTATAATATTCTCAACTTAATCTAAGCTGATCCAGGACTACTTTATAATTAAGACTTATTTATTACCGCTGGAATACCGAAAGAAGTGTCAACTTGCATTCTCTTGTACTTCGTATTACTTACAGACTACAGTATCTTTGCTATTGGTTTGGCAACGTCTTCAAATTGATTTAAACAAAATCAATTTTATAAGGACTTGCTTAAAGATTTACATTTGGCTTGATTTTAAGACTACTTCCCTTGAATTCTATGCTACTTAATCCTAAATTTGATTTAAAGTCAAGTCAAGCTAAAATCAAATATTAATATTTAAATGTCAACAACCATTGTCAAGGCAAGTTCATTTACAAATCAAGGAATCAAGACATTCATTTACAATTCAAAATATCAAGCACAATTCATTTAGATAAAATGCCCAACTACTTGACATGATTTGACACTCCAAATAGAACATTTTACAAATCAAATTGGACATTTTATTCTCTAGGGGGTTAGTATACGTAGTAATTAAAACTCTACTTTATAATTCTAGAAAAACATAGGATTCAACGCAAATTGAATCGAACACCACTGACAAATGGAGCTGTAATCGAACCTCTACATCATTAGGTCAACTTCCATAAAAAATGGTAAATTTAATAACGATTTCTCAAAATAAGAAAGTTTTCACACGGTTACTGTAAAAAATCAATCAAAGCCCTATTATTTTTTGATTTTCCAAATCACTAAACAATTAAACTCCACCAGTATCTATATAAGTATAAAACACGCCCATATAAAAAGTGTAGGAGCTTTATATAATATCATCTTTTTGAATAGCTTTGAAAATATTCTTTGTTTTGTTCTCTATATTAATAATGATATGTTCCTTGAAAAATACAAGGAAATATGACCGGATAGTCCTTAATTTGGTTTTATTAAATTTTTATGTTTGAAGATTCTTGTTTGCGTTTCTTAACAATTCAGTAGCTTTGCTTTTTGTCAATTTAAAACATCAGTAACCTTCATGACTGATAACTTAATGAGAGATTTTCAACATGTTCAAAGGAACCACATGTATTTGCGACAACTTTGTATATGAAAACGGTATCAAACTCAATTTACTTGTACATATCGTAACATCGTTACGTATAAAGTGTAAATCATATTATATTTTAAAAATAGGAAAATACGAAAAATGGTCTATCTTTCTCACTTATATGTTAATTCCAAGCTTATCAGTATGTATAGTATGAATTCCCTGAGCATTCTTGTAGCAGGAATAATGAAGAAAACCATCTATAATGTTGTTTGACCGAGAGAACAGACATCGCTCCAAACGAGATGAAATCGCGTGTCACATATCATGTTATGGTGTAATGAGCCCGTAGTACAGTAACAAGGATAATATTATTATGTATCCCAGTGGATTTAACTAGAGCCAAGGATAATTGTGTCTCGAAACAGAAAAAAAAAACGGCGGATCCAACAAAATACTTTAAGTGAAATATTAAAAATTCAACTAAAATCCAGATTAAATTAAAGCAATTATTTGTAAAGGATTTTATTCACAAAGGAACTCCGCTCTTAATATCTTTACATAAAAGATGATGAAGTATCACCACATAATAACACAGTGTGGCAGACATTCCCATTTAAATTTTGGTTCATGATAAGACGCATCGCATAGGGATCGCATGTGAAAACTCAGCGACCTAAAACTATTCACGTAGTTTGAATTGCACCCCATTTTCCCGGTGTTCTGTTTTCTTCCCAAGTCTCAAAATCAGAAAGAACAGAAGGATGTTTGTTCATGAATACTTTATCAAATTTTCTGATACTTTCTGTCGCTGATTTGCGTCATCGTACCTCTCTAATGCTCGTATGTTGGCGTGTATTTTGACGCGTGTGAATTTCTCTCATTATATGATTCTCTATGCCGCAATGGAAACTGCATAAATTTGAAAGGATTATCCGACAACAGCGTTATATGTTACACAAAAACAAGAAGTAATAAGAAAATAAAGCCTCAAAATACCTCTTGAAAATATTCAATTTGCAACAGATTTTATTTAGCATTGTACTATAGTAGAACGGTATGGCGTTATGATGGAAATATATTTCATTTTTAATATACGATTATGAACTTTTCGCTCGAAGCAGATTGAGCTTTGCCGTGGAAAAATTTGAAAAATTCACTCCTGTGTGAATGAAATTCAATGAAAATCCTTTTGCTTTCAAATACAAAGAATTTAGATTGATTTTATTAAACGAAAACGTGTAATATTGAAATTTTATTAAATTTTATGAGAATGATCGTTATTTTTAAATACAATAGCATAATTTTACTCAGTACTAGCAATAAATCTCATCCCATCCAAAGAACTCTTTAATCATATAATTTTAGCATGAAAAATATTATTACTCGGACAAATATACCTACTGGATTTGATTTACATCCTGCAATTGGAATATTGCTTTAAAGGTGTGTAATTACAACACACACACACACACACACACAACAAATGTGTTACCCATAATACATTTTTTGCAAATTCTTTTCTTCGAGTATCGTAGGCAGAGCCGTAACTAGGCAGGGGCAATAGGGGCACTTGCCCAGGGCCCAGGGCCCAGGAGGGCCCCGGAGGGGCCCAAGAAGACCCCGATAAAAATTATCTCAATTATTTTCATTTGTATTTTAATGAATATTCCAAATCACATATATAAGTAACACCACTGGTGGCTCAGATAGACGGGGCCCAAAAAGGCCGGAATATGCTATTAGAATTTTTATTTAAAAAAAACATGTTTATTTAATTTTTAATACTTAATATTCTATTGCACGCACTTAACGCACTATTCGTTTTATTGCTTACAGACCTTATCTTTAAAAAAAATGTGTGCAGTTTTAAATAGCACCCAATAAATAAAAAGCTGACAGGGCCAGTGCAGCCAGATCGTGGGATTTCTTTACCCCTACTTAGTAGCACAAACGCCGACAAATTGAGGAGAATAATGCCTCTTCCATATGACACACTTTATGCAATATTTGTACCTTGTGCCGCACATAATCTTAATTTAGCTGGTGTTCACGCAGTATCCACAATGTCAGGAATGGTTACCTTTTTTGGCACTATCCAAAGATTATTCAACTTTTTATCTTCTTCGACGACGCGTTGGGAAAATCTTATGAAATTTTTAAAATTATTACTGAAAGGGTTTTCAGATACTAGATGGTCGTCAAAGGCGAATGCTATAAAAGCATTGTGCTTGCAACTTTCAGGAGTAAAAAAAGAACTTGAAAGAATTAAAGATGATTTTTCAAACTCTGAGGCAGTGTCAAATGCAAAAAGTTTACTATTTCAAATTAATTATAAATTTATATGTATTCTTCATGTTTGGAATAAAATATTACAATGCGTTGACCGTGCAAATAAAGCCTTACAACACAAAAATCTATCAATAGACCTTGCAACAAAATTAAATGATGGTCTGCGTTGCTTTTTACAAGGACTACGGGAAGCAGGATTTAAACAAATAATTTCGGATGCACAAAAAGTCGCTTTGGAAATGAATATTGAAGCTGAATTTTCTAATCAACGAATTAGACGAATTAAAGAAGAAAGTGTTACTAATCTCAACCAAGAAAATTTGTTTGCAATGCAAATGTACAATGCGTTATAGACAAATGAAAACTATATTTGAAGATTTTTCTTTTCTTTTTGGCTCGTCATTAGAATCAATGAGCGTTGTGGAATTACAAAAGGCGGCGACAGATTTATCCAGAAAATATAATAAAGATTTGAATAGTCACGAATTAAGCTGTGATATGGAAAGTTTTAAATTTCAAGTATGTGGGCTGGTGGAAAATTTGAAAGAAGCCACTCTTCTAAATTTATTACAGACTATACATGATTTCAAATTAGTCGAATCGTACTAAAACATCGTTGTTGCTTTAAGAATATTTCTAACCCTAACAGTCACTACCGCTTCTTGCGAGAGAAGTTTAAGTAAACTGAAGTTAATTAAAAACTATTTAAGATCGTCGCTCTCACAACAGCGTTTGTCGAACCTGTCTATTATATCAATTGAATCTAACATAGTGCAAGAAATAGATTTTAATAATATAATTGATGAGTTTGCGGAGAAAAAAGCAAGAAGAATGCAATTTAAATAGAATTTTAATTCGTTTTTCTTCATAAATATAAAATTAAAAAAATTTACAAAAAATATGGACAGGACCAATTTAAAGATTCCTTATTTTGTGTTTATTTATTAAGTGATATACCTAGTAAGTTTTAAAAATGGGAAAGAACAGGAACTATAACCATGGTAAGTTTTTTCTCATTTTTTTATTTATTGAGGGGGCCCAATTTGAAGGTCTTGCCCAGGGCCCACAAAATCCACGTTACGGCGCTGATCGTAGGTACCTTTATTTCATGCTTCCAATCTTCTTTTTACGTTCTCCAGTCTTTATTTTATTCAAATTAATCACGTTCAATCAAATAAAATTAGTACTATTGAAATGTACGCTTTGCTCATACATTACTTACATCTTTTATTATGCCATTCAAAGTTGATTACTCGAACATTTTCACTGTCAACAAAAACGATCAAATTTGATAAAACCTTTGCAAATTCGGTCGTGCTTATTTATCTATTTAAACCACTTTCCTAAATAATCTTGTTAAAAATAAATACTAAATTCTGTTTTTGAAAAAAATTAATTATTAAGTGTTATAGTCTAAGATCCGAACCAACATCGACCTTCACCGAGTTGATAATAAAATGAAATATATTTTATCAAGAATTTAGTATATGCGAAAATATATTAAAAATTGGTTGGCTTTTTAAATTGGCTTAAATTTATATCATAATAAGCGCTGTTTTATCGCGAACACGTTGATATAGGTTTGTCTGCAAAAAACTCGGTCCTATTAGGGATTAGCGAGTATTAAAGATTTAAATGTTAATGCGTGTGGAAATGTGTGATAGAGATCCGAGGTAAGTATACTGTGTAATAATAAAGGACCCAATATTGCAGTTGCCTGTGATGTGTAAGATTTTTTCTATTTGTTGCAATATTTTATTAAAAATCATTTTTTAAAAAAATAATTAAAAATAGTCTGTCCTAGATTTTGTTAGCCAACCCATTTTTAATATATTTTCTAATTTACTAAATTCATGATAAAATAAGTTTCATTCTATTATCAACTCGGTGATGGTCGATGTAGGTTCGGATCTTCTATACTATTAAATCTATACAAATTCATATGAGCTTAATGAATAAATTTTCCCGTTGTATTAACATTCATTTCTAAATTGTTTCTTGTATGAAGTTTCATTTTTTTTTCATTTAGTTCTCAAAAGTAAATAGTGGAGTAATCTAACCTTATTGTTAGTTAAAAACATTGAACTAATTTTTAGATTTTTTTACGATACTTGAGTTATCAACAATGTCTGTGCAACAGATCAAATTATTCATTAAGACTCTTGACAGAAAAGCTTGATGTAACATTTAATAGAGAGATGATGGCAAGCATGACGTTGTACCTGACCTTTGAGAACATGATATAATTTAAGACCTCTTCTTATTACGATACTCGCATTACGTTTCTTGAAATAATTACTTCAAATCTCTCGCGTACACTTACGAACAAACTTTGCATGATTAGCGACTCGAAGAGAAAATAAAAAATAAGAAAATGCAATTTTCAAGTATTACTAAAGGAATTTTTAATCGCATAGAAATAATTCAAATTTAATAAATAATTTTTGATTAAAAATTAAAAACTTATACCTATGTTATCAAAGATACAGTCTAGGGATTTTATATACAAAACATTTCTGTTTTAATATATAACTACCTATTACCAATTTTTTACGTTTCTTTCTTTAATTGTTAAAATTCTTTGTTGGAATGAATAATGTTATCCTCTTTCCTAAATTTGATCAAAAACACCAAGTTTATATGGTAATTAGTTTAAAAGCTAATTAAAGCTGAAGTTTTATAAACATATAAAAGTTGCTTTGCAATGCTGAATTGATGAGCAATGCACGGGATGCTATTTGTAGCACATTTTAATAGTCTTAATTTACATAAAGTTAAATTGATTACCCGAAATTTAAAAATAAATTGCATAATTTACTCAATTTGCTACAGAAAATTATTTATCCTCCCCCTTTTGAATTATTTGCGTCATGTTATAAAAACGCCTCGCTGTTCCTGGCGGTTGAAATTCCCGCCCATAATTTAACAAGATCACCTTAAAATTTGAATAACTTTTTCCTTGACGATATTATTTCATAGTAGAAAAAAGTAGAACGTTGAGGATGGGATTGAAAACGAGGGCGGCAAAAATGGTGTGATGTACTTTTAAGTAAATTACATTGAACACTTTTGCAAATTTAAGAAACAAAATAATTGAATATACGTGGGAAGAGGGTGGCAAAGTTTCACAAACACGATACCGTCAGCATTTCTCCTTTTTATTTCCAAGTCAAGTTATTAAAATTTGCAACTCGAAACTCTGCGTCATTTGAAAATTTAGTCTCAATTGTCTTGTTGTGCAGATGGCCGTAAATAATATGGGAAAATTATGTTTGTATGTGTGAGTATGCATGGTCGGTTAGTTGAAAGCCGTGGGCGGTTAATTGCATATTTAATTCCAAACATACGTTACTTTTAACGGAGCTTCACACGATAAATAAGTTCCTCGTAAAATGTTTAGGAAACCAACGTGGCAGACATCGAGAAAAAAATACGCTAGATGATATCATTATTTTTTAATTGAAAATCCGGAAAAATTGTTCATTTCACAAAAAACGTGGTATTCAAATGTTTATTTCCGGTTCATTATTTCCACACTTGGCATTTTCATCCCGTCTTCATCCCCCATTAGCGTCATTTCCTATTTAACGGTTGTTTATTTATGCAAATGTTTTCCATAATGTTTCTGAACATTATCATTATAATATTATCTTCATTATACTATATACTATATAGTATATCGTGTATGAATATGTGCAAAATAAAATTATTAAAAGCCATTTGTATTCATGTCAATGCAGTAGATAAATTGCAAACATCAGCCCGTAAATCCTTGCGCGTCGCCGGAGGTTGGTGTTGCTGCGCTTCGGTTTTAAATGTTGCCAGGGGTCATTAATAGGGATCATGATCTATACCTATGCTCCTAACTCACCATGTTGATGATGAGTAAATATGTACGATTTTTTTTTATCAATTTTTCAAACATGTTAATCCAATTCCGGTCCAATTTAGCCTCGATGATATATGGATTTTTAATTTAAAAAATTAATTTCAAAATAATCTTTCGGCGAACGATTATTATGTTAAAACAGTTTTTGAGATTACCTATGTTATATCCTTTTAGCTATGTGATCGCTTTAATTTTATTCTGTAAATTTGTTTTAGAAAAGCTAATATCAAATGTAAATTTGTTGATTTTAGCTTAATGAATATCAAAGCTTTCACGTTTACATACCTGATTTTTCATTAGTGCAGTTTCTCTGGTAAAGGAGAAGATTTTTTAAATATAATATTAATGGCTAGTGAGAAGCACGCATAGAATCACAATAGAAAATAGGGTCGGATTTATGAGAGGAAATAGTGAAATTTTGCTGTAAGCCTCGTTTGGTATCTCAAACAATTACCGACCGATCGTAATATAATGGTTAGAACTAAATTTCAGGAAATCCTTGTTCCTTCATGACAGTAGTATCCGATAGACATTCAAATTTTGTAAGTCGATTCATCTTCCAACGACGAAAATTTACATAGCTGAACCAATTTAACATAAGTAATCGATAAAATGGTAAATTAAGATACCTTGATGGATATATTTTTGTAAGTTATTTTATGAAACAAAGTCAAAAGTATGATTTAAAAAGAAAATAATGAACAATTATTTATAATCTGAATTATGTATAGGATCCTACAACAAACCTTCTATTTGTTTTATGTTCTATCTTAAAAATGACGAATCATAAAAAAAATTATCTACGAATCAAATCCGTAAAAGAGTTAGTGCTCTTAAACTAACCAAATAACTTTTATTTTATAAAAATAGGTATTTTACCATTTTAGTCAGACAATAGCTATACGTAGTAGGGAAAATGTTTTTAGGTTCACTTTAAGACTTTTCTGGAGGTTTACATTTATCTTGGAGCATTTAATTAATATTTATTTACGACCAACGGGTAAATTGTGGTTTAACATTTTGTACGTTTAGTTGCTTAATGAAATGTGCTTACATCCCTATAAGAGCTTTCTCTTGAGTCTCTTTCGGTGTGAAAAAATAATCAATTTTTATATTAATTGAGTAGTTTTTTTTTCTTATAATCAATTTTGCAAAAATTTATTTTTTTGAAATAATAACAATCGATTATTATTGTCAATCAATATTGTTGTCAATTAGTAAGTACCTAGTA
This sequence comes from Sisyra nigra, assembly GCA_958496155.1. Taxonomy (NCBI): domain Eukaryota; kingdom Metazoa; phylum Arthropoda; class Insecta; order Neuroptera; family Sisyridae; genus Sisyra; species Sisyra nigra. Next base: position 30,041,274 of record OY292316.1, on the reverse strand, counting down.
CCTACCTAAATCTTTTACATACAGGGATGTGAAAAATAATCGATTTTCCCAATTAAAGATTTTTTTTCATAAAATAGATTTTCTTGTTCAAAATATTTAAAAATTTGTTTTATATTTGAAACCAGAAGGTTGTCGTTTTGGTTATTTCGGTTATTTTTTATACTTATCATTTGATTTGATTTTTTAACTGATAAATTGTTGATATTTTACTAATCTCTTTTTTTACTCATTAGAAAAGCAAGAATTTTTTCATACGATATATTAGAAAATGATAAGATTAATAATAAACATTTTCCAGTAGCAGAGCTCTATCGTGGCTCCCAATCTCCTTGTATCGCGTTCTCGCTTGCACGCACAGGTTCAAACGGAACGTGACATTTTTTCATGCATGCTGCCGCGGTGTTCATCAATTTACAAGACGTTATCACGTCAAAAAGTAAAAAATCGATTTTTAAATACCAATCGATTTTTTCACTTAATATCACATCTCTATTAATAATTAATAATGTGGGGCCTTCTACTAACCGACTTTAACCAAAAATTTTGTCACTAAATAAAATATGAGGACAAAGTTCCGAGTTTGATGAATTTCGGATAAGGCCGTCCACTGGAACTGTCGTTCGGACGAAATCAGTTCAGACGTCGATGGCTGTTTGACGGCCGACATGCAATATGACCGAACGTTCGTCCACTAGACACGGTTTTTGTCTGTGTTTTTCTCTTCAGTATAAGCACAGTATTCATGTTTAGGTATAATTAGTAAAAATGGATATGTTTGTGTGAAACAATATTGTTGTAAAATACATCCGTGATTAGAAGACGTCGAGAAAGAAGGCAGAAGTGTTGGGCACACCCCATACTAACAGAAAGAACGCGAATGGGTGAATTTCACCTTTGATATAGTCAGCTTTTGGCAGATGGAACTAATTTTTCCGATTATGTACTTTGATTACAATAACTCGAACACAAAGAGAATTTTATTCTTTTTAATTATTAATTTTCAAGTAAAATACAAGAGAGGGGACCACCAAGGTGAGTTCTACAAAATTACTGAATTTGGTGGGATCAAACATTAAAAAATCCCCCTGCCATCCGGATCTAATCTTTTTTATAATTTCTTATTTCTTCAAAATATTTATTTTTATTTCATACAACGGATCTCGTTTATCCTCATAGACTCCACGTGAGGTCGAAAAACATTTAAGGATTTTCAATTACTGAAATAAAAAAATATACACAAAGATAATAACTGAAGAAAAATTGCCTGTGACAATAATCTTTTTATATATTTTTAGTGCAAAATTTTTTAAATCAATATAAGTGGAATTAGTTGCCGGCGTCCGTTTGTTTATCACGATAGACGATATATTCATTTCTTTAAATTAAAATTAAAATACATTACCGTTATTATTACTAACAAATTATTTTTTACACCTGTCATCAAATCGTACCATAAGTTTGGAACATCGGCTTACCTAAATATCTTTGTTGGTATACATTTTTGAATAGATTAATTATTCAATGAAACTGTAATCAATAAAACAACTTATAATTTCAATGTGTTATTAACTACCTATTTATTGAAAGCATAGGCAACGAAAAAATTAATTTTAGTCATTTTTAAGTTTAGAATATTCATTTTAGAACGATAAAAATAAATTTTATGTTGTTTTTATTTAAAGTATAAAAAATAAAAACTGATTTGAAATATTTGCAATTCTAATCGACTAACAATTTAAAATGTCATTAATTTGTATGTGTTTCCTTTAAATTTTAACACCTATAGCTAGGTAGTTATAGTATGTAGGAACGTGTATATATGTACATAGTTTAAATATCACTTCTTACATTTTTCTGGTATTCAATTATATAAAGAATTTTTTCAAAAGGACACGTTTTGGGCTACATTGTTGTTAACAAATTTCTTAACCCACTTACATCTGCTTTATTTAGCCTTTATTACATTAAAAAGCCTTTAAGGCTTTTAGACGCACTTTCAATTGTATTGTAGAGGGAAATAAACGACGAAAAAGAAGCGAGATCCGACAGCTCCTTTAAAAAGCTCTTTTCCTTTTTATTTATAATTTCCTCACGTAACACACTTAATTCAAGCCTTTTGCTTCGTTTTGTTAATATTTCCCTTTAAAAAAAGAACTAATTTGAAGATTTTAAATATGATACTTATACCCACATAAATTTTAAATCTTTAAATAAAATACTTGGGTTGAGTTTTATTTTAATCTTAAACAAAGCTTCAGTGTAAATATTAACTTGTAATTATTAACTTTGAAACTAAATGTTTTAAATTTAATTTTGTCTTGAATTAATTTAACGTTTGCAGCGATTGTGTGTGTGGGTGAATAAAACGAAAAACAGGATCGGGGTATAAATTGCATGAAATGCAATGGGTTGAATGTGATATTAGAGCGTGATCAAATCAAGTAATTGATTGTTGCAACTTTATAAGAAGCGAATCCACTTATTTAATTGTACATTCCAAACGCGAAACGGAAACGAAATTTTTTCACAAGAATTTTAAATGGCTATCATTGGGCGCTTGGACATCGGCCAGATTGTAAATGCGGATTTTGAGTAATTATTTTCGCGTAAATTATTAATTTGGCACCACGAGTTATTGATGATGACAGGATCAAGGCAACGCATATTGACATTTTAAAACTATTTAATTAATTTCATACAAGTGGAATTTAGAATAATTGAATTTTTCTCATTTTTGTTTCAGATAAGGAACTGGCAAATTTTCCGGACAATGGCCTTACAATGGGACAAACTGTCCCCGGCGGAATTTCAACAGCTGCAAGATTTAGCTTCTTGTAAGTTTTCTTTTTCTTTTCCGTTTTTGTGAAACTTTTTAAATAAAACTTACTCTTAAAATGTTTATTTAACAATAATTCTCATATAACTCAGTGAACATTTTAAGGTCTATAATATATATAATTAAATAAACTATAATATTTTCTTACATTAACGTTACTAAAAATAGTTTGTTTTACAACAATATGGAACGTCTTTTATACTTTTCAAGATAAAATTCAAATACCCCTACGCTATGATAGAAAATAAATATTAGATCACTATGCACTATTTAGCTTACAACTTCAAGAACTTAACAATAACAAACTGATTACAATAAATTGAATATTAAGTAGCTACAATGCTACGATTCTATGCACTAGTCGTTTATCAAAATATCAAAATTATTATCAAGGTAATTTATGTCGTACAACCAAGAAATATTATTCCTTTACCTCCAAAAATAGTTCAAACGTAATTTTTATTATGATGAATTTAAAAGCATCTTCTGTAGAAGCTAAGAACAACATTTTTCAAAGGTTCGAAACAGACTTTAAACTTTTAAAATTCAAAGAAGCTATGAATTTGCAAGTTCAATTCTTAAATAAGTATATGAAAAGTTTCCATCCGTTTAATATTCCTATGCGAATACACTCATCTAAGTATGTAGGTACATACAATATATGTATATTTATCCCTATCCACTCTGTATGCTTTTGAAAAATAAAAATTATCATTGGATATATATTATACTGAATGTTAAGGAAAAAAAAGCAATCGGTGTAATAATTTCTAATTAAAATTTAGTAATTAAAAATTAATGAACCGGCAAGTGTAAAGTTTGCGGTGTTTTTATTTGAAATGCTTGGATTTTTAATTGATGAGAACTTTTTCCTCTGATTATACCATGTAAATACAAGGCGCGGTAGAAATAGCTATCATATTTTAAAAAAGGATTTTAAAAAATGGTCCGAGTTATCACCAAAAAAAGTTTTCTCTTTTTGCTTCGCAGGTCAGCTAAAAGCTATACCTATCATGCGAGTGTAAAGAAGTAGTTTTTAACTTTAGAACATATAGACGGAATGCCCGAAGCACTGCACTAATGCACTTAATCACTTTTTATCACATGAATGCTTCACAGACCTGTGGTAATTTTGGTTTCAATCTCTTCTACGCCTTGGCACCGATGTAGTAAATGTTTTTGTGGTCTGTAAGACTACTGAGGTACCGTTCTGTGAGTTGATGTATAAAATAAAATCCCGTATTGTGGGAACTTCACATTCGCGGTTGGATACCAGACCTGTTCTGCATATGTTAGTAGTGGACGCAGAACGCTTCCATGTACCTATATTAGCGTGGAACAGTCGATACTTAAGTATGAGAAAACATTGGAAGATATGCATTCGCTTCTGTAAGTTTTCCTTCTACAAGCATCCGCCAGGTAAGCCGAGAATCGAGATGTACGCCCAAATATCTTACAGTGCTTTTGATGTTTTAGGTTGTCCATGATGTTGATTGGTATTAGGCTACCAATTTTTTTGAGAGTAAATTTTTTTGAATCGTATTTTTGCGGGTTGAGTTTAGATGCCACTTATTAAACCAACTTTCCACAGTGTCGACAGCTCTCTGTAGTTTTTCGATCGCACAGTCCAGGTCATTGTCTTGCGTGATTAAGCATGTGTCGTCTAACTAAGCATGGCTTTCATGGGAATTAGGGATGTCGTAGCAGTAGACGTAGAACAATTTCGGTCCCAATAATGAACCATGTTGACTTTCTTAAAGTAAATAGAAAAGATTTTTTAATTTGAGTTTTAAAAACTGTATCGTTTAAATGAGCCTTGTCGGCCAATCAATTAACATTTTGGGCCATTTTTGGAAGTTTTATTTAATTCCTTCTAACATGCCCAATAATTACTTCGTTTGCCTTTGATAAACTAACTGTAAAATGTAACCTTTACTATGTATGTGGTATGTGGTTTGGAAGTCATATCAAAACTTTATTGTTCTGAAAAAATGCACGGTTCTTGAAACCAACATTTTTCAAAACAGTTTAGAAGAGTTTTTTTTTTCAAGTGAATATTTCTATTAATTAATTAGTATAAGTTTGATATCCTCAGCGACACTAGTGGGTATCAGATAATAACTAAAAAGTAGTAAAGAACACCAACTAAAAAAATAAAAAAATATCTGCTGCGAGGCGTCACAGTACTTTCTTTTACTTTCATTTATGACATTCGTTGTTGGTGAAAATAAATAAAAGCGCTTTTAACTATACATATAAACATAAAACTATATGCATACAGCCTATTTGTATATACGAATTCCCAACCTTCACCCCAGAACCGTCTTTATTCGAATTTTCCTAGGTAAAAGTTTCAAATAAAAGTTGTAGCCATTAATGAGTCTAAGAACTATAGTAAGTTTAATAAAAATCGTTGAAGCCGTTTCAAAAAAAAATAAAAAGCCCAAAAACTCCTAGAATAAAGTAAAGCTTTCGGTTAACTGATTTCATCCAAATGCTTCGCGGCACAACTAGGTATAATATGGAGGCCAAATTCCAAGTTTGGTGGAATTTGGATAAAGCTTTCGAAACAATATGGCTGTCACACACACACCGTCATGTTTCTAAAAACCACTTTTTTGGACTCAGGAGACCTCAAAACATGTATTTCCGGTGAAAGCTCAAATTCGAAAATTCGACCCATTTACAATACTTTCTTTACTTTATAGTAGTAAAAGAAACTAACAAGCCTGCTTCAACAAAAAGCTTCAATATTTTTTTTTTGAGAAACTTAGATTAATAAAAACTTTAGAAACTCAACTAAAAAAAGCTGAAATTTCTGGAAGAAACATGTTAGGACACGGTAACATTCATACTGGTAAACTTTATAATTTCTACGTTGATTATTCAAACACCTTGATTTTAAACAGCCTTGCTACTATGCGGTAACATAAATACTTACACCGTATTTTCTCATTACATAGTAAATTCTACATCTAAACACATTTACATGTTATTAAAGAACTTACAACGACAGTTAATTTAATGTTAGAAACGCATCTTATATGAACAAAGCTCACATTTAAATGAGTTCCACAAACAATTCAGTGAAGTGCAAATATAATTATATGTTGCTAAAATATATTAAGCACGTAAAAGACGTGTATTAAAAGCAAATCATTTTAAGTTAACAAAAGGGCGTCCATAAACTTCCTAATGTTTGTAAACATTTAGTCTATGCAATTAGTAACCTGATTACTATCGCTCAAGAACATTATCTGGTATCGTAACAAATACAATGTTCTGCCAATAAACTTTTTTTATATAAATTATATAAATTTTTATAGATTTGGTAAATGTGCAAGTTTTGAGCTAAAAATTGATCCTCTAAAACACTCCAACAAACAGATATTTCTATTTATAGCTATCTTGCAATAATCATACATTTTTTCAGGATAAATATAAACAAATACGATATGTAGCTTGTTAACTATCTTTACACGTCTAATGGATCACATAACAATGACCTCCATATCCTAATTTAACCCTTCATTTCCTGTATTTCCTACTGTAATTTAAATCTCTTCGCGCTTAAATTTAGCTTACAAGCTAATAACAATAGCTTTATTACCTATCGTAAATTTATAAATCTGGCTATTATCTCCTTCCGAAAAATTCCAAATGGCTTTCATCCCTGAGATGCTATTTTATTAACCATTAGCTTCTATACTTCCAATATCCTTCTTTTAAAAACTTATTATATAGGGACTACTATTAAGGAAATTGTAAACCAGCTAATTTCGTAACGTCGGAAGAGCGAGATTTACGTTAATAACAATTAATATCAGTGAAATCACTGTTTATTTTATTTTAAAGGGGTTAACCTCTATATTTTGAAGTTATACTTCTTTAGGCGCGATATGAAAAAATGATGAGAGTGAAATTTTAAGATGTGCGCGCATTTTAAGATAAAAATTAACAAAATAAAGTTAGTCGCAAAACCACTGGGTCTCCTGGCGCGCGCAATTTGAATTGTTGTTGTATTTATTTATTAATTTATTAATTTTTATATTTAAATTAAAAATAATCATATATACAAATGACACATATTATTAATAAATAAGTTATTACTTTTTTCGAATTTTGTAGTAGTTGTTATAGGTACTTTTTGAAGTTTAATGATGAAAATGACGTCTGCATTCCATGCATATTCTATGTTATCACGAAATCTGGGATTCTGAAATGATTCAACCATCTTAGAATAATAATTTAGTAACACAAGATATGAATAAGATTAAGACATTTACTTTGACAAGTAGCTACTTAATTTATTTCGCAATTTCTATGAAGCTTCGTTTTCATGACATGCATGAATTGTTAACCAGAAAAATGATCCTGACTAATTTTATAAACGTCTTGCAGCTTTCTTTGGATATTATTGATACAAATTAAAATATTATTCTCTTCATTTTATTTTTAATAATTAAATCTTTAAATATATATATTATTATTATTAAATATTAAATTACAGTTTTTTAAAATTGATTATTTGAATAAAATTAATAAAAACTAATTTTTAATGATACAAAAAAAGTATAACTTCTCACGCGCGTACATAAGTACACGCAACCACTTTTTTTACACATAAGCTAATTGTATACTAAATATCATTCGTATCCGTTCACTCGTTTAAAAAAATTGACACATTGTGGTTCCCCAGGACAATATGTTTTCCAGATTAAAATATAGCTTAGGTTAAATTAGCTTATATATACGATTTTATGTAAATTCTGATATATAAGCTACGTTATTGTGATGTTTCATCAAGATTTGTACTGTGGATTTTGCGTAAAAGAGTAACAATCATCCTTTCAGGCTTATTAGTAGAATAGTGTTACGTTTTTATTTATTTATTGGGTTTTTAGTATTTGTGTTTTTCGATAGCTAACTGAAATCGCGCACTATTTATTTATAATTGAACTCACTCGGCTGCTCACTGTCTATCCTTTTTCTCGTAAAACGGAAATCCTTAAAGAATTCTCTAAACCAACTTGCATCTCATGTGTTGACCACTTCTTCTTTGTTCACCTTTCACTTTTCGGTGAACACACAGAGGAGTGCCCAACCTACATGGCTCCAGAAGCGAGACCTAAGCTCACACAGATTCAAATCTTAGACGTATAACAATAGTATATTTCAATCTCAATGATGATTTCTTTCAGGAAGTAAAGTGTGTATAGACTTAGTGTATACCTATTTAAAAAGATATATTTTTTTTCCTTTGTTTCATATTGTAGCGATAATTTAAATTTATATCAACATTAAATTTAGAGAAACTTCAAGAACAATAAAAACGAGGAATTTTGTTTAGGGCCTAAAAAAATTATACAAAAAGCATGTTAAAAACCTCGTAATTGCTTTTGAATTGTTCGAGAAAAAGCTTTTATGTAAATTAGATACCCAAGTTCCAAAGTATTTATTTTCTTTTTCTTTTCACGCGCATCAAAACTTTTCCAAATCTCCTGCTTCGAGAAACTTTCCTCATTTCACACATTCTTATACACACTTAAAACATCGTAAAGAAAATTACATTCATGTCGGATAAATAACATGCAAAATGAATAAATGAAAATTAATGGTCCTGAAAAAGGCAAGCGCCTAAGAAAAATGCATGGGTTCAAACAAAAATGTGTCAAATTTGATCAAAAATAATTTTATTTTACAAAATGTTAAAATCAATTCTCGTCACCTTTCACATTTTTCTCATATTTCGATTATAAGTTTACAAGTAATATAGTGTGTATCTATGTATACTAACTACTACCATAAAATTCCATCCTTTCTTTCGTTTTTATCTTTGTCAGCAAATATTCACCGAGTTCAAATCGATACGATTAAGTAATGAGACTTTAAAGAGCTCATAAAATCACGTCTAAAAGCTTCTTTAAACCAACCAACCTTATTTAATTTTAAAAAAGATTTTCCCTGAAAGACTCCTCGTCAGACTAACGCAAAATAACACGTCTTGATAAGAAAATTGCACATCTTTAAAAAAAGATTTAAAATTGTACTCTGTTATATTAAGCCTTAAATGTCCATCATTAGATCTTAGTCGTTCTACGTTAGTTCTATTGATTAGACAAAGAAAACGACATTCGGAAAATTCCATTACAACTAGCCCGTCTTTTCTTGTAAAGTCTTCGACTCTCGAGATATCGTTACTGCTTAGATCTTGTTCTTAGTGGTGAACTGACTTTATTACACCCATTTAAAATGGTTTATGATGTTGACCCATTTAAATTTTCCTGCCTTATATTCAAAAGCCGCAGATTGATATAAAGTATATCAACAAAGTTAGATGATTGGAGTTTATCTGATTCAGAGCTTCATCTATTCTAATCCGTGATGATCTCTGATTTTCAACAGATTTATTTCCCTCTCAAAGAAGTTTAGTGTTCTTATCCTTTTTTAATTTAAATAAAAATAATTTTACCTCAAATTAAGTTTTATGAAGATTTATGCACAGAGACATCTTCAAAGCTTCATACCATTAAGATAATTTTTTTTTTATAGCGAAGCGTAAGTAAAATTATTTGTTTCTTGTTTCTTTTTATTCAAATACATATAAACTTCCTTGAACGACAAAAGAATAGTTGCGGCTAGTTCAAACTCCATGATACGTAATAAAAATGTTCACTTAGGAACATGTAAAGTTCATTTTAATTGGCAGTAAGAATTGAATAAAACGAAATTACCTATGTTTTTAACAAACTAGCAATTGCACGTTTTTTTTCCAATAGATACATTTTGAATGAAAATTATCATTATGCAGTTTATAATATTTGATAACAACAACCAACTAATTATCTATATAAATCAGAATGCATATCGTACTATAATTATTGGATACAATTTGCTGCAATGCTAATAGCTGACCAAATGAATATGAATGTAATTAATATGATACTGAAAATTAGCTACTACATCTCTTTAGATACAAATTTCAATATCTATAACTTCGTTTCAGTACCACTTACCCATTATATTATTCATATTATGGTTAAAAAAGCCGTTATATCATATAAAGATAACCTATATATTTTTATAAATGTGATTTAAGTCAAATGAAATTATTCGTAGTTTTCCTGTACGTTAAACTAGTAAAATAAAAAGTTCCATCTAACAAAAGGTGATGGAACACGTAGTCCAATTAAAAGTTCGTATAGGTAAATGAATTTCATCACAAATTAGTAAAAACATACACACACATTAACGTATGTGAAATTTGTGTTTGTATCCATTATGAAGGCAAACAAAAATAGAGAGTATCTAAATTTAATTTAGATGATTTTCTACCTTCATAGCGAAATATAAAAATTTATCTATTTTGACAGAAAAATATGGTAGGTACTTCCAGACTTTAGATCCAAAGTAAGGTCATCAAAATTCTTAAAACTACTTTTCTAGGAAGAGATATTAAAGCTATCTTACAGGTTCTTTACGATTTTAAGTATAAAAAGATTCTTTAAGAAAATCTTAAAATCTGTCATACTTTTTTCATATTAATTTTAGTAACTTTATAGTAAGATTAGGAGCTATCCTACAGGAATCTTACCTTTTTTAGGATAAATGGTATTCAATATGTTAAGATCTGAGGTATCTTTAACAAAACTTCATTAAAATTCGTTCCGTTAAGTAATTGTTAGTTATTTAAAAATTTATTAAGTATATTATAATATTAATACGTTCATTATTGCTAATTACTATCTTAACAATGAACAATAGGGAAATTCAAATATTTTAAAAAATTTCATTGTTAATTTTATCGGATGTTAAATTAAAATTGTTCAAATTTATTTTCCAGCAGAAATTGTCAATTTTTTAATTAAAACTTTTAAGAGATTTTTTTCTTCAGGAAAATGGGTTAAAATTCTATTTCCTGAACTCTAACGAAATTTCTTTTAAATACACAGTTCCTGTAGGATTCAACTGTTTTGCTATCCTATAGGAACTGTCGATGATTCCGGCATTAGAAGCAATCTATATTTATATACATTTTGAACTCAATTGGTGTAGAATTTTTCGAGTTTTGTCCTAAAAAAGGACCAACATTCACGGGAACTCCGGGAACAAAAATAATCCGGAAAAAATTACCCTCTAGTTTGCTCTATCTTGTGAGGTTTAGCCAGCGTTTGCAATATAAGTGCCAACAAGTTAATCGTAAAAAATACTTTTTACAGCATCTTAAGCCTTTTAAGCTTCACATCTGTGCATCATCAATAAATAGAAGTCTATTGAAGTCTATTGAAATCTATTGAAGTCTATATTGAAATCTATAGAATCTATGGAAGGCTATTAAATTTGTGGCGACGACATTGCATATTACACATAGCGATCAGTAAGTGTAGAAAAGGCTTAAGAAAAAAATGTTTGTTATAACATCACATCACAAATCTTTGAATTTCCCGACTTTTCTCTACTATATTAAGCATGTTTTACATCCACAAACCTTCCTCTTGAATCACTCTATCAATTGCTGAAAACTGCATTAAAATCCGTTTTGTAGTTAAAAAGATCTAACCGAACAGACAGCGGGAGCGACTTTGTTTTATACTTTGCAAAGATTGTACTTGGATGATGATGTACTCATATAGGTATATCTACTATGATACTTATCTAAATCTGCTCTGCCTTACTGACTGCTTTTCTTTATTCACTGACACTTTATCATTTCCAATGAAAGCTCGAATTTGAAAATTCGACCCGCTTACAATACTTCCTTTACTATAGTATAGTAGTAAAAGAAAATAAAAATAGCAGCTTTATAGATGTTTTATTGAAATACTTCAGGACATTATAATCACTCGATAGAACCTTATTTTCTTATATGTACATTTGTTTTAAAATCTTAATCACATTTTCTACTCTGAAAGAAATTATTATATCATAATCTAGACTTTCTTAGAGCTCAATTTTGTTAAAACTAAAATTGATTTATGTTCTTGTTGGTATTAAATCATAGAATGCTACTTTTAAAAATATTCTTATCGCCCTATTTATTGAAAACAGCTTTACTTAAATAATTGTTTCGTATAAAATTACATAAATCAGCTTCGTTTTCATATTCGATTTTCTTCAACATCGTCCTTACCACCCGCTTTTATTAGCATCAAAAATGCTGTTATAGACTTTGTTGAATCTGTAAGACGATATTCTTCATCAAAACGAATCAATCAAGCCGTTTAATCTCAATTTGTTTTAGCTATTTAGCGCAAAAAATTAATTATTTACGACGATGATTTTACTGTAAAATTAAACTGTGAAAAGTTAATGTCGTGCAAGCGATGTCTCTATCATTAAAGCCAATTGAAATCGGAGATAATTTTCTAATTCGATTTGCTTCGTTAGAGCTGATCCAACGAGTTTATCCTAATCGAATGGATAGACGGGGAGGAAAGGGGTAAATGAGGTGTGTCTCTTGAGGTAGAGGCGATATGGGAATGTTCCCTGATTCAAAACAGGAAACGAGCGGAAAATAAGCTACCAACATTGCTGACAACATGAATGATATTTTGGCAAACATTATAGAAGATTAACACATATCTTAGAGCACATTGGCATTGTTGTGACAAAGATAGATTTTGCTTTACATGAATATGATATCTACTTGTCTTTTTGCAAAAATATTATATGAAAAGCGAACTGAAAGAACATGCCATAGCATACAATTGTTTACTCGTATATGTACACGTTAATCAAATAAGGAACTTTATTTGATTTAAATTTAGTGAGTATTTAACAAAGTTTATGATTAAACGATTAAATTCATTTTTTTTCAAGAAAATATTAAATACTATCCTATATCCACTGTACAACATTTTGTAAGCTTTTATTTTACAATTGTAAATGCTTTATTGTTTTTTAAAAAAGTTTATGGTGTGAAAAACGGAAGTATGCTATTTTTTTTTTGTTCTTCACGTTCGCCTTTTTTTGGTTAATGAATTATGAATGTATTCGAGTATAAAATGAGCGTGGATTATAAATAAGGTTTTTTTTATTTCGAAATAAATATAATTTCCGACTGTCAGTCATCAGTTGAATAGAGCACATTTTTATTTACGCTATCTGGTGTTGAAAACCTTTGAATAATTTAACAATGGATAAATGACTTAATGCGAGCTTATTTAAGTTTTCGAGAAAATAAGAGAAAAGGGAACTTTTTGTCTTGTTTAAAGAAAATTTAATTATTTAATGTTAAATGGTTTTTATGAAAAGTGAAGACGATTTTGAACTCTTTTGTACCGTTTTGAATGAAATTCGAATCGTTCATTAATCTTAATGCTTAATTAAGTCGTTATATATACTCGTAGTTTGAGGACTTGTTAGAAAAATACATAAAGTCTATTGCTATGTTAACACTTTTAATAAATAATTGATAAGTAGGTATTCTAATACAATAACTAAGATCTTTAATTATAATTTTATCAAATTTTAAAATGAGTACACATGGTATATACTTACTGAGACGTTTCAAAGAAAGTAATATTTTTCCTTATAATGTCCAAAAACTGATAGTCTTCTTCATCTATATATTATATATAAAAACGAATGTATGTATGTCTGTCTTTTATGTATTCCTAAACTGTTTGACCGATTTTGCTGAAACTTGGAGCAGTTGTTGTCCGGGAGGAAGGTTTGCCACCTTTTAGTTTTTCAGCGCAACCCCCACAAGGGGACTGCGGAAAAATTTGGAGGGAAAGTCATTTAGATATAGGTAGGCATTTGTTTGCTTCACATTACCCCGAATTCGTTGTAGTAACCTTGACACGACTTTTAAGCTTAATAGAATTTTTACTCATCAGGGGTGTTCCAAAAGAGATGAAAAATTGGGTGTCCCAAATGGATGGGATAAAAATGTCTGAATTTGAAAAGATGTGAAAAATAAGAATGTTCCTAAAAATTGAAGGTGTCTCAAAAGAAGTGAAAGATAGGGTGTCCCAAAAAGGATTGAAAAATGTAAAATTCTGTAATTGCTTCGCGCTTCTCTTACGTAAGGAAAGGGTGATGAATAAACGTAATTTTTCATGTACCTAATGATAGTTTATAAGACAATGGATACCAAAAAAAATTCCTATAATAAAAAATTAATAAAGAATAATATATGTAAATAAAAATACTATTTCTTGAAATAGTGCATGGTTCTGTGGGGTAAATAACTGTTTGTGGCATAAACTACGGAACGATTTTCAATGAAATATTGTTAAAGATATCTTAGATCCAAAGGTAACACATTGTCTATTAACTGTCCTAAAAAAAAGGTATGGTTCCTGTAGGATAACTTTTAATTGATAACTAATGCTAATTGAATGCTAACTATTAAATGCTCTTTAAGCTAAAATAGCTGAACTTATAGGGAAAGTCTTATAGGAAATCAAGTGGTTTTTATTCTCAAAAGAGTATAGAACCTATGGGATAGCTAATATCTCTTACTGAAGAAATAGTTTAACATATATTAAGGTCTTGAAATACATTTTTATCTTCTTTTGTCAAAAAGACTAAATTTTTATATTTGGGTTGACAGTTTCTGTTAATCAATTCTTTTGATTTAAAAACGCCTAGCGAAGTGAACGGGTATCAGCTAGTTTTTAATAAAACAATCAATTTTGGGGCCAAAACGAGCTTATAATATCCATTATAAGCTCTGCCTTATTTCATTTTTTTATTAACCATTTAGAAAACAAAGGCAAAAAATATTTTTGAATTTTCATAACTTTGGAACAGTTCATCGTAGCAGCAATCTAGAAGGAGGGATTTAAAGGAAATTTCAGGCTCTACAATAAGATCCTTATAACAAAGTTAGAAAATATAAAGAAATTTTAATGAGTGTTACTTTTGAACTCAGATATCTTTGAAACGGTTGATCGGAGGAACTTTGTTTTAAAGGAAAAATTGATTTTTCTTTTTAATTTTGGATGAGAAAGTTTACTTATAAATCGATTTCAGATAAACATTATTCCCATTTAGAAACATGTTAAAGTAAATATTCTTTTCAAAATCATCAAAATGCGAGAAAATATGACAAAAATATACCTATAAATGTTGGACCATTTCACTAGAGAGAAAAAAATTAATTAACTTTTTATTATTTTTCCACTCAATAAATTTTGAATGAAAACCTCCCCTTAGGTATATCAAAAAGAGAACGCAATAGTATAATATAAATACTAAAAAAAGAAGACAACATTGGGACCATAACGCTTATCTAAAATAAGCCATATAGATTAGGGCAAATAAACTCCCAACAGATAAAAATTATGTCGAAAACGATGAAAGTTTTCGCATTTTTCTAAAAAGAAATGATCAATTTTATTGTTATTATAATACTTATCTGAATTTTTCATTTCAATAAATCTAGGATGTTATGAGTAAGAATTGTGACGAGTTGGAGGCAAAGAAGACGCGAGCATTGAGAGACGTTGGCTTTCCGAGTTTTTGCTTGCCTCTATATATATGATAATTATCAGATTTCCAAATCTCCGAGTCATTCATTGTTCGTACTTTACGTTATCGTCCACCTACCAACTCGTCTTCTTTATAATGGTCTAAGACCAACGACATATTAATCGTTCGTTATTTCTGGGTCAAGTGAATTCACACTGAGACTGACTTGAACATTACATAGTTTTTTCTTTCTTGCCAATTCTCGAGTTTCAAATTTATTTTTCTTGCAGATTCAACAAAGAAGTTACAAGACGTGCTCTTGGAATTTTGCGGCCCGGGGAAGAGCGAAGGACAATTAAATCCGGATGGGGTGAGTGCTTTCCCTTTGTTCTTCTGTTCTACATAACGACAAAATGTTTATTTTTTGCTTTGATCAAGTTTTATTTTAATTTGTTTTTTTGAACTCATAACGTAAGATATGTTTTGGACGCGTTCTTATTTCTCTACATTTCTGTTGAACATTTTCGTTTCTTATTTCTTGTGAGGTTTACTAAGGTTTTCTTTTAAAGTCCTCCTCTCAGCCGTGCTTCAATCGAGTTTCCACACACGTTTTCCGATTGAATAAAGAGACGAAAGCGTGTTGAATGCATTTATTGTGTAAAAGAGAAAATTTCCTTCGGAGATTCGTTTAGCTCCATATCGCATATGTATCAGTGTGTGTGAAGATAAAACCGGTACACTTGTAAATAGACATGAAAATCGCCTCGGATCCGACCGGTATATCGGGAAAAGGTTAAAGTTTAAACGAAATCAGACCCGTGTTTAGATAAGAACAAAACGTATTCGAGTTCGAGAAAGAAAATTTATTCCCAAGATTTTCTCATGTTTTTGCTTGAAAACTTTATTCAACTTTAGTGCACTGACGTTTTTTTTTTGGAATTTTGCATTTGAGCGAAGATTGATTGCGATGAGCTTTTTGTCAAGAATTAATACTATATTTCCTGATAGAAATAAGTACAGGAATACTTATCATATGGTTTAATATACGTTTTATACAAGTTTAGAACATTTTTATGAGAAAATAAGTTATAATTACGGCAAATACATTCAAAAGTATTATTATTTAAGCCTGAAGTGGGTAGGTTTTTCTTTAGTATGGCTTACTTCAAGTTTTGTAATTTTTCCAGTATTTTAGTGTTAATGTGATCACCTCTGGATCTTCCGCAACTTCAAAAAGAGCTGGAGTTACCCTCAGCATCCCATTCTATAAAAATTCTACTTACATCAGTTTGTTTTTAGTATCCACACAAAGACTTTTACGCAAGATAACGTTTGACCACGACTACCCTTTAAACCAGCTGTCGGGGAAGCAGGGTAAATTACCCCAAATAGAGTAAAAATAAAATTTTGGGAGGTAATAATGAATTTTTTGCTATAGCTATTTTATAAACGTGTTAGTTTGGCCGAAGACTGTTTTCAAATTGTGCTCACATCAAAATTCCCCAATTTTGAAGTTATTGTATCAAACATGAAGCAAGATCATTTCTCCAAAATCTGAACTGGGAAAGTTTTCAATTAGTTTTTGTGTGTATGAGAATTTTATTTTGTTACTACTTTCATGCAACTTGTTTTTCCGTGCAAATTAATTTAATACTCCTATAATACAATTTAATTTAATATAATTTAAATTTACATTGATTGTCCCCTTTTCAAAATGAAGGGGTAATATCGACTTACACAAAAATATTTTGGGGTAGTGGTAAAAAAAGTTCTCCGACCGCTTTAAACAGTTCTGTACAGTTACATAACGAAAGAATATTACGCAACTCTTATGAACTACAGATCTATAAAACTAAAGGTTTCATAATAAAATAGGTATTGTCAGTACAAAAAAAAAAAAAGATGTAAAAATATACTTTTGACAAAGAAAAAATCAAATTGTATTTTTAAGTGATTTCCAAACTGTGGATCGGTGATTCTACTACAGGAGGTAATTGAGGTAACTCAAATTTTCTTTCCAATCGATTTTAAATTTTTTATGTTTTTACATGTTTCTGTCGTTTTAAATAACATTTTTTAGTATAGGCATATATTATATAATGTAATACACATAAAATGTCGTTTATAGCCATGGACCTATGAATACCATACCTTATGTAATACCTTTCAAATGCTTATTTGGTAAGAGGAGCCTTAAGATTTGCCAAAAAAAGGGTTGATGAAATTTGAATGTTTTATATTTGAGAGCACAATCACTTCCACTACGGAAGAATTTTCTTTAATTCCACATCTAATTACTCAACAAAGGGGTCGAAAGTGTTGTTGTGTATACTTCTGTGTATCCACTGGCTCAAAAATAAGATCCCAACAGCATCGTTCAAATTACGTTAGCACTAGTTGTCACTAAAGAAAGATATTTTTAATAGGTATTGGTTGTTTGATTTTCTCCTCGATACAAATAAAAGGATAGGACAAACACATTGAGTATGACCTCTGATTGGATCAATGCATTGAATAACAATTTTTTTCCTTTAATTGGCTATCAGGATCTGGGTCCTTTTTATCCAATTTGATGGCTAAGATTTGGACAGGGTGGAGATCGCTCCCATTGGAGGAGTCCTCATTATGTCTGAACTTGATACTTGACCTGGCACCTTCCTTTTCAGCGGTCTTGTACCTTGACCTTGATGGTTTAGAAGTACTAGAAGTAGACTAGTACCACTAGTGGGTTTATATGATTACGCAACCTTTCGAAGTGACTGGTAATGCGAGCAGCAATCATGTCGGCTACTGATTGGATAGATAAGTCAGCTCGAAGTGTCTCGGTGGTGACATACCATGGGGCATCTACCAGCTGTCTCAGTATTTTATTATGTACATATGTATGGCTTCGATTAGTCTTATATTGGATTTAATAGCAGAGCACCACAGCTCAATACCGTGCGTCCAGATCGGAACCATTATTGTTTTATAAATCAGAATTTTGTTTTCCCGGGATAGCTTTGAGCTCCTACCCAACAGCCACTGAAGCTGTTTGATTCTAGCGCGTATATACACTGCCGGCCAAAAGTTTGAGACCAGTTGTAATTTATTTATGCTATCACTTATTGTATTCAAAGTTTCGCTAATAAAATAAAAATTGTTGTCCATACATATTTTTAAATTACTGATGAACATCTAAAGAGACTTTTGTAGGTATGTTTCTCAGGTACAAATAGAGTTAATGGGTTCTGTTTAAAAACATCCAAGACCGCAGGGTGTCTGGCCAGTGGAAGGGTCATCATTATATTTAAAGTAGCTCCCTATTAATTGTTCTTTAATTCTATTCTTCTTTAATTTTGCACTGACTATTCTTTGTTATTATTTAGACTTTCTAAAACAGGTTATTTTAAATTTTTTTTTAAGTTATGTACCATTTTGTCCGAATAATTTAATTTAGTCTTAACTTGGGGTTTCTATAGTTAAAACGTTTTAAAAATGGGAAAAGTACGAGAAATAAATATCGAAACTCGATCTGCCATTGTTACTTTACATAATGAAGGCAAATCCGAACGTGAAATTGCGTCTCAACTTAAACTTTCGAAGACTTGTATTCATCGCACAATTATTCGGTTTAAGGAAACGGGTAGTTTTCAAGATTTTCCACGTTCAGGAAGACCGAGAGCTACTACTTCTAGTGAGGATCAGTTTATCGTTATTACCAGCAAAAGGAATAGACGCTTAACAGCACCAAAAATTTGTGCTGAAGTGAACCAATCTTTAAATAAACCAGTTTCGCTTACCACAGTGAAAAGACGGTTGAGGAACGCTAAACTGTTTGGTCGTGTTGCCGTTCGGAAACCTTTACTAAGGCCGCAAAATAAGAAAAAAAGGATGCAGTGGGCCCTATTCCATCGAGATTGGACAGAAGATGATTTTAAAAAAGTTCTTTGGACTGATGAGTCAAAATTCCAAGTATTTGGCTCAAATCGACGAATTTACGTTCGGCGTAGCACCGAAGAAAAGATGTTACCAGATTGTGTAGTGCCAACTGTTAAGCACGGTGGTGGTTCAATAATGGTCTGGGGTTGTTTCTCAGGCCATGGAATTGGAAATTTGGTTAAAATTGATGGAATTTTGAAGAAAGAGGAATATAAAACAATTCTCGAAAAAAATGCTGTACCATCAGGCTTAAGTTTAATTGGCAATGGGTTCATTTTCCAGCAAGATAACGATCCAAAGCATACTTCCAAGCTATGTAAAAATTATTTATTACAAAAAGAAGCAGAAGGAGTTTTAAAAATCATGAAATGGCCACCGCAAAGTCCGGATCTCAATCCAATCGAGCTTTTGTGGGACGAGCTTGATAGGAATGTCCGAGAGGAGTGTCCCTCTTCAGTTGCAGACTTGTGGAGACTACTACAAGAAAGCTGGAACAAAATTTCTCAAGAAACCATAAATAAATTAATAAGTAGAATGCCGAGGCTAGTAGAAAAAGTAATAAAGTGCAAGGGAGGATTTTTTGATGAAAAAACAGTTTGAGTAATTAGTTCATTTTTTTTTATAGAATAATTTTTTATGTTTATTTTCTATACTAAGTATGTTTAAAGGTTATAACTATAATATTAATAAACATTTTTACTGTATTTGTCTTTGAATTTTTAAAAATATTTCCTTTTTTTGGCTTAAATCTATATGGTCTCAAACTTTTGGCCGGCAGTGTACTTCCTTTTTTGATTTAGAATCGTCGAATAACAATTAGAAATAAAAAACTTTATTTTTGGCAGAAATTTTAGAACGGTAAGGATGTTGTAAATCGAAAAAGTTCAAAAACCACTGACTTGAACAGAAGAAGATATTTAGGAATATAGAAGAACACATATAGGCACTAAAAATATAAACCCTAGGGGGTTAAAAAATATTTCTCTTTATGATCTCCTAAAATTGGTAGTTTATAATAAAATAAGATTTTTGGCGCCAACGCGAGTTTTTGACATCAATATTTAGGTTTCCTCAATCCATTATTTCATTTTCCATTTAAATAAAACTGGATTTCTTTTCTTATTTTTAAATTCCATAACTTTGGAATAGTTTATTGTAAGAACAATTTTAAAAAAGCGATTTGAACAAAATGTTACGCTTTACAAAAAAGGTAGTCAAGTTTTCTAGATCACCTGTTTCAACGATACCAGAGATCAAAAAGAACACTAATTAAATTTCTTAATATTTTTCAACTTTGTTCTAAGGATATTTTTTGTAGACCGTGAAATTACCTTTAAATCTCTTCTTTCAGATTGTAGCTACGATGAACTGCCCCAAAGTTATAGAAATTAAAAAAAAAAAAGAAAAATTCTTATGCTATTAAAATGACAAAAGAAAAAATGGGTTGAGGCATACTTTAATATTGATATTAAGAGCTCGTTTTGGCACTGACAATTTATTTTAATAATTACTAGCAATTTTAGCATCATAATCAAGTAAATAAGGTTTTAAAATAAAAACTATTAAAAGGTTAATAATTGACTTTGTTACAAATCATCGTAAGTATTATATATCGCTAGAAAACGTTGGTTATAAAATTTTTCATTTTAGTAATAAGCGTTGAAAATTTCTGATAAAATTTATTAAGGGTTATTATACTGTAAACCGTAATATAAAATGCAATACAAGTCACCAACAAGAAAATCTCAAATTCTATAAATTGAAAACATTATACACTTAAGCTCTGAAAAGTACGCTACCATAAAACACGCTTATATTTAGCTCAAACGAATTTCAAGCAATTTTATTAAATAAAAAAAAAACAACAAAATTTGAGCAAAATAAAAATTTATATGATGAAATGTTCGACAATGCTTGTTTTTTCATCTATAGATAATATTAAAATGATGTGAATTATAGCGGAAAGTTAAAAATATTAAATGTCTTCTGTTTCTGTATGATATTTGTTTTATATTCTTTAATTTTTATTTTTACCTCGTTAAAAATAATTAATTACAATGTATTTTTTGTTTCGGCTTAGTTTTGAATTTTCCTCTTATTTCACGCGTAACATAAATTATTTCTAAAATTAATTACTCTTTTTGCTCTCACCGTTTCTAGCTAATTAAAAATATAAATAACGCCCCTAAACTCATACTAAACAAAAACGTATTTTTAAAACTGTTTTTAAATCTCATTTTGCTTTCCTCAAATGCACGTTTCCCACACTACCAACAACAGATTTATTTTTCAAAAAAAAAAAGAAGTTATTAAATTTTTTCGATGGCTTTAGTAAATTAGACGGAAAATGCGACAGTTTCTAAGTTTCACTCTTTGACTATCGAACGAGAAGAAACGTTTTACTTTTCTCATTCCACTTTATTAATGTCTTGTGATTAAATTGCAATCTTATCTCGCAACGATTACGCAGATTACATAGATTGAGAGGAGTCGAGTTCTCGAGTAAATTGCTCAAGTTATATTATTTGAAAAAACAAGTCGCAACTATCTCTTCAAGTGTACATATTACAATCTTGACCCAAATAGATTCACTCTGTGTATGCTATTTCCGCGTCCTTTATTTTCTCCGCCCATCGCTATTCCTATAATTGATATATCGGATCAAATTCATGGAGAGATAAACTCGAGATACAAATTGAACGGAAAAAATACGAAGACAATAAATTAATTACAAACTTAAGCAATATTATTAAGATAACTTCATTAAAACATTTTCTGAAGGATTGAAGGATTTTTTTTCGATCTTATTTCGACTGAACTACTTTCAATAATGAAGATTAAAGATAAGAAGAGTAAATATATTATAGGATTGTCATATTCAAAAAATGGTTGAGGATATTTGGGGAATATCTACTTATTTACAATGTAGGTACGTGTACAATGTACATGTACATATTACGTACTTTTTCTTGTACAACCTACAAAAACATGGCATTGCTGCACCAAGTTCAGCAGTGCCATTACTTATGTTATTAGTTATTACGTGTATGAATAACCTGCACCAGTAAATAGGTAATATAGTTATGTCTGTCTTTTATAACTGATGAGAGATATTTAAAAATTGTGAATACTTAGTCTTTATTATTATTTTCCGTAAATTGATAACTAAATAATAACCATTCAAAATTGGGACTTAAAATGGTTATATTTTTTGCTTCTTCTTTACAAAACACGTTTTTATCATTTTTTCAAAATAGTATTAAACTATTTACTGCGTTAACTAATCGAAATGAACCCAGAAGTAATGCAAAAGTCGGAAGCGAAAGATAAATGATAGGAAGTATAGTATGAATAGTTTGAAGGAATGTAGAAAGATATAGAAACCAATCGTAACCCAAACTTATATAATTGGGATTGCATTTTCTACATTTCTTTAGTTATTTAAGGTCCCATCAACAATTTGGAGCTTTCATTGGGATTTTCTTTAAGAATCACTGGCGTTTAGGGCGAAAATTTAGTCATCACGCCTCTTTTTACTTTCTTTTACTACTATAAAGTAAAGGAAGTATTGTAATCGGGCTGAATTTTCGAATTTGAGCTTTCACCGGAAATACATGTTTTGAGGTCCCCTAAGTCCAAAATAATGGTTTTTAGAAACATGTCTGTGTGTCTATGTGTGACAGCTATATCGTATGGGAAGCTTTATGCGAATTTCACCAAGCTTGGAATTTGGCCTCCATATTATACCTAGTTGTGCCACGAAGCATTTGGTTAAAATCGGTTAACCGAAAGTTCTACTTCATTCAAGGAGTTTTTGAGCTTTTTAATATTTTTTCGAAAACGGCTCTAACGATTTTCTTTAAACTTTCTATAGTTCTTAGACTCATTGATGTCTATAAGTTTTATTTGAAACTTTTTTCTGGGAAAATTCGAATCCTTATTCGACGTCCTTAAACGTCCTTACGTTTCTGGGGTGAAGGTTGGGAATTCGCATATGTATATATATAGGTATGTATATATAGTTCTGTGTATATGTGTATATGTAGTTATAAAGTGCTTAGATTTCTTTGAGCCAACAGCGAGTTTCATAAATGAACGTAAAAGAAAGTACTGTGACGCCTTGCAGCAAATATTTTTATTTAAAACAAAATTGCTGTCTGTAAAATATAAAATTACAATATGCATTAGGCGAAATATTTACGTAACCTTGATAGGTTTTCGTAGCTAATTCTTCTTTTTTCTCCGATTTTAACCTTTATTATGGATTTTTGATGAATGCACTTGGTCTCATGCATATTGTGTCCGAAGTACTGAACCTGGCATTTTTTTATGCTGTATGGGTCTCAGGATTTTTTTTTCTTGTATCACCGCGACCAATGAGATTTATTGTGATGTGACCCTCTGTTCTAGCTAAGGAAGTATTAAGCTTTTAAAGAAAGCCAACTCCTGCTTAAGAGCTGCCATTGCTATTTCGCCAGACGTTATGTCCATCTTTCCGAGATACTGCAGTCTCCTTTTGAAAACTGCCTCGCATGAGCCCAGAATGTGCTCCGCTGTTTCTCCCACTGTCCAGCAGAGACGGCATATGTCGGTGTCGACCTTGCCGGTCTTATAAAAGTGGCAATTTAAGGTATAATGACGCATATAAAGACTTGTTAGGAGATTTAAGTCCTTTAACCTTCTGACATTTCGCTATTGTCAGCAGTAGTTTCCGAATCCTAGAAAGAAACTCTAACGCACTGAAACTTGAAACACGACCAATCCAAGAAAGCTGGAGGACTTTCCAATAGCACCATATTTTAAATGCCTCTAGTTCATTCATCACAGCTGTTTTTAAGTCTTAATGACGTTTAATTAACAATATTGACACTAATAGCTTAGTATCTATTCGAATCTTGATATACTTACTCATTACGCTTCTAAAGAATGCATTTCTTATGAAATTATTTTAAACACGTTCAAATTATGAATTTTGAAATTATGAATTTTTGAGGTTTGCAAATTCTGGAAGACTTTATACTTAAAAGGTATATAGGTATACTATAAAGGTAAATAAGAAATGTATTCATTAAACATACGGTTGATAATCGGTGTGGTGTATTTAACAGATGTCTCGAAGACTTTTTATTATTTTCTTTATATTTCCATGAACTACTACGCTTATTAGCGTAAACTTTTTGGACTTCCATTAAGGAGTACGAATCTACACAATGGTGCAGACAAAGAACTATATAGTGTCTAGTTTTAAGAGTTTAAATAAATTTTGTAAGAGAAAACTTCTGTAATCTGATTCAAAAACTGCTAATAAAATATATTACAAAAAAAAATTCTGAATTGATGCTAGGATCATTAGTGTATCAAATGGCATTCTAGTCGTCACGCTACCTACTACTTACTAACTGCTTCTTATTATTGAATTCATTTTTAAGTTTAATTTGACAACCAAATGAGTAATAATTTAATGAGCTATTATAATGCTAAAAGCTGACTGTGATGTAACACTTATGATATGGATAGGTCGGCATATAGTTTTAAGTGGGATTTGGTGGTAACGGATGACAACATTTTTTGAAGGTTCAGAAAAAAAAATTTCTATTTTTCAAAACGAATGAGTATGGGCTAGAAATATAAAAATATTACTTTAATTAATATGTATGTACCAGGTACCTATATATTTAACATTATTTGGCCGTCCGAGATTCGAAGTTCGCCTGTTACCGGCCCCAATTTAGCCGATTGATTGCTGCAATTTTTTTGAAATTATTCAATTTCAAATGTAAACCACTCTTTCACTACTTTAATGTTTTGTTGATTTAGTTACGATTTAATTGTCGTTAATTCAATGTTTTTGTTGTTTTGAAAAGTTCTACAGATAGATTTGTTATATAAAAACCTTATTTACGACAGTGCATATTGAAATTTATACGTCTCAATAGAGCGTAATTTCTACTATAAAGTTTTTTTTTTTCAGATAAAATATAGTGACTTAATTTAGAGACATTGACGTTTAATGAATTAAATGATTGAAGAATTTTAATTCAAAACTCAACGAGTTGAAATGGCAACAATTAGCATAACGATTAATTAACTGCCAATGCCCGATTACAATTCGAAATGGTTCTTCTGACGTTTCTCTTCATTACGAATTTTGCTGTCGACATGAACACATGAATTATTCAATATTGAGAGTCGAATAGATTTCTGGAGTTGTAATAAAATAGATAATCTTTATGAAATCAAATGTCGTTACTGACTCATCACTTTCTAGTCTTCCAAGCTCCTCAGACCGTAAACATAAAATTTGTGAGATTCTATTGGTTTTACTGTTGAACGATGTTTGTGGTATACTTTTTTAATAAGGATGTAAAAAAAAAGAAAAAAATCGTATATTGTGGTACTTTGTTGATCAAGGATATTATAAATGTGAAAATTGATCGTACTTTTGGCTATTGATTTAGTTTGATCAAACAGTTTTATGCCTTTATCCATACAAATGTTTTTATTATCACTTTATTGATTTAAATGTGTGATATCAAAGGTATATAAAAGAATTTGGTTGCTAAAAAATTTTTTGGAATTGTTTATAGTATCTGAAAAAAATTGTGTTTAAGAGGAAATGAATTGAAAGAATTTATACTTGAGACAATAGCACCAAAGAGCTGCAAGAGACGTATATATAATTGAAAACTTCCAATCATCAATTTTATATCAAACCGGTCGCTTTGGCTTTACTCCATTTAACCTTTTGCACGAGTGACGAGCCAAATTTTCGAGTAATTGGCGTCTCATTCGAATCATTAATCAAAGTACGTTTTTATTTCATGATCTCTTAGGACCACCCATTTGCATGTGCTGTTCTTTATTCATGTCCAATGTAATCACCTGAACGTAATTCTTGATTGGTGTTTCAATTAAAGTTGACTTGTTCAAAAAAGTCAAATGTTTTGGTAAATGTCTATTTGGTTAATCAACATTTTCCTCAACTAACATTTGATTGAAGTTGAAATTGGTCTAACGGCCTCTCAAAGCAGAAAATTGAGACTAATGTTCACATTACATTACAATTAAGTAAATAAGCTATGTGTATATAAAATCGATCTATAATTTATTTTGTGTTATTTCATAAATTATATAATTTTTTAACATAGATAAAAAACTATAAACACTAAGGAATTTTAGAGGAATTTCCTATTTTTACTTATTTCTATTTTAAAAATTTCGTGTAATTTGTCTTCTGTTTTCCCAACCTTTACGGATAACTTTTGCTATAATATGAGTTTTGACATAAAATACGTGATGTACGTAAAGTTTACACTGAAGTTTCATATCAAAACGAGAGTCATGAAAATCACGTAAAATGTTATGATATGAAAGCTATTAATGATTCACTTATAAATGATATCTATGTTACTCTGTTTGAGAAAGAACTTTCATGACATCATGACGAACATTTGAGATATTTTTCCGTATTGTTAGTCAGAGATATTTATTTACGTTTGTATTTATTTACGTTATTTCTTTTTTATTGTGAAAATGTTAAAAATTTATAAATTTTCTTCTAAACTAGAAATTTTAATTTTAAATATTGTACTCTATACATACGATTAATCGTTCTAATACTTAGTGCACGTCTAGTTCCTTAGTTTTCGATCATTTGAGACTGAACCGCTTATGTGACCGTTCTTGGCATCCTTATTACGTCACAGTTTTCACATATCAGGTTAAACGTTTATTGATAAGTAATATAATTATAAAAATTATAGCTACTTAAAAATGTATCTAACATTAAATGACCTACAGACATTCTCTGTGTTTAGGCAGTCGCGATATGATATTAGATGTCAGTGTCTTGAAACACAAAAAAGAAGGATTCAATTCCATTCAAAAAGATATAATACTTAATTAATAAAATAGATATTGGCGATAGACTAGAATTTAAGATATTTTTATTTTAAGCTTTTACTTAGTTACAAAAAGTTAGTTGAAAAAAAGAACATAGTTGCGTTAGGCCTTAGAGCAGTGGTTCTTAACCTGGGTTCGATCGAACCCCAGGGGTTCGGTGACTCAATCTCAGGGGTTCGGCGGACGTCAAGGTACATACCTGACTCATACAAGGTACCTATATGAATTTGAATTTGAAAATATCATATTTTATTTTTCCAATTAAGAATGATTCGGTGAATGTGTATGTGAAATTGGTGGGGTTCAGTACTTCCAAGAAGGTTAAGAACCACTGCCTTAGAGTGTCCCAAACCAAAAAAAAAAATTCTTACGGTGTCTAAAAACGAATAGTATTATATTAAAACAAAAATTTTAGCGCCAAAATAAACTTGAAATATAATCAAAATTAAGTTTTTACCTAAATCAATTTTTTCATTTTTCAATTACTTAAATAACACAGGAAATTGTTGTGTTTCTTTTTGAATTCTCAAAACTTTGGTACAGTTGACCGTAATAATAAAGGGATTAAAAGAACATTGCACGCTCTACAAAAATAGTCCACCGCCTATTGGCGCAGTGGTTAGGGCAATCGCTGTCTCCGCTTCATGCGTCAAGTGGTAATGGGTTCGATCCCCGTTGAATCCTAGACGTAAGATTCTAGACCTAAGATAACATTAACTAACAGAAATTGTCTGTGGTTAGACAGTCGTTATATGACCTTGGATGTTAAAGCGACCCAAGATAAAAAAAAAATAGTCCCTAAGAACGATGAATCTCTATCTAACACCAATACTTTGAAGTTCAGAAATATTTTGTTGAATAGATACTTTAAACTAAGGCTACTAATTTATTATTCAGGTTCAGTTTTTAAACGATTCTTGACCAACGATTAAGTTTTGAAGTTTGTATTATTTTAATTTGTGGTGTATCTACTATAATTATTAAAAAATGTAACCAATCCCCAGAGAAGCAGAGATGAGTCTTTCAGTTTATTTAACATATATAAATACAAGGATTTATCAGTGTTTAGGATGAGTATTATTTTATTAACTTGCGTCAAGGCAGTTAATGAATGATGACCCACTTACAATTAATACGACAAAATAACTAAAATATTTTTTTATAATTTTTATACTTAGATAGTTGCCTACAATTTTTATGTTTTGTAATTTGAGTTCAATACATACTATTGAAAGTTATTTTATTTTATATTTTAATCAATTCTAACGGTTATTTTTGAAAATGCGTATAAATCAATGATATGTACATATATCGTATCTAGTTATGTATAGATAATGCAATGTTTTTTGTTTATATTAACCCTAACGTAAATACAATACGTACATATATGAGCAATGAACATATTTTAATATCATAATATGTAATGTGCAAAATGGCAATTGCTTGGAGGATATGTTATTAGCAAAAAGTTTAAAGTAAAATTGATTAGAAAACAATATATACGAGTAAGTGCTTTATTTATTACACTTACTGGTTATTTATATTTGACATTATTCAAAACAAAGAAAAACGTATAAAATACTGCAATGAAATCTATTCTTACTGGGAATATAATAACATGACACCGCAGTTAAAACTTAATGTAAGATTCACCCCCAAGTAGTTTTCTATTCGAATGGATAACGTTTATAATAAAGTTTAAACTATCATTTGTTTTTAGTTATCATATATAATTTCAATGAAAACTTGCATAATGAAAATAAAAACTAAATTATGCGAATATTTGAATAGGAGAAATGCATAAAAAATAGATAGAGAAATTGCAAATTGGAATAAAAAATTGGATTTGAGAAATAAAACGCAAGGCCACATTTAAGGAGCCTTGAACAGCAAGAGAACAGCTTATATATGCAAATCTTATTTCTATAGTATCTACGTATAGATATTCCCGTCTGCTTCTATATTATCTACTTTCTTTGGTCCTTTTAAATTTCATTTTAATCAAATTTTATCATACAAAATGGAAAATATTTATAGAATTATAAAAATGCTTCGAATAAATACAAGACGATGCAGAAAATCTTTCATCTGCTTCCACTTTTTATTATTTAATTTCCTTCATTGCGTTCTTCTTAGCCTTCAGCTTAATACGTAAATAAGATTTCAATATATTTGTTTAGTTAATACTTGAGAAACGTTTTAGTCAATTATAAAAAATTAATTAGAGAAATGCTTAACTTTTAATGACAAAACAAGCATTCAAAGACGGAACATAGATCCGAGTTTTTCAATATTTTTGCGTCTGAAATTGAAGACTTTCAATTAGTGTCAATGGAAAACTAATTTTAAAAAATAATTAATGTTTTTATCATTAAATATCGTTGTAGATAGATAGTGAAATAATTTAAAGCCATGTCAATGTGCCGGTAGATATTTTATGAAATGACATCAATAGTAAACAGCGCACTGTGTTTAATATAAGCTGAAATAAGCTGATTTTTCATATTTTAACGACTGACAGAATATGTGTTGAAAAGAAATGTAGGACGATAAGGTTTTTAATTAACCTAAAAGTAACTAAAACATGAGTTTTAGTACTTACATAAGTTTTTGGTAAATTATCTCTCGAAATGAAACAGTGTTTCTATTCAACGTATTACCTTTTGTATATGTATACCATATTCAGACAGAAGAGAATCAATATAAAGTTTAGTAATTATTTATTCCATGAGCAATGCCTGATAAGCTGTCACCACATAGTGACCATTTCATTAAATTCCGAAGCATGACATGGCTTGAAGTTTTACAATTACCTAGACGAATGTCACGATCAGACTAAAAACTATTAAATATATTTATTTTAATTTTTTAAATAGTGGCGGATTTACACATTTGCCTCAGTAGGCTATTCAAATTTTGCCACCCCTACCAACTTCTATAATTAGTCTTTTCCGGGGAAGATTTAAAAAAAGATCCGCTAGGGACAGCATCAGTG
This sequence comes from Sisyra nigra, assembly GCA_958496155.1. Lineage (NCBI taxonomy): Eukaryota > Metazoa > Arthropoda > Insecta > Neuroptera > Sisyridae > Sisyra > Sisyra nigra. The sequence goes on along the minus strand of OY292316.1, from coordinate 30,011,200 downwards.
GGGGGTACATATTTTTTGAGTTCTCTATTGACAATAACGTCAAACGTAGGTCTTATTATTATTAGAATAAATAAATATTGTGATCAAAATTTTGCAACATTGTGCATTCGCTTATTGTACGTAATAATAATAAATCTTTATTTAGCTCAAAAGGTAATTACAGCGTAAGTTTACAAAAGGAGTAAGATATCTGATGTACCGGAGCTTCCACAACCATCAGTATATATTTTTTAATTGTTTGTAAAAAGTTTTGTATAAGTAGTGACTACTTTTAGTATTTTTTTGGGAAAAATTTTATGCTATGTAAAAACCCAAACAAAGTTGAAATTTAAAACAAAAAAGAAAAAAAAAAAAAAAAAAAAATTACAATACTTAGTAATAAATAACAATAAGTAAAATATTTATTTACATTATTACGTACGCATTTATATCAATCACTCATACACAGATAGCCACTCACACAATCATTCACATCCGCACTCCCTTACATACGCATGTCTTATAGCTTATATTATATTGTTAACTGAAAGAAAATAAGGATAAATATATAATTCTGGTTTGTATAAGACATAAAATATAAAAATAAAGAAAAATAAAAGAACTGATAATAGAACAAATATTTGACTCTTATTATTTTTTTTTTTTTTTTTAAGTAAGCAATTAGTTTAAAAGCACATGTTTTACGCGTTTATGTTTGTATTTTTTGTATTTTTGCACTAGATCTGATAATGAGTAATCACCAATTGATTTTATTACGTTGTTATCACTATCACTGCACGCATCATAAAATTTTTTGCTCAGTCTCAAGATATAGTCAGAAATTGTTTCCATGTCCATTTCTTCATGAAGTTGTTTAGTGTTGTACCTCCAGTGGTAGTTTCCTACGATTTTAAGCGCCCTGTTTTGAACTCTTTGGAGCTTATTTAGATTTGTCGCTGACATTGAGCACCATACTGGAGCAGTATATGTCAATGCTGGGCGAATAACTGTTTTGTATATGAGTAATTTGTTAGATGGACTTAGTTTCGATTCCTTATTGAAAATTGGGTAGAGAGAAAAAATTGATTTTAACGCTTTGGCTCTAGATTGATTAGTTTGTTTTGTAAAAGTGAGTCCTCGATCTAGGACAATTCCCAGATACTTGACCTGAGGTGACCAGTTAACATTGATGCTGTCAAGTGTTAAACCCTGTCCCAATGATTGAGGCCTTCGTTTTGAAAAAAGAATAGCCTCAGTTTTGCTGTCATTTATTCGAATTTTCCACTTTGTAAAAAACTTTTTGATTTTTCTGATATGAGTCGTCAGTTGATTTGTGATTGCCGATAAACGCCAAGACTGGCACAGAATGGCAGTGTCATCTGCATATAATGCAAGTTCGGTTTTGTTTTGTGTTGGGATGTCATTTATGTATAGGTTGAAGAGTGTGGGACCTAGGACAGAGCCCTGTGGAACACCAGCATCGATGTTAAATGGTTTGAAAAATGTGTCGCCGATTTTAACAATAAAACGTCTGTTTGACAAATAAGAGCTTATGACTGCTATTAGGTAGTAGGGAGCATTTGTATTTATGAGTTTATATAGTAGACCCATGTGCCAGACTGTGTCAAAAGCTTTTTCGATATCAATTAGAACCATCCCAGTATGTTTACGAACGTTGTACCCATCTGTTATGTAGTCTGTTATTCTGGCTAGTTGAGCAGTTGTTGAGTGGGCAGATCTGAAGCCAAACTGTTCATCCATTAACATTTTTGATTCCTCGAGATGATTGAGTAATTTAGCATAAATTACTTTTTCTGCTATTTTTGCCAATATGTTAAGTAGACTTATTGGTCTATAACTGGTCACATGATTTGCATTTTTACCAGGTTTACATATAGGGATAATTTTGGCAAGCTTCCAAGTGGTGGGAAAATGACCAAACTCTAGTATGGCGTTAATTAATTTTGTTATCATTTTAATTGCAGATATTGGTAGTTTCTTAATGTATATACCTTGAAAACTATCAATGCCTGGTGATTTTTTAGATTTGAGTTTTTTTATATGTGATTTTATTTCGTCAACTGTGGTGAACATAGCATTATTTACTTTATTTTCTATGTTTGTCTTGAAATAATTCGTAACCTCCATTTTTATCTTTTTATTGTGGTTTTTAAAACCTAAATTTTCATTTAATTTGTGGATGAGGGCAAAATGCTCTGCTAAGCAATTTGCTTTTTCTTTATCATTTGTGGTGAGGTTGTTTTTGTACTCCAGAGGGGGGATGGGTTTAAAATTTTTGGTCATGAATTTAGTGACACGCCATAGTGTACCGTTTTGAGGCTTTAGTTCACTTAAGAAACTGTTCCAGTTTTGATTTCTGAATGTGTTGAGCCTATCTTTAACTATTATATTTAATCGATTGTAAACTTCCAAGTAGAATACATTACGATGTTTTTGAAATTGTCTACGAAAATAGTTTTTTAGTCTTATTTGTTGCTTGAGAATCTCAGGTATATAGTGCGGAGTGGAGTTTAGTTTAATAATTGGAGTAGATCTATCGATTGCACGTTTAATGATTTTTGTGAGATTTTTTGTTTGTTCTTCCAGTTCAGATTTATTTTTAATCTCGGTGTTAGGATTTATTAAATTCTTTATTAAGCTTTTAAATAACCTCCAGTTGGTTTTTTTGTACAGACGCACACGCTTATTGTACGTCTGATAGTCGATACAAGCAGGATGGTGTAAAATTAAGCATATTTACTTCATTTACTACATATATTATAGCTTAGCAAAAAGAACGAGGAATAGCTTGGGATGGAAAATTTGTTCAGTTTGTAGTAGGAAAACTGCATTATGTAGAACTTGGTAGAGTTGGGTTGAGTAATTTCATGTGTTGCTGTTTATCCGCTAGACATTTACCACCATCAATTCCAACGAAAATGTTTTTATCATTACCTACCGTTTGCAATGCTGTCTTCAATTCTCAAATAGGTATACAAACCAACTAACCTTTAAACTAGGACATTTTTATAACCTGGCACGGTGAAGCCACCACATGCAACCCATCGTTTTATATCCTGGACAAGATGATCTTGCACTTTTCCAAATTTCAAATTTTATCCACGTACATCATATTCCGTTAATTACATTATAATTCTATTATTATCTAACATTAACATCTACATTATCTAATTCTATACGTTTGACGTTGTTGTCAATAGAGAATTCAAAACATATGTACCCCCCACCGGTGTTGCCCCTAGCGGATCTTTTTTTAAATCTCCCCAGGAAAAAGGCTAATTTGATACTCTCGATACTATACTTACAATTATTGATTACAATGTTTTGTCAATGAATTTGTAATTTTATGATTTATATTTAAAACCTCGGCTGCAAATTTGCCGCCCCTAAAATATGTCACTAGACTTTAGTTTACTGGTAAATACGCTACTGATTTTAAACACTGTATGGCGTTACATAAAATAGTTTATGACTAGGCTTTGTTTTGATTTTTTTTTCTTAGTTCAATGATGTGATAAACGTGACGATAAATGTTGCCATGATAAGTACAGGACTCCGTTCCAGTTTCTGAATTATAAATTGGACGAGTTTCTTCTAGGTTTCTCAACAGTTCTGCTACCTCGACTGAAGACGTCTCACTTAGATATAAAAGATAAAATATTTATAGTTATAAATTCTTTTTTTCTTAATTTTCTACTTTTGTAACTCAAATATTCAAAGAATTTATAGCTTTGTCTCCGAAGGATCTTCTCTCCAAAAATATTGCGCACAAAATTAACTGCAATATCATCGTTGAATCATTTACAACATTAGGCTTCTTTTAATAGCCGAAATATGCGATATTCATGGGGAGTGAATCAGGACTTTAAACGGGGTGTTTTAGTGTATTGCCAATGCATTTCATTTAAATTTTCGTAGATCATCTAAGTTGTAAGGAGAACAAGCATTGTAATGAAGCTAAATCACTTCTCTTATCAAAAATGTATCTATGCATAATATTTATAGACTATTCACGTTTTGTTTTATCCAACAGCTGATATTTGTAAGCAATATTAAAGGTCTGACGTTTACAGAGAAAATTAACACGTAAAACTCTTTTGAAATTTCGAAAACGATTACAAAGATCTTTACTCAGCTAAACTTGTTCGACGATGAACCTCTGCTCAGCTTCAATCTCAGCTTTTTGTGCCAATTGTACACTTGAGTTATCTTCAAGAATGTTTTTTGAATAATGCCAAAAGTCTTCGTAAGCTTTTTGATATTTTTACGTTTTAGTTACCAAAAATTTAATTGATATAATTTTTGCAACGTTGATGTTAACCTTTTGTTTGCTTTTAAGGATTTTAACTAAGGAATAAAATGAAGAGCACAAAATGATTCTTATATAATGTTACATCTTCATCCGCTACTTCTAGAAATTAGAGCGTCTTCTTGATAAGTTTCTGATCACCAAACAATATTCGGGTTTATATTTGATTCATCCTCGTAACTGAAAACCAGTCTCATTTTCTTTTCTACTCTGTTTCTGTCAGACTAGTTTTTTCCTTGCTATCATGTCAGGAGCTTTGTCTAAGAATTTAGCATTTTAGATTTAAGGCTTTCGCTATTGGACTTGCGCTAATTTCTCTGAGTTATCTACCTCCTTCATTTATAAGACGTGTATATATAGGCTGGTGTGTGGGTTACTCACGCCAGTTTCGGAGCCACCTGCCTTGAATATGCAAGCCGGAGAGCTTGCAAAACGTCGGCGATTACGTTCCGGGAAGTGTTAGCTGGGAACTTCTCTTGGTTCTTCACTCGACCTTTTATTGGCGTGGTTTTCCAAGCGAATGATTTACTAAGAACTTCACATTTTATCCTTATCCGATGAAAGTCTCAAAACAGACTTAATTTCTTGAAGAATGGTTACAAACTTATATTCGTTCTTTTAGCTGTTCATGGAACTTCTAAAAAAATCTTATATTGGTATGAAACACATCTTTAACGAATTACTTCTCTTTTGATGATTGAAAAAGAAAAAAAGGTTGAAAAGACCAAAACATTTACAAATTTTGCTTTTCTATTCACGCTGATATTCCAACTTCCAATTCTAGACCATCATCAGTTTTTTTTGCGATTGATTAAGCGATCTGAATTCTTCGTTTTATCAATAAACACAATTCCAACACAAATGTCTTATGGGGTATAGAATTTGAGTATACAAACATTTTGGAGACTTTAAAGCTTCCTATTTTACGAATTTATTTTCGGCTCTCATTTTTAGTGCTGCTGATATTTATCTAAGTTAGAGAATCAAGACTTTAAACTACAGACGAAAGTATTTATTATTTGAGTTTGATAAATTAAACATGAATTAATTATTAATAAAAATGACATCAATGGCATAAAAATGACATCAGAATGTGTTATAACGGAACTTTCACTTTTTTTCATAGCGACACTAAAAGATAGGAGAATCATAATATAATCTTAAACATGTTGACATCATACTTATGACGTTATAAATATGACACTTATTTGACATTATTCTGATCTTAGAATGATCTTGACAAACTCTGTCAACTTTTTGTACTACTTAATATTCAGTCATATTTGAATATGAAGTAAACGATTTGGTACCATTATTATTACGTTAGTGTGTGAGAAAGATCTGAATAATGTTAAATAGACATCATATTTATATTTTTAATTATTTTAATGTGTAATAATGTCATAATGGTTCTTATATAAATATTTTAAGTGTTACTTAATACTAAAGTAAAAATACATAGGTTGTGAACTGATTGGTGAAGTCCTATAGAATTATCAGGTTCTTATAAATTAAATTTTATTTAGTTTCTTCATGTAAGTATTCCAAACTTTATTCAGTGCTGGAACTGTAACTTTGAATATAAATGCTTTCATTAGCCCAATTAAAGTATCATTGTATACCGAAGAAAAAAAAACTGACGTTGAAACAAAGAACACAAACGTTGAAAAAATGATTAAATAAACAGGAATTTGGTTTTCGAAAATTTTATAAAAGTAAAAATTATTTCCTAATTCAATTTGTACGAAAAGAACTTTTGTTATGAACTAATTATCATAAAACGTCTTATTCATTTTTTTGATTTTCATAGTTTTTCCTTAAAAAAAAACACTAACATTTTGAAAATGGTGCTTTTTTATTGCCGCCCCGATAATCATAAAACTAAGGTACCGGGTAATTTTTCTCGATTAATTCGTTTTGTATTTTTATCAAATCGCTATTTTTACTTTTAAATCATAGATTTTAGTAGCACGTTTTGTATTTGACAGGAAGTTAATAAAAATAAAATGTATATGAAACGTTATACGTTATTTCGACCCAACCAACTACGGTTTTATATATCACAAGTGTATCCCGAGTCGAGTCTCCCAACCCGTTACAATATTGTCTTTAGGGAGCTTTTTCACTTCTCTCGTTCGTCTTATTGATAAAACGAGAAAAATGTTCTCGGCTCGTAATCATTGTACTATATAATATAACCCATTGTACTATATTAAGTTGAATGCTGAAGGACGAGAGAATGGTAATTTAAACAAAAAATTTATTTTTTTAAATAACATGTCTTCGTTTTTGGAAGCAAGAAATATTCGGTTACAAAATCAATTTGAATTTTAATGAATATGCTAACCTGTTTTTTTCTCTCTTTATCAGTTTGTTCCCTAAGGATTCAATTTTCTTCCTTGATATTTCTTTTTACTTCACGAGTTGTATTATTGTTATTTTGTGCTATTATTACCTACGTTTTTTTAAGTAAGATATCTCGTTATGACGCACGATAATTGTCTTTTTCTTCTTAGTTTGCTTTCTAAAGGTTGATATAAAATTTTTTATGTTTTAAACCTGTAACAATATAAACGTGTATTGTATATAGGATGTTCAGCATTAAAGCGTCAGAAAACAAAATATAGATTCATCTCATGGAGAGAATCTCCATAAACGTATTCTATGTCCAGAAGTTTCATATCTGATAAGTTAATACAAAAATTTCATATAAGATGCACGTGTATATAAAAGCTTAAAACTCTCAAAAATAAAATATTTGTGATATTCTCGTTTTCTGTGTCTGTCTTAAAGAATAAATTGAGTTGATTGTAAAGTTAAAGATCAGAAAAACAAGCTGCAAGTTTTGTACCTGGCCCGTGAAGCCCGGATCTATGGTGGCATAATATTAAGAGTGGCAAAAGGTTAGGGATTGCGAGATTTTGAAAGTTCAAACACACTATATAACTTAAATGAAACATTCATTTGGATCCGTTTTGTTATCGTATGGAAGTTATCAGTAAAATTTAAATAGATCCTAAATAAATGATTTATATTTCATGATCAAAGGGTTGAAATGATCTATCGAAAGTTTCTGTATTTCGACAGTCGTGAGATATCCTTAGATGTTAAGGTGACTTAAAACTCCAAAAATTAAATATTTTCTCATTTTTGAAATATAAAAATTTACAAATAACTCAATCACAAAATTTCCATTTTAGAGACTATTGAGCTTGAAAATTTTGATACACGCATATGAAATTTTATGAGACCTTGAATGCCAACAACGATAAATGCTGTTTTCAGATTATTATCTTTCATCACAATTGACTCTTATTTTACTGGACTATAACCTAAGAAACTGTTGCTCCAAAGTCAACTTATATATACGAAAAAACGTTATCAAGTTTCTTTTTTCAAGTTTTTTTTTTAGACAAAAATTTACAGCACTTTTAAGAAGCTCTTAGAACTTTTTAGTCAATTTTAATTTTTTAAGATTATTATATTCGAGCAGTAACTCTGATGTTTTAATTCAATTCCAATACAATTTTATAATATAAATAAGTCAAAATTATCTCTAATATATAGGTACTGACATAGGAAATCTATACATGGGTGCATCAGATCAAGTTATCATCTTTAATTTAAGAAATCTTATTAATCCTCTATTTTAAGACGACCGTTCAATAAGTCCTTAGAAAAAGATCAAAAGACAAAACTTTTTGAGTAACTTTGAGTACAATGGATTATGGAAAGTCCACAAAATAGGCATTTTTTGGCAAATAACCCTTCTTTCGCCCTAAACCGTTTTAGTCTAGTAATTTTTTAAAATTTGTTAAGAAAAAAAGTCGTTAAGTACCAAATCGGGTAAAAATGGATATGATGGTCAGAATTCGAATATCAATTCCACGACTTTAGGGTATATGGAACCGTACGTTATCTAAATAAAAGAGGACTTTTTCCTCTCTAAATATGAGGGCGTTTAGTTTTAATTTCTTCAATAACTTGTTACAATAACGACACGTATTGCTCTGTGGTGAATCCATGATTCATTTACAGTTATAAAGCGATGTAAAAATTCATCCGGATTACAGCGAAAAACCACCAATATAGACTCAACCACATGATTGCGTTTATTTTCCTTTTGCTAAACGCAGAACCCATCTTGTCGAAAAATGTTTCACACCGAATTTTTAATTATCTCACAAACTTTTTGTTACGGATCGCTTAACACCATATCGTGGATTTTATCGGTTATTTCGGATGTAGTCACCTTTTCTGGAAATCCCGAACAATGTTCATATTTTTTTGATGTACTGCTATTTCATCCAACTCAGCTTTGATTTCTTTCAGCGTTTGAAACCCACTTCTTTCCATTTTTTTTTTTTTAGAAAGACCAAAGTTCTGTGCTTCAGTTGATATAAAATTTAAACCACGCAATCGATAAATCTAAAATTTAACAAATTTCTATTGAACCATAATACTTTTGAAAAACAAAACAATTTTCCATTAAGAGTAAGTAAATCATAATTATTTCAAGACTTTGGAACTATTTGGAATTTGAATTAACAATTATCATAAAAGAAATTACAAAATTTCTAATAGAAATAGAGAAAACAATCAAAACTACTTTCAGGCCAAAGTTAAAAAAATCTAGCTCCTAAATTTTTGAAAATCGTTCGATTCTCCTCTAGTAAAGAAATCTGGATTTTTCTTTTGAGTTATTGTTAACATTGGGCACTCTGCATAATATATATATATATATATATATATATATATATATATATATATATTATATATATGTATATGTAATATTCATATATTAATATTCATAATATTCATATATATTAATATTCATATGTATATATTCTTTTAACTTTATTTGCAAATAATATAATCCACAAAGAGAATTCTCTGGAAGCCTCAATATAAATTGTGTCCCTTTTTCAAGACACTTATATTAAAATAAGGATTACTATTAATTTGATCAATATTTACTGAATTGTTCTCTCTTAAATCGAAATAGTGACTTTCGACTACAAATAGTGAACTGTCCCTATTTGTAGTCAAAAGTCACTATTTCGATTTAAGAGAGTATAAGATTATGTTGTACATCAAACTATATAAGCTAATTGTTTTGAATTATTTCTATCTTTATATTTTCGAATTTATTTTCTCTAAAGGTTTAGGTATAAGTATACAACATACCTAATACGTGATGTTCTGATTAATTTGAATTCAGGGAAATTATATAATGTAACATTATAAGTCTATATTTATTACCCGTATAATATTAAAAGTCTCTAGTTAAAACGAATATTTGTCATTTTGTTTTTGATTTCCCATTGAAATAGAATGGAAATAATTCAGAGACTAAACATAGGAATAAAATTGAAAAAGGTGAAGGGCAATTTGCCAACATGGCGAATTCAACAAGTGGTTGATGTGGACAGTTTAAAAACATGGCGAGTATGGGGGTGGATAAAACAGGATTGGTGTATAAAAAATTGGCCTAATTAAATTTCATATACGAGCTCGCCAAATACGTGACTTTCATAATATTGAAAACGACAGAGAGAAACGTTGCCGATTGTGTGATTCAAAAAGACAAACTTTGCCGCCTTTTTATTTCTGTTTGATATAAACTTTTGATTATGTATGAGCAGATATGTACTGCACCTGTACATTCAAACAAATATGAACTTTTTCTCCATTTTTACCTTATCTCGCTTGTTAAAATGAAATATTTTAAATTGCTTGGTTAAAAGTGGCAATTTTTTATTTCTTTTTTATTCACCGTTTGCTACATCATTTATTGGCGCTAATTAGATGGATGATGGAGAAAAGTTGACTGCATTGCAGTTGAAGAAGAATTGTTAAATGCTTTTTTTGTGGCGGCAGCTGAGCTTGCATCAAGTTTAATTAGTTGGAGAAGTGAGTTGTTTTATATTAATACTCTGTGTATGACAAGTTTTATATAACGTAAATCAGGTAAAAAAAGATTGACTCGATTTAATTTTAATAGAAGAACGGATGATACTAACAAAAATTTGCAATATTATTACTTTGATGTTATAAATAATTAAAAAATAATAAAAGTGAACGTCCATCATTGAAAGCTCAATTAAATCTTTTATATTGTAAATGGATGAAAATTTTCTTACGTTATAATCATTGAGCTACCACAAGTATAGCTTTAGCAAATGCTTTGAAAGCTCGTCTAAAATGATTACTGTGACGTTGTTTTGTTTTCAATGTAGAAGCAGACTGTTTTGGTGTTTTGCGTCTGATATAAAGTTACTTGTTATATTTTATTGATCAACTAGAACAAAAAAAATTGAAAGCCTGAGGTTGACATTAACGGCTTAAAATCGTAAAATCGTGTTTACAATCTAAAACAGCTAGACATTTAAAATTCTATACTTGCGATCGACCGAGACGCTACAAATGCGTTGTGTTCATGTACAAATGTTTGATATTTGTTAGATTTACATGAATGAGAACAAAAAAAAAATGTTATTCGTTTTATTTAATAAATATTCTAAGTGTACACGATATACTTGAGCGAATATCAATGATTTTTTTGGGTCGTAGCGATAAATCAGTCTGTGTGAACATGCCGAGGCTGAAATGCAAGTTTATCAATACTTTCGTTATACGTAGAAAATATAAATTCAAAAAATATTTACATTATTAGGCACTATTTAATAACTTATTTTTTTATGAAACTTTCTGTACTCGATATATGTAGGTATGTCGTAATTTCATATAAAACAAGAACACAAGTAATATGGCGTTTAATTGGAAAATTCGATTTTTTGGATTTAACATATGTAAGTGCCGTTTCTGGGCACTGTGAAAAATGCCGCCCTATTACCGTTTCACATTAAATGAAGGAAGTTTCGAAATATAAGTTTTAAATTAATAAAATGACTTATTTATAACAGAAACTTTGAAAAAAAGTAATTGTATTGCCCTATATTCATTTTATATCATTTATTCATATCAATTTACGCCAGTTATACTTCTAGTGTGTGGTTCATAAGCACACGTAATTTTGTTATATATACTGATAACAAAATACAAAATAATTTCAAACTAAAATGTTTTGCTTTATCTTTTGGTAATTTAAAAACTTTCAATTTTTAATTTCACAGTTTTTTAAAAATTTATAGAGGTTTAAAAAGTGTTGAGAATTTTGAAAATCAAAAACGTTAATTTATAATGTAAAAATGAATCACTGAATGTGTCGCTAAGCGCAAATCTCGAGAGCAGCTGAACCGATTTCGCTAATTCTATTTTTAGAATATTTCTTGAAGTACGAGGATGGTTCTTACGGATACAAGATATAAAAAATTGCCTGAAAAAGTCTAAAAACAACACTTTTCTATACTCTCATACAAAAGATTCGTAATTTATCTTCTATATATATATAAAAGAAAGTCGTGTTAGTTACACTACTATAACTCAAGAACGGCTGAACCGATTTGACTGAAAATTGATGGGGAGGTAGCTTAGAACAAGGAGACGGACATAGGGTACTTTTTATCCCGTTTCCGTGGGACGTGATGCAACTAAAGGTACGAACAGAACAAGTAGGTCGCGGTCGAGGTGGCTGTCGCGATCGCTGCTACTAGTTAAGTCGCGGTCGATGTCGACAGCACATAACAAGGAGGTTACCAGGGATGCTCGATGTCAAGCTAGGCCTACTGTCAAGTGAGCAAGTTCTGTCAAGTTCCTTCATTTAGCACTTGAAAACGAACTTAATAATCAAAAACAATAAATTGAAACAATTTGGCTTTGAACGCACCAATCACAGGAAAGCATCCTTGTAGACCGCGCAGTAGGCGTCCATGTAAATCAAACTCATTTGATTTTCAAAAGCATCGATGTAAGCCTCCTGGATGGCATTGCTCTAAACCTGCACCGCGACTTACTTGTTCTGTTCTCTTCCATTCATTTCAATGTGTTTGATTTACATGGATGTCGGCATCGACCGCGATCGCGACCGCCACCTCGACCGCGACTTACTTGTTCTGTTCGTACCCTTACATGGAATAACAAATTTAATATAAATGTGACGTCAGATTTGTTGTTTTATGTTTTCATAGCAACAATATTTTTAATTGATTATACGCCATTGTTAGGCTTTTTATAAAAAATATCTTTCCCTAATAAAAAAATTATTCATTTATGACGTTTAAGTTTTGTTTTTTATTATTTTTTTTACGTTGATTGTTATTTCTTAACTTAGCAGTGAAGCTGTGAACGTTTTACATGGGGAAGATGGAAAAAAAATTATTTGACAGACAAAAAAATTGTTGTACTTGTATTTAATAACTGGAATCGGTTCGAATGCTTGACTCATTCACCATCCGACGCCCTTTACAGCACTAAAGAAGTCTATCGCGCTGAAATGTCTAGGCATGACATATACGGATCAATTAGTGTAGTTATGTCAGTTGCAGATTTATTTCCTTATCAATTTAAAGTATTTTAAAGTGGTGGCCTCCTGGCTTCTATTGTAGAACCAACGCAAGATGTGGAAAGACTACGGTTTACCGGAAATTGTAAAGAAGGTCATTATGATGCTTTGATTAACTTTGGCGAATAAACGTACAGCGATTATTTTTATGTTAGAGACAATAGTGTGTTAAAAAGTAACCAAAACGTGCCATTCTCAGTGTCTTAATCTCAAGAGAAGGTGTCAGTGGTAGTTTCACAACCTCAATCAATTTTTAACATCTGTTTACCATATGTCAATTTAAATAGTGATAATAATTTTTAAGAATAAATAACCAAAGCAAGTAGCTCGACTTAAATGATCCCGATTAGGAGTTTGACTAAGAGAGATGAAGTCGTTAGGAGTTCGATTTATAGAGAGGAAAATACAGAGGTACAGAGGAATGAATTGGATTTTAAAAAAAATTAAGTTATTAACGGGTGTTATTTCTAGGGAGATCAAAGTATGTCAAAAGTAAATTACGGGTAAAAATCCATTGAACGATGACTGAATTGCAAATAGTGAGATTTCTAGGCAGGTAAAAAAAAGGAAGATATTTCATACTACGGAAAATTTACGATGCCTGACGTATAACTATTATCGTTTTATTGCAAGATAGCTAAAATAACTTTTTATATTTTGCAATGATGGATCTAATAAATTAGTTATTTCAATTTGTATTAACTAATTATGTCCAGCGAAGCGGGCGGGGAACAGCTAGTTGAGTTATAAAATTATTGCTAAGGTTATTAATCACTAAAAATAAGGTTTGTAATGTACCTTTACTTAATCTAGCTCAAAGTTTAAGACAGCAGTGTTTATGTATTTGTACATATAATAATCATGGGAAGCTTTAACTATCCTACACTTACTGACCAATTAAATGCTTATAGTAAGCCTGGGTTTGAGCAATAAAACACGTTTTACTTGTAAAACACGTTTCGTATCTGTATATTTTTAATATCAGAGCTCCTGCAATAACAACTTCATAGAATTCAGAGAAAACGCTGTAAAGTTTACACATAAGCGGATGCATAACTATAAATTTTAAAGATTTAAAATCATCATAATCATTGGAGTAATCATAAGTTAATCAAAATTATTAAAAGAGATTAAAAAATTGAATGAGGTTTTAATTGTATTTTTTGATCCCTTCTTATTCAGTGGTTTTGTTAATTTTTGATAAATTTTAAGTATCCCTGAGAACAAGTTTTTTATTAAAAAAAAACGCATTACTAAGCTCAAAAAGTTTGATAAACTGTTTGAGAATTACCAGATTGTAAAATAAAATCTACGATAAGAGATCTGTGGAAAGACAACGTATCCTTCAATGAACTTAAAAATTATTGCTGATACCATTAAAGAAAATTATTATAATTCATATTATTATCATACTCGTATATAAGGCTCATAAAACCGAGTTAGGTTGAACATAATTTAGTTGTATACTCAAAAAAATAAGGACGAAAACGAAAGAGGAAAAAAAACGAAAATTATCCTTCATTTTCAATGTTATTCGATTTAAAATTTATCACGCTTCGCTTTGAACTAGACAAACTTTTTACGATTCCAAAATACAACCGAAATAAAAAGGGAACTTTCATCGCTTTTTTTTACTAAAATAATTTACGATAAAATTCTCTCTTTTCTGATTTTAATTTCACATTAAGATTTTAGCTTTTATTAGATCTTAACGATTAGAGTTTTCGTGTAATGTGTTGTTAAACCGTTCCGTCTTAAGTCGTTTAATTTTTATGCCCTTTTCCCTTACAGAAAAAAAAATGAAGACATTTTCTATGAACGTTCCGTTTATCAAAGAAATTAAATTTTATGCGAATTAATTTGAATTTAATTATTCTTAGCGTTCTTGAAGTTTTTTTTCTCGATTTAAACGCGTGAATTCCTCGCATTTATTACATATTTCAAAAATGAATTTAGGCTGATCGATAATTTCATTTTGGCAGCTGCAATTGAGATTATAAATTCGTTAAGGACACCGTAAATCAATTGAGTTAGTAATGGGCGAGCTGTAAAATCGATTAAAATCATTGAAATGGAAACGGTAATGACATATATAGTTGTTTCATAAACCTTTCATTGGTTTCCTCACAAATCGGTCGTTTTTTTTTGTTGCTTTTTTGTTATAGAACTCAACGAGAAAAGCTCGACAATTAAGAGGATAATAAAGTTGCTTGTTTTGAAGGCTTCCAATCAGTAGAATTTAATTCTTTTTTATCTAGAAGATAAAACCTCTTTTTCAAAATTACTGGCTCGGATCAAACAAAAACTAATCGGGAAAAGTTCAAGGGTTTTTTTTCGTATTTTCATCGATAGAACGAAAAGAAATGAATTGGAAAAGATAAAATATATTATTAATATCTAAGGAACGCTATCTGGTCGGGTTATATTTTATTAAAATCGATTTCATTGAATCGCCGAGACTCAAGTTCAATTGAAAAATCGAGGAATTGAAAAAATTATATGAACTGTGGAAGGTAAGGGTAATGTACATACACACGTGAGTGTTGTTAAAAATAGAATTTACTCATTATAGAGCTCGATCGTAATGTCAATGTTGGCGAAAATCCAGAAAATTATCAACACTCGACCGAATTGGACGTTTCAAGATCTCTTGCATTTCGGCATTTTCGCTCTAAACTCTCGACTCGGCCATCTGAAGCCCATAAAATTCCAAAAAGAACGTTTTAATTGTGTAAACTTGAAACTTTTAAGTGTCAATTTTCGAAAAATTTGCAAATTAGAAAACGCACTAAATTCCATTCATTTATTTATAAGTTTTATCGATTAAATTTTTGGCGTCCAAATTAATTTGGTCGAGTCGACATTTTGGAGGGAAGACACCAAAAGATCGTTTTATCGATGAAATTTTGAATGAAATAGTCTATACAAAATTTTGTTGAATATTACATTTTAACGACTCTTGTTATGATGATATTATGTTATAATCCACAATCTTTTTAAAATAACAGTCAGTAGACATGTAATTTAAAGTTTAAAAATTCTGTATATAGTTTTAAATGAGAAACAACTACGTTTATCGAATTGAATTTCAAATACTTCTTTATTAGTTGTTCTGTTTATTTCTTCAAGTCCCCAAGACATTTGAAATGAGAAAAGCTTTAAAACTTCGTTTGACATTTATCATTTATTGGCAGACTAGCATAAGAGAGCTTAGTGTTTTATACTTCAAACCAGTACGTACAGTTTTTTATTTCAACGTGTTGTCTTTTCATTGACACTTTAAAGATTAGTTTTTTTTATAAAACATGATATTATTTTGTTTAACTGTGGTAAAATATTTTATTTTATTCTTTTATACCTGAAATTTTTATTCGAAACTTTAATTAGGATTGTTGTTTTAAATAGTGTTACGCTTTAAGAAAAGTAATTGGAGAAATATTTCTCTGTAGATACAACAAGATAAATTCTACATCTTATAAAATTTCAAATGTTCAATTCATTCTATAACAAATAATTTTTAATAAATAAGCATTATTCAATAATGATTTATGTGTACATATACGAAGTACATACAAATTACGGAGCTACACATTTTTCTTATACTAAAAAAGCCATAAATTGGCTTTGAAAAGATTGCTGGTTTGTTAAACCTTTAAAAACAATGATTTTTATATCATTAAAATTCTTATGACATGCTTATAAGGACTGTATATCGGCACTATTAACGAACTCTTTTCTTTTTCTAAAGTTCTTTTTCTAAAATCATAATTCCTACAAAAGGATACCGTGTGGTGATTTAAGAATATCATTTTTGTAATAACCATGACTCAAAGTTATGCTTTAGACTCTGCTTGTCTGTCGTTTTTTTCTAAAAGCTTACATTTTTGCAAAACTTTACTCTTTTGGGAATCATAGAAAATTATTTTGAATGAAATTATATAGTTTTTTAACTATTGCATAATATTAGAGATCTTCAAAAACACAAAAATTAAAATTTTCAACAAAAATAAACCGCGCTAAACGCTAAAACGCTAAACCTTATTTAAACACACCCAATTTCATTGTGATGAAAAAAAAATATTTTGTCAAAGGTATCGTTTTATATAAATCGAGAATGACACGAAAAAAGAAGCAAGGAAAAATGAAACATTTATGAAACATAACGAGCAATATGAACAATTGACGAGGAAAATTTGCATTTATTGACATTTGTGTATGATGTATTATCAATATTTATCTTAATTTTAAGTAGAACTCGATTTAAATTATTTGAAAACGAGGTGGAAACGTTGCCAAAATCAATATTTTATTGTATTTATCTTGTGTTTTATAAATATTTGATTTATTACACATAGAAAGTACGGCGTTTTAATTTTTAAAACGTTGATCTTTTTATTTTAACGCCAAGTGGATGTTAAAACATGTTGAAAACATCATAAGCCGTGTTTAAAATATTTTATCCTTCGGGAATATAAAAAAAGAGGGAAAAATTCTCTTGGGATATTTTCACGACAACATGGAAAAAAATCCAGAGAGGTTTATATTCAAGAACTTGCTATAATTAGAGCGTTATAAATGGGGTAATTATAGTGAGAGGAATTTTCCCTTTAAGCTCTCAGTAGAGTAGGACTTATGCAGAGATCGTTGACAGGAAGAGCATTAATTTTTTTCAAAGCTGCGCTTGAATATATTGGTTTAAATTAAAGCGATGCAAAAAATGAGATTTCTGGAAGGATATTTATTTTGTGAGAATAGTGTGGTGAGATTTTACTTAAAGGATAAAAACTTCCAAAATCTTCCAAAAAGATGCATATGGGAGCGTGAAAAATATGTTTAAATATTTTTTAGAGGAATATTTGCTTTCTTTATTCAATTTGATCTAATCAATGTTGAAAGTTTTTACTTATAAAATATTTATATTTAAGATGGAATCAAACGATTTTATTTAGTTTTGTCCAATTAAAAAAAAAAAACGTTGATATTACAACGATTCTAAGAACTCCTGTCAAATATTATAAAAAGGACTTTCATACTTTGTATATTCAATTTCAATTTCAACATGAAAAGCTAATTTTTTTTGTATTATGTGTCGTATTTCAATAAAATTCATGAGTAAAATAATATTCTTCGTATCTCATTGTCGGTTTGAAATAGAAGAATACTTTTTACGTATTTGATATGAAAAAGAAAACGTTTTTTAAAAAAGAAATATTGTATTAAGTTACAATATTATTCGTTCTAAAATTGGTCGGCTAAAAATGAAAACATCCGCCCACTTGTACAAGCGTCTTCAACCCGGAAAATTGATCTGAGCCAAAACGAAAAAAAAAATTGTTTACTCAATACGACAGTTTTCCGCTTCATACATTTCGATTTACTTTTTTCCACCAACAAACTCTGATTTTTTTTTCTTTTCACTTCAACAAAATTGCATTAAAAATGCAAACGCTACAGCAAACAGTTCGTAAAGCGTGAAGCAAATCGCGAAGCAAAGAAAATAAATGCTCAAAAAAATTTCACTTTCGATTTCGTCTCTCCTTTGATTTACTCGTAAATATTTACATTATGTGCAAGCTAGAAATTGTTCTCTATTTTCTCGCTTTAAATCAGCCTCTCATATGTATGTATGTACCCTATACAGTTGCCGAGGCGCTCTTGAATTATACACATTTTGCGAGCCGCTTATCCCCTGCATATTTGTGAATTGAAATTGAAATGTTCAAGGAAAATAGAGAGCTAACGAATAAATAAAATAAAATATGGCGCTTGTTCCAAACGTATTTTTCTCATCGTTTTACACTTCAATAAATATGTCGACGCGTTGTTGGATATTCCTCGTTAGAACGATTTGATCTTGACAATCAAAAAACAAAACAAATTTGAAACATATAAATCAAATCTTACGTAGATCAAAAGATTAAAATCATTTCATTTCTCGAGTTTGCTAATCATGATTTTCTTTTTTAATATTGATTACAATTAGTTCTTACAGAATATCAAAAGTAATTACAGAACATTGATGCATTGAAATACCTAGCGTTTTCTGGATTTCCTAAATTAGAGTTTTAGCTTGCGGTAGAGAAATACCAATTACTTATGGCAAATTTTTATATTATAACTCCATGTATGCAACATTAGGTACATCAAAGTAATTCCTATTGGTTATAATTAACAATCCTGATGGTTATGGGAAACCGCTACATCAGACCAGAAGTATCATTGTACAATAGTAATATACTAACAAAAATAAGAGCAATAAAGATTATTTTATTTTTTTAACATTACATCACCTTAAACGCGATAGTATATAACTTATAATGTATCGTGCGTATGTATAGGTAGCTGCAGTAATATTACATGTAGGTAGAAATCACTAGGCAACAGGATAATTCCATAATCTATAACTGTAGCGATTTGAATCGATTAGATTTCGAGAAATAATTATCCACCTACATTTAGTACCTATATCAATTTGCCTATAGTGTGGATTTTGTGAATATAAGATTTTTTTTTCTATTACTAGTAATGTACGCATTTTCACTGGATTATCTAGTTTTAATTTTTTTTTATTCAAATCTTTAAAGATTTTTTTCAATGTTATCTCATCAAAAAAATCTGTTTTCAAATACTTTTCTTCCTCTGTACGGTTGTATAATCGATGGTTTAACGATTATTTTAAGACGAAAATAAAAACTGTCAATTTTCAACACATTACAAAAATCCAACATTGAACACATTGAAAATCCAAGGTCCCCTTACACCCTATCATGGTCTTCTTCTATTGTATCAAACGATATTTCAAAATTTTGAAATTGATTCATTGTAATATTTCCAACAAATTTTAGATACGACGTTATTGCGAAATAGAATCTTTAAGAAACAAAAAAACTTAAATTTCATATACCCATTAGTGATAAGAGCATCATTTACTGAGTATAGGTATTCATCATAATAACTTGATTTTTTGAAAATGTTTATATAGACGTTATTGCGTAAAGTTGTCAATTAAAATCAAAAAATTCAAATGTATAGTCAATTAATGAGAGTAAATACAGTTAAAATAATTGAAACTAACAGCTAATCAAAAATTAAAAAAATTGCATTCGTTGTGCTATCAATCCTGTCCATCAACTGGCATAATTTGATTGATTCAGCCCGATTTTTTGCCAGTATTCTTCTATTATTGGGTTGATCGTTGTTTCCTTTTCAATCGATTTTTGTTGACTTTCACTCTCCTGTATTGTTGAATATCCTAGGTTTAATACTTTGCTGTGACTAACATGTAAATGGCTAAACGATTTTAACTTACAAGTACACATATGTAAAGGATAATTTGATTTTTTCATCACCATTAACTGACAATTAAGAAGTCATGTATCTGGCATTAACATTTTTATTCACAATACTTAAGAAATTGCAATAATAAAAATTGCGATTTTTCCAAAAATTATTTTATCAGGAGATTGTATAAAATGCATATATACATACTTAATTAAGTAATTTTTGGAGAATTGGCAAATCTTTAAAGAAGAAAATTTTCTGTCCATATAAAACCAACGAAGGCCTAGGAACGATAACTGAACGTTGGAGCGAACGTTAATCACCGGTTAATTTTTCCGGGTCTATTTTTCCACATCCATTTTTACAAATCTATTTTTTCCAGGTTTTTTATTTCCCGATAACAACTGCAGCTCCTCAGCATGTTCCGACTTTCTTCAAAAACTTAAGGCTCTCCTTGAAAGAATGAAAGGTCACATCACTAAAGATCTCATTGGTCGCTGTGATAAATGGAAAAGAAATACCCAAGACCCATGAGGGAAAAAAATCGATTGACTCCTTAGTTGATACGTTTCTTGGTACCTACTTATTTCGTTTGTACATATTATTGGAAAGGGGAACCAGAACTCAACGCCATAACGCAAAAAATATATATTTTTGAATAATAAAATACTTCCATAATTATAAAATTAATTGAAAATACAAACATTATTTATTTGAATAAGGTTGCTTATATAACAAATAAAAAATACATAAATTCGTTTTTAAGGTAAAAGAGTAGGTACTAATGAAAATACAAAAGAGTTATATTAAGCAAAGATGAAAATTAAGCTACATAAATAAAAGCTCATATATATACTTTAAAAATTTGAAATAAGAAATAACTTAATTTTATCGCTCTGCAACAATTTTCGTGTAAGATTTATATTTGTCAACGTTTTTAAGAATAATCTCTAAAATTCTTAAACTATACCTAGTCAAAAAATACAATTTTGATTTGAACTATGAATTAATATGAATATTTTAAGTCAATGGAATATTGAATAATGATGAATTATTTCTGCTTTAAGTTTAAAAACCATTCCACATCCTCTGACGCAATTAACAAATAAACCAAAATAACGATTCAATTTGAAGTTATAATAATTTGTAATTAGAAGGTCAATACAATTGATTGCTAATGATTTATGACTGTTTAATTTAAAGTTTAATGGTATTACTGGATGGTTACATGATCAAAATTCTAATTACAAATTTGTCGAGGAAATCTGTTGAAATTCATATCGTTCGTATAAAATAAACCGCTCTAATTACCTAATATTTAATTTAATACTTCATTTGATGTAATAATAAAATTTTAAACGAAAAATTAAAATCCTATTTGGAATTACTTTGAATTTTCCTACACCTCACAGACGCAGTTATGAATTGGAAAAATTTTCAGATTGGCCTCGTTAAAAATTTATATAATATGCTTGAGGAAAACAGGCCTATAGTAAATATTGAATTTTATTTACTTCATCATAACGCAATTGATAGGTAGGAAAACGGAAGGAACGTAGCTATTCGAAAAAAGTTCTTTAATAAAAAACAAATATATATTTATTGCCTAATAGAATTGCCTCCTTTCTTTCTGTATAGGGTTTATATGTTTTTAAATATGAGAGTTTAGGGATGACGTCTACTGGAATAATATGAATAACCATTCGTCTTTTATACCGATATGCCACTAAAACTTTTCTATTTTAAAATTTAAAGCTGGAAAAGTTTGCATTTAAACATAATTGAAATAAAAGTTTGTATCGTTGTTCTAAGCTAAAGTGTTCGGTTTGACATTTTTAAGGTTTTGAGAGTATAACATTGAAGTTAAAAAAAAAATAGACTTCCATAATAGTTCAAAGACCTATAACTTGATAAACATGTTGCATTATTCTTATTAAGAACATATT
The DNA here is from genome assembly GCA_958496155.1 of Sisyra nigra. Taxonomy (NCBI): domain Eukaryota; kingdom Metazoa; phylum Arthropoda; class Insecta; order Neuroptera; family Sisyridae; genus Sisyra; species Sisyra nigra. The sequence goes on along the minus strand of OY292316.1, from coordinate 29,989,200 downwards.
TTTTTATAATATAGCTTTTTTGAAAAGTGGGGCAACTATCCGGCTTTTACCCTAAGTGTACATTCAGTCTGATTTAGTAAAATAAGTTACCTTTAGTACATCTAGTTATTTTCGATTTTTTTTTTTTGGTGTTTTAAGTTTTAAGTCGCTTTAACATCTAAGGTCATATCACGACTGTCTAAACCCAGAGAATTTCTGTTGGTCAATTATATATTAGGTCTAGCATTTTAAGTCTAGGATTCAACGGGGATCGAACCCAGTACCATTTGACGCATGAAGCGGAGAGAGCAATTGCTCGAGCCACTGCGCCAATAGGTGGTGTTTTTTTCTGTCTTCTTGAATAATTTTTGGTTTTGCAATTTGATTTTATTAATAACTAAGTTCTAAAAATATCTATCATGTATGACAGTTGATAATAAACAAACCATTGAAATACTTTAACTAATAAATAGTGTATACAATAACTAGTAGAAGTATCCGTAAATTTATTTGTGTACACTTTCTTTGATTAGTTTAGTTAAAGTATACTTTAGCTAGTGGGTAAATTCTAACATATACACATAAGTATATGTATTTGCGTTATACAAACAAAAAATATCAAAGTTTCATTTAATTAATTACGATACGTATTTTTAATTTAATTTTTTTATTTGAAATTTCAAAATTAAAAATTCTAATACATTCACACATTGTACAATTTTCCCTTAAAATTTGTCTCCTGATATTCAAAATGGGAAATGTAATTAAACAATGTAATAAAGTCGCCAGTTACAAACATTAAAAGCATTATATTTTCCTCTGTACTCGCATACTATTTTATACGATAAGGGTGTACATACGAGTACGTCTACATTATATATTTTATTCAAATAAACTCTCGTCTCTTTCTCCCTCATCAACGACGTTACAATGTACTCAATTTGTTACGATTATGTAACTGGAAAACTTACAAAACTACTCTCAAAATCTTGACTTTTCCTCTCTCGATATTTCCCCTTTTTTGTACGGTAACATTTTTTTCATAATTTCCTCACGTCCCTTTCATCTCATTTCGTCTCATCATCATTCTTTCGTGTTTTGAATAACAGGAAACACAATGTTTATTGTTCGTGAAACGGTGTACAGAGCGAAAGGCGCAACAAACACACAGATACATACAAAAACAAAAAGGTCACAACATGCCACTAAACTGGTGGAATAGGGTGGCAAAACTAAACGAAACAGGGGTATAAAATGGGGAAAACTTGGGAACAATGGCAGGTGTGAGTCGACGAAGAAAGGATCTCCATTGCTTTGTAACGAGTTTCTATTATTTACGTAAACACATTTGTAGACGGATCGAGTTCGCTCATTACGGGGCTGTATTTTTCTCCTTTTCATTGAATAGGCTTTTTTGCACGTCAATCCGACTATTACAATCGGAATTGAAGTCGTAACCGACGAAGTAATGATACAGAAACGGCAAGAACGCCAGGGTTTCAACTTAAAGTGGAATCAAATATAAAAAAAATCTCCCACGGAGATCATTTACGACCAAAGACTTAAGACAAAATCTATTCAAATGAAGCTTTAACTTTTTACAAATAAAAACTCTAAATAAGATATAAAGCTATTGATTGAATCAGTCGTAATCTATACAAACAGATATTATCGATTTTAAATTCATTTTTCATTTACTTTCATCAAAAGATGAAAAATTTAATAAACTCACTTTGCTATTGCAAATATCTTAATAGATTTTAGAAAAATAAAGCTTTGCAAAGTTTTGTTTTCTAATCAAAATTCAGAGTTTCGTTCATATACGTAAAATTTTCAGTTGCAATAAAAATATTATTGCGGAAGATTGAAGATATATTTCGTGACTCATTACAAGTTAAACGTGAATCAATATTGAGTTGAGTAGTTTATAGTTTGAGAAACGCTGTTTTATAGTCATGTTTAAGATACATCAAACCAAAAGTTTATATCACCGATCGTTTGCTTAAACTTTGATGAAAGTCAAGTCGTGCTTTATTACTAAAATTTTAGTTTTCAGTAACTTAAATGTTTAATAAAGGTTTAAGGTTTTTAGAACAAACTTTTTTTGTAATTTTAATTGGTTCTTTGGTATAAGTTGATGAAAACCAATTTAAAAGATCACGTTCAAAAATAATTCATATCTATAATATTAACTTTAAACTTAAACTTTGTTTGTAAGTGACCCACGAAATAAGGGAGAAAAATCTTGTTTTTAGTCCCGCAGTCAGCTTATAAAAGTTAGTAGTAAAAATGTAACAAATTGATGTGATATGAAGTTTTAAAAAATGTTGTTATGTTAGCGTAATCTACACTAGTAAACAACTTCTATTACGACAGAAAATATTTTTGTTATACCTGATGGTTGGATAGAAAACTTAGAGCTTTTCAGAAGAAAAGTTCATACATAAATGATAACTGTGTATTTGCGTGAACAATAAGACTCAGGCATCGGTACCTATAATCTATGAGTTATCAAATAGCGCATTTGATAACTTGAAATCATCCTCTTGAGTTTCACATGTAAATGTTTCTATGTAACTTTTTATAACAATGTTGACGTTATTGATGATAACTTCGTCGGATATAAAACTGGTCAAAGTCACTTTTTGACAAGAAACAACCTTTTTTGGTATTATTTCCAGTGTTGGTCTTTAAGGCTCTTGAATATTAATATGAGTGTGATTATGATTGGCTTAGAAAGTAAACTCCAAGGAAATTTTGAATTCGTACCAAAAAGGGGGGTTCTTATGATTAACGTGTATGCTTACATCTTCATATATATATGTATATAAAAGTAAACTGGTTGACTGACAGATACGTTGAACCTAAACCACTGAGGACAAAAATATGCATTTTAAAATATTACTCTTGAGTGAGCTGTGGTTCTACTTAAAATTTGAGTTGAAAATGTAGGCGTCACCACCAAGCTTCTGTCCTGGTTGGAAGAAATCGTAGATCCGGGACCGCTAAGAATATATAATCTTTATTTACCATATCGAAAATCTATGCAGGACAGAAATAAGTTACATTGTTTTAAATTTATTTCTTACATAAAACTGAGTCATAGTAAAATTATTTAACATAGCTAATTAACTTGTCAATGTATTGTTAAAATTAAACATTTTGATTCATTTTTATAAATTCTATAACAATAATTAGACCAATGCTTTTAGCCTTTGAAAATGGTAAAAGGTGAAAAAAATTATAGTACGATGAAACCCATTGGAAAAGGAAGAGATTTTAACAAAAATTAACGGAAAAATAAATTACGGTCGATCTGAGGTGGGGAAATAGAAAAAAAAAGGAGATAAGAGTAGAAACAGTTTATCTCGATTTTCGACAAAACTACAAGTCCTTTGGAAAAAAAATTAAATGGCAAAGTTGTAGATAATAAGTAGATCTTAAACTTTTGCGGTAATTCTTTTTTCACATTACCTCAAAATTTATGTGAAAAATTCAAATTATCATGTTTTTGGTGTTTGGTTTTTAATTTTTAGCTTTTACAAAAAAAAGTTATTTTAACACGAAAATTGATGAAAACTTAGCTTTTAATGTCCCAAACGCACTGTATTTTTGAATTTAAAATATTAATTTCTTCACCTTATAATGACTTAATATCGAGAAAGCATCCTAATTATCAATTGAACATTCTCATGTCAAAACATCTGTTGTTTTGAAAAATTCTATGAGTTTTTTGTTTGTTGAAACCTCTACTTTCAGATGGTGCAAAAATATATACATAACAATGTTAAATGTTCTCAGAAAATACAATAATTAAAGTGTAAATTTTAATAAACTGTTCAATATTGTGTTATGTACAATTGTATTATGTTGTATAATTAGGATGCTTTCTCGATATTAAGTCATTATAAGGTGAAGAAATTAATATTTTAAATTCAAAAATACAGTGCGTTTGGGACATTAAAAGCTAAGTTTTCATCAGTTTTCGTTGTAAAAAAACTTTTTTTTGTAAAAGCTAAAAATTAAAAACCAAACACCAAAAACATGATAATTTGAATTTTTCACATAAATTTTGAGGTAATGTGAAAAAAGAATTAGCACAAAAGTTTAAGATCTACTTATTATCTACAACTTTTCCATTTAATTTTTTTCCAAAGGACTTAGTAGTTTTGTCGAAAATCGAGATAAACTGTTTCTACCCTTACCCCCCCCCTTCCACTTCCCCACCGCAGATCAACCGTAATTTATTTTTTCTTTCATTTTAGTTATATTCTCTTCCTTTTCTAATGGGTTTTATCCTACTATAAATTTTTTTCTGTTCAAAAATTATCCACCCTTGTCTAAATATTCAAATAGAATACCAATTATTATCAAAGAATAACCAAATTATTTGATAAATCGATTCGTTATTTAATTTTTCTATTGCAGTTCTCATCATTTTATATTATATTTTTAAAAAACAATTTATACATTATCTTTGTAATAAAAAAATTAACATGTTAACGCGAAAATGTAATAAAGGACTAAGTTGAGCACTTAGATAATTGAAAAAATACAAACAAAATAATTTGCCAACTCCACTTTTATTTTTATGCGAATTTTCGATTGTAAAAAAGATTTAAAAATTCATTATAAAGTACACAACAATGAAGTTTTGTCTAGAATTATTTGAGCTATTGTGATGAATGCTGTTGAAGAGTTGCCATATAAGCGACATTTAATTGTCAACTAAGACAGCTCTTTTAATAAGATACAATTGAAAACCTTTGCAACTGTATTGAATTACGTTTTTCTCTTATTTGCTTTTCTCGACTTGTTTACATTTGAAAAAAATCACTTTAATATTTGCTTTCTAAATTCGTCTATAGAATCGATATTCAATTAATTATTATCTATCTTATCAATAACTTATCTTAGACAATCTTATAATGCGTAACGTATCTTAGACAAAAATGATTTTTCATAGCTTTTTCGCATTATAAATTTCTTTTGATTACATTATCTCATATTCTATACTATAGCACTAATATTATTACGTTAACTCGTTAATCCTTTTATATTTATTAAGGATTCTATTCGATGATGTATGTTTAGTTCTCTATCTCATTTTCGTTCGTTTTGCGTCTCTAGCTGATAACCAAATCAAAACATTATTCCTGTTATCATGTTCTTTATTATCTCTCATATCCGGCAAAGCAAAACATTGAAGTTTGAGTAACCCTGCAGTCGTGGTGGCACGTCTCCATACGCCCTTTTCTCAAAGCACGCATGAAATTCAAGATTCATTAATCAACATATAATACTTATATCTCGAATTGGTATAATTATTTTGTCAATATTAATCATGCAAAATCCAATTAGAGCCTTGAAGCTCTATCAAAATATCTTCCTTTGAGAAAATCTCGTCAAAAATAAATGTATCTAGGGCGTAATTAAACATTGAACTGATAAATTTTCTTCAATTACATCAAGTCTTAAAACGGCTTTAAAATTGTTTTGAACGTGTCAGCTTTTCAATTCGTTTATCTTTTTTATTTCAAGTTGGTTGATTAATTGGAAACTTGGATTTGTTTTCGCTAAATAACTTTTTGATTCATTCTGTGTAACTATACAATCTCTCATCTTTCTTTTCAACGATCTTTCAATTGTATTAACTTTTTTACTATTTGAAATGAGATACAAAAGTAATTATTTATATCAGCGAGATTTTGATTTAAGTCGAGTGGAATTGAATGAAAGTTCGAAATTGTAGAGAATTTTCCTATTTATATACCATAATACAGACTTGGGTGGAGACTGCGAACGTCAGTAAATGATGCAGAAAAACATCTGTCACGAGCAAGCCTGAAAAGACTGATTGTAATTAATGATTCTGCATGTCTTAATCTTTAAATTTTGTGGTTTTTTGGGACATTTGTCATTGATAAAAAGTTTCCTTATTTCTTTTTTTAAATAAGTTAATGAAATTATTTGTTTGTAATACCATGTAATGGCACTTTCCAAACATTAGAAATTACAATTTAATTACAAAAAGAAACTTTGAAATTTAATAAATATTATATTTTTTGAATAAAAAATTAATAATTAAATTATCAAACACAAATTATCACGTTTTTTTTTTGAAAAAAATTATTTGAAAAACCTAAACATTAATCAGGGGTTTCTTGATTAGTTTCAAGATAGTGAATAGTTAGTGATAGGACTTATCTAGTCTGTACGCCAAAGTTCTATTTAAGTTTTAATAAAATTAAGTACGAAAGATTGAAAAGAACGAAAATAAATTCAAGTTTTGTCTATTTTTTTAACTTCTTTGATAGGACTTATCTACAATTCTATGGTAGTTATCCTAAGATATATTATTAATTACAAAATCACATTAAGCTGTTTCTTTTTAAAATTGGAACTAAAGCTTTAAAATTACTTATTCAACTTTTCAAACAAAAAATTATTTCCATAATATTTTAATTCTATTTTTAAGATTTTAAATCTTGATCATGTTTTAGCAAATCACGAATTAGAAAACGTTTTACAGTATGTTTGGAATTATTTTTTTAAGCCTCAACGTACGTAAAAGCAAGAGAAAGTTTGACGCTCGATTTATTAAACACTGATGCAATATTTAAATATTCCTAATACCTTACTCAACTATCAATACCCTTCTCTGTTGATAAATCACTTCTTCATCTAATTAATTTTTACTTTCTTTTTCTACCACATATCTATATAGTAAAGGAAGTATTGTAATCGGATCGAATTTTCGAATTCGAGCATTCACCGGACATACATGTTTTGAGGTCCCCTGACTCCAAAAAAGTGGTTTTTAGAAACATTTCTTTGTATGTTTCTCTGTGTGACGCCATATCGTATCGAAATATTTATCCGAATTTCACCAAACTTGGAATTTGGCCTGCATATTATATCTTGTTGTGCCGCGAAGCTTTTGGTTGAAATTGGTTAAGCGAAATTCCAAGTTGGTAAAGCTCCACTTTATTCTAGGAGTTTTGGAGCTTCTTCAATTTTTTTCGAAAACGGCTCCAACGATTTTCTTTTAACTTTCTATAGTTCTTAGACTCATTGATCCTACAAATTTTATTTGAAACATTTTTCTGGGAAATTTGAATAAGGATGGTTCTGGGTTGAAGCTTGAGAATTTGTGTATATACATTATATAGGTTGTATGCATATTCTAGTTCTGTTTATAATATGTATAGATATAAAGTGGATAGATTAATCTTAGATTTCTTTTAACCAACAGCGAGTTTCATGAATGAAAGTAAAAGAAAGTTCTGTGACGCTTCGCAGTAGATATTTTTATATTAGTTTTTTTTTCTTACTTGAAATTCAAATTGTGGGTTTCAAAGTGTTAACTGCTTTACGAAAGAAGATATTTTTATTTTATGATGTTTTGATTACATGTTAATGATTTTACGTACTTTTCTATGAATATCTAAATTATCTTGATTGTATTTTTTGCATTTTTTCAATTTTATAGTTGAAATTTTCTTTATTGATGTAATTTAATTTTCTTATTTTTTGATTTTTGGAAGTACGAAGATCTAATGAAATTGTGATATTGTAGGCCGATGACTAGAATAATATGAGGAAATTTAGTTTGGATTTTTTGGGACGTGTTTTTAATGGCCTAGGATAATAATGAACTTTTAATATTGCATTGAACAATTTGAAATGTTTTAAAGTGGTATAAAAGTTTATCTTTTTTAATCTGTAGTTCTTATTTGGTTCACTATTGTATTTTAGTCTCCTTTTGCTCATAGAATTTTAATTTCTTTGGAATGGAAGGATTTCATCGTTTAAATCATTGAAACGTACGGAATTAAGTTAATTTTAGAGTATGTTGAATTAAAAAGTGAAAATTGTTTTTTTCTTAAATGTGTCATTATAGGTAGTTGTGTCATTCCTCTGGTGCGTCTTGAATATTTCGAACGATCTTAACTTTAGGAATGTTGAAGTTTAAATGTAAGTTTATCTAGGTTTTGCCTCAATTATTTCATATTTGTCTTGACAATTGTTCTACGTTAACAAAGACGTGTTATCAGAAGATACGAGTACATAAAACATTGAGCCCTGTCGAAACACGGAAATAAAAGTTTTTGTTTTAAATAGAATAGCTGAATTCTGTATACTTTACTCTTGTTTAAGTTACTCGTCTAATAATTCAATTACAAATTAAGGCAAGTTATTCACGGATGCGGAAAAACATACATCAGCCAAATGCTTAAACGGCTAATGCAAACAAGATGAGAAAAACCATTTTTATTTAATAAGTATAGATTTTCTTTGATACAAGAACTATTTTTATAGAAAATAATAAGCTCTAATTAAAATTATAAATCGAATAATAAGTCACAGAAAAGTTAGATGCAGAAACCAGAGAAAAATTTACTTATCACGAGAACAAGATTCTTATGAAGAAATATTGTAGCAATATTTTCAGTTTTACATGATATAATATTTCTTTTTGATTGTTTATGTTTGCAATTTTCTGAATTCTTCAATAATATATAAGAAGTACCTATTGTGTTCTTTATTTCTTGTTAAATTATTGAAGAAGATAAATTAGTTAATACTTTTTTTCAAGTGTCTACTTTCAAGTTTCAATTAAAAGCTTTTTATCATTGAAACTAAGATTTTCAAACAAAGTTAATAGCTATAGATACGTATTTTAATGGAGTATAAGTTAAAGATAGAATAGAAGAAAGTTAATATAAAAGCATAGAGCTTCTTTTTTTAAAATAATGTACAATTACATTTTTTGATATTATGTAGATTCTATAGAACATTTAGAAGCTTGTATTTGTTATATTACTATTTTTTTTTTGTAATTTTTGTAGGCGGTAGAAGTTAGTATTTAGTAAACTGAAAAATTTACGAGTTACGCTTAAGTAAGCATCGGAAGAGGTAATATCTGTGGTGTTGTGATATTTATAATTATGTCCTTAGAAGAATACAACTGAACATAACGCTTGTATAGATAGATATAATTGAAAAATAAAAAACTATTTTTTTTGTCAAACACCTATGGATAGTACTGGATAATATAAGATCTTTAGTACTATAATAATACCTACTCAAACACTATTTGTTGGATTTAAACCCGTTTTTTCAAAAACATGTTTTCTGATTTTATTATTTTTTTTTTTTAATTAACTTTATTTATAGTCGCATCAACTACTAGGGTTTAACATCATTTTCTGAATATTAATAACAATTCGATTTTTTATTGATTTTGTATATAAAAAATTAATTTATTATTTTTGAACGTATTATATGTGATACGGCGTAAAGATTCTTCCTTTACCTACTACTCAAAATGTACTTATATTGGATAGAGGTTATATAAAGTAATAAGTGGGGTTCATTTAGGGATAGTGTCGATTATTACCGTCAGGTCGCAGTAACAATAATTTGTCACTTGAATAACAATAGCGCATCTTTTAAGCGTGACTTAGAAGAGTAATCAATGTTTTTAAAAAATCTATCATTATCTATCATATTAGATGTTATTTATTATAGATGTTTTAGATGTTTACTAAACAAATAGCAGATAGATTTTTTTTTTGATAGATTTTGTAATAATGTTAAAAATTATTATATATATGACAATCATTGTTTAAATTGGTAATTATATTGTCTAATTATAGGATTTTTTTTAGATCTATTACTAAAACCTTTCATTTCATTCTAAAAGCTAACCGTTGTAAATAGTATAAATCTTACACTTCAACGAGTGAAAATACGTTAGTCAAATAGGATGAATCCTTACATTGTTCATGGAAAAAATATTTTATTTTTATTTTTTACTTTCACTAATACGGCTATTTAATAAGAGCTAATAAAGTTTTGGCTGCCATTTAAAAAAAATACAAGACTGGCAAGATATTGATTACAATAGGGTTTCTATCTGTATTCATTAACTTTTAATTGGGATAACACAGGGTTTTTCAGCTACCTCTATAAATAAAACAATATCGTGAATGATTTTCAAATGTGCTAGAAGTTAAACCACGAACGATAAAAACATGAAATCTAGTTATGTTATTCCAGAGAGGACTATGACTTTCACTACAGATTTTTTTTTTCGAAATTCCACCCCTAAGTGATTCAAAAAAGGTTTATAAGTTTTTCATTTTACTCCTAAATAATCAACTTTCTCAAAATCTAATCTTGCAATTTAAAGCTATAAGTAATATGTTATGAAGGCTAATATAACGAGCCTCTGTTTAAGTTGATTCTTAACTTGTTCATTTAAGTGTTGAATTTTTTTTCAAATTTCATTATCTTATAGATTGAGTTAATTTTTACATCTAACGTATTTTATGTTTTCATTTTGAATTTCTCAAAAAGTCTTTCTTGAAAATGTTTTTGTAGTTTCTCTCTTCATTAACAGAGGTAAATTTTTAAGTTAGAACTAGTTAACATATTTTTAAATTTAACGTGAACGACATCACGGGTGGCCACTTGTATATTGTATACAACCAACAAAAGTTTCACTTTTTATACGTAATAGGTGTAAACTAACAAAAACATAATTTTTTGTAACAGATTTTGAAAGTTTATTTTTGAAATTCCAATTTTAATGGAATTTATTATTGTGCATTTTAATTCTTAAGTTTTTCTTGTTTTTATCCTTTTTTTGTTTATTTAAAAAATATATCTCAGTTATTTAAATCGTAAATCGACTCTCCGTTTGTCGTAATCTTACAAGATAAAACTAAGGCGGATTTGAAAATCAAAGGTCACAGCTACTTTCGTTTTGGGAAAATTGTATTTCAGATAGCCGCCTCTGTGATCGGTTTAATCCTCAGTTGGGATTCGTGGGTGGCATGGATTAGACAATACAAGACACAATCGATTCCAATTCCCGATGATTTAACATATGATTTATTTATCCCAAAAGGATAATACTGCAGGAACGTTTGTTGTTTGGTTGTGCTATAGCGAAAAAGACGTACACACGGAAAGGATGGGCGTATGCTTGACGTCATAAATATTTATTACACACACTCTGATACATCGTTAATGATGTCCAAACACCCACAAACGGGTAGAAAATATGCATCCCTTTTCTCTGTTCACCCCAACGCCTCAGATTCTTTTAACAAGTTCACTCGAGTTCATTACGTCATTGTTTTCATAAATTAATCAAGCGTAAAATAAAACTCCCTATTAAACCAGCGACATTTTTTGAAACACTGGTTTTCACTTGTTTTTCCCTCTCTGTCAAGTGAATATTTTACGTTACGTAACCACATTGTTTTCCGGCGAGCCTCCAATCAAGCTCGTTTAATGCAACCCTCATAAATTCATTTATAAATAATAATAATTAATATGTTGACGTCACACATTGTTAGCTGCGACGTCACTTGAACAAAAAGCCCCTATTGTATTTTTCAATTCAATAAAATCGATTTTTACTCACATATAAAATAGGTACATTACAAAATTTTCTTATTAAATCGAAAAGAGTTGAACTTGTAAAAAATTGTTAAAATAAATTAGGAGAAAGTGGAAGAGAGTAGACGGTTGCATTTGACCATTGTTATTACTAATGTTATAGATGTGAAACGAAAGCCAGCGCCTGAAGCTCACTTGAATTTTCAAGTGGTATTTGTTGGTGACATTAAAAGTCGTTGTCAGTTGCGTCTCTGCGAACGTATCATAGATGCGATAAAATGGTGGTTTCGAGCATGAAAAAAGCTCGTCAATTCTTTTTTTCCCCATCTAGTTAAATATGAAAAGAAATGAACTTCGTTTTGTAAGAACAAAAAAATAAAACGAGGAAAAAGTGTTGACTTTAAAAATCTATTTGATTTGAGTTTACGAGGTGAACGGCATAGTAAAACTAATGGGAAGGAAATTAGCAATTAGGAGCGAAAGCTTCGTTCATTTTAATTTTAAAAAGAATTTTCTGAACGTTCAACAAAAGTAAAAAAAAAAAAAGTTACGCACATTCATCAAATCATAAAAAAATAGTTGAAATATACCTACATCAACTAGAAATGTAACGATAGTCTACAGATTTTATTTATTAAATATCTTCATTTATATTATTTAAAGAAATATAAATGTACAAACTATATTAGCATAGTATTGCATAATTGAAATACGATTTATACTAATAGTGAACAGGGTTATTAATATTTCATAACCGTTTATGCGTTTGTGTTTTAATTTTAATAGCAACGTAAATAATAATGCATAAGCATTTATAACAGTGTTACATTTATATTTGATTTAATGCAGGTAGTCGAGATATTTTCAATTGAAAAGTTTCATTGCAACATTTATTATTGTTGTTAGTTTTAACTCATTCATTATGTTACAGGTACAACATATCTATTATGTAGTAAATGAAATTAAATATTTTCATAATACAGTTTTTCTTTTTTTACGTTTTTTTTTTTTTTTTACTTTGCGTTGAACTTTCAATATTGTGAGCAAAAGTCTATTGTCTTGCCCTCTTATTTAATTAATGGTAAGTAGGTAGAATTAATTGAAACTAGGCATGATTCTTCTAATGTTCTTTTTTATTTGATTAGAATCAATAAAAACACAAAACTAAATCGATCGAACAAATCCAAAACTAAAGTAATAATAATCAATTTTACTCAAATAACACTAATACTAAAACAAAGGAAATTGAATTAAACTACAATAAAATAAAATTTACATAGAATTTGTGTCTCTAATATGGCGGACGATCTGAGGAAGAGAGGAGAATGGGTAGAATTCTCTATCAAAAAATGAAAAAAAAAATCTTGCCTGATTGCGATTCTTTAGGGTGGAGGCGATGTTCCGGGTTCGGCTACTTCTGTCACAATCCCCCCAAATTGCCAAAACAAGTCCAAATCAGATCGTGTGAAATTCATCCAGTACTAAAGTACTAAAGGCTAACAAAGTTGAATTACAAACGAATAATAGACCAAAAAAAAATCAAAATATTTAGACCGGCAGTTTGGTTACAATATTTACTATATTCTCTTAAAAATGAAGTATAAATTTTCATTTTAACATGCATTTTGTGTTACACTGGTTTATTAATAAAGAAAAATAGTAAAATAAAATATTAATAATGTTTGTAAATTTTCCTAGATTAAATGAATTAATTTTACCATAGACATATCACGTTACTTTCAGTTATCATTTTTGAACAAGTTTATAGCTTGTGCCACTTTTATCTATTAGGTTGACATAGGTTCTATTGTATAAAACTCTTTGTATGTATTAAATTATATTTGTCATATTTTCATTCAAAAAAAATAAATTATGGGTTTTAATGAAAGGCATTTTATAAAAATAAAACTGAGATTCACTTATTGGTTTTACAATAAAAAAATATTTATCGATTTTGAAGGTTTTATTATTAACGTTAAAAAATTAATGTGAAATTTTTTTCCATAGTACAAAATAAAGTACCTAAGTATTTTTCAAATAGCTTTAATTGGTCTTTTAATTGTGTATTAAAGCGTTATCAAACAGTTTTTGAAAGCTTTAGGAGTCAGCTTTAAAAATATTTTATGGTTATTTTTAAAAAATCGAGTTAAATACTTATTATTTCAATTTGAAAAAAAATCAAAATTTGTCTATGTTAATAAATTGGGAAACTAAAATAAAAATAGTGACCTCTTAAAGTTGAGCTACAACGCCTATCTTCGGTGAGGGTTTTTGTTAGAGGAAATAAAAATATTTGAGAGGGTAAGAATCGAAAAGAAGTGAGTGTAGAAAATAATTTTTATTAAACTGTATGGCAAATAATTGATCCTTAAATATTTTTTCAGGAACCGCAATTGCAATCCACGTGTATACTTGTTAGTTAATTATTTTTTTAAAAATTTGCAAACTCAAAATAATAATTGCTAAAAAATACAAAATAACCACTTTTTTTAAATTACTCTCAGTTTGCTCTATTGATTAAACCAATAATTTATCAACTTTTTGCAATATTTATAATTATTAATTTTTATTAACTATTTGTACATGTATTACTGCACTATGACGTCATCAAGTGTTGTTGGATCTTTTAAATATTGTTCTAATCAACAAAGGATACATTTCCTAGTTTTTTTCAAAATATATTTAATATATTATTTACTTAATATTGCCTTGCGTAAACATAATTAAAAACATAAACTTGCACGTATATTCTCACTTTATTTTAATGGTTTATTTTTTACGATTTCCTAGCTGTGCAAGCAATGTTTTCTTACATGTAATTTAATTGTTAACTACACTCACTGATTGGTCAATTCTGTATTAGATATTCGAAAAAATCTATAATGAGGGTTTAGTTGGTTTTATACCTTATATTATATAATGATAAGCAACTAACTTCGAAATCGTTTAAGGTTAATCAGCAAACCGAGATAGAATCTTAGTTACACCACGTTGTTAGAAATATCTATTTTCTTGTTACCAAGCATGGTACTCATTATGTTTCGCTTCAAAGGAAAATTGTGTTCTTCATATATAGTAAGAGATATATACACGAGCACAATGTTTACACGCATCGTAAAACTAATTTCATCGTTATGAGGAATTCAAATATCTCACTTGTAAATTACAACTTCATTAAATGTTTGTGAATGATTTCAAGGTTTTGAAACCTTTTGATTAATTTATCGCTGTTTTTAATTGTAATTATCCTAATGTCTTTTTGAAAAATCTCGTTTAGATTGAGACTATCAACATTAACTGTAATCAATCACTATATACGAGTTACAATTTATACAAAAGTGAAAGAAAGTAAAGGAGTTGCGCTGATATCTGCAACTGCATGAAGGTTTTAATGATAACGTACGACAAAAACCATTAGTAACTTACAATTTCATCCAATTATGATATTTTTATGTTCTAAATATTGCATTTCTATATTGCATATAGATTTCCTTATTTAACAGCTTATATTGCATGTGGGCTATGAAAAATCTTCCTTTCACGCTTATCAGAAGTCCATCGCTAACATTAGATGAAGATTTTTTTTTTCACACATCTTTCCTTCGTTAAGCCAAATGTAACAACCGCTGTAGCCGATTATTATCCCACACATAAATATTATCAAAAGATAAGAAGGTCAGCAGCTTTTCGTTGTCATGCCGACTGAATTATAGCCATTGTATATACCCTCACCTTTCTATGTGTCTTTGTATTTTCAGAGAGAATAAACCTTTTGAAAATTTTCTAAAATATCAAAAGATAGAATATATTTATAAATAGAAAACCACAATCTCTTTATTCTTTACCCTGTTCCTACGTGGAAATCATTCTCTATAACTTCAAGAACAATTTAGTACACCCAATAATTATTTTTCGAAAACAAATACCTACTAATATTTTGTATTTTAACCTGCTCTTGTTAATCTTATTTACTTAAGCTTTTTGGGTACATAACATTTGACCCAACGCAACAATACAACGCAAAATTTTATACATTTACGCCAACCCGCGACATTCAAGGTAGGTAAACTGTGTATTTGTGTATTATATGTATTGTAATGTCGCGGGTTGGCGTAGATGTATAAAATTTTGCGGCCCTCGTACGCCAAGAATTTTTCCAAAAAAAAAAGAAGGATTATTATCTAAATTAAAGTCTCCATTTTCATTTTGCATCAAAATCTATAAAAATTACCAATCTTCAAAAGTCCCGGAAAACTTTCTAGGTAACCTCTAATTCGAGAATCAAATGACTTTAGTAAATTCTAGTAATGAGTTAAAGTGAAAAGCTCACAATCAGTCTAATATTACAAATGTGATTTTGAGAATATACTAACCACATTATTGAGAATTTTGTATGTGTATTTTTTGATAAAATCTTTTTTTTTAAACTTAATTAAAAACTAAGAAAAAAGACATATTTGGAATTGATTTTGCGTTTCATAAAAATGTATCATTAATATAATAATTTGTTGAATTTTTAAAAATTTATTATTAATTTGGTAATCAAATATAAATGTTTAAAAAAGAAAAAACAAAATATAAATATTAGATGTTATAACGAATGTGAAATCGTCCCACGAATTTATGTGAGAAAACTTGAATATGAACTTTTTATCTCAATAACTTATATATTATAAAAGGATCATCTTTCATCAAAATGTTCTTCATTGTGCACATTATTTAATATAAAATTTGTATTTTTTCATTTTATGGCTTCTTTTTTAATAAAAATTATATTTTTAATCATTTTCATTGACTTTTGTTACCGATGTTTCCTTAAACTTCACCTAATTTATGTATAACATTATGTTTAACATGAAAAAATATCTAATAATAAAAAAAACAACAAAAATCTTTTTAACCTTATTCAATCCGACTTTTTGTTCTTTTTTCATAAAGAAGTTTGCTTAATATGAAATTGTTCCTAAACTCTTATTAAAGTTCTATTCATTTTCGAAAGAAATCTTATTTATTATACACACTACCCGAGTCGAAAACTTGCATTATTTCAAACTACTCAAAATGCTAGTTAATATTGTATTGTTTCACAGAAATTTAATCGAGAGTACGTTTTTGTTTTGCCAAATGTCGTACTACCATTTTTAGATGTTTGCTATGTTATAATATAATTTTAAATAATTTTTTACATATGTAACAGATAAAATTGTTAATTGAAACTAATATTACAAAAATTAACTGCAAAGCAATTGCTGGTAACTTGCGGAATCCTAGGGCTTCCTGAATTCTCAGGGAGCCCTACGATTTTGTGGAACCCAGGATAAAGACCTGTACCTTTGCTTTTTTGGAAAACAGTATAAAATCTCTACAATATACTAACGGACTAAAAATCTTCACCGGTTGATATAAACATTAAGTGTTAAAGGGGTTGAAAGGTCCCTATATCTTTGCTACGTTCCACTAACATATTACAAACGTTTGAGACCAGTTTAGAATCATTCTTTTACATAAGTAATTATATCTTAATAATTATGCATTACAAACGACAAACTGCTTTGATTACTCATTTTAGTAAGAAATTAGTTTGAAACAAAGTACATTAAAAACCTTAAAAAAATGTTATTATATTAAACCAAAATTATAAAGGAGAATGTAAGTGTTACAACTTTTGCTATATGTTTCATAAAAACAAATTTCCATTGTAATAATTTCAGGTTTATAAAAAATGGTCTTTCGTTTATTTTTAAGGTAAAATAGTAAAATAGTACCTACGATAGTATAAAATTTAATAAAATTAAAAAATAAAAAAAAAGATTTTATAAAAAAAAAATAAATTCTCAAAAGTGAGCAAAACTTAGAAAAAACTACATTCATTGACAACGAGTATTTCAAATTTTAACTAGTTTTCTTAAACTTACATTATATATATTTTGTTAAGCTTTTTGGAGACGTAACTTTTGACCGAACGACAAAACACTTACAATTATTTGTTAAATAAGGCTATTTTCTCCGGCATTTCAAGCATAATATCGTCACGTCTTAGTTTTTAGTATGTTTGCAATACGATTTTATAGCCTTTTTTGGAAAAAAAAATTTTTTGTAATAAGATCGAGGATTAGTCAAGGCAATTCATTTTATTTGAAAATAATGGAAGTATTGTGATTTGTATTTATATTTATTTAAGTGAAAAGGTTGGTACTAGTGTTTTAATTAATTATTCATCCATTTCCCTTTACAAATGTAAAATTATTTAATTAATTAATGGTTTAACCTCAGAAAATCCCGGTTTCGTCTTTCCGTTTGTGCTTGAAACCCTATTGACAATATCCTCGGCTTTCTTCTATCTCCCTTTCGTATTTAGTCTAAAGTGTAGATAGGTATACGATAAACAATTAATATAACCCATAATAATGCGCTTTGTCTATATAAATTTTACGTTCTGCTCAACGTTCGTAACTACAATTTTCTTTGAAAGTAGTCAAAGTGCATTTATATGATGATTAGAGTGATTGTCCTGGATTGGTGGAATAAATACAAAAATCATAAAAAGAAAATAAATTTGAACCGTGTAATATAAACTGATTAAAATTTAAGTCTAACCACCATTAGAGTCTTATTAAAATATTAAATGAATGATATTTTCATCATTTAAATTAAAATTTATCTTTTATTCTATGCATTCCATTAAATTTATGTTCATAATTTTCTTTCATAAAAGTAAATGTTAATAGTGTAGGATTATAAAATCTATAGGTCCATTCGAAAAGCTCATTTTTGATCTTATTAATTGAATGCATTAACGCTTGATTAAATAAAAAAGTTTTGGCCAGAAAAATTAATCTTTAATTTTTTTTAATTTCTATTTAAGTCGTTTATAACGTATTATAATATAGTAAAATTATTGATTTTCCGTTAGCATTTAACGTCTCTTGATATGAGTGGATCGAACGAATAAAAAGGCGTATTTTCCCATACAAAGTCGCCGTTAATGACAAAAGCCCCGTTTATCGGCCCATGTCTGGCTATCAACGCTCGGCCTATTAATGGGAATTTGTTAATGGGCCATATCTGGTTAATTGCCGGTCGCCGTCTATTCGATCATCATTCAATATTCGTTCGTCGGCCAACAATAGGCCAAAGTCTGGCTAAATAATTTTTTGCTCACGCACAAATAATTAAAAGTCAGATGACTTACTATAAACCTTAAATACTTTGAGGGGGCCCTAAGTCACCCTGAGTTCCCTGAGTTATTCATCACTTTGAGTCTATTATATTTGACTTATGTTTAAGGTGATTTGTGTTTTAAGATTTATTGAGCATCAACGTTCAGAATAATTGTACCTACAATGTCAAATAAACGCGTAAAAAAATGTCGACAATTATAAATAATGTGGATAGTGACAATAGTAAACAGCGACAAAGCGATACATCTTTAATTTGAAACATACATTTCAAATGAATTTTTCTTCTGTGCAATTGCGTCAATTATTTTTATATATTCGCACCGTATAAATACTTTCCAAATGTATTACAAAATTAACCAATGAACGCAAAATATGAATATATCCTTCATTTAAGTGCTATCTGGTGGTAAATTATTATACTTTTAACGGTAGAACAGGGGCAAGAGGATTCGTTTCGCTAACACAGAAATTGTCGTTAAACAATAGTCGCATGGTAAAGTGTTTAAAGTGTATTATTGTATTTCAGAATAGTTCGTCTATATCGCTTGTTGATAACCAGTCTATTTACTATTAAAGTCTCTGACTAAAGTAAGTAGTTCTATTTAATAATTGAATAATAATACATTCTCTCGAATTAAACTATAGATAATTTATATTTATTTACCTGATAATCTAATAGTTTTCTCATAGTGTGAAATAATCAAATAAAAAAATATTAATAGTTAAATTTAATGTTACAGATGGAAGGATTTTAATGGCATATTACTTTGTAAATATCCACCGGCTGATAAGTATCCTAAAGTTGATAAGTTTGCTGCAGACTTAAGCGATGCAAATGAAAATTGGGATAAATATCTAGTCGAAATTCTCTATTATGCAGGTGAGTTATTTAGTTAATTTTCTAGAGAATTTTTTCTCATCTTAAAATTGGTTTTACAATTAAAATTTTTTTTTCATACCCTTATGAAAATAAATCTTCTTTTTTCACCTCTTATACTATTTTAGTTCTAACTCCTTCACTCACACATATTATGTCTTAAAAACATGTTTATTTATAATTGATTTTGCATATTCTAGATGTTGTAACTGAAAAGTTTGGGGATGCAGAGGAATCTAAAAATTTCGCTGGCAAAGTATGCCGATGGCTTTCTGGTTGGGTGGACCGTGAGAATGGGCGATAAGAAAGAGGATCTTCATTATAAACCACCAAAAATTCCCTTTTGATTTTAGAGTGTGTATTATGTACGCCAGGTTTAAAATTCTACTTTTGTATTAATTATTGATGTTGTCTGATTTTTTATTAAGATTGTATGTATTATAAAGTGAATAAATGATTGTATCATAATAATCGTTGAGCTGATTTTATATCATTTTTTTCAATATTTAAGTAGTTTTATTAATTTATAATATTTGCCATTAACGGTCCAGTAATTTTTACTGCAGTCGGCCGATTGTTGGTTTCTATTAACGGCCCTGTAACCTTTGCTTCAGTCGGCCGATTGTTAATCGCCATTAACGGCCCGGTAACTTTTACTGCAGTCGGCCGATAGTCGACTGCCATTAGCGGCCCGGGGTTATCATCCAGCCGGCAACCGTACTTGGGCCGTTAACAGTTGCCGATGTTGGGCCAACAACTAGCATCTCTGGCTAAGCAATGGGCCATTAATGGCCCTGTCGCCAAACTTTGTATGGGTTCGTCTCGTGAAAATGTCACAACTTAACATCGCAAATCCGGTTTGATTAAAACGGGATATATAATATTTTTCACTAATCCGGCTTTGTGCTATTTTAATTAAAACAAACGGTCCACAAATCAGGAAAAACAGTGAGGCTGGAGACGAGGTGAATAAATTGTTAAAACTCATTACTGACCTATTTTAAATAAAATTGAAATCAGATTCAATTGACAGGGGTTGATTTGAACTTTTGACCAAGCAATTGGGTAGAACAATCGTTTACACGCAGAAGATTTTCCAAATTGAAAATAAATTAAAAAAAAAAGGGTCGCAAGAGAATGGAACGAGAATGAACCAGAGGTAGTTTATGTGAGTGATAAATTGATTTAAACAAACTTTTAACAAATCATTCCCTTTTAAGAGAGCGATAGGTATAGAACAATGAGAGAAATGAAAATGGATGTTCTATGAACGAAAAGTTTTCGTTCGTGAACAATTTCCAGATCATCCTTCATTCCTTTCTAATATAATCCTTATTATTAATATAAATGCGATTCTGCCATTATTCATATTTCCCACCTGTGAAATGAAATCATTTTTCAAGTCAAAAAAATATTTCTATACTCTTCCAGACCTACACAACATATGCTTTGATAGACGGAGCTTAAACTTTAAAAAAAAAAAGTTTACAAAAAAAAAAACCTTACAAACTGCCATATTTCATATTTCTTTGCATGTTGACAAAATTTTAAAATGAAAAAAAGTCTGTTCCATAAAATTAAAAAAAATACTTATGAAAGACTTCTGAAGACTTCATTGAAAGAAATTGAACATTATTTTTGAATACAAAACTATGTGTCACAATCCGAAACCTTATATCACAATTTTTCATACGTTAAGAAATTTCTAATAAAAATTTTAAAATACAGTAGTTCTGAATTTTTATCAGTTTTGACTCCCCAAAACAAACCATTGAACTAGTTTAAGACAAGCTTTGTGTCATTAGTAATAATTTCCATTTCAAATTATTTTGCAAAGAATTTATAGAACCCGAGACCTGACAACCAACGTATTTTTCCTATCCTTTTATATTCCCTGAGATAAAAACCAAACAACCACCAGTATACAATATCTTATTTCAAATAGTGACACAGCTACACAGTAAAAAAAGCGGTGTTAAAATGGACTCGTTTTAACACCGCTGTGTAACGCCGGTGTTACAATGCTCTTTTGCGGTGTTAAAAATTCGGTGTTGAACCGGTGTTACAGCGGAGTAAAGTTACTCCGTATCGGTGTATATTAAAAAAATATTAAAAATATTAACACCGCTAACGGTGTTACTGTCATGCCGGTTTCGGTGTTGAATTTAACACTGTAAATTTTAGCACCGTACACCGCATCAACTTACACCGTTCTTTTTACTGTGAAGTACCAATATAATTTAAATGACACTGATTAGATCTAACTTTATTTGTTGTTAATACCGTATACTACTAATGCAATGTACCTATGTTATTTAAAACAAATTCAGTGCTTAAATCCTTTTAGTCTCTTTTAAGATGAATTCCGGTGCTTTAAATTTTGTCGTCTTTTAAATTTTGATTACTAAAAGTGTTATTTATAAAAATCATAGTTTCTGTTTTATAGAAAAGAGAGGAAATTTTTAAAGAATTTTTTTTATTTATTGAAGATTTATTTATATTTACTTATAGCTCTAAATATTTAGTGGACTTTATCGGATTTAAAACATCGGAATTCATCTTAAAAGTGATTATAATCATTAAAACACTGAATATGTCTTATAAAGGCATTTCGGATTAGAAGTGTAGACAGTTGATGGCAGAGGTCTGGTAATTTGGGTCCCTACTATAAACTTATTTGATAAGAGGGGCTTTACAGTCCACAAGCAAAATTTTTATCTAAAAAGGTTATAATTTTTTTTATTAATTCCATTCATTCATCCGTTCCATTCATTTCATTGGTATCATTAAAAATTTTAACTAGACCTAAGACATTCAATTTAATAACCAATCGGAATCGTTTACATTTTATAAGTCGCTGCGAATTTCCACTATAGATAAATACTATTTAAAGTTGGTAGAATAAATTTTTACTCAGCGTAAGAGAATAGGACAAATTCATTAAGGGGTTATATACAGTCAAGGGGCCAAAAAAAAAACGATTTTTAAAGAATTTTTCCTGAGAAGACTTTTGAATATATTAATATAAAATAATGTACACAATACACATATTATGATAACCTTAACTTTTTTTCAAAATTTATTGTCCAGTCCGGATCAGCAGTAGTCCGCTATACATAGGCTTGTTCGTTTCGTTCACTTTATGTTCACATTATGGGTATACAACCCTTACACTTCGTTATCATTTATATTTTTCTGAGCTTCACAACTCTTTGAATAAGGACAATTTATAATTGTCCTATTGAACTCACTGTCCTCAGCCAAATTCTTCGGGTATATTCTTTTTAATCTCCTCTTTTAAACTATACTTTTATATTTTTGTATTTGAAAAAATAATAATTTTAAAAGCTTCTTCAAGGTGATCTCAAAAAGCTCCACTCAAAAAAGGCATCTTGCGTTGACCACGATATCTCTGAACTGGATCATTTAAATTGAAAAAACCAAACGGATGTCATTAACGTAATAGGTACCTATATAATATTGTAATTAATCGGAGGAATAAAAAAAAATCTTTTTTACAATATAGCGGCATTTGTTGGCAGCGTTGACTCTGTTGACTCTTCTAATCAAACAAACCTATCGGGGAGGCTGTAGTGTTAGGTACCAGACAAAACCTCTTATGTATATTATGAAAAGTTACTTTGTAAATAACAAAATTTAAACTTCGATTGGAAAGGTAACTTTATAAACATCTTTGGGGCGCCCTTGTAGTATAGTCACGACACGACGCACAGTTACAGAATCACTGAAGTACACTATTTTTGTTAGGTCTTTGTTCCACGCTCATAACTATTTCATTTTCATTCTTAGTCAAAAAAGTTTTATTTCACTCGAAAAATAAGGCATGTGTTCTAATATTACACCAATAGACAGTAGATATACAATAGTATATCAAGAGGGGTGTTAGGATCATTTTGGTTGCCTAACCCTGATATATAGACATAGGTTACAGAATTCTGTTATTAATAAAGAAAAAGTCTCCAGGCCATGTTTTCCGATTGAAAAATCTATTTTTATCCATTCTTTACTTTTACCTTGATTATAATCGAATACGATAAAAACAGTTAACACGAAAAACGTTAAACTGAAGGCACCAAATTATTTCTTGTTAAACGGTTGTGGGTTAAAAACATTATGTAATATAGTTACTTTCAAATATATAAGTAACAGTCCTAACTAATTTTTTGTTTTTGTTGTATTATACAATTTACATTGATAAACTCTGTACTTTGTTGTTTTAGACTGTACTACTAGCTGTACCTTTACCCTTCACTAGCCATCACTATACAATACAGTATTCATTATACATCTTACGTATTCAATGGTAAAGAAAGCTGATTTTTTTTTTTTTTTTGGAAATAGTAAATGTTACTTTGTTTTATCCTAAAAAAAGAGAAACAATATGGACTTAAAAGAGTATTTTGTTGGGTATTATTTCACACTAAGCGAATTTTGTGTTATTTGTGCTCGTGTCAAATATTTTCCACTGTATTAAGTTAAAAGAAAGTAGATATTTTCTATTTAGATTGTTAAAAAAATGACTAAGCGTTAAAATGTTAAACGGTCATATTACATCTCGTCATAATACAAAACATCTTACAGCGATGTGTTTAACCTAATAAATTTTTATCTTGCACCATTTGAGACGAGAAAATATATTTAAGTACCTACACAAATCGCTATACATTCCCTCATTTTGAATTTATGAGGGGTCTCAGATTTATTACAAATCCTGATTATTAAAGTTTCACACTCTCGGATCAACGTCATGTATACGGCTAAAATTATTTTCATTTTCTCGCCACGAATAAAATATTTGCTACATTTTTGCTTATACTAAAACCGCCATTTCATACCCGAACCAAAAATATAATTCCAACGGGAAAATTGACGATGGTAAAAAATAATTTCCTCAAATAGATTTTCCCCTCTTTTAAATGTCATGTTCCAGATTTTCTATTCCATATGGAAAGAAAGTCATATTGCTCTAAATTACAAAGCAGAAAAGAAAGAAATCGTATAAGACAAAAGCTTCATTTTATCTCGCTTCATCATAACTAAATGATATGTGGAATTCGTTCGTTATGAAGACGACAAAAATGAAATGTCGCGACAAGGCGGGACAAATCGCCTAAGATAAAATAATACAGCGCGCAAGAAGAAATGGGAATGAATCGAATTAATATTCAACGAGAGCGGGGTCTGATTCGACATAATACGACGAGAAATATTTAATTTATCCCCACATTTAATGTGGGAACGGGAAACGAGTAAATATAAGGGAACGGAAATGTTTGTGTTTTTATTTAGAACTATAAAAGATTTCAATTTTAGTATATTGTGCTTTTTTATCATTTTTTTAAGGGTCGTTAGTAGAAAAGTATGTATTTGAATATATATAGAGAGGAGAAACAGAAAATATTTACATTTTGCTTATTTTAAACTTTGAATAACAAATCACTTACTTTAAATTCTTAATGTTGTTTTTAGAATTCTCTTTAAAATAAAAACGTCCCCATATAAACTATTTGTATTTTGAGCTTTGCAAGACTAAAAAAAGTTTATTAAAATTACTAAATCAACATTGAACTCAAATCAACT
Organism: Sisyra nigra; assembly: GCA_958496155.1. NCBI lineage: Eukaryota > Metazoa > Arthropoda > Insecta > Neuroptera > Sisyridae > Sisyra > Sisyra nigra. The sequence goes on along the minus strand of OY292316.1, from coordinate 29,964,147 downwards.
CTTAAAAATTGTTTTACGTTTTAAGATTTTTAATTAAAAATTTCCTTAATGAAAGCTTACAACCTTTCATATTGCTATTCACAGAAAGTTCAAATCAGATATTTGATACGCTTTTAAAAATATTTTAAGCAAAAATGGGAAAATAAGAAATTGGTATCTACTGGTCAAATGAACATTTTTCCTTTTTTTAATCACTTCGACTGTTGAAGTCGTTAAACAGCTTAATCTTACTGTTAGTGGTGCTTAAATTTTTAGACTTCTTAGAAACGGATTTACACATCTGCCGGCAGTAGGCTATTCTTACTTTGCCAACTTCTACGTTCTATCTCGAAAATTATAGATTATATGAAAATTTACTAAGAACGAACTTCTAACATTGTTGAATGTGTAAAAATTAGGTAATAATTACCTTCATAAAATGTACAATGTACCTAAAGAATATTACGATAAACCCGTAATTACTTTACGAACGTATGTGGTTAAGTTCATCATACACATTTCGTGTTTTATCTCTAAAACGGCAAATTATATGAAATATTGTTTAAAACCAAACTTGTAAAAAGTTAAGCTATCTATAATTTTAGAAATTATTCGAAAAATCTTAAAAAGAATATAAACCAATATAATCACAAAAATCGCCATGATTTGAGAGCTTTAAGTTTGAATTTCAGATTGCGGCAATTTTTTAAATATAAAAGTTAAGTATTGCATATATCTATTTATATATTCGATTGTGTCGTTTGAACATATTACAACGAGCTATCAACATTGAAAAAATCGGAATCGTTTTCACCAGTTCTGAGATAATTAGTTAGTTATACTCTTATATTTGAACAACGAACGACTGGGTGTATAGTCTATTACATAATTGGATTCTACACTTTGGAAAAATATTCCAAATATCTATAAACTCTTTATTATGCATTTTCTACTTAAATTCGTATTGAAAAATAAAAACTCAAGAGAAACACTGTCGCATTTTTAAGTAAAATTTGGCATATCCAAATCATTACTTTTAATTTTGCGAATCTGCAGATGACTACAGTCTATAATGCTTTAAATAGTAAATTATAATTGTGTTAGAAGAAAACTTGATGTTTAAATCTACAGAGTTTTTTTTCCAGTTAGCAGAAAAACCAGGTTAGGGCTCGTTCCCCCGCACTGCAGCCTTAGGCTTATTGTACTCCTGTACTGCCCATGCATCCCTGTTGTAAAAGGATCCTTGCTTATTCCAGATTCAGCATTCTGCCTAGCAAAAGCAGTCCCTGTACTAAGCTTGCGCCTTTTGTGCCTGTTTGGGCGTCATTTATCCCATACAGGTGTCGCCACTTTGTGAAGGCTTTGCAGTCAAAAATGACATGGATCGCGTTTTCCTCCCCATCCCCACACAATCTGCAATCGAGGTTTTGTTGAGACACCCCGATAGTTTGCAGATGCTTTCTCAGTCCACAGTGTCCGGTTATCAGTCCCGTTACTGTCCTGAGTTGGTTCCTTCCCAGCCGTAAGACCTCAGTGGTGAGCGAAGGGCAGATTCTCCCCATCATTTTCTTGCTGAGGTTTTGACCAGGAATTTCTTGCAAGTATTTGTTTTGCTGCCGTCTCAGCCGACTTTTCATCGCGCTTTTGACAGCAAATTTGATGATCTCCTCTCCAGGCTACGGGCCACGAGTGGGGTCATCGAACTAGCTCTTGCGCAAGCATCAGCTTCTTTATTTCCTTCAACTCCCTTATGCCCCGGTACTCAACTAAGTTTGACTCGGTTGTGTTTTGCCAGGTTCTCCAGGAGTCGCCGACACTCCAGTGCCTTTGAGCTGATCGTTTTATGGACGATCGCTTTTAGCGCTTCCTGACTTTTATGGCATTAAGGTTACAGAGTCACGTCATTGTGGCTACTTTAATAAACTCGAACGAGTCGGATATATCCTCTAGTATTTAATGAAATCTGTCCTCGCCATTTCAATTCTGCTTCTGATTTCTTTATCAGGGTTCTAGTCAGTATGGAAGCACCTCCCCAAAAATTTGTATTGGATTACTTTCTATTTCTGCTTCTAAACTGTGATAAACGCATTCATGTGATGTCAAATGATAGATTAAATGATTAAATGTATCCCTAGAGAAATATTAAAATCCTTATTTTTGTAGAAAACTTCCTTAATGTTAAATGTTAAAAAATGCTTTCTAGTGCACACATTATTATAGAAAATAATTTCCGAACTGCAAAGGCAATTGAAAAGTATTGATAGAATATTTAATACTTAGTCGTTCGTTTAATGTTCGGAACAGCTTGTACCTACATTTTATGCTCAATAGTATGGTCGTTTGACAAAACGAAGGGATCCTAACAACATTAAATTTAACGTTGATTCATTTATAATGAAATTATCTGAAGTTAACTTCATCGAAAATCAATTTGAAAATGTTATATACCATTTGATATTTTCCCAATCAAAATAAAATAGCCCTCCATATGACGTATCTCGTCAATCCAATCGTAGCCTATTTTAATCAATTTAGGTCACCTAAACCCATAGTTGATATCTTTTAAATCTCCACTGAAGCTTATTCGAAAACGCCTCCGATTTTATTACAATAACGTTTCTTTCACCCAAGTCCCAACTGCGCTCTAACATTAAAAACGACACTCGAAAGAAAATTTTCTTTAAAATATCTATCACTCTTTCCCTATTTCTCATACCCTAGCTTCTCGTTTGTTTTTATTCGCCGAAGCTTAGAAGCATTTTCTAATTGTATGATCGGATAACATTCTTCATAGTTAACAATGGACTCGATTATATTCGATAAGAGTTTTCCTCGAAAATTCGAGTAATTCCACCTCTTGAGTTAAAGCTTTTTCATCTTTTCTCAAATTGCATGTCTAACTGATATTTGAAGGGTGTTTTAATAATGAAAGAACTAGAGGAAGAAGTGGAAAAAATCAAACCGGAAAATCTATTCGTTTTGAGATTCTAAACACGAAATTCGTTTTTGAATTAAATTTTGTTTTCAAATAAATTTTATTTAATCTTCCGTGTTTGGTCGAAACAAATTGAACCATGTTAACTTTCAATTAAAACATAACGAATGACATTAATTAAATTACAGCATATGAATTAAACATATTATGACACTTATATGCGAGTAAAAAATTAAAATATATTTTTTAAACGGCAATTTCTTTATAAAATCATTAAATATTGCTCAATATCCGCAGATGCTTTCTAACTAAAATTTTCCCATTTTCATAATATTTTATGTGTCACAAACGGCTTAAACGTAAAAGGGACCGACCAGATCGGACCAAAGAGTATGAACTTTGTAATAATCATATCAAGAGCTACGGAAAGTCCTTTTTATCCTTTTGTTAGAGAGCAAATTTTATATATTATGTCAAGCAGGGAAAGATGTTAAATGTGAGATCAAAATGAATAGTTTAAAAAAAAACGCGGGTTCTGCGAAAAAGGACCGGCAGCAAAAAAGGGTCGATGTGTAAAATAAAAATGTTTATGGCTCATTACAAATGAAACTTATGTGGGATATTATATTTAAAGTTGAATATATTTGATACTAAAATGAAACTAAAAACATTACAAAAATAGCTTTGTAAGGATAAGGAATTTGAATTTATTAAGTTTTTATAGCATAATCTAGCTCGTGTTTTAAATTCTTCCAATAATTCAAACTTTATAAATGAAGTGACAAGTTTTCAAAGTTATTTTTTTAAATACGTTCTTCCAGTTTTAAATTTTACAGAAAAATGTTATTGAAATTTTGCACGAAATACAAAAATGTGTATTTCATTCTATATTTTCTCAGAAATTCAAGCTTACAGTGAGAAAATCTACAGATAAGAATATCTGCATCTATTCACTTCACATTCAATGGATAAAAAAAGTATCCCTACTGACCCACTAATCAAAGTTCAATTCATCCTATTCAACCTGAAAATGTAAAATTGGGAAAATTTATAGTTTTTCATCATATTATGGATGAGCTTTGAGAAAAAGTTTTCAATATTCTTTTTTAAAAGGATGGCAAAGAGAAGATACATTTTTATTGCTTGTCCTACAAGAAAATGCAATATTACATAATTCAATCTTGACGGGTTTAATTATTTATTGCTTCCATGTGAATACCAATAAAGCGACACGTGCATTCAAAAATATTTCTGCGTTGTAGATTTATTATTAGGCAAAAATCCTTTAAAATGTTTTGATATTGAAACACTTAGGTAGTCCTTATTTAATGCATCGAATATAGCTAAATATATCAGTGACTATGTTACAATTTTTTATTTTTTATTAGGCATCGTTAATAGTTACTTGACTATTTAAGACTGTTTGAGAGTAAATAGGAGTTATTTTACTGTATTATATAATACATTTATACAGCTTCTATGACCTCTAGTGCCTATATACATAAAGTCTACAGATATACGAACACGCTTTTTCCACACGTCCACACGCTTCCTCAGAATACCTTTCATCCTTTTTTTTGAATTTTTCTAGTAAAAAGTTTGAAATAAAAGTTGATTAGGCTAATAACTTTGTTGTGTTTGAAAAAGGCAATGCAAAAACTTAAAAACCCATAGAATAAAGTGAAGCTTCCTGTCAACTGATTTCAATCAAAAGCTTTACGACACAACTAGAGAAAGTATGAAAGCAAAATTTCAAGTTTGGTGAATTTCAGATAAAGCATTTGATACGATATCACTATCACACACTTTACTGAGAGTTTTCTGAAACTCACTTTTTCGGACTCAAGAGACCTCAAATATTCTATGGGCGAAAAATTGAAATTCAAAATTCAACCCTATTACTATACTTCCTTTACTATATCGGATTAAAAGAAAGTGGAAATCACTATATTCTGCTATAAGCTCTTTGTGTACCTATAACTATTTTTTCAGTTAAAATAAATATTATAGATGTGATTCTTAAATTAATGTAACTTCAGGATCAATATCTTTTACTTTCTTAGTTTATTTTTCTTTTTTTTTGTGAAGAAAAAACTTTTTATAACTACAAATGTTTCTTTTCATCTACATATGTTTCAAAATACAACGTTTATTTCTATGAGTGTATTATTCATAAAATGGAATTGCAATTAGAAGTTTCTACAATAATATAATACAATAATTTACTATAGGAGTTTTAGTTTTACTTCATTATAAACTAACTTTTAAGTTAGATGTTCCACTTAAACGAAGCTATAATAAGTCGAAGTTGTAATATTGTTTTCTATTTTATTATCCTTATCTTCAAATTCAACATTTTTCATTTATTTTAAAGTGGATAAGAGAAAAATTTCAAATATTTGTGGTAATTTATTTTCTTTGTCATTTTAAACAGAACATGGAATATTAGGATAAAAATCTCGTGCGTTAAATGCGGGTGAAGGGCGTTTATCGAGAGCGCGTCCCTTGGGGAAACATGACATACATATTGGACAGTAATGCCCTCAACAAATTTGAAAAACGAGATTTTTCATTCATTTTTCGATTGTAATTTGTTCCTTCCCGAGCCTTAGTTGGAAAAAAAATTCCACTAAATAAATGCGGAAGGAAAATGCACATTAATCATCCCTGAAGTGACATCGAAAATATGTGTGCTCACCAAATATTTCCCCTTTAGTAAGCCAAAAAGAAAATGCAGCATTAATTAATGTGACATCATATCTACAATGTCATTTTTTTTTCTTGACGGAAATCAAATTTATATGAAACTTTCACAAATAGAAAATCGATATGAACTGAAACTGATGATAAATATTTTAATAAAAAAATCGTTTAAAGTTAGCGAAAAGTGGCACATAATACTTTTATTTACCTAACGAGAAATATTGAAGAAAAATATATTTAAAAATAAACATAAACGTAAATGTAAATGTTCAAACGCATAAACATGGGATGCTCAGGAAAAATAAGAGAATCCTAGGAAAACATTTCAAAAAAGGAAACAACAAAAATCGTTTTTCCGAACCAATAAAGGAGCGTGGAAACTCGTAACAAAAGCGAAACGAGTTTGTCATATATACTCGTATTTCGCTGCCTTTATTTTTGAGACAAAGAAGAAAAATATTCGTTCAATTTTCCAAGCGACTCGATAAAACTATACGAGTGACGTCATACACACAGAAATAAACGTCACCCTTGGCAACTGCTGACGTCATCGATGGAAAGCTTGACGTCATCAATTTATGTATTTAATGTTCCAGTGAAATTGCACAGGCGTGAATTAGTGAATTTTAATGTAACCATGTTAAGTGATAAAATATCGACGTGCCTTTTTTCAAAAATTTCCTGGTCAAATAAACAAGACCACAAATATTTCCTGGTGTTGGTTGGCTTTGATCAATATTTGGTTTTGAGGCGGGAATAAATGAAAAGTTGCACGTAGACACTTTTCGTTTAACTTGAGCCTGGATCGGTTCGGTTTTCCCATTGTTCCCGTTCCCATATCTCCCGGCGATACAAGAAAGTCTGTCACACACTCACATATTCGTCTAGTCTAGAGACTGATAATGTTACGACAAATACTATCGAAGACAATCAATGACAAAGCGGATTACTAACATATTCCAAGAGAATCACTCTAAAACAAGGACACCACGAAACTTTTGAGCAAATTCAAATTTACAGCCTCGGTTTTCTCTAGATATAAGAAATTTCATTTATTTATTTTCGAAAAATTGAACGCTTCCTAAAGTCATAAAACATATTTTCAATTTAAGTTCTTTGAAAAAAGTTTTGAGGTTTAAAATAAAATATAGTACTATTGACTCTATAAAAAACGGTGACTATTTTCAACCCACAAATAATTTAACTTTAGAAGTTAAAATTCGCAAAAATTTGACTTTAATTTTAATAAAAAAAATCAAGACGTGTTAGTTTTTTCCATTCGATTTAATACAAGTAATGTTTTTATTTACAAGTACTTTATAAAACCTTTGAAATATATAAATGGAGGGGAAAATATTTCTTTCGTGTCTGAAAACTGAAAACTTAATGCGAATAAAAATTTGTATCCTTGAAAACTTGAGAGTCACTAATGTTATTCATATACAGGAACACGGTTAAATTTTTCACTAAAGTGCCTATTTGAAATGAAAATGTTTTTCTGGCGAAAAGCCTCAGGGAAATCATCCATAAGTAACTTGAAAAAATCAACACCAATCATTTTTGATTAAATAAAACTTTTTTGTACAAAATTCACAACGATCAGCACTCTTTTCCTCAAAATTGAAAATAGAAATAACTTAACGTCTCTTTTGAGACCAAACATAAAAGAAAATCAGGTTAACTAACATAAGAAAAATTGTTACGGAAAACATACAACATATAAGAAATTTGTAATATATTCCAAGTAGTAACACTGTTTTTTTTAATTATCCAACATTTTTAAGTTTTTCTTCTTTTATTACAAAAAAATTACTGTCGTTTTTTTAAATATTCTATAGCTTCAAGCTATTTTAGCATATCGTCCTTATGTGATTGTTGTGCAACTTTTGCTTCAGCCATAGCTATGCTTGCGGTTATTTTCCTGTGAATAATTAATCAGCACAACACAAAAGCTGATTTTATAGTGTATAATTCTGTTTGTACTGAGAGTAAACGAGTTACATTCAATGTTTTATATATGCTACAGGAAAAAAAGGCTCCACGTATAATAGTCTGAATAAAATATTTGCAGTACCCGATTAAAAATTAATCGTGAAGTTAGCGTAACAGAAAACAAACTGAAACGCTACTTTATCCTCAATTCTCTTGTCTTTTTTCCAAGTGAAATACCACGAAAGCAATTTGTTTGAATAAAGTTAAACACGTTTGTGCAAATATTCATTCATTGAAAATGCATTTTATAATGAAATTTTTGAGACAAATTGGAAATGTTCGTGATAGATAAACGTTTATTGAGTAGGTACTCATTTCTTTTTAACACTGTTAGAATTACGATGTTTGTGTAATATAATGGTAATTTAGAGGGGTTTTGTTCTGTTACATCGATTCAAATGTTGAACGTAATAAATTAGGAACTTACTAGTATAAGTATATAGGTATAATTAATGCTACTGGAAACTTGCTTGGGAAAACATGACTAGCACAAAATTTAAGGGAAGTCCGTGGCTCAGTCAAGGAGTAATTAATAACCAATTGAAAATACATTTACCAAATAATAATAATATTAATAAACTTTCATTCTTACAGAATTAAAATCTTGTTTTTAAACTATTAAAGATTTGAAAAAGAAAGGAAACTATCTAAAAATATTATTAAAGGAATTACTGGAAATAGGATAAAAAGTAGTGTAAAAAAGATAGGCTATAAAGGAAACTAAAACCTAGTTATCATTAATAAGGGCATAGTTTTATTTAAATAAAAATGTTTTTTATTATTTATCCCGATTTTATGGTTTTTTTTTGTTGTTCCGAGCATGATCCAAAAAAAAAAATTTCGGCTCAAATTGGGATTCGACCCACAGGCGTCTGGTGTATAGGACGATAATCTATTTAACTGAAGGCCAACATTTTGTGCAATATGAAATTAAACGCACGAAGAGCTTAAAAATTTTAGTTCATAAGATTGAAACTTCAAATACACTATGCTGTTTACCTATATATTGAGCATGTCTTAAAATTTTAAGCTAATTGTCCAATAAATGTTATATTGCATAAAAGATAAACATAATATAATTAATAGACGTTAAAAGATTGTAATTTAAAAATTTTGGCTTTATAAATGTTGACTAGGTTATGGTCCTATACACCAGAGATCCGTGGGTATAGAAGCCCAATAAAAGCCGAAATTTTTCACCATAGCAGTTGAAGCGATCTTGAATAATACAAAAAATTAAAATGTATATATGCATAAGGGGTGGTTCTCAGATAATTGTGATTTTTTATATATCCTGTACTTTATTAATCATTCAGCATGATTTTTTCCCTATACACTTATTAATTTAATCCATTTGATAACACGGATTATATTGAACTTACAATTGCAAAACAAATCTTAGTAAAGAAATATAACATAAATATAATACATTTAGTTTGAAAAATGAGAATCAGACATGCCACGGTACTGACATAAAAATCACAATTATCTGAGAATCACTCATTTAAGAACTGTTTCATACATAACTTCTTATTTTTATTGTATGTCTAGCATACAAATGTTTTTAATGTTTTCTGTCCTTGTAATATAAAACTTATTGCAAATTGTACTGGTCAACACGTTCGGAGGATGAAACGTTATTGAAGGGGTAAACGTTTCAAGAAAAACTACACAATGATAATACTTACTTTAAATAAGAAAATATTTAAAATTAGTAAAACTTAATCGGGGTTCCTTACAACATTTTCAAAAGTAAAAAACTGAATTATTTAAGTAAGTTTTTTTATCCTGTATAAGGAAAACTGACTCACCTCGCTCTTCTCAATTCTCATCCAATTCACATGGTCTGTATGAAAAAGCAAGAAATAAGGAATATATGAACTGGTTTTTTTGAAAGTTGTATAAGTCCACTTTTTAAAAAAAAACTAAGTTACGGTAATTTTACTGAGCTATAGACACCTTCCCTCCATTGTTACAATCACAATTTCTATAGAGTTTTATCTTGACCTAAAATAAACAAAAACAGTTTTGCTGTACAATGCTATCGCAATGTTGATTCAAACGCAAACCCTTAAATATCTCAATATATGAAAAAATGGACTTATACCACTTTCAAAAAAACCAGCTCATATATAATATATACTGAGACAGCTGGTAGATGCCCCATGGTATGTTACCAACGAGACGCTTCGAGCTGATTTATCTATCCAATCAGTAGCCGACATGATTGCTGCTCGCACTACTAGACACTTTGAAAGGTTGCGTAATCATATAAACCCACTAGTGGTACCTCTTCTAAACCACCAAGGACGAGGTACAAGACGGCTGAAGAGAAGGGTGCCAGGTGATCAAGTGCAGACGTAATGGGGACTCCTCCAATGGGAGCGATCTCTACCCTGTCAAAATTTTAGCCATCAAATTGGATAAAAGGACCCAGATCCTGATGGCCAATCAAGGGAAATAAAAAAAAAATATATAATATATATTTATATACATATATATATATATATATATATATATAGTAGTTATCTAAAAAATAAGCCTAAAGCTAGAAATGTCTTGGGGAATTTTTGAAAATTTAGAATTTTTTATCAACTCTTAAATGAACTTCTAAATAACGACAGATAGTGGTTTTGAGCATCGGTGCTATCCAAGCTTGATAGAAATGCTCAACAAATTTTTTAAATCCGAATTATAGGGATAAATGCAACCCGTTCTTATTATTCAGACAGAGAATTGACTCTACCAGCCTTTATTTTTCACTCTACCAGGTATACTCCACGCTAGATTCAGAAAATTGTTCAAAAATTTCTATTTATTTTTTGCCTACCAAATTTCATCAAAATTCATCAAGTTGTTTTTGCGGAATCCAGTTAAAGGCATGCAAACATTTTCGAATTGGTGAATTTGGCTTCTACATCGATAAAAACGACAATAGGAATAAGATTTTCTGAAAAATATTCAACCAACAGATATGGCTTGTTTGAATTGTAGATAATTGTATTAAATGTGTAACTTTATGATTGATTTTGAATACAAACTATAGTTATGTGTATGTTGTGATGTATTAGTTTGTTTTTTGCCTTTTTTGGTTTGGTACTCCGCGAATTTATCTTACATGGTTAAAAGTGCTCCATGAATTCAAACAGGTTAAGAATCACTATTCTAAGGGTTATAGTTTAGAAATCAGCCTTTTTAAACAGCTTTTGTAACCACTTGGAGTAAGTGTTTCATACTAGCAGATCATTATCTGTTTCGTGCTGTACCCAAAAATCAAGGTCCTAGTTTTTACCATTTTTCAGTTTTGGCAAGTTGAATTCAATAAAATATTATAATCTTGAAATTTAACAAATTATTTAATGAATATTAAAAAAAAAAATTATTATTTAATAATTGATGACTTTGAAATATGTGAAAAAAATAAACATATACATTGAACGTGTCTACAGGCTTAGCTTTGTACTATTACAATAATTTATTTCTAATTGATTTTATAAGTTTAATTAAAGTAATTAAGTATACATAATATATTCCCATACTTTTATTTTATTTTCTTGTGAGACAGACTCCTTTTAAATTATAATGTATTTATATTTTTTCGTTATAAAACTCTTATCTAGTTAAATTCAAAACACGACGAACTAATCAAATTGTAAAGTTTCTTTTATTTTTAATACCTGCCATCCTTAACGTCATTATAAATATTATAATTGAATTGAAAGCTGTGCTTTTAAATTTAGTTTCATTCTTTCAAGAAAAGTTTTTAATGCACGTTTTAATATTATTTTCTGGTTCAGCCACAATTCTCTCAACTGATCAAACAATTTCTAAACTTTCCAATGTTATATATAAAATAAGATAAAACTTTTCATCCTAGAACAAATTAGATTTTATCCCATGATATTTCTGGTTTGTTTTCGTGTCTGATGTGACATATATTGACTCGTTGTTTTTCTTTTCTGTTCTAGGACATCGACTATGATGGATTTAAGAAATTTTTGGACACGTTTTTGGAAGTTAGTACGCCTGAGGATTTGGCGCGACATTTGTTTTTGTCGTTCATCAAACGGAGTACCACTCAAACGGGGCATATTGATGGAAAAGCTTTTAAAGAAATGGCTGTGCTGAGCTCAACAACGGCCTGTGCTCCAATAACATCGCACACAAAAGGTTGGTTTTGCCTAAATATATTTTTCAATTTATTTTATGAAAAAAGGCCTTAAGAAACATTGTAATTTTTCTTATTTTCTGACGGTTGTTTTTAAAAACGAATGTATTGGATTTTCCTATGTATTTTCTTTTTCTGTTTCTTTCTCTTCGCGTCTTGTAAAATTGGTCGCAAACAGGAAAGAAGAATTTATTTTTGTCTTTTTTGTGTGACGTTGGAAAAGGTAAAAATTGTTTTAACATTTTGATTAACAGTACAACTCAACTGCATTTATCGACGCAGTGTTCCCTTATATATTCAGTCTGAAATTCACCCGCAACATTCGGGAACTCAGTTCTTCTCAGCCTTCGACATTTCTAAAATAGGTAAAACTATTTTGTCCCGTTCTTCGTCATTCCGAATTTTTATACATTTATTTAATTATTTTTATTTTATTTTCCCCCTTCCCATACAAAGTTTGGCGACAGGGCCATTATTGGCCCATTGCTTAGCCAGAGATGCTAGTTGTTGGCCTAACATTGGCAACTGTTAACGGCCCAAGTACGGTTGCCGGCTGGATGATAACCCCGGGCCGCTAATGGCAGTCGACTATCGGCCGACTGCAGTAAAAGTTACCGGGCCGTTAATGGCGATTAACAATCGGCCGACTGAAGCAAAGGTTACCGGGCCGTTAATAGAAACCAACAATCGGCCGACTGCAGTAAAAATTACTGGACCGTTAATGGCAAATATTATAAATTAATAAAACTACTTAAATACTGAAAAAAATTATATAAAATCAGCTCAACGATTATTATGATACAATCATTTATTCACTTTATAATACATACAATCTTAGTAAAAAATCAGACAAAATCAATAATTAATACAAAAGTAGAATTTTAAACCTGGCGTACATAACACGCACTCTAAAATTAAAAGGGAATTTTTGGTGGTTTATAATGAAGATCCTCTTTCTTATCGCCCATTCTCACGGTCCACCCAACCAGAAAGCCATCAGGCTAATTTACCAGTGAAATTTTTAGATTCCTCTGCATCCTCAAACTTCTCAGTTACAACATCTAGAATATGCAAAATCAATTATAAATAAAATTGTTTTTAAGACACAATATTTGTGAGTGAAGGAGTTAGAACTAAAATAGTATAAGAGGTGAAAAAAGGAGATTTATTTTCATAAGGGTATGAAAAAAAATTTTATCTGTAAAACCATTCTTAGGATGAGAAAAAATTCTCTAGAAAAATAACTAAATGACTCACCTGCATAATAGAGAATTTCTACTAGATATTTATCCCAATTTTCATTTGCATCGCTTAAGTCTGCAGCAAACTTATCAACTTTAGGATACTCATCAGCCGGTGGATATTTACAAAGTAAAATGCCATTTTCTTCTATAAGAATCCACTTGGATGGAATTAGATCAATGGTTTTTGTATCGTCAACATTTTCTAAAAAATCAACGACTGCGTAGAGTTTCTACCATAAAATCCTTCCATCTGTAACATTAAATTTAACTATTAATATTTTTTTATTTGATTATTTCACACTATGAGAAAACTATCAGATTATCAGGTAAATAAATATAAATTATCTATAGTTTAATTTGAGAGAATATATTATTATTCAATTATTAAATAGAACTACTTACTTTAGTCAGAGACTTTAATAGACTGGTTATCAACAGGCGATATAGTAATAGACGAACTATTCTGAAATACAATAATACACTTTAAACACTACCATGCGACTGAATTGTGTTAACGACAATTTCTGTGTTAACGAAACGAATCCTCTTGCCCCTGTTCACCCGTTAAAAGTATAATAATTTACCGCCAGATAGCACTTAAAAGAAGGATATATTCATACTTTGCGTTCATTGGTTAATTTTGTAACACATTTGGAAAGTATTTATATGGTGCGAATATTTGAAAATAATTGACGCAATTGCAGAGAAAAAAAAATGCATTTAAAATTTATGTTTCAAATAGATTTATTTTGTTCATATTCATTATTAATTTATAATTTAAATGTTCATGGGATTGTGAATGAATATAGCATATTAGTTAATGTTCAATGATTTTTATTAAATCGTCATATTACGTTTCGTCCCTTTCAGCACATTATTAAAAAAAAAAAAAACGCTTGATCCATTATCAATTATTTTTCTTTTTACACAACTTATTTTATATAATATTAAAACATATTACACCCTAAACATAAGTCAAATATAATAGACTCAAAGTGACGTATAACTCAGGGTGACTTAGGGCCCCCTCAGGGTACTTAGGGTTTATAGTAAGGCATCTAACTTTTAATTATTTGCGCATGAGCAAAAAATTATTTAGCCAGGCTTCGGCCTATTGTTGGCCGACGAACGAATATTGAATGATGATCGAATAGACGGCGACCGGCAATTAACCAGATATGGCCCATTAACAAATTCCCATTAATAGGCCGAGCGTTGATAGCCAGACATCGGCCGAGAAACGGGGCTTTTGTCATTAACGGCGACTTTGTATGGGTTGTTCGTTCCTTCATTCTATCTATTTTGCTCCATTTTCCTTTCTGTTTATTGTTTTTTTTTGCCAATGAATGTGTTGATATAATTATCTACTTGTATCTATCTGTGTTTTGGTGTTTTTCTTTCGAATTTTTCACGTCTCTCAAACCGTTTATTCGTCAAAATGATATTTCTATATTTTTTATTAGTATAACTGTTGTAGTTTTGACGTTTTCTTTTCACAGATTATAATAATAATTGGAGTAAGTACTTACCAGAAGTTTTGTGAAGGACGCACCAGTTTCGATTTTTAAATAAGTTTATTTTAAAAATAAATCCCAAAGTAAGAGAACTACAGAACTTGAATATCTGAAAAAATAACTTTTTAAACCTACTTTAAGGGGTTACACGGGTTTAGGAGCTTTAAAAAGCGTTAAAAATTTTAAACGCGTTTTTCTCAAAATTTCTGAACTGATCTTGATGGGACACGTCTTCGAGATATATGTACTTTTGACAATGACTTGGATGAAGGATTTTTTTTTATCGCAGCTAATATTAAAAAATAAAAATGTGATGTAAAATTTAGTGAAATTTGAAATTTTTGGGGAAAACCTGTCAAGTACTCAAATTTCAATTTTTTTCCTGAGTTCTGTTGTGAATGGAAGTACTTTTTTTGGGGAGGCTACCGAAAATGACGTCGCAATGACTGGGTTTAAAATATTTTGCAACGAAAATTTCACAAAATATTTATTAAATGTACATCTTTAACATAATAATTCTGTTAGTATAAAATAAAAGATTTTATTTTATATGAAAAAAATTGTTGTAAATAGGAAAATTTTTTCTACAGTAAGCCCATGTGACCCTTTTAATTTTCATAATATTCATTAAATTATCAAAAAAGAAGAAAAATTGAAATAGACCTTTTTCAGAGGGCTATTAAATAAATACAGTTATTAAAATTATGTAGATACAATTTAAAAACCCTAAGTTTAAATAAAAACCTACATAAGTCATAAACTCAATATAAGAATACTATTAGTAAAATTATAGTTAATTTTTGGTACAAGTGACAGCTTCTTTCACTGCCAAATTTGGCAGTGATAAAGTTTCAAGATTTAAGTGGTAACACAAGTAGGTACTTATCTTTCTTGCATAACTTTCGTAGTTTACATAGGAGTATTCACTTATTGGGAGTGCTTTTCTAAAAATTTCTAGCCCACTAAATGTTTGTCAATCTCAATTTTTTTCTACTATTGATAGTCTTCACTAAACCTCAAACTGTTCAACTAAAATATTCAAGTTGTATTGCTCAATTTACATTTCTTTCAATAAGAAATACCAGTATTAGTTATTATACTCTCTTAAATCGAAATAGTGACTATTCACTATTTTGTAGTGAAAAGTATACCACTATTTGAATTTGGTGGTATACTTTTAACTACAAAATAGTGAATAGTCACTATTTGTAGTCGAAAGTCACTATTTCGATTTAAGAGAGTAGTAGGTATTTTAATCTGGTTGAATTTTTGATTTTGAGTTTTCATCGGAAATGCACGTTTAAGGTCCCTTGAGTTCGAAAAAGTAGTTCTTAGAAATTCATTTTTATCATAGCGACATCGTATTGAAAGATTTATCCAAAATTCACCAAACTTGGAAATTTGCTTTCATATTTCATCTAATGCCAAGCTTTTATTTTCAATTGGCTATTAGGAAACTCCGCTTTATTCAATGGGCTTTTCAGTTTATTCAAATTTTTCGAAAACGGCTCCAACAATTTTTTTTTACTTCCTATTTTTATTAGACTCATCAAAGCGTGCAACTTTAAGTTGAAACTTTTTGAAAAATAATGGGAGTTAGTTTCAAATAAAATAATAACTCAATTTGGGCTTACTAAAACATTATGGAAAATTGTATTTAATTTTACCACACAGGTTTGTTTATATTCTTTTAATCAACAGCGAGTTTCATGTAAAAAAAGTTCTGTGGCACGTCGCAGCAGATACTTTGCCAATTTGTTCAGCCATATTTCTTGTCTCTTTCTTATTTTTCAATAGGGCTTTATTTGGAGACAATTTTAAAGCCTTAAAAAGTAAAAATAAGTTACATGCCCATGGATTTCCTATCGGAAAATACCGGTACAGAAAAGGTCATACAAAATGTACATCATAGGTATACAAAAAAGTTTATATATCACTGAAAAAGAGCATATTAAAACTCATAAAAACACATGAAGAAATTTTCTCATGTCCAAATTTTTCTAAGCCCTTTTTTTGGTGTTTTAAGCCGCTTTAACATCTAAGGTCATATCCCCCAAAGTCGCCGACAAAAGAACCAAATGCGACGTATTTTTCCTCGACGACCCGAGGACACCGGTTTTCCAACTGGACCTGATACAAATGAAAAATCTCTGTCCGCAGCGAATTAGCTCGCTTACGAAAAAATAATTGAATAAAATAACGCCTCGTTACAATAGTTAGAACAAATACATAAAAACCATTGCTTTTAACTTTTAAATTAAACAATAAGTAAGCCATACATATATTAAGTGAAAAGACTCATCCTTTGCATTAGTATTTTATAAAAATTAAACTAAGTTTTATATACTATGTAATTTTATACATTTTTAGTTTTCCATTTACACAATTAGTTGGTATTTGAAAATGGTGCGCCCTTAATTAAAAATCCACTTGTTACTGGAAGAAATCTTTCAAGATGTGTAGTTAGCAAAAGTTTCATGTATTTCAAAGAAAGAATATCATTGTGAGAGAAAATTTTAAAATTAATTTCGAAATAAATTTTAGGATCAACGCCAAATGTGAACGCCTGCGGCGCGGCTGTACTTCAGCAGGAACCGAATGAGAAGAGCAACACCTACAGTGGAATGATCGCTGAGAAAATTCACGGCCTCACTGAAAAGTTACACTCACTAGGGCATCATCGAAGCGATTCGGATACATCGGCAAGAACGCGAACAGGTGATAAATTAAAACAATTAAAACTTTTAGAAGCCATGCCTTAAGTTTCAAGTTGTAATTCCTTTATTAAATAGTAAAATGTTTCTTATTAATTTTTTCTAATAGATAGAGTATCATCAAGTCAAGTAATTGGCCATGTTATGAAATAAACTAAGCATAATATTAAGTCTTTAAAATGAAATGATTTGTGACATCAATCTTAATACTTGCATTGATATTTAAACATTAGCTACACCTTAAGTTTTATTTGATTTCAACTCAAATTTAAGTCAAGTAGTTTGAAAATCAAGTCAAATAGTAAATCCGTGTTAATAATCTATGAATATTGCTTACTGTTAGAGAAATTCGTTAACATTTAAAACAAAAGAATCTGCATCCTTTTTCATTCAAAATTCTACGTTTTTGTTCATTTTAAAGTTTAAGTTGCTTATTGAAGCAAAAACTTCAATTGAAATCTAGAATTGCCATTCTTTCTATTACAATATTAGTACATACTGCACCAATGTAAGCGTGATGTTTTATTTTTATTCGATTTCAACCAATTCGTACTTCATTCAAAATTCAGGTAGCGTCCATCCGATGCTGACGGTGACACACACGTCGTATTCGTGCCACGACGTTCTTCTCGATAAAAAAAGCACCGACTCGTCTCCCAGTCATAGCCAAATGTCCCGAAACTCATCCCGAAAAAGTAATAACTCTCTGTTAGTCAACAATGGAAAATTAGAAGGTAAGTATTTGTTCTAAAAGCAATAAAACGAATGAAATTCGTTTATTCTTTTTTTCTCGTCTTTTCCAGAATTACGACATTTTGTACCAAAACAAAGCACTATTGATGTACATTCCGTTCAAGTACCCTTAAAAGATATCGTTTGTTACTTATCGTTATTAGAAGCAGGACGTCCTGAAGATAAATTAGAATGTAAGCGTTTTTATAGCCTTAATTTTACCTAAAAGTTGTTTTTTGACTTTATTAAACGTTTTACAGTTATGTTTCGTTTGTATGATACCGATGGGAATGGCGTTTTAGACACTAACGAAATGGATTGTATCGTTAATCAAATGATGACAGTTGCCGAATATTTGGGTTGGGATGTTTCGGAACTAAAACCTGTAAATATAATTTGAAAATAAACATTATTTCTTTATTTTTTTTTTTACAATTTTTAATTACTTTACTCTTTGTCCCAAGTGTTTTATCGTTAGGACAAAAGTCGTGGTATCATGGCTTTATTAAAGATTAGTGAAAACATAATACAGATAAATCCAAGTTAAACTTAATCTTTGATGTGAAAATTGTGCTAATCGAGCTGGAAATGTAGAATCTTTTCATAATTTCATTACCTATTTACTTTGTTTTATGTACACAAAAATGTGGTCCAGTCAAATACAGCTTAAATGTTGAAATTAACAATAATAAGCTGGAAACTTCTTTAAATCTTTGTTTTAATTTTTAACATTTTAAAAGTTGACTCAAAAGTTGGTTCACGTGCCGAAATATTAAAGTTAAAAGCTCTTGGACATCAAACGTTTATGAATATCTATAAAAGTTTGCTGTGATTTTCAGAACATTTTAAATCATTTGCAAAGTTTTAGATCACTAAATTTTCAATTAATTTTGTATTCAAAATTTCATAAAATAAACCATTTTCAGAATAGAACCAGAAATGTGAAAGACTTCATTCGCATATACGTATATAATAATAATAAAAAAATGTAACTGAGCCGTGTGGAAGCTTTTACATTGAATATTTTTTAGAAAATCTTATTCTAATAACCGAAACTATGGATACGTAGGCTAAATTGGCCGTATTTATTTATTTGTTTTTGTTTTTTAAGTCGCTTGAACTTTTAAGGTCATAAATGCAGAGTAAATTTCTGTAGGGCATAAATCTTATATCTAGGATTCAACGGAGATTTATTTTGTCAGTACCACTGACGTATGGAGCGGAGATTAACTTTTATAATCTCTGCACTATTCGGTGAATCATTTTTAAAATGATTATCTGGAGATTATAGAAATTTAGAAATTCGTTAAATTTAGAGTTGTTACATCAGTGTTTGTAAACTTCTCAAATACATATTGTGTTGTAATAGAAATATCACAAACAAATACTTTACATAATTACAATAATTACATAATATTAATAATAATAATAATAATAATAATAATAATAATATGTGTAGGTAGGTAATATTATATTTACAAAATTAAAATTAGCCTGTAGGCTTAATTGTAACCTATTTGCTGATGTTTGTTGCGATTCTTCACACATCGCATATCGAAAAGTTTTATAAGCAATATTTTTAAGCTTACATGAGCCCGCTTAAGGTATAGCTAGAAAGAAAAATTTCAATATTTCCTAAAAATGTTAGAATTTGTAAGTTTAAGTTTAACTTTTTAATTATTTTTTCCGTTAGCAGAAAATCAGGTTAGGGCTCGTTCCCCCGCACTGCAGCCTTAGACTTATTGTACTCCTTTTCTGCTCATGTATCCCTTATGTACAAGGATTCTTTCTATTCCAGTTTCAGAATTCTGCCTAGCAGAATTGCCCAATCTGCCCAGCAGATTTGTGCCTGTTTGGGCGTCATTTATCCCATACAGGTGTCGCCACTTTGTGAGGGTTTTGCAGTAAAAAATCACGGGTTACGTTTTTCTCCCCATCCCCACACAATCTGCAATCGGAGTTTTATTGAGACACCCCGATAGTTTGCAGATGCTTTTCAGTCCACAGTGTCCGGTTATCAGTCCCGTTACTGTGCTGAGTTGGTTACTTCCCAGCCGTTAAACCTCAGCAATGAGCGAGGGGCAAACTCACCCTATCATTCTCTTGCTACGCTTTTGACCGAGAATTTCTAGCTAGTATTTGTTTTCCTACCGTCTCAGCTGACTTTTCATCACCCTTTTCACAGCAGATTTGGTGATCCCTACTTCAGGCTCCGGGTCACGAGTGGGGTCATCGAACTAGCTCTTGCGTAAGCATCAGCTTCTTCATTGCCTTAAACTCCCTTATGCCCGGCAACCAACCGAGTTTTACTTGGTCTTCCAGGAGTTGTCGATATTCCAGCACCAGCTTAGAGCTAATTGCGTTGTATTGGCGATCGCTTTTAGTGCTACCTGTCAGAGAGAATCTGTATGTTTCTATTTCGATATCCCATATCTAGGTTTTCTCCGGCACATATGGCAATGGCCGTGACCTCCGCCTGAAAAATAGTGGCCGAGACCCCAAGTGGCACTGAGGTGAGTCCCCTTGTCTTTAATGTTTACTAACTTTTCTTCAATTTTATTAGATAAACATGCTTTTATGTAATACTTACTACTACGTGTATGTACAAAAAAGCATCTCAAAAAAAGCATTTAGAAAAAAAATTGTTACAGATTTATCATTCGTCGTAAATCTTTAGAAATCTCAGAAAGTTTTAATAAACAATTACTGTCATATACTGTTCCTATATATTTCGTGCTCTATCCAAAAAAAATTGATTTGAAAATCTCAGAAGGCTAAGCTTGTAGAAAATGTAATGTTTAAATAAAATGTTTCAAATAATTCAAAATGTCTTCAGAAGCACAGGAAACGAGATATTTACAAAAGTTTGATTTTTGAGAGCTTTGAGCGTAAATACTTTGACACGTGCACACAAGGTGGGATTTCACACAAGATTTCCAAAGTGGATGATACCTCTCCTCTAGGGGGGCTGAGTGTTTATTTTCTAAAAAAGGGACGCTAGGCCTAATAAGTTTAGAATCTCCTGGTTTAAACCAAGTTATAACATTCGAAAACAAAGATATAATAAAAGAAGTGTCTCGTTTATTTGTTTTTCACTTTAAGGTTTTACACTTCTTTTACCTGATATAACTGAACTTTAATACATCGAATAAGACATTCATCCATAAGAACATTCAAATATCTTAAAAGTTAACTATATCGAAATTTTTTCCCTTTTCAAAAATAGGTTTATACTAAACACGTTATGCTATTACAATTATGTTTAATTTTACGGGTACGATACCTTATACCTTATTGTTTAAGAAGCTCTATTTATCACGTTTAAATTCAGTCAAATTACACAACTATTTCGTTATGACTCGCTTTTTCTCTAGTCATAACGTTCATTTTCTTTATCTAATTTCATTTAAATTTTTTGTGATCATTTTTCTGTATTCGTCTTTCTCTTTTCGAGGCCATGAATATTTTTAATGATTCTTTGTCCAATCCATCATATCTTCCAAACATTTTAATTCACAAAAAAAATCAGTACAAGTAAATGTCTTTTCAAATATAAAATTATATTTGTAATTATTATTTAAAAAATTGTCTTCTTTCAAGCAAAAGCAAGTAAATATCTTGAAAACAAACAACTTAAAAACATTGTTATATATTGGTAATGTAATTCTCATTGATAGCCATCTTTGATAGCCAATAGTTTTGATTATTTATATCAATCTAATTTATTGAGCAGTGAAATGAATTATATATTTATTTTGCTGTATTAACTTTAGATCCTTCAAGATATGATGATCGAGATTGACTACGACGCCGATGGGACTGTTTCGTTAGAAGAATGGAAACGTGGAGGAATGACAACAATACCTTTATTAGTCCTTCTAGGCCTTGACGCCGATGTCAAGGAAGACGGAAATCACTTGTGGCGGTTGAAGCACTTTAGCACACCAGCTTATTGTAATTTATGTCTCAATATGCTCGTCGGGTTGGGGAAAAAAGGCCTATGTTGCGTGTGTAAGTTGTCCTCCGAGAGCAAATTGATGTTTTTTTTTTCAAATTTATTGTTAATTTGTTCGCCTTTATCTTCGTTCCAGTTTGCAAATATACGGTGCATGAACGTTGTGTTCAACGAGCGCCGGCAAGTTGTATTGCGACATATGTTAAGAGTAAAAAAACCTCACAACAAATGGCACACCACTGGGTCGAAGGGAATTGTCACGGAAAATGCTCAAAATGTAAAAAAACTATTAAAAGTTATAATGGAATTACGGGGTTACATTGTAGATGGTGCCACTTGACGGTAAGTTCCCATTGTTAAATACGACTATTGAAATCAACTAATTTTTTCTGTATGTGTTTAATAGTTGCATAACAAATGTGTGTCGCAAGTGAAACCTGAGTGTACCTTGGGAGAACATGCTACACATATCCTTCCGCCAACAGCGATTTGTCCTGTTGTTCTCGACCGACAGAGATCCCTAGGTCGGGAATACAAGCGCGGTGGCTCTAAATACGGCTCATCGGAATCAACTTCTCAACCACTCCAGTCATCTCAACCCTCCACCCAACCAGCCATGTCATTCCAAATCACCCCTCTTCCCAACACGACACCGTTACTTGTTTTCATTAATCCGAAATCGGGTGGTCGACAAGGATCGAAAATGCTTCAAAAATTTCAATACTTACTGAATCCTCGACAAGTTCATAATTTGGCTACGGGTGGACCAATGGCTGGATTAACGATGTTTAAGGATGTAGAAAATTTTAAGGTCATTTGTTGTGGAGGAGATGGAACAGTTGGATGGGTGTTAGAAACAATGGGTCAGTATATTCAACAATGATAAATTAACTTAAGCTGCATTACTTGTACTTTTCCTGTTTCAAAGAACATTATAACGTAAGTACAATGGTAAAATCATCGATATATCATCTTCACAATAGCGAGTCATAAGCGTCATCTATAAGTCATTATTTTATACTTTATGGAATAAAACGCGTATATAAAAAAATATATCTTCATGATTTCAGTATGGCGTTTATGGTGTGTGTAACGTCTTATAAACATTTTCGATGTACTATATTCGTATGATCTCGAATTTTTAGATAAACGTTATAAGTATTATACATAGAGTCTTCAAGTGATACCAATTTATATCACACATTATTAAATGTTCATTGGGACGTAATAATGTTCTATACACTACTTAAGTTGAAGCATTCTCATTTTTTGAATTTACGAAAAGAAAGATTGGTACCACAATTTAAGCTTTAGAAAAAACGTATAAGTGATTTAACGGCCCTTAAATTGTATACGAGTATAAAGTACAAAGAAAAATTATTTCTAATAAATCAACAAGTTTTCAAATTCACAAAACTGTGATTACAAAGACAACTACAGTTTCATATAGTTTTTGGTCAAATCTACACCACGTATTATTTTATAAAAGAACTATCTAAAAATAAAAAGGTTGTTCAGTCACTAGACGGTGTTATCTGGAAAAACTAGTGCGGTCAGGAAACCCCCATCAGGAACGAAGTTCTTTAAATAATTTTTTAACTCTAAACGCTCTCAAATTAGAAAAGAAAACTAAAAAATTAATAATTTTTTTTGCAATATTCACTAAAATGAAAATCTAAGTTTCTTAGTAAAAATTTCAATTAAAAAATTTGATATATACAGTCTTTAAAACTTTGTAAAATCGACAGTCGTACCATCTAATAGTTAATAGAAACAGTTTTCTTTTTCTCTCAGTCTCTCCCTCTCTTTTTACCTCTCTCTATCGCTCGAAACACTTCATTGTACCAATCACTGATGGCAAGTCGTGAGAAAAAGGAGATAGAAAGAGAAAGAAGGTCCATTGGTCGCACTTTCGTTGCGTTATGGTCTCCATGGTTTTACTTTAGCTGAAAGCTCAATAAAAAATTATTTGGAAAAGAATTATTATTTTTATAAGAAAAGAAACTTCGTTCCAAACACTTTCAAGGTTTTAAAAAATCAATCAAATATTTTTTTTTTTAAATCGTGTTCACTGTCTTCAAAAATGGAGCTAGAAGAAAGAAGCCATTAAAGTTTTTACAGTAGGAAATTCGTCTTTAATGAAAATATTTTCCTAAGGTTCCCTCTTCCAGAGTTTTACTCCGATTAACTTAAAACTTTGAAAAATAATTTTTCATATAATGTGCTATTAATTTTTATTAATTTTCAAGCTACTTATCTGACATTTGACTTGCAATCGAATCAAACTTGAATTAAAAATAAATATGTCAAATCGTCAGCATTTATTTCACAAGTTATTTCAATTACAAATCAAAAACACAAAATCATTTCATTCATTTCAAGCTATTTAGATTCAAGTCTTTAAATCAAATCAAACTCTAGTCAATTAATATTAAAAGATCGAATGAAGCCAAGCATTGACTTTGCGAATTATTTAATTTACAACTTACAAGTCGAAATGTCAAGCACCATTTTTTTTAAATTGTCCAAATACTTGACTTGATGAATCCCTATTTTTTATAAATATATATATATATATATATATATAATAAAAAGTATAGGTACCTATTTAGATATCATAAATGTTAGATGTTGCCACTCTTATTTTGTTGGTGGCCTTTTCCCAAGATTTACCTAAAGGGGTATTCTAGTCTAGAGGCCTGAATTTCGAGCGTTTTTTTTGGCAATTGATAAAAAGAAGCATTTGATAATTTTACCATCCATTTTTTACCATTTGTTTATTTATATTCAGAAGGTACACAAAATGAATTTCAAAAAAAAAATTATTTCATTGAGTTATGCATCCTTGAAGTAGATGGGGGAAAAAAAGGCCGTGTCCTCGTCGCCATGATTTCTACCCTTGTGGTCAACTGAAAAATAAATCAATGATGGATTCTTGATTAGTATACGAATGTCGCTATCTCATGAACTTGCATAACTAAAAAAAAAAAAATTTTTCATATAATCGCGGCTACTCAAAAATAAAGGTCGATTTTTTCACTAATTTTTTTAACTTTGTCGAATTTTTTGTTGGTTCATGCGATAGAGAGATATTTAAAAAATATTCATACCAAATTTCAAGTAAATCGGCTTATTAGAACTTGAGATATTGTAGGTACTGCATCAAAAACAGTAGTTTCGAGAAAAACGCGTTTAAAGTTTCAGGTAAAGCTACATCCGCAGTGGCCATACAATGGTAGTTAATAATTACATTTTTTAATCAGCTATTCCTGGTCCAAAAATAATTAAAATTTTGAAAAGTCCTCTCAAGGGCATATTCTTAAAGGTTTAAACTTTGATAATATGAAAGAAAAGAAGATTTAGCAACAAACTTCATTCGTATAACTTTATTCGTATTATTGTTTCATTATGTCTCAAAAAAGTAAACTTCAAATATTGGTTTTTGAAATTACCAAGTTCATGCAATCCCATAATCTATAGATTTCAATTTTATCAAAAAATTTAATCAGAAAAGCAGAAATTGAATAAACCACGAAACTAAAAAGTTGGATCTAATGCATTTTTTTCAGATATCAACCCTTAGTGCAAACATGTAGATAATTATAGAATTATCTTTTTTTTTTCTAGATCGTGTACAAATGGAATATCAACCTGCTGTTGGTGTTATTCCTTTGGGAACTGGAAACGATTTAGCTCGATGTCTACGTTGGGGTGGCGGATATGAAGGCGAATCATTGGATAAATTACTGGACAAAATTTCCCGTGCTAATGCGGTGATGATGGATCGGTGGTTAATTGAAGTAAATGATATCGAAGCACGAGACAACGATGAAAGAAAATCAGCCTCAGATCGAATTCCTTATAATATTATTAACAATTATTTTTCTGTTGGAGTTGTACGTACTTCAAAAACAATCCGTTTAAATGAAATCAATAATCACCGTCTTATTTTTATGTTGCCAGGATGCTGCTATTTGTGTTAAGTTTCATTTGGAACGTGAAAAAAACCCCGAAAAATTCAATAGTCGTATGAAGAACAAACTTTGGTATTTTGAATACGCCACATCGGAACAATTCTCAGCGTCTTGTAAAAACTTGCATGAGTCCCTCGAAATTGTCGTAGGCTTTTATCAAATATATTCCATATGAGTGACTGGTTAATTTTATTATTTTTTTAAGTGTGATGGAGTATCATTAGATTTAGCCAATGGGTCTCCTCTGCAAGGAATCGCTTTGTTAAATATTCCATACACGCATGGCGGTTCTAATTTATGGGGTGAGCATTTAAGTAAGAAACGTGCCTCCGCTTCGAATAAGAAATTCAAAAGGAAAAAACGAGAAAAAGAGCTGAGTACGAGTAGTTTTAATTCTGTGGATCTCGGCGTAGCCGTTCAAGGTAGTGAAGTGTAAAATTATTATTAATAAAATACAAATATTGTATGTTTTGGTTTTTATGTTTTAGATATTGGAGATCATTTAATCGAAGTTATTGGCTTGGAAAATTGTTTACATATGGGACAGGTAAGGACAGGGTTACGAGCTAGTGGAAGAAGGCTGGCACAATGCAGCTACGTTTCGATAACAACGAAAAAAACGTTTCCAATGCAAATCGACGGTGAACCTTGGATGCAGCCTCCATGCACGGTATGAATTTATCTTATCATAAAATTGTATACACCATTGGAAGATAGAAGTACATTGTAGCATAGCTATTTAGCAGTAGGGTAGCTCCAATTCGGATAATACTCCTCGTTGGGTGACATCTGACTGAATCTTCGATATTTTTTCATCTTTTATACATTCAGTATATCAATTTCTATAAAAAAGGTTGTCCACAACCTTGATAGTGATATTATTTACATACACTCCGGGTGGTACGGCGTTGTTTATACAGTGGCGGATTCAGGGAAGGGGTCACAGGGGTCATGACCCCCACCAAGCTTTCTTGCATTAAAAAAAATAAATTAAGTTTATTATTCAGTTGTCTAATAGATACTAAACCTTATAGAAATTTGGATATTTGGCTCGCTGTCCTTTCCTTCCATTAACGTGAATACCGACCATAATATCAATTGTTTTATACGTTCAAATGACTGTTTATAGGTACCACTTGTTGCAAAGTAACAAAAATGAATTATATTATTATTAGATTCATTTGTAATAATTTCTTTGATTCGTGAGGTATATTATACAAAGTTATCTTACCTTTCTTGAATTCACACTACTTACGCTACTAACCATCGTTAAATTTTTTACATTAATAACATTGTTACAGGTTGTCTGCTAAATAAATAGTACGCCAATACAAACCTATTAGTTATTGTTTTTAATCAAGAAATGCAAAATGCATAAAAACTCGTTTTTGAGAGATATTTGTTATTCCTAATATGATATTCCTCTGACTTTCACTAAGAGGAGTTTTCTTGAAATTCCGCTCCTAAATGGCTCAAAGAAAGGTTGAAAGTTTTGCATTTTTTAAGGTCTGCTCCTAAATGGTCAACATTTTCAAATTCTAAGCCTACAATTATGAATTTACATGAAAATTTAAAGAACCCACTTTTGTAATTTCTTGCTTCGTTCAATTTAAAAATTATCTTCATCAATAGGTATTATTAAATAAAAATATTAATTTTCATACCTATCGTGTTTTTGATGTTTAAGTTTCGTAAAGAAAATTCTCAAAATTTTATTTTCTGCTTGATTAAAGTTATATTTCGTTCTCCTTAAATACAGAAGCTTATTTTCTTAAACTCGAACTAGGTCACTTAGTGGCGTGGTGGATAGTTGGTAGATAGTTGCCTTATACGCCAGTAGTCTTGGTTTGAATCCCAATGAAAGCCTAAGATGTGTTTTCTGGGTTTTCGGGTTCGACGGTCGCTAAGAACCACAGTAGTTGATGCGACAATAAACAAAACAAAAAACTCGAACTGTTGACTTAATTTGTTAAATTTTGTGTGAACGAAGTCACGGGTATTAACTAGTTTTCGTAGATATATAATAAAAATTAAATACAATGAAAATACAAGTTTGTTAAAAAATCTTCCCATAAAAGCGTGTGTGACTCCATGAGCTTAAAGACCAGTTGGCCAGTTTGAAACAATATTTCTATTTATTTAAGTATTCTATATTCTTAAAAACTGAAAGTTTATTTAAAAGTAGGTATATTTGTTGCATTCTTATTCGATATTTTATGAAAACTTAAAAATTCTAAGAAAATTGATAACATAAATTTGCTTTGTTTTTGTAAAAAAAAGTTTGTAATTAGTAATTGCATTGCAATCCTATTATTCTACAACAAAAAATTTAAAAAAAATTTTTTTCAGATTCACAATTAATAAGGTACTCTTCCTAAAAATAGAGCAGGCCTCTGATATTATTCATTTTTCAATCTTATTTTTAACACATGTTAATCAAATTTAAATTTTCTTTTTGGTTTAAATGCACGAAAATCGAAACTTTATTTTCTTTCACTAAAATTTATATATTTGAGCATGTCTTCATGATTGAACTGAATTTTGAAGTTTTAAATCATCCCACATACTCGCCACATCTCGTACCATCTGATTATTATCTGGTTAGGGCCTTAGAACATTCATTAAGGGAAAAACAAATAAAATACTGTACAAGACATAGAAAATCATATAAAAATATATTTCGAATCAAAACCTTCCAATTTTTATAAAAAAGGAATTGCTGCCTGAAAGATGGCAAACAGTCGTCAATAATAACGGTGATTACATGTTGTAATTATTAATCTAAGTACCTGTAAAAATATATCAATATAATTTTTTTTTTTTTGAAAAATTAGATTTCTTTTGGGTACCCCTAATATTTAAAAATTATATTAGAGCCTATTATAAATAGAAGACTAAGTTTTCATTGTTATTGAAATAAATTAGAAGTAATTCTTAATCTTACTTACCTACACAAACGAGCCGCCACTGTTGAAAATTTCTTCATACTTTTTTTACATAAAATGTTTTTTTTGCAGATCACCGTATCACATAAGAATCAAGTTCCCATGTTAATGGCACCTCCATCCGAGAAAGGAAAAGGTTTTTTCCGTTTCTTCAAAAGACCAATCTAAAACTAAAACTATAGATATTAGCGGTGTTAGGTCGTTAAAATATTTTTATTCAATGTTAATATCATTTGTTCGTAGTCTCAATTTAGTTTATAATCAAACCATAAATGATTAAATATATCAAGTATATCAATATGTACCTTCAATATGAACTAAACCATATAACGTTATTCATTTGAGCTGTGTTAATTTTTTAATCATATGAAGTTCTACGTAAATATTCCACAATTTTAAGAACTTAACACAAATAACAGATTGGCATGGTTTAGGTGAATATTGTGTTTGTTTCTTTAATAATAAACTAGTAAGAAAATAATTGAGAAATAAGTTTTTTTTCACAGTATTAATACTCATTTGGAATTTCTATACATGTTCTTTGTCTAAGATACTCCATTAAAAGTTAAATCTCTGAGATAGTAAAAGAAATTTCTATAAGAATATTTACTTCTAACTATAATTTAATATAACGAGCCCATATATTAGATTAAAATTATTAGTAAAAGTTGTGCCTCAAATCCAAGAGATTTAACTTCATTAAAACTAATATTCCAAGAAAATATAAATATATTACATTATATTATCATATCTTTTATATATAACGTATATTTACTTATTATATTAACTGTTTATCTACTAAATGTGTATAGTGTATTATATTTTGTGAAAGATACCCTTAAATTTGTTCTAAATATCGAAGAGAAAATTTAGCTAGTTTAAATTTAAAAAAAAAATAACATACGAATATATTTATTAAAAAGTAATTCTAATTATAAATTAATTATTAAAATTGCTGCTGTCCATAAATTCATGTTTTAGGGATTAGGGACCATATGTTTGCTTGAAATAAGAGATTTTATTTAACAATTAACTTAATTGAAAATGTTATAATAATTGTTAAGGTAATTGTCTAGTCATTTTCAGTTCCGTGTTTTAATTTAGTTTTTCAA
The DNA here is from genome assembly GCA_958496155.1 of Sisyra nigra. Lineage (NCBI taxonomy): Eukaryota > Metazoa > Arthropoda > Insecta > Neuroptera > Sisyridae > Sisyra > Sisyra nigra. Next base: position 29,934,180 of record OY292316.1, on the reverse strand, counting down.
TTCTAAAAAGAAATGAATTCATTGGTGCATTTGAAAAATAAGAATATTGAACTAAATGTAAATACTATTAAACTCCGTATGTTAACTATAATAACTAACAATTAGAAAAGCGTCCAATTATTGGGTTCTGAAAGACCCTCCTGAAAATTCTAGTCCAAAATAGGATCTATTATATTGCACAGAGAAACCCTCCTTGTTCCGTTTTACCTAAGCGAGATTTATATGAATAAAAAAGTTTTCAAAATGTAAAAATTTTTAAAAATTACACACCAAATTTTAAAAAAAAATTAGACACTATTTTTACTAAAATTATACATTTTATCGGCTCCAGAAGATTTTTACTGGTGGTATATTAAAAATAAACAAAAAAAATTGTAAAATTTCTTAGAGATTAGACAAAAAAAGAATAAATAAATTTAGAACTAACGGAAACCGTTAAGTTTCGATACTATAGCTTCCAGAACTGCCAATTTTAAAAAAAATTGAAATTCGAAATTTTGAAAAATTTCATTGTTTGATTTAAAAATGATTTCCATTTTACGAAAGAAATTACTTACATTACTTATTTTATTTCTAATCTTGAAAATTTTATTTTATAACTAAGTACTTAAGAGAACTTACTTAATGTATATAAATAATAAATTATTTTTCTTCAACAATGAATTGAAAATTAACAATATATCTAAACACGTGAACGTTTTTAGTTAAAATATTAAAAATTATTATAATAATAATTTGCGTTCACCAATATTTATTAATTATAATGTGGAAATAGGTATAAAAAATATTAATTATAAATGTTATGGATAATATGTTAAGCTTTAATTATATTCTCTATAAATGCTTTGTTGTGAATGAAAAATGTTTAATGAAAATATTTGCATTATTTATTTCAACTTCAGTGTAATAGCTTAAAGCTATACTTAAATGTATTATATATTATATAAATCTATTTGAAACTATTATTGAAAAACACCTTAAAAATACAGAAATAATAAATTTATTTGATTATAATTTAATTTTATCACACCTATCATATCCTTTTTCTTTGAATTATAATTTTCAGTTACTGCGTCCGCAGGCTTTATACTTAATTTGGACATTTTACGAATCCAAGACTCAAAAAGAAGATTTAGAATAATAAATGAGATGATACTACTAAAAGAAGGAACAATATTGTAAATAAAAGTAAGCATTCAAAAGTTCTTTTAGGTATCTTGGTTGAAGCCCTTAAAGACCAGAAATAATTTTATATTTATCGAAAGCTATAATTTTTATTCTGTAATTGATGAGAAAAATATCGACCAAATGCAAAAACAAAAATGTCAAGGTTGAAAAATAACTTAATCCTTTAAAAGGATTAAAAATTTTAAGTTGATTGAAAGTCGATCGAATATATCGATTACTTCAACATTCGATAAATATTCTAACCTGCAGAAGAAGATTTTATAAAATCCTTCATCTAATACAATTAATGGGTATTTTAGTAGACCTCGTACTATTTTTACTAGAGATGCAACAAATATTCTTTTGGTAGTTCTTCACCTAACCTTTCCCTGACCGTTCCCAACACTAACACGGCTTTTCAACCGAAAAGTTCACCAACAGATTCAAGTTGTTTTAACATTGACTTTGGTCGTGAAAGCCTTAAATCTAGAATATTCGACCTATTCGGCTGCATTTTTTAATATTTGGTATTAGGTCGAATATTGTGTACTATTCGGACGAATACTGAATACTACATCATAACAACAACAAAATGTTTAATTCGAAATAATATATATTTAAATTACAAATTAAAATTGAAAATCTATTAGGGAGAATTAATTATGAGGAATCAAAACAATTTTTTCTGCATTTGAGTAAAGTTTCCTCGAGTAGGAATCTGCTTTGAGTTTAGAAACCACTACTTATATTGATCTAGTACCCGATCTAGGCGAATACTTAGTAAATAAAAATCAATTTCGGTTGCCGTTAAATTTTTCTTTTTTTTTAATAAAAAATAATTCGTCTCGTGATACGATTAACTCATAAATGAAACGGCCGAATATTCGGCGATTCGATCGAGAGTGTGGCCGAATATTCGGTATTCCGCTAAATCACTATTCGTTGCATCTCTAATTTTTACTTTCTTTTACTTCTATACAACATCTCCCAGCGTAAGCGGTCATTAAAAGTTTCCGAAGATTTTGAAATAATAGAAATTTGAAAATTATAACTACTCGTATAGCCTAACTATGTTATAGCTACCATCCTAAGATACTTTTAATTCTATGAGACTTCCAGTTATACCGGAAGCTGACACTAAAATCGTTACTTCAAATAACATACCCTATTTTTTTCTACATAACTCGATTGAATTAATAAATCTGAGCACCTTTCATAATAATAAGACCTAATTGAGAGACCTAATAAAGTTTCTGATGCTATTGATGTGTTGTTAGGTGTTCCGCAAGGTTCGGTTCTTGGTGTTTTGCTGTTTTTGATTTATGTAAATGATATGGAGAAGGCTATATTAATTGCAAAGTTGGTGCTTTTTGCCGATGATGCACTGCTATACTATGTAGGTGATACCATTTCTGAATGTGTTGATAAAATTAATTGTGAATTGGCGAATTTAAGTTATTGGTTTAAAATGAATAAACTAATGTTAAATATAAATAAAACTAAATGTATGATTTTAAATAACTCGACTAATGAAAGATCGCAAAATATTGTTATTGATAATTGTAATATTGAAATTGTAAAAGAAATGAAATATTTAGGTATTATAATTGATGAAAATTTAAACTTTAAAAATCACATTAATTATATATGTAAAAAAATAGCAAAAAAAAATTATTATTTATATAGAATTAGGAAAAGAATATCTTTTAATAATGCAATTAGAATTTATAATACTTTAATTAAACCACATTTTGAATATTGCTCCAGTATACTGTTTATGTGCAATAATGAAAATTATAATAGGCTACAAAAGCTTCAAAATAAAGCAATGAGGATAATTCTAAAAGTTAGTAGACACACTTCGATAAACTTCATGTTAGAAGCATTAAAATGGTTAAGTGTACGCCAAAGAGTTAGTTTAAATGTTTATATATCTGTATTTAAAATAAAATATAACTTATATCCTAATTATTTGTGTGAAAGATTGGTGTACGTTCATGATATACATGAGCACAATTTAAGAAGTAATTGCAATTTTAGATTGAATTTGTTACGAAATGAAAAAACAAAAAATATGTTGATGTATAATGGCCTTAAAATGTTCAATGATTTGCCAAATGAAATTAAATTTGAATCAAATATAAATAGATTTAAGAAAAAAATATTAAATTTTATTAGAAATAATTAATTAAGAAATTTATGTAAATAATAGATTATTATTTTAATGAATAGTTTTATAAACTAAATAAATAAATAAATAAATAAAAAAAATAAATAAATAAATCTATTATCAATTATTAAGGTTTCAAAAAAAAGACTTTCTATGGAAATTTTGCAGCAAACGGACGTCTTGTTAAGCCGTCACTCCCACATTAAATTGTAGGAAGCTCGACATAGGCTCGTTTGAGAGCTCAAAGATTCTATTACACTCTAAAATCTAGATTATCAAAAACAATCAATTTTTGTTACTAAGTATCTCAAAGTAGGTACATCGTTAAGTAACACGTGCTAAATTGTGCAAAATATCGATTTTTTTAAATGGCACCACCTAATTGTATTTGCTTTGTTTGGTTCTTCTTAGAATTCCCCATATTTCATAAATCATATCCCTATAGCCTAATGAGAGGATTTTCAAATTATCGTTGGATGTTATTTCATTTTTATATACATTACATACCTACAAATAAAATACCACTGGGCGTAGTGTAAAGAGAATTGCCTATACATTAACAACTAAAAGACAATTTTACAAAATAAAAAAAAATAGGTAATTGATATAAAATGTTATCCAATCCAATTTGATAAAATAATATCCCCTTCAACACATTGACGAGGTTAGGAAAAAAATGAGCTTATAATATAATTTTGGATGTCATTTCCACAGTCGCAAAAATATACATCTATAAAGACAATCCTTTATACTTAATGAACAGTACAATTTTGATAAAAATGGATTTGGAACAACCTGTTGTGGGTCGCTTAAAAGTAAAACGTAAATTTCTTTGTTCTCGTTCTTTTTATTTTTTCTCTCAAAATTTATAAAAGACAAATATTTGAAATAATCCAAAATAAATATTTTGACTTAAGAACCTTCATTTTTATGACGTTTTGAAACGCAAAAGAAAAAAAACATAATGATAATTTAAAAATATTTTTGATATAATATATAAATTTTACAACAAACTTTTCAACTTATAACGATTTATTCGATATATTCTTTTTCATTAACCTTAAAATCGTTTTTTTTTTTTTTAATTATTAAGTATATATAGGTATACAAAATATTTTGCTTAAATGTGTATGAAAATGTTAATCGGGAATAACAACGGTACGCAACGCATCCTCTGGGTGTATTTCTAACACAGCCTCCGTGCCATCGTTAAACGGAAATGACACGTTGCCGTCGATCACCAAACCGGCATCGCAACATCGAGACCGGACACGAATTTTCGATGCAAATCCACGCGGCTGAATACCTTTTGGTTGTGGCCAAACTCCGGCCGAGATCAAATCTCGAATCGTATACCCCATTCTTGAATCATCTAGAAAACAACTCACGTTGATTCAATCCCATAACACAAATTGCTTTCAATCGTTTGAAAATTAGAAGATTTAATGGATTACCAGGACTAAATATAAATGAGTCATTATGCAGTTCTGTGATTTTTTCAATTAAATCTTCATCGCATACAAATTCTGTTTAAAGCAAAATACGTATGCATAAATAAAAAAAAATTAATTACTAATTGAAATTTAATTTACCAGATTTGAAAACTAAATTTTTGTTGTAAACATCGGCTAGATGTTTAGCTAAGCCATCTTCGCAAGCGTTCACTGTATCCATATCTAAAAGTCGAAGTAATTCTGCTACACTTTGTGAAGGTAATCGGTTCATACTGTAATACCAAGAGGTAGATCCAGTCCCAGTTGCTACACATAGTCCTGATGATTTAATTTTGGTTTTTGTATCTGCATCATTTATAGTCATTTCTAAGTACGATACTCGAGCAGATAAACTTTCTCCGATGAAAACCTATTAAAATTTATTAAATTTAAAATTTAATGTGCACAATGTAAACTGTGTAGAAGAACGTATATCTCGTATACTCTTCAAATATATATAATAAAATAACTAAAAATTTTATTTAAATGTAGTTAATGAATAAATAATGTGAAACAGTCGGCGTGGCAATTTTGGAGCATATGGATGGAGGAACATCTCTGTATTAAAAAAATGAATGCAAGTGTGATCAAATATATTTTGTATTTATTATGTGACCAATTTCAGTAGGAACTTTGTCCAGTCGTCTCAATCGCCCTCATTCCAACCTTCAATGCCATGGCGCCCAGTAACGTGCAGTTCATGGAAGCTGTGGAAGTGCCGCTTCCCTAATTTCTTTCAAAAATATATGACTAAATAATTTCGTTTTTCAAAAATACTTCAAACGTACATAAACATATATCCATTTTTTATTAGAATTTTGGTTAAATATTCCAATTAAGTTTCAAACGTTAGTAAAATTTCAAACAAATATAAAACTTTTAACGTTCAACTAACTAAAAATCAAATAAATTTAGTCTTTATATACCCATGGCTTTAGATTGCAATTGCATAGTTGAAAATTTTTTCAATAAATTTTTTGGCTCCCGCCGTTTAAAGGAAAAGAAATAATTATTAAATGCAGAAGGTCAAAACTAAAAAATGGCTTCTTTGTATAAAAATGTACGAGACATTTTCATAGTAAAATTTACAATAATAAAAAATAGCTTCCCTACTCGCAAATTTCACCTCACGCCACTGATGGCGCCTATTCTGGAACTATTTCCTCAGAACCTTCTAAGGGATTTTGAATTATTTTTTTGATGTTTTAAAGTCGCTTTAACATCTAAGGTCATAACACGATTGTCTAAACACAGAAAATTTCTGTTGGTCAAGTATATCTTAGGTCTAGGATTCAACGGGGATCGAACCCAGTACCACTTGACGCATGAAGCGGAGAGAGTAATTTTCTCTAGCCCCTGCGCTAAAAGTTGGTACTTTGAATTATTCTTCAATAAGAGATGTACGTCCTTTTCCACAGTCGGTGGTAGAAAATAACCAAAGTTAACAATTACCTCATTTAAAGCTAAAACTGGAACAACCGACGATACATTTCCTGTATTAATTATTTCGTATAAATTCTCTCCGTTCATTTTATGTAAATCTAAGGGTTTCGCATATATTTTTGATCCGATTAATGTGGTCCGAATTCGATTACGCAACAACCACTGAAATTGTCCGTTTTTTAACTTTTCAAGAGCTTCTTTTATGTTGGAAGAATATTTCTTAGGGAGACACAAAAACCCTTCAGATCGTATTGGATCTGAGTTGAATCCAACGACTGGTTTGTGACTGTTTTTGATTTTACTAGCTGCTAAGAGGAATGTACCATCGCCGCCGGTAGGAATGATAACATCTGCCCAATCAATCATATCTTTGGTACAGGTCAGTCTAAAATAAAGTTTAAAATATAATTATTTTCTGAAGAATTATCATTTGTAGTTCTTAATAAAGGATTTTGGTGTTTCCAACACACTAAGGTTTGGTTATGGATCCTAATAGATCTCGATAGAATAACAGTTTTCGTTTAATTTTAAAGAAAAATCTTTTTTTTTTTTCTTAACATTAGAGTGCTTTAACAACTGAGGCTAATAGCGATTGTCGACTCCATTGAATTCAAACCTAGGATCACTAGTATACAGAACAGTAGTTTATTCAACACATCACTAAGTGGTCTAATAGGCTTTTAGTTACAATTAGGAGCCCACAACGTCATGTAATTGGGAATTTTCCGTGAACAATTGAACTAAGTATATTACTATGAAATTAAATATTATTTATAAATTCACCCGGGAAAAAATGTTTTTGTCTAATCATATATAACCAGATCTGAAAATTGGCCAGGTATAGTCATATATAATTATATATTTTCCCGGGCAATCAATACAAGCAAAAGCACATTTTTTGAGAGTATTATTATATAAACTTAATAAAATAAAATAAAAAACACCAAGTATAGCGATAACTAAAAAGATATTACAATATGAGTGAGTGCCCAACAAAAAATATTTTTGTCTAATCATATATAATCAGATCTGAAAATTGTCCAGGTATGATCATCATATATAATCAATCATACATAATTATATACGATTAGAAAAAAATATTGTCGGGCACTCATTCATATTGTAGTATCTTTTTAGTTTTCGTTGTACTGGGTGTTTTTATTTTATTTTATTTAGTTTTTATAAAAAATAAATAAAAACTCGAAAAATGAACTTTTGCTTGTAGTAAGTGATTGTTTAGGAAAAAATATTTTTGTTTAATCATATATAATTATATATGATCATACCTGGACAATTTTCAGATTTGATTATATATGATTAGACAAAAACATTTTTCCCGGGATTCTTCACTTGTTTTGAAATTATATTTGTTTTGAGTTTGACTTGATTTTAAATATAATATCCAAATATTATTTCTTATGTGGTCATTTTCAGAACTGTATTCTTTACTTTAGGCTATAAGGAACCATAGTCAAATCTTGGCAATACGGGAACAGCAGAAGAGTCTCTTGGTATTTTTACCGAGTTGCAACTTGAGTTTGAATTCCCATTTGTTTGAGCGTTTTAACGACTGTTTGAATGAAATTCTTATTTAATTCTAAGTGATACTTGAGCATATCATAATCAGTGCCGCGGTTTCGTAACAGCTTTTCAAACTGTTGATCGTTCAACTGCGGTAATGTTTTCCTTTCATATTCAAACTTGGAAAGTTTGGCAAATACCAAACACTTTTCCAATTTGATAAAAGGTTTCGCATGCTTAGTAGTTGTAAAGTTGTGTGCATTTTTCACAAAACATCCACCTGAAACATATTTTAAGTGTAAAAATTTTAAATTTTCCTAGAAGGATAACGCATGTTACGCATGCGTCCCTGGCGGTTTTCTCAATAGTGTCTCCAATACCTTTTCGTTGAAAGGACAAACGTAATCTGAACATTGATAAGATGCGATTAATTATAGATTTTTACATTTAAGTATCGAAATAATTCGGATAAACGTCGCTCGTAACACGCGTATTAAGTAAGGTTAGATGATACTGACATTTGCAGGACTTTGCACTGTGTATGTAATAAGGAAGATAAGTACGACTTTTTATCATAAGAGCAATTTTGATTTGTAAACAGATTTTTTTATGAGAACACACGAAGTGGATGTTGCATTCGTATTTTTGTTCCACTCATTCATTACAACTTGCCGAAACACTCATTTAACACGTAAACTGACGTAAACCAATTCAAATGACAGCGACATACACAACAACCATTGAACCTATCTTCACGACTAATCGTCAAGATATAACTGTATCTTTCCACAATCTACAATCAATTACATACACTATTGCATTCGTAGTTCATATTATTAAACATTTATAAACACAAATAATTAATGAATATAAATTACATAAAGACGTATTTTGTCCAATGTTCACTATTGTTAGAACGAATTTATCTCAAAAAAAACCCTAATTATTGCGTATACGGTATTAAATATTAAATATTACGTATTATGTTAAAGTTGAGTCGCACTTCTCTCTCTATGGCTCGTTTAATTGTTATAATTTGATCAAACGTTGAGGAAAAACAAAATGAATTATGTAAGAAATGTTTATCTCCAAGACGTTATTAAGGCAATAATAAATATTTAACATTTAATGAACACTTAAGATTGCAATGACCTGTTTCTTTGAAAAAATTGTGTCAAGACTTTAATATATAAGAAGTTGTAACATTGTTGAACTATTCAGTTTTATCAATACAATTTTTTTGCTTATGAATGAACCAGGAATTAATTTAATTTTATCTGTTATATATAAATAGAATATTTAATACAATCTTTAATATTGTTTTATTGATGGTATTGTTTGTATTTGGCCATATTTAATTTAATTTTATGAAAATAAATATTCAACGTTTATATTTGGAGAAGACGCTCGTGCCGCTATGTTATATTTATTTACATTATTAAATTTAATTTATGATAAATGAAAATGAATGAAATCAGTTTCTATGAGGAGATTAAATTAATTTACGTTGTACACGAAAAAATATTTATTTACACGCAGTTAGAGTACATCTAGTCGAGATTATTTATTTTGATTGTAGCATAAACTACGATGGAATAACAATTACTCAACTAATAGTAGAAGATCCGAACCTACATCGACCTTCACTGAGTTGGTAATAGAATGAAACATATTTAATCATGAATTTATTAAATAAGAAAATATATTAAAAATGGGTTGGCTAAAAAAATTCTGGACAGACTATTTTTAATTAATTTTTAAAAAAATAATTTTTAATGAAATATTGCAATTTTCAATGTGTAAAATTTAATAGAAAAAATTTGACAGATCTCTCTGTCACACATTTCCACGGACATCAAAATGTAAATCTTTAAAATTCGCTAACCCCTAATATTACCGAACTTTTTGCAGACAAACCTGACAAACTTATATCAACGTGTTCACAATAAAACAGCGCTTATGATGATATAAATTTTTTTCTATTATCTTGATGTTGCAATATTTTATCGCAATATGTGATTAATAGACACATCAAACTGTGAACATTCAAAGTCGCGAAATGACCATGCTGTTTAAGCGACTTAAAACGAAAAGAAAACAAAAAAAATATTTTATTGAAAATTTTTTTTAAAATATTTAATTAAAAATAGTCTGTCCAGGATTTTTTTCGGCGATCCATTTTTAATATATTTTCTCATATACTAAATTCATTATAAAATATGTTTCATTCTATTATCAACTCGGGAAAGGTTGATGTAGGTTCGGATCTTAGACTATAACAACTTATTGTGATATTGAGAATAATTTATAATTTATAATAATAAGTATCAAAACGACCAATGTGCATTCTGATTTATTTTTCAGGCCCGCGAAAAACCGTCGTCACTGCAGCTCAACTAAAAGAAAATTAATTTTTAAACAGGATATTGTTTGAACTTATGTTTTTTATAGACAAAGTCTTTTTCAAAAATTAGTTTTATTTTAGTTGAGCTGCAGTGACGACGGTTTTTTGCGGGCTTGAAAAATAAGTCAGAATGCACATTGGTTGTTTTGATATTAGACGCCTCAATTGTGCATTTTTAAAAATTTATGATATTTAATTGATAGGCAGACAAGATTGTTATTTCCCGGGCGCCAATATTTGACGACGGATTCATATAGATGTCGATAAAATAAATCGAAAATAAGCATACAATGTTTCGATTTTTTGCTTAGTTTTCGAGATACGAATTTTAAAAGTCGCATCGACAACGTCAAATTTGGTTAAAAAACAACGCGATGGTCACACCTTACTTGCTAATTTCTCTTGAAACATAAGTTGGGATGGTTTTATTTTTATTTTGAAGGCTCTGCCCCCACTAACTAACTATAGTTAGTTAATTTTACCTTCCATATTAATAATGCTATCCAGTATAAGTTTATGCAAAAAACCAGCAGTGACGTCATCTTCTATCGCCACAGCCGAGCCTAATAGCTGGTAGAGCGTTTATCGACTAATCTAGCTGGAAATCTTACCTTGTCTGCAGAGGGCTCAACTATGTTATAAAGAGATAAACTTATATTAAATGAATAAAATGTTTAAAATAACCAATATAATTTATAATTTTCAAATATACATTTAAATATAATATATATAATTAACAGGAGTGCATGAAACCAAAACTGAAACTTTATTTTACAGATCAATACCTACATAAAATGTAAATATCTTTACATCACCAATGAATCAATAAAAGAATAAAATATAGATAACATATTTAATTGTTCTTAAGATTTACATAATAGTTTATATTTTCTACAGCTTTCTTATGTAAATAAAACAACCAAAATTCCTTGTTATAAAAGAGAATTTTAGAAGTTGTGATTGTTTCATTTTCCAGGAAAAAAATTACAAATATCATAAGCAAACGGCATAAAAGAAAGCATTTTAACGTTTGAAATTAGTGTAAAACCTTGGAAATACTTTCAATTATGCCATTTGAGCTTAGAATGTTTGAAATTTTTTTGTGTACGATGATAAAAATATCGTGATTGGGCCACATGTATACGTTCAGATTTTTTTTTTTTAAAAATTGCAACCTCTCTATGAAAATTATTGTCCGATTTACTAAAATTAAGTGATTGAATTAAAATTATAACTGATGAGCATTTGAAATGTTTATAATATAATAAATGCATAATTTTCGGAAATATAGCTTACAGTTTTACTTAGAAATTATTGAATTTAAGAAGTTAGAGAAATTGCAGTTTTATTTTTTTCGAAAGTGAAGATGAACATGAATATACATTTCGAATAATGTGTGAATTGATTTATTTCAAGTAATATAATTACTTTGATATTACTTTTGAAGTTAAGTGCAAGAAGCGATTTAAAGTTAAAAGAACGAAAAGAAATTGTTGATGAAAAATAGAATTAAAAATCAATTGAAATCAAATGAGAACTCAAACGCATGCATTCAGTATTAAATTTATAGAATAAAGTTAATATAATTACCATGCGAGTATTGAAATTTTTTTTCAAATTTGCATGCATATTTTTTGAAATAACGGAGTTGTTTCACTCTTTCTGTTTTTTTTTTTTTGAAAATTTAATAAAAAAATTATTTTTTTTAAGAAAATCCAAAATCATGCATGAAAATTTAACCTTTTTAAATTAAGTCAAAAACGTTTTCCATTAAAAAAATAATCCTAAATTCGAAAAAATTCGATGAATCGGTTCGATTTCATAAATCTAATAATCGACTAAATTTTAGTTGAGCACAAAATGATAGAAATAAATCGTTATTTGTCAATTATCATGATAATTAGTTTCAGGTAAATCACATTATCAAATCTATCATTTCAATTAATTAAAGATAACATTATTTTTTCCAAAAAGAATTTCATTCTTGATATGCTAATTAAATTTTCTCGTTTTCTCTAAGAAAAAATTTTGTGTACTGAGCCTTACCTTTGCGTACTTAGATATTTTTTTGTTAAAAACATTTAACACTATAATTCAAACAAATTTTTTCTTTACATCTAATAATTATTTTAACATATAGTTTATCTTTTAAATACTTCTTTTCTTACAGCAAAGCTTGTCAAAAATTAGCACATATTTATCAGAGAATAACATGGAACCATCCACAGTTCAAGTTATTTGGGCAATCATCATTAGTCTTAAAGCTTACTGGAAAACTTGACTGAACTGTGAATAGTATAAAAATTCTTGAAAAGTGAAAATAAAATTTGTTTTAATTGCAAATTGTTAAAAAACATGTTACAATTGTTGGAAAAAAAGTTTTAATTTTTATAAATTCAAATCAAACTCCACAAATTCAGGCTTTGATCGATAAAAATAATTTTGAAAAACAAGAATTTCGAGATGAAATTTTGAAATTTCACAAAATGGCTTCAGGAATAGTTCCCAAAAGGTTATTTTTTCAAGTAAGTTTTCAGGAAGCCCTGAAATAGCAAAATAATTAATTTATTTTTTAAGTAATAAATAACAACAGGTTAAATAATTAATTTAGAATAATGAATAGGTTGTTTTAAACTATAACACCTGTTATAACCGTTATTTTTCAAAATGTCCATCTCAAAATAACTTTTTTTAGAATACGTTATATATATCATGCTCTTGAAAAAGAGTTCAATCCTCTGTTGGACTGAACAAATTTTGAGAAATTTGACTTTCCAGGCTTAGTTATAGATACGTGCAAAAATCAGGATTTTCAAACGGAATGAAATAATTTGCAAAAATATAAATTTTAAAAATCTATCTATATAAAATTCAACCATCGTCTTCAAATATATATTTTTTTAAATTTTTCATTTTTAATATATAAATTTAAATTTAAAATTCGGCTATATTGAAAATATTATTATCCTTTTTTTAACTACAATAAATATCTCTCTCTTTTTATATAAGTAATATACTTTATATTTGTATACAAATATACTAAAAGGCGGCATAATAACGAAAAAAAAACTAAATTTTCGTCTACGTTTGAAAAAAACGGAAGGCAGGCGATGATTTGATTGAAATTTATGTAGCGAAAATGTTTCAAATTAAAACTATGCAAAATTGCTAATTAACTAAAACGCATTCCGTATATTTGATTAATTTTATTGAATAAATGCCTGCTTTAAAATGTTTAAAGAAGACTGTTTTATTTGAATCTCCGATTCTCTCTAACTTTTATTCGTGGTTTATATTTAAGATAATGCAAGAAAAAAATCAACATTAGAAGAACTCATGCATATTGTTTCAAATGGCTAAATGATTAGGTTAGGAATAAAAATTTTGAGAGAATCAGAAAGAAAAATGGGTCAAAATTTGTAGGTTGTCAGGATTATTTAAAAAGATGTTAGTTAATATAAGTAAATATGTAATTAGTAAGACAAGATGGAAAATCTACCGAGGCAGTGTTGGTGGCACTACATTTGAGGAGCATGCTGCGCTAAGTCCTGATGGACGCGCGATTTGAGCTCTAGCGAGCGCTAACACTACGGGCATATACAAGGCGGCGCAAAGGGCGGTAGCTAGAACTAGCAGACCATGGTACTGTGAATTTGAATGCAGTGCGGGCACCCTGTTACACATATCCTCCTCACAGAAACACATGTGGCCCGATCCGCTACTTTCCATCATGCACACGTGGTCCACCATGAAGAGGTTGATCTGCAACTGAGATGTACACGTTCGACGAACCACCTCGTATGCTACAAAAACATAACAATATAGAAAGGTTTTCATCTTTAACTCTTGGTAAATAGAAATTGTTAATCTTAACGAAGAACTTGCGAAAATCTCGTCCAAACCGATTTCTCATTGATAGTCATCATCCCCTTTCCATTGGTAATTTTAAATTCAAGCTCGATTTTTTTTATCATATGAAAATCTCAAAGAAAAAAACAGTGAGTCTTCATTTCTAAGCGGTTTCGAGGAGCACACAGTTTTTTTTTTATTTTAAATATGTCTAAAACAATTAACTTTTATATTATACACCTAATTACAGTGGACAACCAGGTAAAGAGGGTGTGTTTATTTTTAAATAAAGTGGAATTTGATGATTTTCCACACATTTTCTTCACGTACAATGTTTTTCACCTTAAGGCTTATTCTTTTTGACGTGATAACATCTTATAAATTAATGAAAACTGGGTAATTTAATAGGATTTAATTGATTTCCTTTGTAATTTTCAGTCTGATTTCATTTTGAAAAAATTGTTAATTTTCAATTAACTCCTTCTTTGTATCATACAAAATAATGATAATTCAGTGATAATAATTCAATTCAATTCATAAAAGTATGCAACTTTTCATCAATGTTTCTTTATGACGTTATCACGTAAAACTATCGTCCGTAAACTGACTTCACAGGCAACTAATTTTTTATTTTAAAAATAAGTAATTTGATCATTTTTTTTTTGATTCAATTCTTTAAGGAAAAGTTGGCACCAAAATCGAAGAATCGGTGTAAAAATGGAGTTACACTGTTTTGCTCTTGAGCCCTTCATATAATTTCAGAATCAAAAATAAGCAGTTAAAGCTTTTTTCAGCTATCCATGCAAGTAGTTAATAATTCTTAACACACATGCAAGTACCTACAGATATTTTCCTCATAAGTTCTTTTTGATATAGCCGTCGAAAATTCAATTAAATTTAAAGTTTATACTAAACGCAGGGGTGCGCTATAAGTTATAACTATTTGAGATTTTGCTCCTGTTTATCTAGTATATCATATCTGGCGAATATATTCGATCATTTAAACGAGCTCAACAGAAAAATGTAAGGCATGAATTTTAATATTTTAACGTCTTTGGACAAATATTGAAAGCTTTCGCACTAAGTTGGTGTATGGATCAGCGACGCTGTCAATGGTAGTAATGAAATGTTTTCAAATGTCATGGCTGCCGATTTAGAAAAAAATTCAGGCTTGGATAGCGAAACACTTGGAGCTTTTCAGCTATTAGCAGAAAAAATGAACTCTTATTATTTAAGTGTGATATGCAAATTATGGACTGGGTACG
The DNA here is from genome assembly GCA_958496155.1 of Sisyra nigra. Taxonomy (NCBI): domain Eukaryota; kingdom Metazoa; phylum Arthropoda; class Insecta; order Neuroptera; family Sisyridae; genus Sisyra; species Sisyra nigra. The sequence continues at coordinate 29,918,868 of OY292316.1, read as the reverse complement.
AAATCCATTCTCGGATTCCCTTGGACACTTAACGATAAACGACCAGGAAGAAGTCATAGAATTCAAAACTGATCGAAAATAAAAACTAAAATTTTCCAAAGTAGAGCTAGCACATTTTTGGCTGCATATCAATAAAAAATGAGAATCCACTGCATTCAAAGTGTGCTTTTGCAATTGTATTACCATTTTTTAGAACCTACTTATGCAAATTGAGATTTTCAACTCTCAGAACGCTTATGAGGACGATCTGTGAAGAGATGAGGCAGCCTTATCAACGATTGCTCTAAATGTTGATCGCCTGTGCTCACATTTCTCACTAAACAACATTTCATTTTAGGTATAGGTACCTATTGATTTTAGTAATAAATAAATATTAAATTAACATGACTTTTTTCTTTGGTGTACCTCTAAAATGTTTTGATTTGATAGGTGTACCTTGAACACAAAAATTTTGCGGAACATTGGTCTATTGGACGGCGACATATATAGTGGTAAATGTAACATTGTAGCATAATAGCGATAATAAATAGCTAATTTTAAGTATTTGTAAGCGAAATTATAAAAATTGTTTTGCATTAACAAGTTATTTTTATTAACTATATACCAACATGCTGCAATAAGAATAATATTTAAATAGCTTCAATACTTAATAAAAAAAGATTGTTAATCTTTCTCTTAGTTTTTCATTTTTAAATGTTGATTTAGTAAAATATATCTTTTGAAACAAGACAAGAGATTTACAAGTTCTGGCTTTTTAAAATAAATGAAAACATTGATTTTAGAAAGGTAGTCGGAACTATTTCAATTATACGGTCGTGGACGTAAATTGAGATAGGTACATAGTACATACACATTTTGTGTTGCTTTTACATTTTTACTTCTAGCAATAAAAGCTGCCCGGATGTCTAAATTAGTAGACATTGAACATCACGACACCGATCTAAATCCAATGGGACAATACTTACAATCGCTCTTACCAGATTTTGCATGCCTAACCATTTTCACACAACATCCATTACACGTCATCAACGGAGGCTGATCTCGAGGCAGTGCCGTGTAATTGAACGGGTCCTTGCATCGTAGATCTGTCCAGCTGTCGCATTCGTAGCAGTAGATTTGCCGCGCTGTTCAGACAATGGTAAAATAACCAAGCAGTATTTATTTCACATTGAAAGCAAATAAAATCAAGAACATTGAATAAATCAAACAGAAATCAAATTTTTTGTAAAACCAAGCATTTTTTCCAGAGGAATTCGTTATTCAAAAGCTTACCAGACATTTTATTTCTCAACTTTGAAAGCTTTCGATTGTATCGGAACATTTAAAAATGTCGATTCATCTTTATTACAGCTTCAATTGATTTATGAGTGCCAAGGGATAAGTGTACCATGTTGACAAGGACATTCAATTGATTTTAATTAGAAAATGTGGCTGTGGGTTACACGGGGTTAATTGAACGGGAGAATTTGGGTGGGATGTTGATGCATTAGCAATGCACTTAGGTTGAAATATCGTTAGCGAATTAAAACAAATAAAAATACACTTTGCCGATGTAATTAATCAAAATATTCCTTTCAAATCTTTTTCTCAATTGAAAGCTTCCTGAGAGAGTGAGGATAGCATATATTTTGTAGGACATAGGGTAGTTTTGTTAGTACTCACTTTGGCATTCAGCTCGGGTTAATGGAATTACAGCGAGCGGAACAATTACTGAAACGATTGAAAGTTACTCTTTATTAAACTTTTTATTGAAGATTTTTTACTGTTTTAGTTTAGATTTTCAACAAAAGCGCATTAAAATATTCAAATAAACACATCACACCTTAGAAATAAGTAAGTATTATGTAAGTTGGTGGTAGATACCTTAATTGTTTTGTGAACTTACGTGGTTTTTTGCAAGCTTGACATTTGATGTATGGAATGGAAAAAGTGCTAAGGACTGAAAAGTATTTTTGTATTTTATTCGGAAAATAAGTATTTAGTTTTTAATTTTAAAAGAAGATAGCGGTTTTTGATAAATGTGGTTATTCACAACAGTTTTTTTTTAATGTAGGTACATAACTGGAGTGTCTTTAGTTTTAATCTTCGTTAAAATACTTATTTTGTGTACGATAGTTTTAGGCACGACTTATTTTTAAACTAATTTTTTCAATAAATGAATATTTAGATGCAGTACCTATTAAATTAAATTCATAAATTAAATTGAATTGAATATATCACTCATCAATTCTAGATTAAAGTACTAAACAAAGTTGTTTCAAATGTCTTATAAGTAGATAACTTTTTTCAATTCATGTATGAAATTATTTTTTTTTAATTTTGAAGTTCGTTCGATTTAACAGATAAAGCGTACATTTCCGTACAGCAACGGCAAAATGACGTTCCACATAATCTATTATGTTTTCTGGACGAGTGAGTTTTTATACCAGATGACCTCGCGATTATATGATGTTCGAATCTAAATCCGGAATACCAGCACTTGGTTTTGAACAGGTATCGGGGTATCGTTTAAAAACGCCCAAAACTAATCTAAGGGTCGACATACGTCAAAAAGTAAGAACATACAGCACATACAATATACATTTATCACCGGCCACCGCGTTAATGTAAAATGGGACGAGCTTGTATTATTGTATATGTTGTATTGAAATGTAATTATTTATAGATTAACATGATATAGGTATCAGACGTTTTTTAATATAATATTTCAAATTTTAGTATCAATCATTTCATTCAAATATTTTTTTTTACTTTAAATATTAAATTAAATACCCATTAAATACTTATAAAGGGCTACAAGGTTTCATTGGCCTTAATTACAAATAAAAAAACTGACCACTTCCATTATTCATCCTACTTACTAAAATATTATTACTACAAATTTTGTAAGTTTAAAGTAATAAATATAGCTATACCTAGAGATGAAGCGTGATATCACAGTGCACAGTGGGAAAGGATAAAATGTCCCCTATCCCACCTTAAAATCGCATTTAAAATATATTGGAAAATCATAGATTTGACAAAATTAAATGCATTATTAAAAAAAAATTAAGGCTTAAAGGGTCTCTATTGTTTGTCCTTTTTATTTAAAAATTGCTTTTAATATCAGAATATTAACCCTTATATGAGCCGTTTATTTTGAAAGTGGCCTAAGTCCATTTATACTTAAATTTAGATATTTAAGGGTCTGTGTTTCAATGCAATTTAAAATATACGTACAAGATATTAATGACTCATACTGCTTAAATGTATCTAAGGGTGTTAAATTTATAGTTCCTATTAAAATAGTGGCAATCATTAAGTGAATAATATGCGTTTTCTTACCAAGAATGGAGTTAGGCCACTTCCAAAATTAACAACCAGATTCATTATAAAATTTGAAGGATCCCAAGTCCATTCAACATAATTAAAGATGCTTCAAATTGAAAAAAACAATACTCAATATGTTGTATTTTGTTTATTAAAGTCACCCAAATACCAAAACTTGTCAAAACTATTCTCTCGTTCGTCTTCTTCGTAATTTTTTAGCAATCTTTGTTTTCGAAAACTTTGGATGGTACAATATTTTCGGTTTGAGTACAATATCTTTTTCCAGAATTCCGTTTAATCTTACGCACTTTTTGAATGTATGTTTTGTCAATATTTTCTCCATTGGTATCTGCATCTTCATCCTCTGAAGACGAATATTATTCTATAATTCTGTTTCTTTTTCGATTTTCTTTGAAATCATTAGTTAATAATTCTCCTTCACTATCTGAACAAAATGGTCTAGTCGTTTTGTTCTTCCCTATGGGTGAAATAATTTCTAAAATTTAATATTAATTAAACGTAGATACTGATTATTCAACTAATATAATTGTCCCAAAACTGAGGTTAACTTTTTAAATACTAATTATTTAAAATTACCTTTATCACTGCCTTTGGACATTACCAATAATAAATATCTTAATTGAAGTAGAAATGGACTTAGGCCACTTTCAAAATAAGCGGCTCATATAACTATGTTAAGCAATATCTTATGTTATCAAGTAACACAAAAGTGATACAGGTTGCCAATCGCAAAATTCCGTGATGTTGCCCTTTTTAGTAACTATAGCTAAAAAAAGTTCCAAATACATATTGTGTACCAATTTAAATCTATTTCATATTATTCAAAATATTTTTATCAAAAATGTGTATCTACTTGCATGTTTCTTTGGACTGTACCTACTCTATAATAAATTAAAAGGTATTATAAGTCATATGATTAGAAAAATGTATAAACCGTATAAGCTATTCTATCTCTGATAAAGGTTCCTATAAATTCATTTACGTTATTGGGAACTGTTAACATGTATTGAACGTTGATAACAAGTTTTTTTTTTACGTATAATTAAAAGATATATAAAAATATTTTAACGAAGCTCCTATTGTTAGAACAAGTTGATCGTTTATTGATTATTATTATTGTTTATATTGCAGACAACTTCCCGAACTATTAATATAATCTTATTTGAGTAAACGTTTTTACGTTTTAAAGAAAAAGTAGAATTATTCCAACTTTATTTTATATCCTACAGTTGAAGTGATATCATGAAACCATGATATGTCTCACTAAAAGCACTAACACCATAAATTAATTATAAATGTATCGATTAATAACTGGCCAATTAAGAGAATAATTATCAAGCAAGAAGGGTATTATTAGTTATATTAACTAATGGCCAATAATATCAATATTGTAGCAAGAATCAGTTAAAAACAGTAATAGCTTAAATTTCTTTAGAGCAAAAGTTATTTATATAGGCATTACATTGTATAGTTGAGTAATTATTAAAACAAACACTTATAGATATAAAAATGTCTGTAAACTACAATAAAAAATGTCTCTATTAGAATTTGATTTACACATCGTGGAGAAATCTGCCTATCAGAAATCAAAGGTTCTCAATAAAACTAATTGTAAGTTCACTAATATCTGTGACCTAGAAATTCCCAATTTGACTTGATCTTCAAGCTACTTGACTTAAATTTGACTTGTAGCCAAGTCAAGCTCGAACTAAAGCTTAATATTTAAATGGCAAATCAAGAAAAGCATTGACTTCACAATTTATATCATTTACAAAGTAAACTATCAACTAAATTCATTTTAAAAATGTCCAACTACTTGACTTGGTGATTCTCTTATAATGAGACTCAAAAAAGAAAATGATCAATACTTTGCCGGTAGGTACTTGTTCATTATAGAGATTCAAAATTCCGTCGAAGAAGTTGCAGCTTTTATTGAAATTATTAACATTTTTCTTACGCAGATGGAATGCCTTTAAAATAATTTTTTTTTAGTTTTTTATAAAAATTCTTACTATTTAACCGACTTCAAAAAAAGAAGGTGGTTCTCATTTAATACTTTTTTTCATTGTTGCAATTCTAGTTATTTTTTGTTCCTTTTTCCCGCAGTTTACTAAAATTGCATGTTTAAATCCTGTTAACTTCCTTTTTTAAAATATTTGAGCGTTAAATATTTTCACAGGAAATCTTGTATCGTCGCTATTATAATAAATCTGATCTGAAATTGGTTTATTAATGAACAAAATAATGTGTAGGTACTATAAAACAAAACATGTGCAATGAAATGTACTTAACTTTACATGAATATTTTATGAGATTTAGTTGATATCATTCATTTTGTATCGTTCATCGTTTCTTTCTTTATCGCCAATTACATTTCTGAGGATTAAAAATGCAAAAGCCACTTAATTTTTTAGACTAATACAATTCACGCACAAATTCATAAGCCAAGTATCTGGTTATGTTGTACAACGAATTGAGCTTAATATGTAAATTTTGAAATGACAACTTGTAAATTCAATGCTTCGCTCGACTTGATTTTAAAAAGTTAACTTTTTACTTGAGTTTGATTTAGTTTTAAAACAAGTCAATCAGTGAATCTTTAGATTCACGGATAATTACTTGGATGATCGGCGAATTAAACGATAAAAAAATATTATGTAATTTTAATACCATTGATAAATATTTAGATATAAGGATACCGTGACTGCAAGTCCATGAGCACATATGTTTTTGGTGCACTAATGTTTATGAAAAGACACAAACATTTATAGTACCCCATGAGCGTTGAAAATCTTACACTGTTCCTATTTAGATACAGTTCTGGACCGAAAAGTGTGCAAATAAGAAACCGGTTTTCTAAATATAATTAGGTGTCAGTTTTTAAAAATTAGATGGGTATCCAAAAAAAAAGCTTTTTGGAACGAAAGGCACAAACTTTTTACTGCGTGATTAGTCTAGAGTTGCATTTAAATACAAACTAAAATAATTTTGCGAACTTTTGTCATGAATTGGGCTTCAAATTTTAACTTTGAATTGAGATACCTAACTTTCAAATTAAATGCTTGGTTTGGCCTGATATATAAATATAAACATTTGACTAAAGTTAAACTTACTTTTAAGCAAAATATCTTGAAATCAAGCCAAGTAGTGAATTCTTCGTATTAGGGGTCGATTCATCAAGTAGAGTTACTACAGTGGCGGAACTACCATACCGTTAGACCCGGCGACGCGGGGGGGGGGCATGCTTTTGGGGGCCCAAAAATTGTGTTCTTGCATTTTATACTTTAGTGTATAAAAAAATTAACATTTCTTTAATATTACGTTTAGTACGATCTCGGAAAATCAATAACGAGATTGTTTATCCATATTCAAAATAGTAATTCAATTTAAAAAATACCATATTACATAACAACTAGAGTATAATTTATAACAAATAATAATTTAATCAATTAGTAATAAATATTATTAAAACGTGATTAAAGGAAGCCTGAGAGAATAGTGCAATGATGTTTTTTAAATTCGAAAAATATTTTAAACAATGTTGATTGTAGCGACATGAAATTTTTTAATTGAACAATGGTGTGAATATATAATAATAAGAAAAGAACAGTTTCAATAATCGATTCAAATATGTCTTGTTTAATATTCAAAAGTTGTTGTAACGAGAAAAAACCTAAGTCATTACAACTCTTTTTTTTGCTATCGCAGTGTTTAAGTACCTACTTATACGAGTATACATTAATTTCTTATTTTTCATATTTGTTTTATTTTTGTGAATAGCTAAATTTTTAGTATGTTTAACATTTTTAGGCCTTTAGGTTAAAGAAGTGAAGATTTGAAAAAGAATTTATTTTCATCAGAAGTTAACATTCGGTATTAGGCAAGGAAAATAAAATGTATTTTGTAAAAATAATCTTTATATTAGCCAATACTCAAAAAGATATACTTATTTACGTATTTTAAAGTAATAAGTATTTTGTTTTCAAATAATTCAAGGAGCTGAAAAATGGAATAAAAACTAAGCAGTACTAGTGGTGGAGCAACAAAGAGAAAATTGAAAAAGAAACAGGATCGTTTAGCAAAACTACCAAAATTATATAGGACACTAAATACGAAAAACAAAAATTCATATAACGTTGGAGGGCCGATCTAATTTTTTTGCGCAGGGGGGGGCAAAATTTGTAGTTCCGTCCCTGAGTTTCTAGCTATGAAGTGAGTTTGATATTATGACTTTAAAATGAAATTGCCATTGATATTAATCAAGGAAATATTAAAATTAACATTTTACTTAGGTTTAAGATGATTGCAAGTCAAATAGTTTAAAAACCAATCCAAGTTACTAATTAAAAAACAATTCAAGAAATGAACCTTTGCTCTTCTTCTTAAGTAAGTACCTATATAGTTAGGTTTCTAATATTTAAACATTGTTTCGTTTTTCACAGTTGTAATTTTAATCTTGCTGCACGAAAAAGTAATTTTCCTACAGTAAAACTTTCAAAATTCACTTAAAATGAATTCAATCTTTCAAACACATCAAAAATCCGCAATGCGTATTCCATTTAACAATTAGATTTTCATGTCAAGTTTTACTCGGTGGACTAATTAATTTTACGAGTAACTTTACAATTGATTATTGTTATCAGAATAATTACTTTTATTCGACAACAATTTGAAGGTACGTTTTATTCTGATTGTTTAATATTTCAAATAAGAAAGTAGGTATAGTTTTTCTCAAACACGTTTTGCGATAATCCACATTAAAAGAAACATAAAAATCGCTATCTTCTTAAACTATAGATTATTTTCTCAATGATACCTTATAAAAATAATAAAAAGGCTTTATTGATTAAACAATGTTTTGTTATATAAATATTAACATGAATATGAAAAGCATAATTTCATAAATTGTGTAATAATCAATGCATTAAATAGGATTCAACGTTTATATCGTATAATAAATGCTTTCGTTTAATCAAACAATAAACGCTATTGTCCTGAATTTTCATTTAAATGTCAGTTTAGGTATTGGCCTTTACAATTTCCAAATTTAATACAAGGTCTTAAATCTTTTTAACACTTCATAAATTAATTTAAGTACAGTTTTTCTTCTAATAATATAGTTTATAACATCTTTATAGAAATTTTTTATTAGAACTTATCGACTAATATAAATGTAGAAGAAATTATAAACACTAATATATTTGATTTTTTATGTGTTATATTATTGCAAAATTAAGAAACTATCATTTTGATAACCTTTCACTCAGTTATCCAATTGATACGCGTGCATTTCAACAAGATAAATATTGTTAAACTTATTGAATACTTTGAACAAATGCCAAATGTTTGAATTTACAATTGCGGAATATAGTCAATTTTAATATACAATAACATTTTAATTAGAATTAATTTAACATAATAAATATGAGCCATAATATACAAACATATTATGAAGACTTTAATTAACTAAGCCTTGGTTAACAATTAAAAGAATGAAAAATAGCAAATGATTATTTAACTAAGAAACGGTATTAGGGCTTTGAAAAGCTTTGTAAATATTGAAAATAACTAAATGCAATTATGTAAATTAGATTATGTTGGATACAAATTTCGAGCTGTTTTCATGTCTTAAACATTCGCAATAATTTAATTATGAGACTGTGATTTCTGGGTATAATTGTTAAATGAAAATAGATTGATTTTACTGAATAGATTATATATATGATGTCTATGAGTATGTGTAAATTGGACAGAAAAAAACACGGATTAAAAATAGAAAATTTACACTGAATTTAATGATGTCTCTATTTTTAAATTTGTTTCGAGTAAGAAAAAACTGTCACATACCTGAAAATATGAAAATCCAATTCATTTTGATCAATGAATTTTTTCTTGAAACTATTATCCGGAATTCATCGTAAAACCATGTTTTTCCGAGAAAAAATAATCACAGATATTCACGTATGTCTTTCGCTGGGCTGCACTAATATTCCAGGTTGTATATTTAATTTTTTTGATTTTCATTTAAAAAGTCAATGAAGTCCCAGAAGAAATTATATTGTATCGAGCTTTGAGTGTAAAAATATACAATCCATATCGTTCACCTCGGTGTTTTAATAATAATAATAATAATATACGGTCATAAATGCTTGGAGCTCTGAAAACTGAAAATTCTATATATATACCTATATTATGCTATGTGTGTATGTTGAATGTGTTTCAACTATATTCGATATGATTTGGCTCGGGCTCAAATGTGGAATCAAGACGAGGATGTGGGGAACGGCGTTGGTGTGAAAAGGATGCCATGCGTAGTAGTGGCGCGATTTTCCTTGTGTGCTAGTATACCATAGGGTTTTCAGGCGTCTATTGATTTGAAGCCAAACCCATGCGGTACTACATATACCACCATTTTCCGTGCAATGCGCAAACCTAGCACGAAATTTTGGAAAATAACATAATACATTATAATCCCAAATATGAATGGATTTAATTTTTTTTTAATTACTAATTAACTTAGGTGTCTAAAAAAATATAAATTAATAAAATAAATCATAATTTCAAATTATTTTTTTTTTGCATTATATCGTTTATGTAGAGAAATGCGGATTTTTCAAAAAAGAAAATAAGACCGCGCTATTGTTATATATGATTTCGTCATAAATTTCGTCAAATTTCGTTACAATGGTTAAGATCGTTAAAATTGAAAATGACATATCAAAGGTTTGTATCTTCGCTAACCAAGACAAAATTCTGAAGAGTGCAGCACTTAAAGGCATGCACATGCATAGACAAGCCGTGGTGATCATTCAAACTGCCTCAAACAATGAAAACAAGGAAACAGTCGAGTGTCAGCTGTTGATTTGAGTAGTTGTATCATTTAGTTGTACATTGGGCGACATCGCTGTGTAAAACTTGATTTTTCGTCGAATATTTGAAATATTTAAAACAATTTGACACCAAAAACGTTGTTCTGGTTAAAATTTGCTTTTTTCGTACAAAACCGGCTACAATTTTTTTCTCAAAGCACGTGTTGTTTTTCCAATGTTGCACCTGATGTGTGTGAATGAATCTCAGGATTGTTTATCTAATTAAATGTGTTCGATAACAAAACCAAATATGAAGCGCTTAACCGAAGAAATGGTTATAGCAAGAACCAAAATATCGGATTTGGGGACCATCAAACGGTTAAATTGCTGGTAAGCTAATTATTTTTATACATTTTTGATCATTGTTTATGAGTGCAACTCATATTAGGTATAATCTTTTTATTCAAATAACGAAAGTTAATTACTGTCACTGTTTAATTCTTTTAATTTTAATTCAAAAAGTATCCATTTAAATTTGGATTTCCAATCACCAATAAACGCGCGAAGCTCTAATTAAAAGTATGTACTATGTTCTAAAGACATACAGACTTACCAATTGCCATTCAATGCTTCATTTACACACTTGCTGAATTGCGAGATGCAGGTGCTTCTTTAGCCTGTATTAATAACACTTGAAGCAATCATCTTGAAGCATCATCAACTTTAAAGGAAATGATTTTATTCGACATACCTATATACAGTTTTTCTTTAAATAATAATAAAACCTAAAGAAAGAATTAATTTTATGGAATGTTATTTTCATTGGTTCCTTGATTTGTAGATCATTCTATAATATTATGTTCCAACTGTGGTTTCTAGTTTCTCGCCCCTCGATTATCTCAAGAAATTTTGATTTTTTTTTAATAACACTGCTAAGTATTGGTAAATTTTTGCTTTACAATCAATGAAATTATTTAAATCAAATGGCAAATTTTTAGTTACCATAAATACCACTTATCTGTATCTCAGATATTATTGACCAAAAATTCAATTTGAACAAATTTACTTAATTGATCATTACATGCAAGCATCCTCGTTCATTCTAGGCATAACAAACTTAAAAATGCAAAACAAAAATTTGCTTCAGTAACTGAAAAGTATAGTGGAAAAAAAGAGATTTAAATGTCCATTTGAGTAAATTTTTCAGGAGAGCAAAAATAAAATATGTGAAAGCATATACAGTAGAAATCGTTTATAACGAACTTCAGGGGACCGTCAAATTTCGTTTGTTATAAGCGATATTCACTATAACCGATATGTATCTCATGTATCGTCTTATCTAAGACATATCACGGGACCCGAAGGTTTTGTACGTTACAACCGGTTGTTCATTATATCCTGTGTCGTTATAAACGATTTATACTGTACTACCATTTAGAGATTCATCAACAACTTGATTATCAAGAGATGTGAATTTTTACACTCATGAAAAAATATTTGTACAATGTTAATTACTTTGAGACAAGGTACAAACGGTAGATATTCATGAAATATTACTATTCATTAGTTTTGCTTTCGATTATATCTCGAATAGTAGTTTAGCCGAATACCGAATATTCGGTCACACTCTTGGCCGAATATTCGGTATTCAGCTAAACCACTATTCGTTGCAGTTCTAGTTTTAAATATGAGTGGGAGATATAATTCGGCCAAGAGTGTGGCCGAATATTCGATGTTCGGCTAAACCACTATTCGTTGCATTTTTAGTTTTAAGTATGAATAGGAGATATAATCGGAAGAAAAACTAATGAAAAGTAATATTTCATGAATATCTACCGTTTGTAGCTTGTCTCAGAGTTAATAATGTATAAATATTTTTTGGTGCCGAATTTATTCGGTTTATATTATCTATATTATCATATAGAATTTATCCGGTTTTATTCGGTACCGAATATTCGACCGTTTTATTTATGAGTAAATCGTATCACGAAACGCATTGTTTTTTTTATTTAAAAAAAAAGAAAAGTTTAACGGCAACCGAAATTGAGTGTTATTTACAAAGTATTCGTCTAGATCGGACACAAGATCCATATAAGTAGGGGTTTCTAAACTCAAAGCAGGTTTATACTCGAGGAAACTTGACATTATGCAGAAAAATTGTTTTGATTCATCATAATTAATTTTCCCTAGTAGGTTTTCAATTTTAATTTGTAATTTAAATATATATAATTTAGAATTTAACATTTAATTTGTTATGGTTAGTATTTGGTATTCTGCCGAATAGTACACAATATTCGGCCGAATACCGAATATTAAAAAATGCAGCCGAATAGGCCGAATACCGAGTAGTAGCCGAATATTCGTTGCATCTCTACTTAAAACATTTTGAATAATTTGGTTGAGAAATTAAATTTAGTGGTAAATTATATTTATTTAGAAATTATTCGTAGTTAATAGCATTATTTTTAGTACGATTATAAGTCAAAAGTTTAGGTATAAACTCGGACGAAATTTTCTATAACTATACTGCTATGTTCATCTTTAGTTTTATAGCCTCTTGCCGAAGTTATTGGATATACAATCTATTCATATTCATACGTTGTTGGTTATAAACAAATACAGGACCGCTGTACGAACTAAGTAATTAGCACACTATACCATAAAAAACGCTACTTTATTAGGCATTTACGAAGTTAAATTTGAATATGTTAACCACGTTTGAAACATTTGTCTTATCGTTAGATAGGCGGGAAACTTATGAAAAAATGTTGATTTGAAGAAAATATTAAAATTTTTACTATTTTACTATGACCGTTCTTTTTGAAAGTGATTAAGTTCACTCTATTTTAAATGTATATATTCTAAATTTTGTAGGTATTTGAACTATAATAGGTCTGTTCGAGAAACAAGAAATACCATACAGTTACGATGCAATTTCTGCGCAGGGTGCGACTTTGGCAACTTTTTGTAAATTGTACCGTAAATGTACGGTTTTACTGTTATCTCGAACAAAGCTATTAATTACGGAACATATTGACTAACGAACGAAAATTTCGAGAAATTTTTGTTTTGAAAACAATTGAGGACAACATTCATTTTTCACAATATTTTTTTTAACTTTCTTTTACTACTATAATATAGTAAAGGATGTTTTGTAATCGGATCGAATTTTCGAATTCGAGCTTTCACCGGAAATACATGTTTTGAGGTCCCCTGAGTTCAAAAAAGTGATTTTTAGAAACATTGTTGTGTGTGTGACAGCCATATCGTATCGAAAGCTTTATCCGAATTACACCAAACTTGGAATTTTGCCTTCATATTATAATTAGTTGTGCCGCGAAGCTTTTGGTTAAAATCGGTTAACCGAAAACTCTACTTTAATCTAGGAGTTTTTAAGCTTTTTAAATTTTTTTCGAAAACGGCTCCAACTACTTTCTTTAAACCTTCTATAGTTCTTAGACTCATTGATGCCTACAACTTTTATTTGAAACTTTTTTCTGGGAAAATTCGAATAAGGACGGTTTTGGGGTTAAGGGTGAAAGTTTGTACATACGTATTGGCTGTATAAATATAGTTCTGTATATATATAGTTTTAAAGTGCTTATAGTTCTTTTAACCAACAGCGAGTATTATAAAAGAAAGTACTATGACGCCTCGCAGCAGATATTTCTGTAAAACATTAACTTATACCACTTTCAAAACAATAATTTCTATGGTGGGTAACTAAAGGGGAGATTATTCAGTTTCGTTAGAATTTTTTCGAAATTAAGGGGTTAAAGTTTTAGCAGTATACCTTCGATACACTAGTGACTAGACTGTCGATGGCTGACAACTCCTCGGTTTAATTCTTTTATAAGAAACGACGTTCATATTATATTCACAAATTCTACAAATGCCACTTCAATGACGAAACGCTTAATAAAACTACTCACTTGGATATTAAAGTAACAGTGGAAGCAATGATATATAAAATATAGACATTAGCCATTAATATAATTATATTCTTTAAACGATAAATTCTATTGTTTTAAAAATTATTTCACTTCCAGTCGCTGCAATTACCTCGGTATTCGCTTATACTATTTATTGTTAGATGTCAAGTTAATTTTACCTTGATATTGGTCTTAGGTCTAACAGGGTATAATATTATATTATATATTCATTACGTATAGAAAAATCTTATGAATTTATATTGAATCAATTAAATCAATATTTTAGATGTTAAACATAGCAAAATCCAAAGTTATGGAACTGTCTAAAATATAGTTATTACAATATATTTGTTTATTGGTTTTCGATGTCACATGATGTTACAAAATAACTTCGTTTTTTGTTCAAACGAACTTTCAAACGTCTTTGACCTCCAAAGTTTCAACGTGTTCAATAGTTGCATAGTAGATATTTGATTGTTCCTTTTAGGGTTCCGTAACTCAAAAAAAAAAAATGGAGCTGTTTGTTTCAAATCATTTTTCTCAGCAAGAAGTAAAGATATCCAGTTGAAATTAATAAATATTAAATAACTAAAATCTCTAATCCATTATTAGATGTGAGCCAAAGAGTGCAGCCATTTATTTCACATATTATTTTTATATTCACCAACTTTTGAAATCTAGCAAGTGTCTAAGTGTTGACCTAGAATCATAAAAGGTATCAGAAATGGCATTTTATTTGACAATACAAACTTTTAAGGGGATCCTATCAGTAAAATATAATTAATCATTATAAAAGGAATTATAAAAAGATACGTTAAGATGCTTTTCTATTGAGTAACTTTTATATTATAAATAACTTGTTAAATGTCTTAAAATCATGACGTTTTTAAGAAAATCGTTTTTAATTGAAGGAGTACTACGTTGTGTTGAATATGACATTTTATTAATTTATATTTCCTGGAAAGTCGCGGTTAGTTGTAATTAAAAATTATAAAAAACAATAATTAACTACGCTAAGCTATAAGAAATATATGGTATTTAAAATCACGGAATATGTCGAAGATAATAATTGTATGTAATTCTCTTTAAATATGACAGGATGTAAAATTGAAAGTCGTTTAGTTGAATAGAACGAAAGCTAAACAGTTAAAATTATTTGTTTTTTTTTCAAGATTAAAATAATTAACTACCTCTTTAAATATATACCTATTCGTTTTAAACCATTTGATTTTAATTTGACTTAATTTTAAGCTAAATTTTTGAAAAGTCAAGTATTTTAAAAAGCAAACCCAGTAATAACTAAATCTCTATTTCTTATTATTATTGATTTAATCCTTGGGTTCTTTGGTGTTATTTTTTTTTCAATTTCTTTTACAACTAAGTATATAATATAATATATACAATACTACTATCTACTAAAGGAATTCGAGTTTTCAACGGAAATATTATATTATATTAATTTTGAGGTCCCCTTAGTTCGAAAAAGTGGTTATTAAAAAGTTTTGTTTACATAGATATTTATATCTTCTTCCATAATATTAAGAATAATTTTTTTTAAACAATCGAAAGCCTCATTAATGGTCTTTAAACCAACAACGGGTTTCATGTAAAAGAAAGGTCTGTGACGCGTCGCAGCAGATATTTTTCTTACACCTACCTAATTACAGGGTTCTCCTATGTAGTTTTTTATTTATTTATAATTATAAAACAATGATCAGTCTATAAAAAAATTAACACAACAATCCTTATTTATGTAAAATAATTAATATTAAATATGACTTTAACGAAATAATGCATAATTAAATTAACTTCTATTGAATAATTATTTCAATCAGGCCTCATGAAAGACGAAAGAAAGAGCTCATGTGTGCAACCAGAACCAATTTCAAATGCGTAAACAATTAAAGAAAAACTCAAAGAAAAAAAAACAAACAAACTCATAAAACTTATCCAATAAGAACGTATCACGCAAATTTTCTCTTGATAAAATCTTCAAAAAAAAAAATCATCTTAGTTATGTCCATTTTATTCTATATTTGTATCGTCGTTTAAAAAAATTATAATATAGGTAATTGCAATTGTCACATTGTGACACGTCAACGTAATTATTGGAAAAAATAAAACATGGAAAAACAGGGGTTTTATAAAGGGAAGAACGGGTAATTGAGTGACTAATAGAGTTACGACGAAAAAGAAAAACATTGTTTTTTTTTTACTTTTGTCGCATTGTAACATGACAGAATTATTGTGAATAATCGCCCTAATTCTCCCTTATTGAATAAAAAAATAAATAGATTAGTGGGGTGACCTAGATTATATCAATCAGACAACACTAGGCCTTAATTCTGATTGAATTTCTATTGAAAAATAATAAGTCTTCATTAATAAGTAATTGAGTCTAAATTTTCCAATCGAACCAGGTACTTGTTTTTCCTGATTTTCATGTGATAAAAATGTGTGTCCCAGATTGAGTTTTATACATAAATCAAATGGATCTAATATATCCATTAGAAACATCAACAACAGGATATTTGATTTGTGACTCTCAAATGCAGATTGTTTCATTTTGTTGTGACCCAATAAGGTGGAGTGACTTAACTTTGCTTATTCTTAGATTGGACACAATTCAAAGATCAATCGACCCACGATGCGACTACTCAAGATGGAAATTATTCTCGAAACGACTTTGAAAATTGATTGAGAAATAATGAAATGCCTACGCATATATCCTATTCTCTTAGCTCGTTTGATCAAGGACGAAAATGAATTATTTGAAAAAAATTCATGTTTAAACAATGAAAAAAAAACTTTTATTTGAACGTTTGGCTTTATTGTGTTGTGCAAATAGAGAAATTAACACATAAGAGATAACGAATTGCAATTATTATAGTTTCACCGACTTGTAATTAAGACGATTTTCAATTATATAGCTACTTATTTAAAAAACATAATGTATGAGTTCAGTTTTTATTTAAACTAGGTTGCTTATTAAGTTAAAATCTATTTTAATTATGAACTAAATTTCTGAGGGAGTTGCGATTCCTGTGGGATCGTTTTTACTTGGTTTTATCATCCTTTTATACCTATACATATAAAACACAAAATAAATCGATATGAAAGCAGACTCATAAAATTTTCTAAAATTACGGGATACTTAGTTTTATTTATTTATTGGGTTTAGACTTTAGTAACTTTTTTATCTCCATAAACGCCGTTTTAAAATACTTCTAAGTTCATTGGAAGATAATGAACTTTTTTGAAGATATTTTTATAACATAACCATTTCCAATAATGACATGCGTATTTATAATATCCATTGATATTATTCATGTCCATGATGTTAATAAATAAAAGATAGGTACTAAGGAATAAGTATCTACTAAATGTTAACTGGATTAGCTTTTTGTTGATTTATCGTTGAATTTTCTCAGTTTTAAAAGTTATTTTTGGCCATTTTTTACATTGTTCTTTTCCAATAAAAATGTAAGTTCTGTTTTCTCTGTTTATTTTTATCAAACAGTTAAGAAGAAGCTAAAGTGAGCACCTTAGCGCTAAGAAAGGAAAACAAACTAAATTTATAGGAACTTTTTAGGAACTATTGCTTTCTTAAGAAAGGAAAGAGTAATGGATCCCTTATAAAATGATAATTGTGTTAAGGGAACTTAAGGTGTGCAATATAAGGAAACCTTTGGCAAGAAGTTCCTTAGAAACGTTTATAAATATGACCCTTAGCCTTTAAGTCGTGTTTCCAAATAACGAACTACAATCGTTTCTCTGCATAAGCTAAATCAGGAGTCGGCTACCTTTTTTGACTTCGAGTCAGTGGTATTTTCATTTTAAAAGAGTCTTTCAGAGAATAAAAGATGCATTATAATTTATACGAAGAAAATAATTACAATACACTTTTAAACACATTTTTTAAATATTTTATTTATTTATTTTACATATTAAAATTTAATTTCGGAACTAAAGTGGGTCCCTTATAATTATCAAAAATATATAATAATGTAAAATGTTATTTCCTACAAATTTCAACTGAAACTTTTTCTTTTTTCTGAAAGTTTCAGTATTTTACCTGTACAGGTGCGATGCGCACTAATAAACGCAACCCCTCCCGACTGCCAAACAACCCGTATGATGTCCGAGACAGTGCGAGAGATAACATATATAAAAACTGGCCGACCTAAAATTCTTTCTCGAAAACGCTATAGCTCTTAAACTATATTGTGATGTGAGATTTAAACCATACTTTATACAAGGTTTGTTTGCGGATTTGAAACTGAACCGATTACGAATCAATCCAAGTGGATTTAGGATAATCGTCAAACGCATATACGCTTATGAACTGATTAAAGGTTATTTTCCCGTGAACGAGTTTGAAAATGTTTGGAAGTAAGACGAGGATTAACGAGAACCCACGAAAATTGTTAATTGAATTTAAAGTTGAAAGAAAAGGAAAGGGAAACGGGACTTTGGATATAGCGATTCTCGGGTTTTTTAGGGCGAAAAGTTCGATTCTCTTACTCATGCGCAGTTTGATAAAATGTGGCTTAATTTTATTTCCTTTGCTCTCAACGTTAAATTCAATCAACAATTTTCATGGGTTCTCGTTAACTCTCGTCTTACTTCCGAACATTTTCAAACTCGTTCACAGGAAAATAACCCTTAATCAGTTCATAAGCTTGTATGCGTTTGGCGATTATCCTTAATCCACTTGGATTGATTTGTTATATCGGTTCAGTATCAGATCCGCGAACAAACCTACAATGTTATACTTCTTCTAGCCAGTGGTACTAGAACCTTGTCGGAGGTACTGAACCCCACCAGTTTCATATGCGCATTCATACCGAACCCTTCTTGATTGGAAAAATAAAATTATTTTTTTTTTAAATTCATAACATATTTATATATTCATATGCTTTGTATGAATCGGATGCGTGTCTTGACCTCCGCCGGTTAATCTCGGTTATAAACCACTGTTCTAGTCCAAGGATTTTAACCTTTTATCTTTTAGAATCTCTTCGAGAGGTATATTGCTGTATCAAAGAAAGAACATTAAAAGAAGTGCAAATTGGACTGCACCAGTTTACGCCTCACCTAGAGATTTGATCAGAGTATTTGGCATTATTCTGTGATAAATGACTACGTTCAGTTTATAACTCAATCTGTTTTAAAATTATCTATAGCCCATGTAATAATCACTTTCGAAACCCTTGTCAACGTTCTAGAGAACTCTAGGAATCTACAGAATCCTGTAGGTTGAAGATTCTTGTTTAAGTCTGTTAGCCTAACGTAAGTCTAAATATTTTTTAGAAGTTGTGTTATTCTTAATTCGTTTTTGATGTCATCATATCTCAGTGTTTACTGTTGATATCGGTAAGTTTATCCTGGTCATACCTTTTAGGTCTTTAAGATCTGCTTCTTTGTTTCCACTAATTCCACCATAACCGGATATCCATATTAGGTCAAGATCTATTCTTGTCTCGTTTATTACCATTGGTATATTGTGGAATTGTGATTTCAATGCATTTGTAATTAAATTACACAAAAAATGGTTTGGTATATTCAGACTGCGCGTTTTACCGCGAGTTTTACTCCTTCTTATCTATTATTTCGCTACAGAAGAATTTTACAGAAATGTTTAAATGATGGATCTTAATTTCTTGGAATAATTTCTTCTTCTTTTTTGTTTTCAAGAAGTTTGTCATTGCATCTTGTTTGTTGAAAAATTGCATTATTAAAATATGTTGCGTGATACATTTTCATGAATATCATAGGTATATTAAGTTATAAACGTTTATTGTGGCACCTAATTTATGTTAATTAACAGAGCATTTTTAAAAATTGTTTTTTTTTTATTTAACAAAAATTAGAAAACCCAAAATGAACGAATAAAAATATTTATGAATAATTAATACCTAATATTTAATTTTTTGAAAATTATAATGAAAACCGTCGTTCTTTTCTAAATACTATCCTAAATCATTGAAACAGATAATCTTTTTGAATTTTGATTTATTCAAAAATATAATGTTATTCCGCCTTCACACTCTAGCAGACCAAAAATTTTCTCTTTTCTCAAATTAATTCAAATTGTTAATTGAAATCATATTGTTCCAGTCTTAGGAAACCCAAAAGTAACAACAATGAGCATTGAAATCATCAATATTTTATTAGTGCAATAATGCTAACGCCTCCGAAACACAAAACACTTTCACTACCGGAATACCGAACTGCAAGAAAATCGAAACATAACAGCGGGAAATTTAAATTTCTTAATTGAACGAAGAAAACATTGAAACTCATTGTATACAATTATGCATTTACGATCACATGAATAATGGATGTGTTTGAAATAGAAAAAAAATGTACGATTTAAATTCATTTAATATGAACATGTCATTGATTACTAACTGACGGACACAAACTGGTTGGATTAATGTAATTAAACTAATTAATTTTTCTTGAAATCAAGGCATTTTTTGAATTTTTTTTTTCAACACCTTTTATTTTCTGAGAATATATTAATACATTTTTAAATCATTTAAATCGATGCATTCATTTTCTAAGTTCCAAAAAGTTTTACATTCAAATTTTGCTACGGGACTGATGATTTATTTATATGGAAATTTTATTTTAGGACAAGAAATATAGTTTCTTGTTATTATCATAAATCGATATAGTTTGTTCTTGAAACATATTAACTCTGACACTGAAAATCGAGTTTTTTTTTTTATTTCAAAACTTGGATATTTTTTTTTCAATTTCACTTAAATCGTTCGGCTTGTCATTAAATGGTTTCATAATTAATGGATGATGGAATCAATAAAACCTTTAATTATTGCGTCTAATTGTATATTTTCCTATGCATTTATTATATGTTTGTTCGATAAACCTATGCTAGTTTTGCTTTCATTCTATATATAATCTCTTGGTGGAACCAAGTAGATACATCTTTAAGATATTCAAGAGGAACTTAGGGGGGAGATGTGGTGAAAAATACTTCACCTATTCACCAGATTCACAAAGCGTACAATGGCCACAGTCCAAGAAAACGGTGAAATAAAAAAAACTCAAGTGAAACTCATATATGTATGGTTTTCCATTACCTAGAGTATTTCCATTTTCTTCTTTGTCGCAATTTTTTTTAATGTAAATGAAAAAGGTTGTTTAAGTTATGTTTTACTTAGATAAATATTTATATTTAATCGATATTTTCCAATTATTTCAATTAATGAGCGGTGACCTATAAGGGGATTATGTGTCCTGCTAGTATCTTATCATTTGAATACTTGGCAATAGACTAAATTTTTGCATGCGTTAAACAAGATATGTAATTTATTCCATTAAGGAGGATTTTATTAAACCAGTGGTTCGCAACTTTTTTACCAAAACGGACCCTCGAAAACTTCTAACATATCATACGACCTCTTAAAGTTAAAACTAGAAAAAGAAACTTTTATACAGAATATGTCATGAATGTATAAAGCGCAAGTATACAATCAAAAAGATATAAGCTTATTTGATATGAGGAGCCTTAAGAGCTGCCAACAGAAAGAAACTAAAAGAGGTGCAATTTCTTCCATTATCCATTCTTGCATACCGGATTTAAGACATCCAAATTAAAAACCAATCAGCGTCATTTAACTTATGATTGTGCTAATTGTCACTACAGTAAGATATTGTATGATGTTGGCACCTTGGTTTTCTCCTCAGAACCGAGAAGAGGATAAGAAAAATATGTTGAGTGGCAGACCCTTACACTAGGATCCACCAAAGGTCACTTACGATAGGGTTACGAACCTCCAAAGGTTTCGCAAACCATTGTAGGTTGGGACCTATAATAAGTAATGCAAATTTTACGTATAAGAAGCCAAAAGGAAGACAAACGCTTTTTTAATATACAGTTATTTAGGTATCTGTTGCCAAATATCTTGAAAATATAATTAATTATTTATCAATATTTGAAAAATAAGATATCGTTAAAAGCATCTTGTAAGTCACCTGGTTATAGGTTCAGTAACATCATAAAAAATGCAATGGAAAGGATAGAATGGGTGGTGGACATAAAGCTCTGTAAGAAAACTAACAAGACTCTTAAATATACACGCCTTGCGTAAGAAAAAATCAAGACCGTTGGGAAATTTACCTAAAATAATAAAACCCTAAATCGGGCTATACTCTACGAGTAGGTATAGTATATAAATTATAGATACTATTTGTATGTGTTAAACCCGGGGTCCCCAACCTTTTTGCGCCTAAGAGCATATATCTAAAATGCCGGTCGGGCGCCGGGCACCATTTACTTTTTCCAAGATAAATTTATAGATGGACGTTGTTCTTTATGCTTTTTTTTGTATTTTTTGGAGTAAAATTTTTTATCGTGGTCTCACAGCGAAGGGCACACATAAAAGGGTCTCCGGGCACCATGGTGCCCGAGGGCATAGGGTTGGGGACCGTTATGTTAAACTGATGTTATGTTACTGAAGTTATTTATATATTATTTTCTTGTTTTCACCCTGTCTCTGATATTATATACAGCGATTATACCCTTAAATTCCCTGATGTTTAAGTAAACGAAGAACTTCAGACGGCTGAGCAGATTTTTGCAAAATCAGATTTTACATCCCTTAAAAAATATAAATGAAAATTTTCAGGAGGGTTGGGTAGTAAATTTTTTTCCATCGATTGCATAGGTTTATTGTAATAAAACTAAGGATTTTGAAATGTAAGAAATGAAAACGAAGAAAATAATAAACCAAAAAGAATCAATAAGTGTTACATTTTATATTTTCCATAAACTTTTTAGTTCGTTTTAATGGATTTATCAAGCCAAATTGTGCAGTTAACCGAGCTTAATATTTAAAGTTTGAATTAATTTACAAATGCTTGACTTGACTTGCATTTAAATACTAACATTTGACTTGAGTTTGACTTGATTTTAAGCCAATGTAAGTTTAGGGTGTTATAATGAATCTCTATTCCAGAATTTTAAAACCCAACAACCGAAAAAGTACCAATACCAGATTTTTTTGAATGTGACAAAGTAAAAAAAGATGTTTCCAAGATATTTTTAGATCCACATTTCCGGTTTTTGATTCACGAATATGTCGTATTATTTTTTACTTGTTTCATTCAATGAAACGAATTTAAATTTTATTTGTGTTGAATTCGTGTAGTAATAGTTTTCAGTAGTTTTTTTTTCCAGACATTTGAATGCATTTTGATGCACCTCTATTAGACATGGAATAAAAATTCGCCGTTTTCTCACCCGAAAATGTACTCAAGCTGAAATGAATTAACTTTTAATCGGAAGTTTTAATTATAAATTTTAAATAAATTTTAAAGATAAAGTGGGGCTATTTGTTCCGCTTTTAGATAGTACACTAGCAGGCTCATTTAACGCGACTGGCGATTTGAATGATTTTTTTCCTTCAAAATTGTGTCAAATATTTCATTTCAAAAATACCTTCTACCAACAAATATCAATATAATTTCTAATTACTTCAAAAAATATATATATATCCAGTTTTTATCGTTCAAATATCATTTACTAGGTATACGAATTTGAAAAATTTTTGAAGATGAGAAATTTGATCTTGTTAAGTGTAACCGTATACTATATCTTGAGGAGATTTTTCATGCTTCCTTGACCTTAACATAAGTGAGACGGTTTTATTTTAAGAAAAGAATTTGTACATAGAATAGCATTTTTATTTGTATCTTGCTTTGTAAACTACTTGTAAAATTTTAATCTGAAACATTTTTGTGTAAATATTGTGGTTCTATAACGAATGTATTTCATTTCAATAAAATGAGGAAATATAATAGAATTGAAATACACTTGAAAGGTGTTTCTAAAAATAAACTAGCAAAAATATTTTTTTTCTACTTGATTTTTAAAATTTTTTAACTTGGTCTTTTGTTGTTTAAATCACAGTTGGATATATTTTAGCGATGTTTTAATTCACATTTATAAAAATTGACACTCTAAATGTCTAATACACATTGAAAGATAAAAGAAAAAGGCTTATTCTAAACATGAGAAATATTAAAATTTCAAGAATATATACCATATGGTGTAATGTATGCGTAATACCGCATTAAATGATGAAAATATTAAAGAATAATCCCGTTGAAAATCATTGTTACAATAATAATTTATAACGCACACATTAGGTAAAATTTATAATTAAAGATAAGCAACTTTTCTCAATGTGCCAACAGCGAAAGTAAAAATTGTTTTAATACAATGAATAATGAAAAACCATACACTTCAGTTTTATGTATAGTACCTAATAGTATATAGTAATAATTAAGGTGTGTAGAAATAGAATCGAATTATGAATGCTTTCCTAAACATGTTTGATTAAAATTTAAAAAAATATTGTTTGACAACTGAGTAAAAAAAAGATCAAATATTGCAAATTTTCATTAATCTACAGCGTTAAATCTTAACACAAGAGCTTAAAAATAAGTAAAATTTGATTTTTTTATGGAAACCATATGCATAAATATATTTTTACATGTCACTGTGTTGGTGTTTTGTTCAATCTCTTGTAAACTGATGAAATTTTACTAAAAAAGGTTTCCATTTAGAGGAACAACAGTTAAAAAAATTAGTTGTTATAATTCAATGGATCCCTAGTAAAATCACGTATGTAGGTCCAATTTTTTTCGAAAAAGGAGATTATAGTGGATTTTGAATCTCGTTTTAGCCTTATTTGTTAAAAATCAGAAAATAAAAATACAGCTTTGTCCATTTCCAAATACTATGTATACCTGCAGAACTTAAAATTGCGATATCTCGATAAACGTCAAAATGAAATTATGTGGTTTTACTAAGAACCACAGAATTTTATTAATACAGTAATTTTTTATCACACTTTGCGTTTGCTGTAAAATGTAAATAGGTACGAGGTTCTATTACTCTCTTAAATCGAAATAGTGACTATTCACTATTTTGTAGTGAAAAGTATGCCACCATATTCAAATAAGTGGTATACTTTGCACTACAAAAGAGTGAATAGTCACTATTTGTAGTCGAAAGACACTATTTCGATTTAAGAGAGTAAGATTACGGAATGTTGAAAATTGAAAAAGCTCAAAAACTCCTAGAATAAAGTGAAGCTTTCGGTTAACCGATTTCAACCCAAAGCTTTGCGGCACAATTAGATATAAGATGAAGGTAAAACTAGGATAAAGCTTTCAAAGAATTGAAAATTTGAAAATTCCAACTTTCAATGGAAATACACGTTTTAAGGTCCTCTGAATCCAAAAAAGTCGTTTTGAAAAAATGTCTGTGTATGTGTGGCAACAATATCGTACCGATATCTGTATCCACATTTCAGCAAACTTGGAATTTTACCTTCATATTATGTCTAGTTGCGCCGCCAAGCTTTTGGTTTAAATCGGTGAATCGAAAGCTCCACTTTATTCTAGGAGTTTTTGAGCTTTTAATTTTTTTTGATTTTAGTTTAAACAGAAACTTTTCCTTACGTATAACATGAAATAAGTCAAACAAATTATTATTTATGTTATTTGGATACATGTAAAAATTCAACTACCCTACTTATGTTAAAACGCTCACATCGAAAAAAAAGTTTGTGATGCGTGATTAAATTTATTAGAACTTAAAAGGTAGTATAACTCTTATTATAGGTACACAATAGGTACACATATTACATAAAATGTGTGATATTTTCCTTGATACGTCTTCCAAAAATTGTAAATTTTAAGAACATGATATATTATTTAAAATAAAGTGAATAGTTTCCGAAGTGTGAATTGAAATCCGATTAAAATTTGCCCTAATTTTTTATGTTTTCTATATACACACATGTGATAATATACCAACATGCCTATTTCTAATTTTAACTCAGATACAGTATCTATATTAATGATTTTAATTATGAAACTTTTTGAATTAAAATTATTTTCTTTTGACTCGGACAGTTTTATGTACAGTTTCACCATGCAAAATTATTGTATTACCGAATTGCATGTTCGAGACTTCCTAATAAGAATTAATTAAAATAGTGAAAATGTATCGAAAGAAATTTAGCTTGAACGACGACGTTCTGTCGATTCGTTTTTCAAAGCCTGCAGATATTGAGCTTGTGCCAAGAAAATGCATCAAGAAAATATAATTTTAATTTCAAAGATTTCTATGAAAAATTTCGTTTTTAAGCGACGTGATTTTGAAATTTCGAAAGTGTTCGGCTTCAGTCTAGTTAATCGGTTAAAAAACATTCTTTCATGTTATTGTTTTATCTAAAGGAAATCTATAATATTTTATTTTATTTTATTTTTTGTTAAATTTTCCAATTTTGGAAGCCGGATTTTCGTTGTTTTGTTCACATTTCAAAAGTAAAACCAAGAGAAACAGGCACGATTTGCATTTTGTTCAAGGCCCTGATTGAAATCATCGCATCGATTAAAATTAAAGTTAATTATTTTAATAGTTAAAATTAACATTTTTCGAAATCTATGAATTATGCTTGTTGAAGTTTTGTAACTGATTTTTTTTTAACTTTTTTTTTGCAGGGGAAGTGAGTTGACTGACGTGAGTTTGTTACGGCGAATGAGTCGAGTTGAAGTTTTATCATTAAGGTAAGAATGCTTCTATTTTAGAATAGATAAATTTTTGTGAGGCATTATGTAAGGTGTGTCTTTTGAAATAGTTAGCGTGTGTGTTGAGGCAGGGCATTGGGTCAAGCCTTTTTTCATGAAAACTAAATATCGATTCCATCCTATTATTACAATAACTAAAATTTTTGCGGATTTCTAGGAACTAGTTCAAGTTTAATGCGTTAAACTTGGTGCTTAATGATCATTTTAATTAAATTTAAATGACCAATGCTTACACTTAACACAGTTCAATGAAGTTGAAAATTTTATTAAATATTAATTTCCGATGAAACTACTTTCACAAGCTGATAGTGAAACAAAAATAAAGTGTTAACATTTTGAAGTATTAATTATTTGAAAAAAATAAATAAATTTTTTAAAGAAATTAAAGAAGATCATTTGCCGTAAAGTTTTAGTTACAATTTATTTAGCTATTTCAATAAGTCCAAGCTATTTTAAAGCGGCTATGTCAACGATCAATTTCATTGAAAAAGTATTAACATGTTTCAATTTGATTGATTCAATCAGATGGAATCAATGAAACTCGGGAAATCTATAATACTTGAAGTTCGTGGAGGTTGCTTATACAACGACGGTCGGTTGCTTTGTTTCGAGGTCTTTCTGCAGTAAAGATTGTATTCGAACCGATATTTGTGTTGGAGTTCGAAGCCAATGAACACAATTAAGAAAGAAGAAAATTCCGTTATGCTCGCTTAGAACTCAACAACACTCGACCTTAGTAGCTCGTATTTCACGTTCTTAAGTTCAATCGTGAAAAAATGTACAAGAATTACTTATTATATAAATCATCTTAACGCTGTTCCTTCGAAATGGATTCATCCATTTATCCAAATATGTTTCTTCAGTTAAATTTTTGATCTCCAAATTTAGAAAACTTGATTTTTTTAAACTCATCATTAGATTTTATTTAGAAAATCTCCTACACGGGATTTCTAGCGTTTTTCTATATGGGCCCCTTATATGAATTTCCCTCCCATTTACCTCGGGCAATATTATCAGTTAATAACGGTAATATTTTATTCCGGATATTCTCTACGAAAGTACGGCATAATTTTCTATGCTTTGAGTAACTATTGGATTTTGCAATAGTTTCTTGTGTGGAGTATTTGTTTGGCTGCATATGTCGCAAATGCATGTAATTTTCATCATTCATCCATTGCGATAAAATGGAGTTAACGCAAAAAAATACTGGAACAAATTTTCTTTAATGCCATAATGAATGCACATGGTTTTTACTGTGACTGATAGCGGCGAATGAGAAACTTGTTTCTGTTTTATTGAATACGTTTTTTATCTCCCATATTCAAGTTGTTATATTTCATATTTTATTTAAAGTCGTTTAACTCGCATCTATAAAGGTAACTAAATAACAACCTATGTGATGAAATCTCTTGAAAATTATTCTGAAAGATTTCACTAATTATTCGTTACAGAAGATCTTGCAAAAAACGTTTATCTTTAAATTTTTGAGTATTTGTTGTTTTACTATTTTTTTCATTATCCTACGGATTTATCTGTTAACGGTTGCTATCAAAAACTTATTATCGATTTGCAAATAAGATATCGGGCTCTTTTTTTAAAAAAAGATCATTTTCTTGAGCAGTCTTTTTTATACTGCATTGTCTTAGAAATTATTTTTTTTACCATAGAAGTAGTAGTTGCTGACGGAATTAATAAATACTCTCACTTATAGAGTTTTCTCGTTTACCCAGTTTTCACTCACTCCGGTTTGACTCTATACTGAAAATAAGCGACAGTTAATTTGAGTAAAATGACTTGCAAAATTAGTATGATTAGATCGATATTGGAATTAAAAATATCAGAAAATAATTTAGAAAACGAACTGGGATGAAATAATTTAATGCGAAGAAGAATGGGAGGAAAATAATGATTCTCTGATTTTCTTTTTCTCCTTTTGAGGTTAACGTACGTCCACACTTATGCGTGAACACGCATGCAAATGTTAACTATGTGATTTAAAATTTTAATCGATTCATGAATTTATCATAATAATTAAATCATAGTAATTAAATTTTCTAATTTTTAAGCTACATATAGAAACATTTTTGTGCTTTTTTCTAAGTCTACTAAACGTTTTGGCATATGTAGCTAGCGATCAATTCTATTTTTGAATATTGGGGTCAAACTAAATTGAAATAAAATTTAATTTGTTTTTTTCTCCATAATTTTCAATAGGTATCTATTTTTACTATGTACATATTTTTTCCCACAAAAAAAAAACTACAATTTAAAATACAAAAACTTAACTTAGTAAAAATGAATATAATGTATAGAAAATAGTGCAAGATATTCTCACATTTTCTTTACAAACCCCTAATTAATGTTAACACTTATCTAAAGTGTTAACACATCTAGTGTGTGATCGTGAAATATTAGATCTGACCTCGTTTGAATCGAGTTTTCTTCATTTTTATAATTATCTAGAATGGAAATTATTAATGAATTAATATTGCATATGAGCCAGTAAAAACCAGAGCTGCTTTGACATTGAAATATCTGATCGATATATTAAGCTAGTCACATAAAAGTACCTTTATATTATTCATTCCAATTAAATTCAACAACTAAATGTCGATTTACAATCGCATACGATTGTCAATTGAAAAACGTTTGTATAATCAATATTATTTCATTCAATGGAGAATTTCAATGAGTTAAATAACAACGAAAATGGGAAGTTATTATTTAATAGCAAGCTAGGATTTGAAAAAAATCAAAGAAAGGATGTAACCAATTTTTGTACAAAGATTTACAAACAAAATTAGGTCAAATATTCCATTATTAAACATTTTGTAATAACATTTTTTTAGATTAGTTAGACCTATATGAAATAAGACCTGATATAAATATTCGATATAATAACAAATAAGTATATTGATATAAAATATTATCATATTGACATTACAAGCGTGTTAAAGTGTACATTTTAATATTTTTTATTAAACACTTACGATTAGTGATTGCATGGTTTTATAGGTAGATTAAAATTCAATTTAATTTGGAAACAAAACTTTTTATCTTTTCTATATAGAAAGTTAATTTTTCATTCTTAGTTGTACGTATAGTAGGTACTTAGGATATTTAAATAAAGGTGAAAAATTGGGAAATAGAATGTTTCATATTTTCATTACCTACTTCAACTGCGTTATGCTTCATTGCTGCTCATCTTTGTGGTATTAAAAAAAACAATAATTTTTTTAATTTCTTTCAAGTTATTAAAGTAAGTAATTTTAAAATATAATTGCATTGCTATTTTGTGAATTTGTATCAGATTTTTCAAGGTGTTTAGTGATAATAACTTATTTAATGAACAATTTGGACTAGGTAGTACATTAAGATAAATTTTAGGTTCATAATAAGTATGTATTTAAATAACTGTTCTCATAAATTTTACTGAAAATATCAACTTGACATTTTTAAGTAGATACGTATTTGAGTTTTAGTGCTTTTGTAATACCTTTTATATCTTACATTTTTGAAATATTTACTTACTGTACAACAATTAACGATGCGCCAAAAAAAAAATCAGTATTTATTCTGTTTATTCGACATCGCAAATATTACCTATAGCTCATCTTGTATATATGTACCTTAACTCAAAAATATGTAGCTATAGTTCAAAAGTAAATGCAGTTTTTTAATTTATTCTTATATTTGAAAACTGCAAAGGGGTATCACATAAGAAGAAATCGTTAATAACGTATTCAAGTCGAGACAAAAAAAATTAGTTCTATTTTATTTTTAAAATAAAAATATTTTCTGCGAGGCGTCACAGTACTTTCTTTTACTTTCTTCTCGCGTTTGGTTAAAAAAAATATAAGCACTTTGTAATTATATATAGATATAAAGCCTCTAAGTATATACAAACTCTCGCTCTTAACCCCCGTACCCTACTTATTTAATTTTCCCCAGGAAAAAGTTTCAAATAAAAATTGAAGGCATCAATAAGTCTAAGAATTATAGTAAGTTTAAAGAAAATCGTTAGAGCCGTTTTCGAAAAAAATTGAAAAAGCTCAAAAACTCCTAAAATAAAGTGGAGCTTCCAGTCAACCGATTTCAAACAAAGCCTTCGCATCACAAGTAGATGTAATATGCATACTATAAATTCCAAGTTTGATGAAATTCTGATAAAGCTTTCTATATAATATCACTGTCACACACAGGGAGAGAAAGGGGGTTACAATACTTCCTTTAGGTAGGTACTAATAGTAGTAAAAAAAGTAAAAATATTTGTTCCAAAATAACTTATTTTATATTAAAACTTCTTCACCATAATATAATGAGTCGGAAATTTGATATCATGTTGAATTTAAATTACCAATATAAAATAAACGTTTGTAACTTACCACAAAGTTATGTGAATAGTGCGTGTGCTTTTTTAAATAACTGTAAATTTCCCGTAGATGAACGTAAGAAAATTATAGGGAGAATTATAGTCATCAAGATATAGAGGATATAACGGATAATGTTGTATTTTATTTATTCTTTGTTTTCATTTTCCAAGCTTTGTATTCTACTATTTTAGAATATCGTAATGGTTTGCCGACACTTTCTCAGTTTCCAATGCCCGGTTGTAAGACTCCTCAAAGCCCTGATTTGGTTCCTTTGTATAGTAATATTTCCAAAGAGACCAAAAGACAGATTTTTCTCACCATACTTTGTCCATGCCAATCAGTTAATTTTATTGCTTAACAGTCAACATGAACACTTATACCTGCTACACTTTTAGTTAAATTTAAATTTTCTTGTCTTTAAACCAAATTTTAAGTAGGTTATATCTTTTCAATGGATCATATTCATAAGAAGGATATTATACTTATTTTTACTTGCTTACTTACTAAAACATCTAATTTAGATTAATTTTGTTATTTGATAAGCTGTGAAAACTTTGAAAACATTTTCAGATGGTGGTAAAAGGATAGTAGGTACTAAAATTTCATACTTTTAAGTTTTCACTTTTGTCGGCAGTCCTCAACGACCGTTCATATCTTTTTTTTATGTAAATATAGAAATTTTAGCGTTTGAAAAATATCTGTATTTATCGTCAAATCAATTTTTTATTCGAAAGAATATTGATTTCGACCTTGGCTAAAACTTCATTAAAGATATCAGAAATGTTCTTGTCGAATTTTACCTATTTTTGAGTAATTGGGAACTGAAACCTGGCGGGGCTTAAAAAACATGTTTGGAAGTAGTAGCTTACAGTTTTAAATATATAATCCAGGTGACAGTAGGGTAAATAAATAAAATGCTATTAAATATCGCATATATATTTATTTAGATGCAATGCAGATATCAATGCATGGGTACAGGATGAGTAAGGACACTAAGGTCTTTTTTTATATATTAGCACGAGTAACATTAGCGTGGCGCTTCAAGTATTTGAAGGTCTGTTTTCACTAAGGTCTTTGTGAGTCAAATTCAAAATATTTTTTTGCATAATGTTAAATCCAAGAACAAAGCCTAGAAAGGCACATATGCTTTTAAGAATAAGCTTTCATAACTCTTACATAATATAATTTGCATTAAATTGAAACTTAAGAGAAGTTACAGTAGTTTTTACAACATGGCTTCTCGGGAAAAATTATTTCAGATCTAATGAAATCTACAAGGGTAAATACTATACTTAGATCAAAAAAAAAAAAGAATTAGATTTATAGAGATTTTATAAGATTGAATTTATACTACTTAGTCTATTTAGAAGTAAGTACATAACCTGATGCATCAATTTTAGTATACATATATGTATATACATATATAGGCTCTATATTACAAATATATCATCTCCGTGAGCTAATGAAATTAAAAACATTTTTTTCTTTGTAACTATTTGGAGAAAAATTTTTTAATTTTGTATTTATAATTAACTAATATTAAATTATAATTTCATATGTTCATGTTAAAAAAAATTATGCAAGGGGAAAGTTCTTGATTTGATTAGATCGATGTTAAGTTTCGTAGATTTATATGGATAGATCTAAGATTATTTTCTTAAAAAAATGAAAAACGCTATTATATTTATTTAGATCTATATCGATCTAATATAACACCCTTATGATCTAGATTGGCCTAAGCATATCTAAGTTGATCTTCTGAATTCCATTATTTTGATCTACGTGGATGAAGTAGATAAACTTAGATCTAAAATATTTTTCCCGGGCTTAACAATACTTATTTTTATAAATTAAAATTTCATTTCTCTTATTTACAGTCAATATAAAAAAGTCATTTTATCACGAACTCAAATAGAATAAATGTTTACAATTTGTTTCTGTATCATATCTTGCTCAAATGCAAATTAATCTCTTGGATTTGGATCGTTCTTGTGTAATATTAATGAATCGAATTGTTGTTCTTACCATTTATGGAAACGTGTGTTGTGCGATTAAATACGGCCCACGTTTTTATCTTGCCTCGTTCACAAAAACACTACGCTTCGATGAAAAATTCTTTAAATGGATTTAAAAATGTTTTGTCTTCCGTTCCTTTTATGATTTTTTTCAAAATTCGTTTATTGTTTTTTTTTTTATTTGATTGTTTTTAGACAAATTGCTACTTATGTAATGCAACGCGAATGATATTTCTAGCTATAGTATCTATGTAGTTTAAGACGATTTTCTTTGACCATGTGTGTTGTGAATTATCATCGCTTTCACTCAATTTCTTTCAGATTTCAATTTCGTTTTCAATTCTTTTGATTGCTTTATAATCGTTGAATCATATTAACAATAATACTTTTTTAATTGTATTAATTAACAAAATTAATTTTTACCTTGGTCATTTTATCCTCGCCTTCTTGCATCGTACTGTCAAGAGTAATGCATATTTTAATATAATTTAAAGACTTTATAATTATTATTAAAGTAACCGTTGTTTTTTTTCATTATATATTTATGTTAAATGGATTACTGCATTTGATGGGAGGTCAGTAAAGGAGTTCATGTGAAAATTCAGAATTATGAGATCTCCTTTTACACAATTGCATATTGT
Organism: Sisyra nigra; assembly: GCA_958496155.1. NCBI lineage: Eukaryota > Metazoa > Arthropoda > Insecta > Neuroptera > Sisyridae > Sisyra > Sisyra nigra. The sequence goes on along the minus strand of OY292316.1, from coordinate 29,885,135 downwards.
TTTCGTCAATTATTACAAAATAATGAAATTATTCAAATAAAATTTTATAAGAACAAATCTGTACGTTTTATTATATTCGTTGTAAAAGACGTAATCTACTTTTTTTCCATTATACAGTTAGATTTCGCTAGTTTTTTTTTATAAAATTTAACTCGGTTTTTAAATTCGTAACAACCTACTTTTATTTATTTTAATTTTTGGTTACATCTGTAACATTGACTGCACTTTTTTTTCATTTAATTTAATGGGTAAAACACTTTTAAGAAATGTGTTTTAATTGAGACTTTTTTCGCAAAATGTTCATTTGAAGATTGTGTGTGTGTTTGTTGTAATTATTTCATTAATAAAAATAAAGTACATGCTTATGTGATTGTTACGTTGCTCGGGAATTTGAAATAAATTAAAAACTTCTATAATTGGAATTTCATTATTAGAACTGGCTTCGTCACGCGTTATTTTTTTATTTTTGATTTATTGTTTTCAAGTGAATATTTAATTCACATTCACTTATTGAAAGTGAACATAGCGACATTATGAATTCTTAATTGAAGTAGAGTGAACAACTTGAAAAATAGTTTAAATGTTGCGTTTTTTATTTTTACAAATTCTTAATATATCATTCATAATCCGATAATTCGCTTTCAGTTTTACATTTTTTAAATACAAAAGTCAAAGATATTTAAGGATGTATAGAGAGATACAATCGGGAGCAAAAGTACGTACTGATTAAAAATTCATGAATATTTATTATACGTACTGTTTCTAGTTTGCCACGAAGCAAATGAATATTTTAATACTAAATGAAGTAGGTATCTATATAAAAATGATTAATCTTGATTTAAATAAGACAAATGCATTAAACGAAAAAATATCACTTACTTTTGGCCTTGAGTATCCCTCAATTTACTCTATATATTTATCGACAAGTGAAATCAGGTTGTCAATTTGTTTTTAATTTTTTCTCAACAACCGTTTAGATCAATCATCAGATGTAAAAGGGCCAAATATTTTTCGTAGGGTTTAGTGCAGGCCGCACTTGGGCAGTGGCGGATCTAATGGATAGCATTTCAGCAAATGCTGAAGAGACCCCCACCCCTTATGGCCCCCTTGGGGCCTCCTTGTGAGCAGTGAGACGTGCATCGTGAACATTAAAATATCGACGTATGAACTACCAATGAAAATTACCACCAAATTCACTGTTTATTCTACCCAAAAAAATAAATCTCATATTGTACAATCCCCGCTACTTTAACTTCGGAATCCCGTAATTCAGGGAACTCCACGCGAATTGATACCTACCGGCCTATATAGAAAAATATAATCGCAAATTTAAATTGGCGAATATCTTACGGGCCACACTAAGACGCCTCGCGGGCCGCATTTATAATATGCATAGGTACATTTGTCCATTAATTTAAATAAATGTAGTCTGTTGGGTGAGCAAAATTTCATAGTCATGTTAAAATATCGAATTTTTAAAATTTTAACAGATTTAAGATTAACTAAGGAACAACTTATTGAATTTTTGTTTGTTTGCCACTATTTTGATTTGCCTCCCAAACATACTTAAGATGTAATTTTTAAAATCCCGAATCAAGCGTCACCTAGATTTTACTTTGTAGCCTAATTGCAATAATTTACCTTATTCATATCTTTGTTTTACCCAGTAGTTAAGAGGAATTTTTTATTGTTTTTGTTTAAGTTCGATTAGAAATGTGATTATTTCCCTTTTCATGCTAGATAAGAATATTCATTAAAATTCAAAAAGCTTTAAAATATTACGTAAAATAGCTGTGTCTGTTTCAACTAGATTTTTATTTATCTTAATAGGTGCAAATATGTGCTTTTTCCAAGGCATTTTCGTTGACAATTCTTAGCGTGCCAAGTTCTAGTACGAGAACTTCCCCTTCAAATATTATATTTCAGTTCAATAAACTAATTTCTTTATAAACTTTTCCTTTGAAGTCATACGCAGGGCCGGATCTAGGAATTAACTGCCTGTATGCATAGTTTGGAATGCCCCCCGAAGGACGCAATCCACGCTCCGGATAAAATATATTGAGCTTCATTTTAATTTTTAGTATTACTAAAAAAAAATAAGTAGTATTATTTGAATTGACAGTATTTACCATTGCAGTAATTTTTCCTTCCTCAAAATTCATCACCGCCATCCACCGCCCTTGCCTACTTTGTCTAGTAGCAAATCTGTTTATAAGCCAAGGCTAGCTCTACGTTCAACAACGTAAGAAGCCAGTTAAAAATCGTTCTTGTAGCCGTTTATTATGGCAATCACGGCCGTTGTATTGAGTAAAACGTCATCAATGGCGTCATTACTTTCGCTTGCGATCGCACAGATCCTTCCTAAGAAATAGATCAGAGAGGTTGGATGCCATTTAAAAAGTTAATTGAATGAAGAAAAATAAATCAACGGTAATGAGCGTAATCGTTGAAAAAATATTGTAGAAGTATACCCAAAGAAAATACAAACATGTATAATAGTAAAAAGACTGTGATTATGTAGGACCAACTTCAAGGAGTTTATTATTATTTGATCGTGACTTATGTTTTGCTAGTTGTGAGGCTCCGTTCTCTTAAAACCGCGTTGTTCTTGTTTTGCACGAGAACAAAAGCTTTGAATGAAAACCAATATTGGCTTTCTGCTGCTATAACATTGTCGCTATTTTCGATTTTAATGGTAGGTACTCTCCGCCAAACTGCAACACCGTATGAACTAATTTTTTTATATGTAACTTTTTACGTTGCTCCAATATCAAAACTACAAACTTTAGGAGAATTTCCTCTGCTTAAAATGTCATAATTACATTACTAAAGAGACTGCTAAAACCTAATATTCTCCTTCGTAGTTTCAGAGAAAAATGTACATATGTAAGGAGAGTTTCTCCATAAGGATAAACTTGTATGGATTCCTTTTAACGTTAATCAGGAAACATTTTCATAAACATTTCTTTATTTTATAGCATTTTTGGTTTAATTCTTAACTACCTACAGAGAGAAGTCTTCTCTCTGCTACCTATAAACTACTATAACTACCTATAACTACTATTCTTCAAAGTTTCAAAATTAATGAACAAAAATAAAACACTTTACCTTTTTATATTTTTAAAGTCTTTTTAAGCTCATTAAGTTTTTTTGCTAAAGATAAGCTTTTGACTATTGTCTGAAGTTACCGAGATCATTTTTATAAATTAAATAAATATAAAATTTATTATTGTACATTGGTTTGACTAAAAACATAATTATTTTCACATCAAACTAATAGTGCCTACTTTTTTATTAATCGCAGATTGTTTAGTTTGAAAAGTCATTCCAAAACAATATTTCAAGTTCTAGTAACATCTATTGAAAACCTTTTTACAACATCTATTGTTAGCATACAGAAATTATTTTTTTCACCTAATTTTCTAACACAAAACCTATCATTCAATAAATTATAAGTACTTATATTTTTCCAGAAATCGATCGATATAACAACTGGGTCATTTTTTTTTATCGGCACTATCTTAAATTGACTTTTCGATCAAACCGTCAATCAATCATGGCTATTGACCGTTACTTTTAGACACGTTACCGCCGTTCTTTGACACTTAGTACAATGTTTTTATATCAATTATCACAATTAAACAACTCGTTTTATTGTCTTAAGTGTAAAATTTATTCGATACATTAAGTGCTCGTTTATTTATACGTTGAACTTGATATAAATCTTTATAAATTTACATACAATAGAAAGGATGAATCATATATATTCAAATAGTTTTAATATTGATTTTCCTTGGTCTTAAACTTTTCTTATTGTGAAACCTTTGTCAGTAAAATCATATTAATTACAGTCACGATTGAGGAAAAGGTCAAATTTAAAAGTTTGCCTTTTAAATGATTATTTTTGCAGTTAAGAGAAATGATGTGTTCTAAGAAAGTTTTCTTTTTGTTTCAGTATTAACAAAATTGAAAGCTTGTCCGATTTTCAACATTGTAAAGATTTACAAGAGTTGTATGTACGACAAAACAATATCAAGGACCTGAATGAGGTGTGTTACTTACAAGATCTTCCGAATTTAAAAATTCTTATGCTCGGTGAAAATCCCTGTGCATCAGAAGATGGGTAAGACTTTTGATTTTTTTTAAGTTTACTTTTTTTGGTGCGTTTTGAACAGTTATAAAAGTTAATTTTTCACGATACGTGCGTACGTCGACTCTAAAATTAACAGACATGAAGTTAAGAGGTAATTCTCTTTGAAGTCTTATAAAAAAGACTACTAATAAAATAAAAGTAGGCACAATTAAGACTTATAATATTATCTAAATGTCCATACTTTTTTATTGTGTAAAAGAAGTAAACTTTTAAAGCACTTACATGTGCATAATTTTCTTTTATTTTACTTCAAATCACTTGATTTTAATTTTTTGAAAAAATTTTTAGGTATAGATTGTCTGTGATTCGAGCGTTGCCGAATTTAGAAAAATTAGACAATGTCTCTGTAACTCCGGAGGAAGTGACCGATGCAAACAAACGTGGAACGATATTGATTCATCCTGATGATCAGTTCCAGTCGGCTGTTCAACCCGATTATTACACTGGACGAACAAACAATCCTGTTGCTCATTCACCGCCCAGAAGCCACGAGATTAGTCCTGTCAGACATGAGGTATACCGTTTTTTTATAATACCACTCATTAACGATTTTCTTATGTTTATAACTTGTTGAAATCTTTTTCAAGGCCAAGTTGTTCATTTTTATTTTAATAAGAGTATTGACAACATTCCCCCTAGGTATCATAGAACCAAATCAATTAAAAATAACCAATTAATAAATAATTATCTTCAACTAAAATTTTGAAGTTTCTAATCTCCTCATTTAAACTTTAATAGTTTCTTTAGGAGTCCTAGATAAGGGTTATATACAGTTAGTATTTTCCAAAAACAATTACTCACCCAAAATATTTCAAGTCAATCCGGCAATTATTTTCAAAGTTAAACGGAAGTTTGTAAAGACTGACTTTTTCACTCTACGTAAAGTGCTTTTGAAACTTGAAACACGTTTTTCTCGAAATTGTGTTTTTAAAGTTGGTGACCAATATTTCCCAGAAACGGCTTAAACGATCAGCCTCTAATTTTAAAATTAGCTTCTTAAGAATATTTTTTCACTTATTAATCGAAAGGTTTTTTTCTCTCGATATAATTTTTACTATATACAATTTAAGGTCAAAGTTTTGCTCAAAATCGATTTTTTTTTTTTTTTTGAAAAATTGGTATTTTCACAAAAAATTTTATTTTGCTTATATCTTTGATTAATTACAAAATTATTAAATACTTTAACGAAATCCTTTTGATTTTTTCATTTTAAATTATCTAATCCCGAGATATCGTGGTCACCGCAAGATGCCTTTTTTGATAAGTGCTTTTGGAGATCAGCTCTAGCATCTTTCAAAACTATTATTTTTACAATTCCAAAATCTTAAAATACTGTTTAAAGTTAATACAACGCTAAAGTTTTCTCTAGAAAAATTCTTGAAAAATCGTTTTTTGAGCCTCCTGACTGTATATAACCCCTTAAAACTCGTTTAAATATTATATAACATGGGATTTACTAAGCTTTTTAACACAATAAATTAGCCTCTACGTCAAAATTCCTGTGATCCCGATGAAGATCAAGACTACACAAATGATGTGGATGATCCTGTAGAACGACCCATTAATATTTCACCTAGTGGACAGGTACGACGATAAAATTTTTTCCAGAAACGCACATTTTCTCTGTCCATTGTACAATTTTTTTATTGTCTTTATTTTTTCATACAGCATGTTTAAGACTCTTAATGCATTTCATTTTCATTTGCTTACTTTTTTCCTGTCTTGTAGAAGAAAATTGCTCAAGTAAATGGTGCTAAAACGTCTGATATTGTTGATCAGGAAAGTCCACCACGGCGGTATCAAGAATATCAGGATCAACGACGGCTTTATTCACCTGAAAATGAAGTCAGTGCGCCGCCAGTTCCAAATACGATGAAGATGTACGAGGATCGCCGCAATGCCAATAGCTATGAAAATGAATCACCAAGGCAATCGAGACATTATCCACAATATGATGTAAGAATTGTTTACTTGTTTAAAACAGCGAGTCACTAATATGGGAAACGTGTAATTAATTAAAGTTAATTCATAGGCGTGAATGATTTGTAGGTGTGCTTTTAACTAAAACATAATATATTAATTTTTTTAATATCTTAACATAGCGATCACCAACTAGCAGTACTAACAATACTGATGAGAATGGTATTACGCCAGATAGTCCAAAAGAGGAAAGACTTCCTTACAGTACCTCTGTAAACTCAATTAAGGTGTGTTGTTTTTTTTTTTTTTTTTTAATGTAGCTACTAAAGACATGAGAATATTATCCAATTAATTTGGCTCGAAACAATTTCAATCATTCTTATCTTCTTAAATCTGAGAGAAATTAGTTTCTTAATTACTTAATATTTTGAATACGATAATATTAATTTTTATTTGATAAAATAATTAATATATATTTGAATGTTAATTTTAAAGAGTTATGGAATGTATATTTTAATTTTTAGGAATATACAAATGGAGACAGGTATCAAACATATACACAACCTCCTTCAAGTAATCGACATAGTGAAGGAAGTGATGGGTCAAGTAATGGACAACCAGGATATGATCAAGGGTTTATGAAACAAAAAGAGCCACGAGACCGAGGAGATCGATGTGATAGACCTGCTTGTGGTGCCAGTCATCGCCCTCCATTTAACAGACGCCCTGTAACTAGAGTTAGTTTTATCATAGACATTATGACAATCATAGACAAAATACACACACACACACACGCAAAAAGACAAACGTTTTCATTTACTTAAAGGTCAATAAAAACCCAGAATTTTTGTCGCTATAGCTCAAGATTCCAGGACCCCAAAAGTAACTTATTTTCTTAAAAATGAAAGGAATAGAATAGTGTTCCCTTTTCTTTGAACGTATGCGTATCGGTTACGTTAGGTAGGCATAGAGGGTTATTTCCTTATTCCCGGGCGGAAATTCCCGGGAAATTCTTTAATTTTTATTTCACGTTTCCCGGGAAAAAACGAAACATTTCCAGAAAAAAAAGTATTCATACCGATTGCGATACCGATACCAAAATCTTTGTTAAGTTAACTGTAATAGTCGTAAAAAAGATAAAATTTCTTAATCAACATATTAACACACTTATTAAATCAGCATTCACTTTATGAATCAAAAAATCGCTTATCAAAAATAATTATGTGGAAAAATTATAAAATGCCATTATATAAATGCTGGAAATATTACTACAAATCTGAAAAAGAAATTGGATGCTTTAATGACTATTCATCCCACATTATATGTGGGGGTATATTATTGGTACGTGACATTTTGGCGCGGGACGTTTTGACGCAGGACGTTTTCTCACGGGGGATTTCGCTATATTGTACCGTGGTTCTAAGACTATGCGGGGGTTGTATTTTAATCAACTTTCGGTTTACCATTTAAAACATCAGTGGTTCAGTGACGCCAAAACGTTCTGCTTTGGTATATAAAACGTATTCTCTAGGTTTTTTCCAATTGTCCTTCTGGTGATGTTCAAAAATTGATCAATAAACAAAGAGCAAGACAACATTGACCAAGAGACAAGAGTGAGTGAAGAACATAAATTGACAACTTCGCTTGAGTTACAATTCGGTTAACCAATGCTTAAACATTGCCAAAACAGTGCCAATATAAGCACTTGTCACAAAAATATACGGACATTGGTCGACTCTGGCCTAATGCGGTCGAACGGTTTTAAGCTGAAACAATTCTTCACCCACTTTAGTCTCTTGGTCAAAGTTGTTTTGCTCTTTGTCTGTTGGTGGTGTTTGTGATCGCCATGGACGGATGATTGGAACAAACCTTCTGTGTCATCCAATTTTTGTTTCAAGAGAAGATCATTAAGTGGCTTTTTTCTTAATTGCCTCCCATTTCTAAAATGTTATTTTCTAAACAAGTAAATGAATATGTTATATTTTATTGATTATTGTAATGAATTTATTAAATTTTGAGTTAAATTTATTAATTTTTTTTGCAAAAACAGCATTTATTAAATTTTTCCCAAAAATTTTGACAATTTCTACCTCAAACTTAATATTTTTTAAATTTCCCTGGAATCCCGGGAACAAAAATAATCCGGGAAAAATAACCCTCTAGGTAGGCAACTAATTTACAGGTACTAGGTGAAAAAGATAAATAGAAATAGGATTTATTTCAATTATTTTCTAAAGACTTAATTTTATTTATGCTTTGCATCTTATTATTCAAAATAATATTCAACACTGCCGGACACTTACCAACGATCATAATTTCCGTCAGACGCTTTAAAGCTGCAAAAAATATACTTTACTTATATTCTAACACTTGATTTTTTTATATCTATATCAATAAGGGGCTACTTTAAAACTTTTTTATGTGATCAGCCAAACAAATTGTAGAAGCCAAATATCCTCCAAACACAAACAAAAAAAATTCTGTCGTATATGAGCGTTATGGTACTGCTTGGCAATGCTTGCGTTTGTGAACGAAATATCTATATGAACTGATTTCCTCTTTTTAAGCTCAGTCTACCCCAATTTACTCTGTGGATGCGCTTAGTATATAAAATAACATAGCTACGGTGAGAAACCTGATCAAAACTGCTGAAGAATGTGAAAACAGCTCGGGAGATTTTTAGAAGAAAAAATAAATAATTATAAATTTTGTTATAATTTGTCTTGTTTAAATTAAATACATATTGCTGTATCTTTATTCATAATTTAGTACCCTGTAGTCAAAACATAGAAAGTCGGTACGCGGATACACCGGGTAACAGAAAGTAAGGATTCATTAAGTCAAGTAGTGACTTGACTTGTAATAGTATTGGCTATGATATAAAATGAAACAATTTTTATAAAATAACTTTTAAAGAAAGGCACGCTTGAATTTCCATGGTATGCAAGTAAATATTAACATTAACGTTAAATTTTTCTTGATTTCAAGTGAAATATACAAACAGTTGCACACCGCTGTTATTTAGTATTGTCGTTGATTGTATAATAATATTACTGATTATTATATACTGTAGTAAAGTATAATATTATAGTGTTGAAACTTTTGTAAATTTTCAGTTTAAATTTAGTATTTTGTTATTTTTGAAGATTTTCATTTACATCATTCGCATTTAAAGTACAGTAAAAGCTCTTTATTCGCGGGGTATATGTTCCATAAATATGCCGTGAATACAGAAACCGTGAATACGGAATGGTAATTTATATGGGATAGTAGGGGATACGTTCCTAGGTGACAAAATATAAAAAAATATATAAAAAACAAACTAATTGGTGTTTTTGAACATTTTGATTAATTATCTTAAGGCTTAGGCAATGGTTTGAAGAATTGTGTAATTTTCACTTGCTTGGCAGTTTTTTCTTGTCTCTTGGTCAATGTTGTCTTGCTTTTTATCCTTTTGGCAGTGTTTGAACATCACCAGAAGGACAATAGGAACAAACCTTACCTTCAAAAACACCGATCGCGGCGAAGACGGCTTACGTCAAAGTCCTCGGCGATATCATTTAACAACATACTTTAGGCAAAGTTGTAATAAGGTCTATTTTACTTTTCATTTGACGGCATTTACAAAGGATATTATAAAAAGCTTTTGCTGTATAGAGGAACACTATTCTATTCCTCATATTTTATCTTTTAGAAAATTAGTAACGAAAGGGAGCCTTGGGATCTTGGACTATATTGAACAGAGATGAATTTTACTATAAAATATTGTTTCAAGTTTTTGAGAAGTTCATAACGACTGGATCGGTGATTAAAGCGCCTGCTATTTTTACAGCGTTTCGTGTTCGAATTTAAACTTTCTCAGAGGCTTAGTGCTTTGTTTTCACAATGCAACAATAGCAAATAATCAACGATCCGGTCCACTTCCTTATGAGCTCCTCGTTAAGAAACGAACAATTTTTCATGCATCTGCCTAATTTTATCACGTTTTAATTTAAAATTGTGAAGGTGCCTTTCAAAGTTGCTTCGATACAATTTTGGTATTAATACATTTGTTAGGATATTATGATAAGTCTACTTTAATTAGCTGCAAAGTACATTTTTCATTGAAATCAGTGGCGGTTTATTTATGAAGACAAAGGAGATTAGGGCCTCCTTAAACAAACAAAAAAAAAAAAACACATGAGTCATTTAGAAACCCATTCATTTATATTTGTAACCAATTTAAATATTTTTATTTTTATCACAAAAAATTGAAATTGAAATTATTATTACTTTCTGTAAACTTTTAACATCCTACAGTGTTGTAAGGATGTGGACGAATTGATAGTTAATTGAAACTTTAGCTATTCTTGATAGCTAGAATTTTAATTAACTACCAATTCGTTCACATTCTTAGAAACATCATAGAAAGTTGAAAGTTTAGAATCGACGTGAACTTAAACAATCATTTTATAAAATAATGTATTTTTAATTTTTTATAGAATTCAAACATTTTGTCAGCTACGTTGTGTTTGATCAAAGAATTAGATTATCCAAGTTTGGAAGTGGTCGATATGGCAGTACGATGTCGAATGGATGAACTGGAATACTGACATTCAACCGATACCAGCGTCGCAATGGAAGAATCTCAAAAATACCATTCACCATCCGACGCTGAATAAATTGTAGTTTCTTAATTTGTATATTTTAAATTCAATCATATTTTAAACCCGTCCAAAATATTTCTGTAAAATTAAAAAGAAACGTTTATTTGATTTTGTAAAAATGCTATTTTAATCGTACGTTATTATTTGCTTAGAAAAATCAAAGACTGAGAAATTGAAAAGGTTTTTCTTAACTATTAATAACATTCCAAAATAGAGCGTGTAATAAGCGGCCGAACGAGCTTAACCTTTAACATATTTACAACGTACTAGTCGACTTACTTTTATTTAATACGCCTTAAATAATTAAAAATTAATTTTTAAATTGTAACGTTTTAATACTAATCAAGTGGAAAAAGGCAAATTTCTGTTTGAATTCTTCGAAATGTTCCTCTGTTATCAGTTCTTATATAACTTAACCGTAATCTCAAAACTGTTCTTTCTATTCTTTGTTATGATTAGAGAAGGACATGTTTATGCTATGTAAATAAGAAAAAATTTCATAACTCAATATTTTTTGAGCTGTTTCATTAAAAAATTGTTGAGTAAAATCAATCGAAATATTGTAAAATATAACTTACCTATAACATATGTAAAGAAGACAATAACTGAGGACATGATCTAATTCAATCTAATGTAAAATAGTTGTTCATTGTAAAATACGTTTTTAATATTTTTTTAAAACAAAATTGTGCAATAAAAATGTTTGGGAAGTTTTTTTTATAAAATCGTCATTAATTATGGTGCTTGTAATAAAAAATTTATCAATTTGATATAGAAAAATGAATTTTATACTTTTTTTAACAAAAATTTAAAGAAGCATTTCAAAGGTAAGATTTCATTCGCAGTAGTCTACAAGGACTTTTCGCGTAAGGGCTGCAAACTGTAACGATAGAATTGGTTTTTAGAACATCAGATAATCCAATCAAATATCATCAGATAACTCCTTATTAATTCTCCGAAATAATTTCAATTTTTGCATATAGTTTCTAAAGCTCAAAAAAAAAGAATGCAAAGTTTAAGAGATGATATTTCAAGAAAATTCAACAATAAATTGTCGAACCACCATTGGAAAACTCGCAAATACCAACAATTTTACACACGTAGTTCTTGTAGTTCATACACTGTTAAAATTTTCATCGAAATTGATCGAAAAAAGTTCGAGATGATTACTTATATTATTATGTTATTTTCAGGCCGGATCATTCTGTTTTTATATTATACAAATATTGAAGGTTCTAATAGCATTTTTGATAAATTTAATATTTTTTAATTTTATAAATTTTCCAAGTTCAAAAGGGGCATCCATAAATTACGTGAGATGAAAATGGGGGGTCGAGTAAAATCTCATCTTAAGAAGGAGGAGGGTCATTAAAAATCACACGTCAGCTTTTAAATTCAAAGAATATAGGTATTATATTATAATTTGTAAATATAAAATGATAAAAAGTTTATAATTTTTTTTTATTTTCTTTTATTGGGGGCTTTATTGTGCTCGTAAATAAAATTTCACTGCTACTAAAATTGTTGTAGCCAGTTAATCCATAATATAATTTTTTTAAATTTCTTAAGCAAATCTCACGTGAGGAATGGGGGCGGTCCACCACATATCACGGGGAGGTCAAATCATAACAAAAATTCTTCACGTAATTAATGGATGTCCCTAAAGAATTACCACTTTTATAAATTTCATAACTAAAACAATATATGCTTATTTTTAAATATTTATTCGATTGGAAAAGACTTTAAAATTTTTTATTACTTTAGACTGGTCAGTGGTCTTTAATTGTTTATTACGAGTATAAAATCATTACACATGTCTGATATGTAGACGTTGAAAACTTTAAAATATTGAATATAGAAAAACGTAGTTAATGGTAAATTGCAGAAAATTTATTTCTTAATGTTATACGCACCTACAAATTTTTGATACAATTCATAGCTTAGCAGATTTTTAAAATTGATTACTACGCGCTCCCGCGAATAGCGCGAACAACCGTATCCTACGTGAAAGTATTGATGTCTCTGTAATTCTATTTACGTGTTCGTGTAACGCATTGTGAAAGATTGTTTTTAAAGTATAGACTATGAGTTTATAAACCTTTTTTCGTTATTTGAGGGTGCTGTTTAACTACTATCGTTATAAGCGATCGCGGAATTTAAAAATGTTGGGCTTCCATTGAGATTCGGCCCTAGAACCAGCGCCGTAGCGTGGTATTATGGCGCCCTGTGCGAAAAAATGAAACTACCCCCTCCTCATTGCTTTTATGTAATAAACGTTAATTTAAAACTATTAAAATAAGAAAATAAATAAAAATAACTACAGAATGAAATTTAAAGCAATTTGAATTGAACAATATTTTTAATTAATACATAGTATTAAGATATATAATAATAATATGATGTAATTGGATGTAATATAAAAACTTTTTTTAAGGATTTGTAAGTCGCAAACATTTTAAAACCGTTTGATTGCGACTTAATTTAAATGTGTAACTTGACAAATATTAAATTTACCAAAACGTTTTAAATCTTTTTAAATTTCTAAGATTAAGAGTATGAAAAAATAATTTGTCTAGTCTGAAAATAACATTCTTGAAATTGGTAAAATAATATATCCCATGACTCATGGTCAACTATATTTCTACAAAACTTGCCATATACCCCATATACTGACACCCTATAAAAATCTATTGAAATAATATTTTGTAGGTACTCATCCAAAACTATAAAAGATAAATGAGCCAAACAGGTATTTCATATTGTAGTTGTACGTGTACCACATCTACCACAATGGTATTTACCACATTATAATTATAGTCCAGTCAAATAACTCTTTAAATCGACATTCGTCCGAGGGGGCTGATTTTTTGATACAACATAAATATGGCCATTCATAAGAAACTGATCAACTAAAGGATAAGCTGTACACAATAAAAAAAATCGAAATCGAATAGCCAGTTAAAAGTGTCTATGTCATCCCTTGTTTTTTAACCCTTAACAATTATTTTTTAATTGAAATTAGAATAAGTAATTTTAAAAAAATTGTCTAGGATAACAAAATCATCAAAATCGGGTAATTCAATAAAATGTTAATATTTCATCCCATGTTTTTCACCTTTAGAGATGGATTTTTTATTCAAATAAAAATAGGATAAACTTAGACATATTTTCTATGTATCTAGATAAAAAAAAAAATAAAATCGAATCATTAAGTCAAAAGTTATGCGTGATCTGACATTAAAACGAAATATATCATGCATGTGGAATTGAGAACATTGTTTCATTTTTGCGTTGGTCAAAATAAAACTAAATTTTGCTTTATATTGTATCAGTTACAAATTCATTATACACTTTTGAGTTAATAGAGAATTATTTGAAACAAATAATGAAAAAAATACGTTACGCACACACACATGTATACTTTGTATTCATGTGGCACAACGGCTGTCTCTCTTTAAACACGGTCGCCTCTCTTCCACCATTTTTATGACGTCTCGTCGTCCCACAAACTTTTGAGCGCCGAAAAGCTTTACAGGCTTGTAGAGGGCAAACTATCCATTTTACGGAAATTAGTTACTAAACATTTTTTATGTAAAATGCTTCGCTCTACAACTTTTATTTGAAACTTTTTCACGATTTGTGAGCCGTTTTCTAGTTATATAGAAAATTAGAAAGATAATTTATTTTTCCCAAGGTTCCCGGAAAATTGGAGGGCTGATTTTTTAGCAGTTTCTTAGGAATGGCCATATTTATGTTGTATCAAAAAATCAGCCCCCCCGGACGAATGTCGATTTAAAAAGTTATTTGACTGGACCGACTGGACTATAATTGGATTTGGAAATGTTCGGGAAGGTCGTGGACAGCGGACGTTTAAAAATATAGTGTTTAAAAACGTTATGTTAAGTCGGTAAATTAGGCGACTACGTTCAAATAGCATCAGCTGATTGAAAACTGAAGCGATTGAAGCGTTCAACAAGGCATTCAAGCAGATTTTTAGATTTTGAAGTAACGTTTATAAACATTTAAATTAATTATTTTTATAGCAGTTTCTCAAATAAATTCAAGGCAAGTAGAAATTTTTTTTTCCAAATGTAAACATTTTCTAAATCGAGTAAAAGTCTAAATCAAGTTTTCAGTTCTAAGCTAATTCAATTAGATAGGTTATATTCGCCACATGGTAATTTGTTTTTTCAATTTTTAGCATGTCTGGTCGAGAAGGAGGCAAAAAGAAACCACTAAAAGCACCCAAAAAAGAATCTAAAGAATTGGACGAAGATGATCTCGCTCACAAACAAAAAATGAAGGAGCAGCAAAAGGCGTTACAAGAGGCGAAGGCAAAGGCGTCCCAAAAAGGCCCCTTGGTCGGTGGCGGTATTAAAAAATCAGGCAAAAAATGACCGTTTAATTCAACATTGCAACTCTAACACATCTCATGCAAAATCAGTTTTCACCTTTCAATAAACAAGACGTCATGTTTTTTATATAATTCATACAAATGCTATCAATAATACAAAAAAATATTGAATAAAGAAATCGTTTTGATCAATAAAATTGTGATATTAACTAATTTTCGTTACTATGAATCTTCTACTCTTGTTATTATCCTGACGCCAAATTACCGAAGGTTAGTAAAAATATAAATTATTTCTTTCAGGATGGAGTCAATGAATTCTTCATTTATTTTAAGTGTTACAAAAATCTTGTTCGAATAGCAGTCCTAGATTGAGCAAAACTAATTGAATATTATACTCTTATACTGACATGCACATTTAGTGGATGGGCTGAATCAGTAATTCACAGACATTATTGAAAATTTTATATTCATCTTTACAAATATACAGCAATTATTGTTCGAATTTAAAAAAAATAATTAGCTTATTTTCAATTACCTAAATAAAACAATGTATTCTTTAAAATTTTAAAGAATTTAAAGTTTTAATAAACTGAAGTTTACATCCATTATAGCAGCGGTCGGGGAACCGGGGTAAATTACCTCAAATGGGGTAAAAATGAATTTTTGGCGGTTGAAAGAAAATTTTTTGGCATAAGTAGCAACTTTATAAACGTATTAGTATTTCCGAAGACTTTAAAAATTGTTGCATCAAAAAGTTCCAATTTTGAAATAATTATATCAAACATGAAGCAAGATCACTTATCCAAAATCTGAAGGGTGACAGTCTTCAATTAAATTATGCTTGTTCTATGATGAGATCTATATGAGAATTTTATTTTGTTTGTCTATTACATACTTTATACTTTCATGGAATTTTTTTCCGGGTAAATTAATTCAAAAAATAATTTAAATTTACATTGATTGTCTAATTTTTCAAATGAGAGGGCCGTAATATCGACTGACGCAAAAATATTTTGGAGTAATGGCAAAAATAGTTCCCCGACCGCTGCATTATAGCAATTCTACTTAATGTGTAGTTATAAGGAAGTCGATAGGTTTCATCCTCGAATTGAGAGCACCTGAAGAAGTCCCAATTTGAGGACGAAACGTTGTGCGATGCAACAACCTGTCCACTTCCTTATGAACTCCCTATTAAGTTGTAATAATGTTCATCGCTCGATTCTTGTCTTAGCAAAGTGAATCTAATTTTAAATTATTTTTTTGCTTTGAATTCTCAATTAAAAATTCTTATTTAATTATTACATTTGACTATTTCGAATATTTTATTAGCTTAAATGTGACTTAACACAAACTAATCATGCCAATGAAAAGGGGGGGGGGGGTAATAAATATTTACATGATAAGAATGTGGATTAAAAGATAAAATATCTGGTGCGAGGCGTCACACTACTTTCTTTTACTTTCATTCATGAAAATACTCGCTGTTAGTTAAAAGAAATATAAGCACTTAGTAACTAAACATATAAACAGCTAAAACTATATGCATACAACCTATAGGGCTATAAGTATGTTGTATACGAATTCACAAGCTTCACCCCAGAACCGCCCTTATTCAAATTTTCTCAGGAAAAAGTTTCAAATAAAACATGTAGGCATCAATGAGTCAAAGGTCTATAGAAAGTTTAAAGAAAATCGTTGGAGCCGTTTTCGAAAAAAATTGAAAAAGCTCAAAAACGCCAAGAGTAAAGCAGAGCTTTCGGTTAGTCAATTTCAACCAAAAGCTTCGCGGCACAACTAGATGCAATACGGAGGCCAGATTCCAAGTTTAGTGAAATTCGGATAAAGCTTTCGATATGATATGGCTGTCACACACAGACACACACACACACAGACATTTTTTAAAACCCACTTTTTTGGACGCAGGGGACCTCAAAACATGTATTTCCGGCGAAAGCTCGAATTCGAAAATTTGACCCGATTACAATACTTCCTTTACTATCTATATAGTAGTAAAAGAAAGTAAAAAGGCGTTCATGGCCCATCGCAAGCCTAAAAAGTAAAAGAATTTGTTTTTGTGAAATTTTTACTTTCTTTTACTACTATATAGATAGTAAAGGAAGTATTGTAATCGGGTCGAATTTTCGAATTCGAGCTTTCACCGGAAATACATGTTTTGAGGTCCCCTGAGTCCAAAAAAGTGGTTTTTAGAAACATGTCTGTGTGTGTGTCTGTGTGTGTGTGTGTCTGTGTGTGTGTGTGTGTCTGTGTGTGTGTGTGTGTGTCTGTGTGTGACAGCCATATCGTATTGAAAGCTTTACCCGAATTTCACCAAACTTGGAAATTTGCTTTGATATTATGTCTAGTTGTGCCGCGAAGCTTTTGGTTGAAATCGGTTAACCGAAAGCTCCACTTTATTCTTGGCGTTTTTGAGCTTTTGCAAGTTTTTTTGAAAATGGCTCCAACGATTTTCTTTAAACTTTCTACAGTTTTTAGACTCATCAGTGGCTACAACTTTTATTTGAAACTTTTTCCTGGGAAAATTCGAATAAGGACGGTTCTGGGGTTAAGGTTGGAAATCCGTATACTTATATGTATGTATGTACAATGTACATATTTAAGCTATATAGTGTATAAATATTACTTTCTTTTACTACTTACTAGTAAAGGTAGTATTGTAATCGGATCGAATTTTCGAATTTGGGCTTTCACCGGAAATACATGTTTTGCGGTCCACTGAGTC
Source organism: Sisyra nigra (assembly GCA_958496155.1). Classification (NCBI taxonomy): domain Eukaryota; kingdom Metazoa; phylum Arthropoda; class Insecta; order Neuroptera; family Sisyridae; genus Sisyra; species Sisyra nigra. Next base: position 29,867,322 of record OY292316.1, on the reverse strand, counting down.
CAAAAAAGGGGTTTTTAGTAGCATGTCTGTGTGTGACAGCCATATCGTTTTAAAAGCTTCATCCGAATTTCACCAAACTTGGAATTTGACCTCCATATTATACCTAGTTGTGCCGCGAAGCTTTTGGTTGAAATCGGGTTACTGAAAGCTCTACTTTACTCTTGGCGTTTTTGAGCTTTTTCAATTTTTTTCGAAAACGGCTCCAACGATTTTCTTTAAACTTTCTATAGTTTTTAGACTCATTAGTGGCTACAACTTTTATTTGAAACTTTTTCCTGGAAAAATTCGAATAAGGGCGGTTCTGGGATGAAGGTGTGGAATTCGTGTATATATACATATAGCCCTATAGGTTGTATGCATATAGTACTGTTTATATGTATTGTTACAAAGTGCTTATATTTCTTTTAACTAACAGCGAGTATTTTCATAAATGAAAGTAAAAGAAAGTAGTGTGACGCCTCGCACCAGATATTTTTTGTATACCTACATAATTTATAATTATTTGCAATCTGTGTCTATGTAAAATATAATAACGGCCATATTAATAATTGATTAAAAATTTGCATATTACTGTAGAATTGAGGCTATCTTATTTTTTGCGCCAGTTAAAATGTTTCTATTTTTATTTTTATCGAAGTTTACTTCTTTTGGTGCGTTATGGTAAAATTAGGAATTGTTTACTTAAATTGTTTTTTCATTAGTAAAAAGAAATATCTGCTGCGAGGCGTCACAGTACTTTCTTTTACATTAATTTATGAAACTCGCTGTTGGTTAAAATAAATATAAGGTCTTTATAACTATACATATAAACAGAACTATATCGTATGCATACAACCTATAACATATACGAATTCCCAATCTTCACCCCAGAATCGTCCTTATTCGAATTTTCCCAGGAAAAAGTTTCAAATAAAAGTTGTAGCCACTAATGAGTCTAAGAACTATAGTAAGTTTAAATAAAATCGTTAGAGCCGTTTTCGAAAAAAAATTAAAAAGCTCAATAACGCCAAGAGTAAAGTAGAGCTTTCGGTTAACCGATTTCAACCAAAAGCTTCGCGGCACAACTAGGTATAAATGAAGGTCAAATTTCAAGTTTGGTGAAATTCGGACAAAGCTTTCGATACGATATGGCTGGCACACATAGACTTTTTTTTAAAAACCACTTTTTTGGACTCAGGGGACCTCAAAACATGTATTTCCGGTGAAAGCTCGAATTAGAAAATTCGACCCGATTACAATTCTTCCTTTACTATCTATATAGTAGTAAAAGAAAGTAAAAAGTAACTGGTAAAAAATCATTATTAAAAAATCTTTATGTTGGCTTAATTCAAAACTAATTCAAACCTGCTTCTATTTATACAATACAAAGCTTATAAACACTTAGTGTCATGTTGGTTACATGGGCGTTTAATTTAACGTTAATGACCTGACCCTAAGCCCGAAGTATAAGTAGTGATTCACTACATGACTTGATTTGAAAGCTACTTAAACTTAATTTGACTTGAAATCAAGTCAAATGGTAGGCAATATTTAAATTTAAAACCAAGTCTAATATTATTTTTGAAGTTATTTCATAAGCGAGTCAAAATGTTAAGTACAATTAATTTAAAAAAATGTTCAACTACTTGAATTTACTCTAGAAAATATAAATTATAATATAAATCCGAATACACTGAAATTTTATCGTAAAAGTTAGAAAAATTATTTCCAATTACAAGTCATTATACTGTTTTCTGCCTTATACTGTCGCATAATTTTAATGTTTAATTGGAATAAGATTAGCTTGTAAATGCTACAGTAGAGTGCATTTGTCTCATTTCAGGGTTTGAAGAAAAATGCCTAGGCTTAGCCAGATTTAACAGAATTAACTTATTGGTATCACTTGCGCAATACATTCTTAAGAAATGCAATTTCAAATGCTCTAAGGTGCAATGCGTTAATGTAGTTGGAACACTCGATGCTAAATATAACGCCGTATTGATAGTATAATGCGGTAATTGGAAAACGACCCGTGCCTACACTGAAATCACACTGTAAGCTTTATAAAATCAACATTACAGCATATTTATCATTAAAATAGTAATAAATTATAGCGTATTTGTTATTTAATAGTTTTATCACTCATTCAGTGGAAATTCGATGTTTATAAGGAGTGAATCAAGTGTTGATATATCGGTGGAAAACATTTCAGTGTGAACTAGAGGTAAAATTATCACAAATCTACCCTATAGCTTGAGTTTGATTCCAGTGTGTTCTTGGTGTGATCTGAATTTACACTGAGTTTAAATCGTAATATACCGTGGAAACAGATTCGCTAGGGGATGAATTCCTAAATTTAATTTAAGGATTGTAGGTATGTTGTTTAATTTTGAAATTTGACGGTTACTAGAAGCCTCATTTTTAATATCTTTTAATATCATAGTAACCTAGGAGACCTTGGATAAGAAAAATAATTTTTTGTAATTGTTCGATTAACATGAATTTACATGTAAATTATTCGACTAGATCATTTCAAACCGTTTTCTTTGAAAGGGGTTGAAGTTAATTATATGCTATTGTATGAAATATGAATGTTTAAAGGTATCTAAATGAAATTTGATTCACTGACTTTTATATAAATTTACATTGACAAAATTATGATAATGAATGTTGTGCAGGATTTTTGACGTGATAACGTCTTATAAATTGATGAATTACGACAGCCAGTCTGAAAAAGTGTCACGTTCTATTTGAGGCTGTGAGTGCAAGCGAGAACGCGATATAAGCGATAGAAAGGCAATTGTTGAATCCTAGACAACGTGTTTTGTGTTTTTCTACAATTTATTTAATAAGATTTTAAATTTATTTCATTCATAATTTTCAGTCTGATTTCATTTCAAAATATCTGGTGCGAGGCGTCACAGTAATTTCTTTTACTTTCAATTGTGAAACTCGTTGTTGGTATAAGTTGTATAAAATATAAGCACTTTATAACTATACATATAAATAGATCTATATGCATACAACTTATAAAATATATAACATATACGAATTCCCAACCTTCACCCCAGAACCGTCCTTATTCGAATTTTCCCAGGAAAAAAATTCAAATAAAAGTTGTAGCCACTAATAAGTCTAAGAACTATAAAAAGTTTAAAGAAAATTGTTGAAGCCGTTTTTGAAAAAAATTAAAATAGCTCAAAAACCCCTAGAATAAGGTGGAGCTTTCGCTTAATCGATTTCAACCAAAAGCTTCGCGGCACAACTAGGTATAATATGGAGGTCAAATTCCAAGTTTGGTGAAATTCGGATAAAGCTTTCGATACGATATGGCTGTCACACACACAGCCATGTTTCTAAAAACCACTTTTTTGGACTCAGGGGACCTCAAAACATGTGTATCCGGTGAAAGTTCGAATTCGAAAATTCGACCCGATTACAATACTTCTTTTACTATATAGTAGTAAAAGAAAGTAAACATTGTTAATTTTCAATAAACTCCTTCTTTGTATTATACAAAATAATGACCCTTCAGTGATAATAATTCAATTCATAAAAGTATGTAATTTTTCATCAATGTTTCTTTATGATGTTATCACGTAAAACTATCGTCCGTAAACCGGCTTTACAGTCAACCAATTTTTTTAGCTTCTATTTTTCTTTAGGGGTATAAAGAAGTATACAGCCTTCAACAGATTGTATTCATTGTTATGAGCGTTATGAGTAACTTTTGGTCAGACAAGAAATAGCAAAAATTTTCAAAGAATACTTTTCTACATAAATACGAAACGTATCAACATATTTATTTAAAATGTTATTAAAAATAAATATCTAGAGAGTATTAACATTGATTAAATTAATAATATTTCAAAATTAATTTCAAAACATGTTGAAAATTTAGTCGTTAAAAATGAAACTAGGTGGCGTACGTTTCGTTTTATTTTGACGTTTAGATTTATTATTAAACAACATTTTTATGGTTTCAACTTAAGCCATTGAAAAATACATTGAATCGCTTAAGTAATTTTTTTAAGAGCCTATGTCTTTTTAATGAAATGGTAATTGGAATAATAAAAAAAATAAATAATAAATAAATTTAAATCGAGGCGCTGCTCTATTGACGTTCCCCTTCTCGTAAAGCTCCCTCCTCGCCGTACAATCATGTACATGTGCAGATAAACAGCTGACGATCAGTTGAAGGAAAGCAGAACGGTTGTCAACATCGTATTGTGTCGCACCATTTGTGCTTTTCTCTATTTTTCATTCATTTTGAATGTTTCTCAGCCGTGATTTAGTGCCCCTTTCGAAAATTTCGAACTCAACGAAAATGTGTTTGATGAACAATGAACACAATCTCGTTCAAGTGATTTTATAGCGAACAGTTTACGTTTTTGTGTGCGTTGCTGTGATTCAGACGGTGAGTTTGACGTACACCATTTTATTCTTTCCATCAGTAAAGACAAGCACAAAAACCATATTATATTTGTGACTCGTCACGAGAAAATTTTTCAATAATTAAATCGATAACACATACATTCGATTTAAATAACACTTTTCTTTGATAATTTTTTTATTTTTTTTTCATATGAAAAATTCGATAATTCACACAAAAGAAATTGTGTATAGTTTTCCTTTTACCAATAAATTACTTAAGAAGTAAATTTAAATAAAAAATTTTTTAAAAATAAATTCTTTGTTCCATTCAAAACGTCCCCCTTTTCATCTTTCAAACCCCCCGAAACCCCTGCAGCAATCAGCTGAGAGCCCTGGAAACGGTTGGTAAAATGGTCCCACGAAGCTAACACCAGTAAATTTTCAAGGGAAGTCCTTGGCCCATTTTGTGACCTAATTTTCATCATAAAGATTTTCCTGGTTCTGTGCTTTGTCAGTCGTTAGGCGCAGCGAAAATCAGAGCCCTTTGTGTGTGGAGCGATGGTGATTGGTGCCCTAAGTCCTGCGCCAAAGACTAACGTTCCCCTTAATTCCCCCCACCTCTAATATAGCCCTGTTGCCCTTATCCGCAACCCCATTCCCTTGACATGAATTTACGAAAAAAAAAATCAGGCCAACCATATAGGCTGCGGGGAACAGTGAGGAATTGGGACAAGAAGGGCTTTAAATTCTGGATTTCCATAATGAAGGAGTTGGAAATGAAAATAAATAATAGTCTTCTTGATAGGACTTTCGTTTAGAATTTAGATAAACGAGGACTAAGGAGAAATAATAAGAGTTAATAAAAAGGAATTTAGGCATATAAATAACGGTTGTACATGTTTTTCTTTGTTCCAAAAACTGCTCCCTTTTCACAATCTCTCCCTATTTGATTTAATTAAGCGAACATGGGAAGGAATGAGACAATACGAGTAATCAACAAAAGGGGATACAATAACGATTTCCTTCAATTCCCAGTTCGATTAAAACAATCATTAAAATTAAAAAAAAAAGAAGTGGCCCTAAAAGCATTTACAAAAAGCTATCTTTCTGATTGTTAGGCAATGCTTTTTTTTGTTTGAAAAATTCATTTGTGTTCTATTCTTGATCTTTCCAGTTTATCGATTAGGAAACTTAAGAAATAGATGAACGATTTACAAAGAAAACTGGGCAAACAAGATAGAAGTTTTTGAACAAAAAAGTCATTATTTGATTTGAACTTTTCATATATTTGTAAAAGAGACAGTTTTTAGCTTTAGTGTGTTATTTTACTCTCTCTAGTTATTTGACAAAGTGCATGTATTTGTTTGAACAAAGAGATAATGAATAATAATGAAAAAATGGGACTTAGATCTCATTAATGGCTTTGTAATGACTTCCTTCTTTGTTGCTAACTGCGTTAGTAACAGCTACATACCTAAGCATTTAAGTTTGACATGCCCTTCAAAACATCCATTTAATTTTAATGATGTACTAATTAATTTTTATAAAATATAATTTCGATAGTTTTATAATCGAAAAACATATAACGAAAAACCGTTATGTAATTTTCTTTCTTCGAGCTTGCATTAGTTACCAATTTGGCGTATAACTAAATAGAATCGAAAAAAATATGCCAATGATTAAGTTTTTTAGATTTAACAATAATTGTTCTCAATTTTGTCGCTAGTTTTTTTTTTTCATATCATATCGCGTGTCATCTCTCTTCCTGTAATCCCCTTCTGTCATTTGTCTATTTCTCCTCGGTCATTGTACTGTGTCTATATTATCCGGGGTGAATTGTTCAGGTTCTATATATTTTAGAAAAAGAATTTCTCCTTTAGTATATAAAGCGGGATTGTTAAGAATGAACGGTAAATTAAAATTTTTAAATTATGTAATTATTATTTAAAATTAAACACGAACGCAATTTTTTTTCTCTCTTACAACTAACTATACGAAAAATAAAATAATTATTTTTTTTTCGATATCGTACAATCAAACAGATCGTAAAAAATATGACTTCATGGTTATAATTTTAATTAAAAAAGATTATTTATTATTTTTTATTATAACTAGAATACTTATATAGGTAATAGTTTTCTGATAAGTTTCAAATGGAAGTATAAGGCAGTAATGGCGAACTTTTGCTTGTGTAGGTTTTATAATCTTTAGCAGAGGTATTCAACTTCTTACATTTTTGGGAAATTTTCGAGCTTATGGGTTTCTTAAAAAAAAGGATAGGATTTATCTGTGTCAGCTACGATAGGCTTCTCCACTTATCTCATTTCCATAAGTCTCCCATCCTCTGATCTAAACCATAGATTAAGTTTTCAACATTTTAGAGTAGATTGCGTTAAATTAGCTTATTTTTACTGCAGTTTTTCATCTCAATTTTGCTAAAATTTTTTGGTTTGAGATTTTCTTTAAAACTCATAATCTCAATGGACCCCCTCGACGAATAAGTATGTGTAGAGAAACATGTAGACGGTGCAGGAGATGCGTAATTTAAATTTAGAAAAATTATTCCGAAAAATATTTTTCTTAACCCTTTTGGAGGTTACGACCCCCACTTTGAAAACTCTCAATTTATGGCTTCGTAGGTCACTTTAAACTTTCACGTTGGTCATTTTCTCACTTATGGGTCATATTTTTCCAATCATTGGTATAGAATATAAACTATAGGACATACGAAGTATGTAAGTACGTTTAACATCTAAAGTTCTATATCTGAGTCTGAGTTTAAAATTATCTGCAATTAAAATTGGTGAACAAGTACAAAAAAAATAAAATAAAACACTAATTGTGTTAACTACTAATAGTAGAGTAGATACGCAAACTTCTAAACTTTTACCAGTTGATCGTACGGGATTCACAATAAAATTTCTGTTATGGGAAATTTGCTTGGTAAGGAAAATAATGTTTATATTTTCTCTAGTTTTCCGACTAATAGGAAATTATTATGAGAAATGCATTTTCTAGAAAATGGTAGTGCTTAATCATTAATTAGTCTGCTGCTGGGTGCAGAACATATTCGGGTCTTATCCCCCCTATAAATATTGTCAACAATATATTAATTTAGTACCTACTGAAAAGGCATTCAAAGTGTATATCGATGGTGCTATCAGGCAGTCGATTTAAAAACAAATTAGTTCAGTCATAATGGCCCTATGTTCCTACTTATCAGCAAGCGGGTGGTGAAGAAGTAAAAACAATTAAATTAAATGCTAATATGGCAAAGTCGGCTTTATTCCGTACGACGTGTCACTTGTCAAGTGAGACGACAGTTCAAATACATATTTTTTAAAGTTTCGTGTATGCGACGATGCTCGTTTCTTTTTGGTATTCTATCTAGTGTGAAATGGCAATTGTTTGAAATAAGAAATTTACGAGATTTTTTGTGAAGTGACAATTGTCGCCTCACCTGGCAATTGACACGTCTTATGGAATAGGACCGTTTATATCCCTATTTGACTGCAGCATAAAAATAATTGGCTAAATATCTTAAAATAAATTAAATTTTCGGTATTTTAAGAATAAAATTAGGCACCACAAGAAAGACCAAAGCGATTAATTTAAAAAAAATAAATAAATAGCAAGAACAACCAAGCGACAAAAATTAATTGAATACTTTGTTTTAGTGTCAATCGTTTTTAATTTCTTTTAAGTTTATAATGGAAAATGCTGTCTTTCTATGAATCCCCACTTATTTTTTTGAAAAGATAATTTAAAAGCTCTGAAAGTTTTATTATAAGAACAATCATCAACAATCAACAAGCTTTTTAATAAATAAAATCACATTATTCTTATAGGTTTTTTCATTATTCGTATATTTGTAGTTTATTTTCAACAGAAAATAGTAAATAATTTATGTGTTTATTTTTCAATTTTTAAGCTATTTGAATCATTATCAGTAGTTGCTTGTTAGATAGTTTATGAATCTACATCGTATGTAAATTTAAAAAAAATTAGTTCTAATTCCTTTAGTTACCGAACGCTTATTTAACGTGCTTAGAAGCGTTTGAATAGAAAATAAATTTACACAGCATATTTCTAACAATAAGCACCCTATTGTTACATTAAAAATCATGCAGGTGTACGTTATAATTAGTTTGTTAGGCTGAAAAAATTAGGGCCTTTTTTCAAACGGAAATTTATGCGTAGAGGACCCGTTTGAAATAGTGGAAAGGCAAATATGGCCGAAGGCCTCGGTTGAATGACCAAAAGAAGAGACATGGTAAGTTATGAACCTACGTTACGGAATCATGGCTTACGACGAGGGCCTGGCAATCAGTTGTTCGACTTACAGCTAGCCAAAATTAATTTAATGGAAATAATCAGCTAAAACAAATTTCCACATGACATCACGTTTCCACCGCGTCCCTAGTTAGAAAATTTGCCTCAGTCGACTTCCTTCTTTGCATAATAAAATTTTCCGAACATTTCGCGTCAAAGTGGAAAATTTTAAGCGAAAATTATATTATTAGAAAAGCGTATATATGTATATACATGTATGTAAGTATAGACGAGTTCGGGAGTACAATATATAGTGACAATGAACTTTAAATTGGGCAATTTGTGCGAGTTATGGAGGGACGTTCAGAGGCCGATCTCTCCGAATCGGCCAAATCTCAAACGAGACAACAGAAATGATTCAAATTCAAACTTGGCTAATATTTTGTGCCTCGTATTTCTTTTTTCGCTTTACTTTGCTCGAGCGAAATACGCGGCTTTTATTGGCTATTAATATCAATGGATTTAAATTTGATTTGGACCACGTCCAGTCCTACGACTACTTACCTACCAGCTGAGAACACTTCCCATAAATGGCATGTAGGAAAGATGAGAGGAAAATTTTTTTGCTTTTGATCTCAACTTGAACAAAAGAAATTCTGTTACAAGTCTTCTTTGTTCCGTTTAGGCTCACTTCAAGGTTTGCTTCATGAATTTTAGACGCTTCGAGTGACGTCGTTTTACTTTTAAAATGGATTTTAAACTTGGAACTTTCGTAATATCAGCATTAACTTGAAGTTTAGACTTGAATAATATTATAACAAATAACAATACCAATAAACAACTAATTCATTTCCTTTTATCATCAATGTTTATTTAATGAAATAGTCGATACACTTACAGGAAGACTAAAAGGGAAACATTGTTTCTTTTTATTTTAATAAAAAATACATATGTAAATATTAGTCTTCAATTAAAAAAAAAATAGATTAAACTAACCTTGGTAAGAGTAAACTTGGTTTATTTTTTAAAAAAAATTTTACTGCAAATTGTGAAAAAGTAGTAAAGTTTATCTTGAAATGTTTCCTCATTACGCCAGAAAGATTGGGAAATTATTGGTTTTGTTTTACTTACTATCATTAATGATAGTTTTTTTTTTCACAAGGAAATTTTTCTTATAAACTGGAAAATTATTTTATAGTTTATTCAGTTAGTAACTTTTATTAAATACACAATTACGTTGAAACGGATACTCAGTGAGTGTAAGTGAAATAAAATTTTATGGAAACTATTTTTTATTTTTTTGGTATTTTAAGTCGCTTTAACATCTAAAGTCATATCACGACTGTCTAAACAAATTAAATTTCTGTTGGTTAATTTTAATTTTAGGTCTTTATGAAAACTATTGTTATAATTTATTTGAACCATTATTAACAACAAACTAGAAAAATTATTTTTCTGTTTTTTTAAATAACTAGCAAATTTAGAATATTTTTTTGTAAGGAATATCATTAAAAAAAGCTTAATGTTGAAATTTCTTAAAATGAGCAGAAAATGATTGAAACTTTTAGAGTTGTTTATACCAAAAAAGTTATGAGTGCGTTTGTAATAAAATAGTCTTGCAGTTATTGAAAAGTAGATTAAAAGATAGGTAGGTACTTTAACTTTTGGAAATAATAATTTTCAGAGTTTTTTATTATTTATCAAAATATGTCTTAATTTTTTGTATAGCCAATAGTTAGTTGTAAAATACAGAAAAAGCAAAGAAAGTAATTTTTTCTTAGTATACCACAAGTATCCACAGTACATAATTGAAGGAAACACTCAAGTGTGGTGATAAGTGTTCGCTATTTTAATTTTAATTTCATTGAACTCTTCCATAACAAAAGAAAGCATACACTTGAAGTGAATAGTATGCAAGTGAAGTAAATACTAACTCAAATATTTTGACAGTTTTCATAGACCAAGTTTATGACTTGAGTTGAGTATATGCTTAATTTGTAACGCTTATAACTATAAACACTTAAGCAAAGACTAGAGCTCCATCAAATAAATACTTATTGAACATATTATTTGCAATATAACAAGCATATATACATATTGCATTTACTTTAGGGAGTTCGAGACTTCCTTTAAGTTTTCATGGTTACAAATTGAGCATTTATGGTTATGTCATGGTTAAAAGTTGAGTGTTTCGTCAAATTTTAGTGACGGCTATGAATATCGCCCTTAAAGCGAGAGATATCAATGAATTTTCATTATTTATATCTCTATTAATCTCTTCCTGAAGAATTTTTCTTTTACATTAGTAGTATTATATATATAGTATATTATTTAGTATTTACACCTTTTGTTTAGTTTAATTTGGTTTTTTCCAATATTAATCAGGAGTCGATTTAACGGTTCGGTATTGTAGTTATTATAAATTAAAGATGTAAAGATGTAAAACTGTAGGCATGTTGCTTCTTTTTATTTACCGTTTTTATGAATTATAACTTAATGATAACTTAAGAAAATTAAAACCGTGATTAATTGGATGACTTTTTCTATTTATGGCAAACTTTTTTGTAGAATTAGAAAAAAAAATCCAATTAGACAAAATTTCAGCTAACAAAATTTTGTAGTTTTCACGTCTTATGATATGAATAATTGCTAATTACTTAAGAAAAACTACTCAAGACAATGTGAGAAATTGGAAAAACCAATGAGATGTATCACGTAATAATCTACCCTATAGTTATCACGTAACTCACAGAAATTAAGACAATTATTCGATCTTTGTATGCAAAGGTATGATGCATTATTTATTATGACAACCTCTACGTCATTAATGTCACGTTAAAATTGATTAACTTTATTAAAAATTGTATAATACGATATAAATTTTAATATAATTTAAAGTAAATTAAAAATGTATTAAAATTAAATTTATCTCTCGAGAAGAAAGAGAAAATAAAACCCCAATGATGATTTCATTTCTTTAACTTTTTAGATTTAAACAATACTTTAATCGTTATTTAAAATTATTTTTTTTTATGAAATGTTCAAAATGTGAATTTAATCAAGTGAGTCATCATAAGATATCGTATACGAGTATACTTAAGTTTGGTAAAAATTTGAACATATTTAAAGTTAGATGATTAATCAAAGTACTGAACACATTGTTTATAGTTTATCGAATTAAGTCGCAAAGTTTGAGTTCTTAAAGTGATTTGCCATTATTTGCACATTTATCTGAACATTATTTTTTTTTATATTATGACTGTCATATAGAACTACCTAAGATTATATTTTAATAGTAATAACTTAAGTACATTATCTAATTACTATTTCAAATCTAACCATTTTAGATTAACATTTTTTAAAAATGCAAACTGTTACTTTCCAAGAATTTTAGGAAGAAAATTTTTAAATATATTTTTTTTATAAATCTCTAGAAATTTTAAACTTAGATTCATAACTCATTTTCTTTGTAGATTAATTTTAAAAAAAATTTCTTACAGGCAAAAAATTAATAATTTTCCTATGTTATATTTGATAAAGAAAGTGAATTACAATCTTGAAGACACAAAGAAAAAAATTTTCCACCGCAACTTTCTCCGCTTGTTCACTTCACGTGAGCGCGTATTCATTTCAAATTAATATTATTTCCATCGCTATTCCAATTAATTTATTATTACCACTGAAAACTAACGAAAGACCAATTGGTATTGTATCTTATTTAGTACCAAAAGTGGCGAGAGACGAAAATCTATTTTCCAAGATATGTTTTTCTTGTTGAAATTGTGGCAATCTTGTTTTTTTCTTATGAAAGAATTTCATTCAATTTTTACATACGACATACTTGTAATAATCTATTTTTTTTCTTTGCTTCACAATTATTAATTAAATTTCACTCGATTGAAATGAATTGATGGTCGGCTTGGCGGTGTGTTGCCAAGCAAGTGAACTTGCGTCGTGTTATGTTGTAACAGTGCGCTCGTATTTTTCTTCAAGACAGCCTAGAACTGGTTCAAGTTAAGTGAATTTGTCTAACGTTGTAAGCAAATAGCGAATTTGTGGCCTACTTCAGCGCGTTATCGTAACCTACTGCACCTGCGATTCGAAGGACACATTTTATTTATGAGGAAATTATCGTCTCTTTTCATTTCATCTATTAAGTAATTTTTTTTTTTTTGTTCCGCTCATTTCCAAGTTCTGAATTTAGGTCAATTTTTATGCTGGCAAGATAAAGTAAAATTGTTTCATTTCGATTGTTTCCAACTAAGTCTCTCAAACTTTCATTTGAGTGGTTGGTTGAATACAAAGAAAATCTCACGATTTTCATAAAATCACAGTTATTGTCAAAATTTAAGTTTCCCAACTAACTGTACATACAGGAAATAAATGGAACGTCAAGTTTAATCCATAAATTTTGAAAATTACTGGTTTCATGAAAAATTTTTAATTAACAAAAGTAATAAGCCATAGTAAATATTTTCAATACAATCAAATTTGCGTATTTATCGATTCGACACACCGTTTTTATCTTTTCAATAGTTGTATGAAAGGTTTTGTATTATTAAAAAACTCAAAACTTAGCCGGCATATAAATTTTAAAGATTCTATACTAATTTGAAAATGTTAAGTTAAATGGAAAAAAACAATGCAAATTTTACACCAAGATTGATTTTATTATTTCTTTAATATTATTGCAGTAGTCGGTACCTACTAATAGTGAAATGTATAATGTCTTAGGTAAAGAAATATCGTTATCATAGATGGTGCCTTATAGTTTTGGGTTTTATAAGAGTTTGCATACCAAATGTGAACAAAATTGGATGATTTTTTTTGCAAATTCGATTTCTACACCTTCTGAAACATACATACAAATTTTAGAGGATGGTCCAGAGGGGGGTCCAATTGGTTATAAAGATTTTAATTATGAAAATAATAAACGAAGAAGAACAATAAACCATATAAGTATACTATTACACTTGATTCAATCTCTTTAGGTTAAGTTTTTTTTATACTTCAAGAAAACCTTTTTCAATAAAAATTTTTATTTTTTTTAAATAAAAAACTTCACCCAATATCCAACAAAAATTTTAAAAAATTGTTCTTTCAAATGGTAAAGGGTGCTTTTGAAATGAAAAAAATTGTGTTTGGATTAAAAAACTATGTTTTACGCACAAAATTTATTTTTTTTGAGCATTAGTGTAAGAAGTAAGTTTTAAAACAGTTTTAGGAAGAATTTCAGAATGTCATCGCTAAAAAATGCACCGAATATATTAGGTAATTCCAAAACCATGGTATAGTCTTTTGAAATAAGTCTTATAATAGTGGTACTTCTTCAATGTTTGTCTTGATTTTTTGAATTTAATCCTGATCTCGTCTTGTTATTCATACTTAAAATTTCGTAAATACTTTATTAAGTATATAAATTTCTCTTAAAATATCGTAAATTTTGTAAATTCCGTTTCCATATATGCTAATATTTGTGATGACTTTTTCAAAGTACTTACATGGCATCTTTTTTTCTACTTCCTATGGCGTTCACAAAATCGTATGCCAAATTTAGAGTAATTATAGTAACTATTATCATCTCCAAGTTTTATTTTATTATAGTTCTAGAAGCTTTACAACTTATTTTTATAAGTAATATATTAGTGTTATAGTTTGTCTTATAGACTGACGTTTTAGAGAGTGATACAGGCTGCAGCCTCCTTTTTCGTATCTGAGGCTTTTTGCATTTCCATGTTACTAATGAGGCTTATTCAGATATAAGAATTGTCAATCAAATTATATGCGAGAAAGTAAACTGCCTCGTTCTGGTAACTCACTAAATTCTAAGTATCTTCAATATAAGAAAATTACAATAATTAAATGCTAATAAAGTTCAACAATGATATTAAATTTTCTTGTTCATAAAGATTTCATTATGAACAAGTTTGTTCATGAAGAAATGTTTTAATGTTTCTTTCGCATGAGAAACATCATAGGTTTTTCAGTATTAGATTGTATTCTTCAGTATAGATTGAACCATGTATTTATTGTAAAATGAAAAACTCCTAATTACTAACAAAATATATCAAGTATCTGATTTTATAGTATACCTATGCAAAATAAGCTTGAAAAAGTAATACGTTATACAAATAATTAATTAATCAAATTATTGATAGTAATTAGGTCAAACTTTAAAATTATGGTCGTGTCAAATAATAACGTTTCCCTAATCGTTTTCAAGTACGAAAATATTTTATTAGACATACTAATTGTATGCAAATTAGATGACCCAGATCCGAAGATTCACGATTTAGGTTCGGTTAGGTAAATATGATAATTATTTGATTTAAAAAAATGGACAAATATTAGAATCGTACATTTCTATTTCTGAAATCAAATTGGCTCGACTCGTTCCAATCGGCCGAATATGGATCGAATGCAATTTATAACGGTCTTTCGTATAAGAAAATCGTTCCCTCTAGTATCAATAGGTATTTATATCGCAGATGTTTTTCAGTTTTTCCATTCGTTTAAATTTGAATTTCATGTCGATTGTGACGCGTATGATTTGTTTGATTTTCAATCCGAGAGGTTGTGTCATATCCCATCATCTATCGAACGACGTAACGCAACACGATCGAGGCAGATTTAAGCCAAGGTTTTGGGATATCTGTGTCAAATTTGTAAATGGGCTCGGAAAATGCGTGTGGCATCTATTTCTGATTGGATTTTCTTAATGTGCGTTTGTCCGCGGAACCTCGGAAGAGGCTGAAACCCTGTTGAGAATATCCATTTCGCTTCGGTAAAATGCCATAAAATTGCGTCATGCTGGAATCAAATTTCATGTTGGCTGAAGTGGGTTTAGACGAAGAAGGCGATGCAGTATTCTAGTGTGCTTAACGAGGATTTTTGCACAATCGGTCGGGCATCACGATTTGCATGTTTGGGTCGTTTAATGAAGAGGAAAAATTGGCTTATTCTTTTTTATTCTGAGTTGATCGAGTCTTCTTATTTGTGAATCAGACATAAAAACTTGACATGAGAAATTGAAAAACCCGTAAATAATTCAATTCGGTTCCATTTGGTTGACTTAAATATTATCGAATTGCATAGAATATGACCCAATTAAATTTTTCTTAAAAGAAAAAAAAAACTTTAGTTGCAATTTTATTTTTGTTTGGCAAATACTTCGTGTTTTATTCTATCTAATTATTTATATTTATTTGTTACAATTTATTTATATAAAAAAGTAGCACAATACTGTGAATTAAATTATTACTTTAATCATTTACAATCCTAATACATTGTTAGTTCTTAAATTAATCATTAACAACTTACATACACGGTTATGAAATGTTGATATTTCAAAAATTTAAAGTTGAAAATTAATTCTTAACAGACTTACAGTAATTCAATTTTAATTACATATTGAACATTATTTTCTATTCAAATACCGAAGCGATAAAAATCTATCGATACAATTGTTAAAGATTTTTATTAGTAAAAATAATGGACTTATTTAGTGCAACTTTCTCAAGCGTTTTCTAAAATTTTTATTTGATAGGGATTCAAATTTTGGGATCCCTTTTCCTTGAGAAATATGTACTTATGCCGTCTTTGACTCGTTGAAAATAGTATAATTAAGCTAATTAAGCCTTAGACTATTTATTACAAACTCTTATTACCTATTTTAAATTGCAAAAAAAATGTTTATAAAAAAATCTAATGTGTAACAATTGCATAAATTTATCTACTATCTTTTATTGTCTTTTGAGCAATATTTGAATATCACACATACACTTAAGGACAAAAAAAACGAACAATTTTATTTATCTGTTTATTTTCCATAAAACAACAGTTAGTAATCCTCCAAAAACGTAAACATAACATTGGCATGCTCTTGTTAGCTTTTAAATCCTTTCATAAGGTTCATAAGAAGTTCTTTGGTTTCGTAAATCATTTGCTTTGATTTTAACAAGAATTCGGGAAAACAATTAATTAGGTAATGAATAGTCAGGCATTAATTGATTTTTTATTTATTTTTTTTATTTTAAATTGTGGTTTTAAGTCGAGAAGATCGCGCTAGGACAGAGGCCTTGAAATTTGACCAATGAAAGATTTAGTGTAAAATAAATTGTTGTTATACTCATAATAATTAACAGTAGTTTTCTTTAAGAAATTTTTACATAAAAAAGCTTCAATCAGAACTTATAGGTTTTTGTTCATGAAGTTTCAAGAAAATGGTTAATATTAAATATTTTCGAAAAAATCGGAAAATTACAAATATTCGTTTAACAAAGTGATTCTTTTGATTAGCCGAATAAATTTAAAAGTTAAACGTTGTCTACATTTCCTTAAAGTCAATAATCAGTAAAGTAAAACTAGGATATATTCTACGATTATTATTTTAGTTGTTCTAAATTGGGTATATATTTTGATTTAACATCTCATATAAAACAGTAACCCATTAACACTGATTTTTTTGTATCAAAAAACTACTAAACGTGTATTTTAATTGAAAACTCAAAATCGTATTTCTCATTTGAACGTAATATTTTCTGCATATCTATACAGATCATTTACTGATAGTATACAAAAGTTGTCGAAGTATTAAAAGTAAAATTTATGTTTGTACTTACTGAAAAATTTTATTTTTTTGCGGATTTTAAGTTAAAGGAAACCACAAATTATTACATGGGC
This sequence comes from Sisyra nigra, assembly GCA_958496155.1. Taxonomy (NCBI): domain Eukaryota; kingdom Metazoa; phylum Arthropoda; class Insecta; order Neuroptera; family Sisyridae; genus Sisyra; species Sisyra nigra. Next base: position 29,850,015 of record OY292316.1, on the reverse strand, counting down.
TTAGTTAGAGATTGCGTAAAATGTTGAACTTGGAGAATTTTAACTCAAAACACCGCAATATAAAGTTGTGCCATATTTAACATTTTAGAATTGCAATCGTGAAATAAATTTATGTAGGTGGGTAACTAACTTGTTAAATTGTTAGAAGCAAATTTTACTTGTGGTTACTGTTACGTGCACTATTTTTTCTTACTCTTAATAAATTTATAGGATTTTTTCAAGCAGTGAATATATATCATTGATGATTAAAATGGTCCTAGCCCTAAAAGAATGAACAAGAATCAGTCTGAGAAAATAATAAAGAAAATAAATATAAAACGATGACTTCGACTTTTCTGAAAATAAATCCTTTTACTTTCCATGTTAGATATTTATTTTTACTTACATAGGTAAGTCCCAAGCATAATTTTTGTTTTAAATGTGTTAAACTTTTCGTGAATTTAAACAACGATCTAAAAGTGTCACAAATTTTCCATATCAGTGTTTAACCTGAGAAAGACAATTCAAGTAAATGAGACTAATATGAGAAGGGATGGAAAGGCAGATGCCTGGTGTCACATACGTCGATATAAAGTTAAAACAAACAATCAAGTTTAGTAAAACAAGTAAAACAAACAACCAAAACATCAATGTGCCTTGAAAGCAAATGAACAAGTGCGAGTGGGATTCGCACTTGAAGATTTCATAGAATAATTTTTAACCGATAAAACAGACATAAATATGATTTTCGAACTTTTTCCCTTAACTTGTATTGTGGTGTAACTTTACTATTTACCAAATTTCATAAAAATAATCGGTAGCACATACTCGTAGTTTTTAGTCAATTAGAATGAAAATGAGCGAGTTTCAACGTATGTGGCATAAATGGCCCTAATTTGATTTCGTTGACCTAATGATAAGAACTTGATTTTTTACTCCTCTAACAGACGATAATATTTTATATTTATCCTGAGAAATAGGTTTTTGTCTACGACAGTAAAGTACAGTGGTACTTCGGTATACGTTCTAAATCCGCTCCAGAGCCTTGGGCTTATACTATAATATTTTCCTAGATAAAATAAAGGGAAAATGATGAATCCGTTCTTACGAAAAAATAATGTTGTTATGAAATATTCTCTAGTTACCTACAAGCCTTGCTGTTTGTTCTCCACACCATAGTATATCCATTCATAAACCACGTAACACGGTTTATGTACTTTTTGAACTCCTCCCTCCTACTATATAACACGATTTAGACCATTTAGATTTTAGACTATATGATATTATATTTTTTACAGTGCATAACATAAGAACATACCCCTCCCCGCTGGTAAAGAGAGCTACGTGGTTTATGGATGGCCCCATAGATATTTACATTTTCTGCAAATTAGGTTTCTAAGAGACCCTCAAAGTTTAATAGTAGAAGAAAAAGAGAAATAAAACATCAGAATTAACCTCTCCTTCATTGACTTGTGCCTTGGCGTGCCTACTTTTCTTGTATAATGTAGTTCCTACATTTTCTTCTAAAACAGGCCTATATCATCATAGTTACAAACTTGTTAGGGAACAAAGCCCTCAGATTCCACAAACTCTTAAACAAAATAACTTTTTGTTATTTTGACTAATACAAGTTCTAGCACATGGGTCGTATTCCAAAAAAGGTTTTATACCATTACGCGTCTCAACAGTACTTATCCTTATTCTAAAGCGGACTTATTCCGAAATACCACTATGTTCTAATAAGATGTTTTTTGCTTTCAAATAATAAAAATAAATGGAAGCAAAGTTTTTCATTGTTATTCCATTTTAAATATACGAGTATAATGTATATATGCATATCGTAGTAAGAAAAATAAAAATTAAATCAGAAATAATCTGGATTTTTTTTCCAAAAGTTCACTAACTTCTAATTATAATTTTGTTTCTTAACTCTATATTATTTTTCCTGAGTTCTAAGTAATAGCCATTAAATTATAGCGTGTTGAAATGCATTTAAAAAATTTGGGAAATTTTTTCAAGTGGAATTTTTATGTACCACTTCTAAAATAAATTCTTCATAAAGATGCTTTCATACGCCTTTTGGAATGATAAACTCTTATCATCTATGATCTAAATAGATAAATTAATTTTTCTTAACCTTATATCGTAGACAATAAATTAATTTATTTCCATTATATTTTGTGAAATAGAAATAACTTTTTTATTTTGACCGTTTTGACATTTTTGTAATTCGCAAATAGACAAAATAGCTTAATAGTCATATACCTACTAATTGCAATAAATCAACTCATATAAGCATTTTAAAACGTTCATTGGAAAAGTACAGAAAACGCAATTAGATTTTTGCATTTGCAATTATACGAATTACTGTTTTGTATGTGTAGATATATAAATGATATTGAGAGATGTATGTATAGAAAAGCCTTAGAAATGAATGAAAATAGAAAATTTATGTATCGCGCGTATGTACATAATAATATGTCTTTCATACAACGATGTGGAGACTATTTTTAGTGCTATCGTTATCGTGTTCATATGCGGGACAAGTTTCCATCTTCGTCTCCTGTTGAACTATTAACAACAATTTTCTTTATTTATTATCCAACCACGTCGGCACGTGTTCTATTTTTTCATAAAGAAAATTATAAAATTTTCTTCGAACATTTTTCAATAAAAAACTAAAGATTTTAAAACAAGCTTTAAAACCAAAGAAAAAAGTGATTATTAGGCTTTAAAAACTAGTTATTTAAATTTTGGCGCCTTCTTTTTGTATATTTTGATTCTTTCTTGACATTTTAAATATAAAACAATTTCCTGCTTCGAATTGAGATAGGACATGAAAGACGCGTGGGAGGGAAAGTCTTTGGAGCCAGAATTTCTTTGATAAATCACATCTTTCCCGCTTTGATTTGTATTTATTGGTTCCACGATAAATTTATAATTTTTACTTTGGCTCGAAGGAAATATTTGATATTAATATGGCCATTAAAAACCAGATTTAATGGTCTTTAATTTTAATTTTTCAATCGCAAATTATAGATATTAATTTGCGTCTAGCATTTAGAAACTAATGCTCTTAATCTCGTGGTCATTCGAAAAGAATTAGAGAGAAAAGTTGCATTGGGCTCTAACGACTTTGACCGACAAGCGATGTAATCTATCTTGTTAGTGATTTTTTTTTCGTTGTCTGTTATTAATTTATTTTTTTAATTCATATTAGTGAGATTTTATTTATAAGTAAGTGCTCACAATTGGGTATATTATGCTTTAATATTTACTTACTCGCATAACGATGCATTGGAATAATTTAGAAATTATTTTTAGCCAAGAGGGAATGTCGACACTGTTGAAATCTTTCCTCTATTTTCGTTTGGGATGAAATTTCTATCGACATAAAATTTCTACAACGAGCAGCCGTGCTACATTTCGTATTCTATCATCAACTCTAAAATATCGATAACCTGTCATTAATCGAAAAAAAAATCTTTTTGAATCGTTTGATTGCGTCGTTATGTCGCTATTTGATTGATTGGATATTTTAGAATCAATAAGCTTTCTTTTTAATAGCTTTGCATTTTTTAGATACTGTTCCATAAAATTATATGTTCGAATCAATGGTATTACATAAGCTGTGTTTTTAGAATAATTGTGTAATTTTGAGAATTGGAAGTGATCAAGTAAAATAGGAGACCAATAACAATTCAGGTCTCAACTTGATTTTCTTTACTCAATTACACCGATAGTACGATGTATGTATTTAAAAATCTATTCGGTAGTAGTTCCTCTAATAAGTAAGAATTATCGTGATATACTTAATCATTACAAAGTTATTACCATTTTAATGTTTAATATTGAAATAGAAAAGACAATAGATTACTATACTAGCGGTGTAAGAGAGAACGTAACTCAAAATGTTTACACCTTTTCAATAAGTTAGCAAGCCAGAAAATAAGTTTTACACATACTTCGCATTGGTAAGAATTCCAAAGAGCACATTCGAAGGTTTGTCGAGTATGTAACGGTGACTGCGGGAGAGAAAACTCTTTTAGGCTCAAGTAATGTTGACAGGCCCAGTGTATTAAATTTTGGGACGAAAGGTTATATAAATGTTCTTTCAAACCTGGAGAAAATTTGGTGAAAATCTTAGAATCCTACTTGATTTGAACATAAACAAGCTCATTTTATTTTACTTTCCATTACAATTAAAACACATTATATAAAAAGAGATGTTTTAGGCATATTTTACTAGAATACTCAGTCTTTTCTAATCAAGGCTTGGGAAGAAATGGACGGGATGTGTCACTAGAAACCTGAAAATCGAGCAAAAATTTGCACTTAGCAATACTAGGTTCAAGTATTAATAGTACAAAGATGAAATGTCTTTACTGAAACTCTATATCACTATAAGTTCTACTTCTATCACATTGTGAACGCAAAAAAAAAACAAATTTTTTAATAAATTTGACATTTGGAAAGCTTTCGTTGTGAATCATTTACAGTTTTGTCTTCATGAAATTTGCAGGAAAATTGTCAAATTCTATTAATACTCCAAACTTATGTTTGCTATGAAAAATTCAATTTTATGACAATCGAGTTTATTTTACGCTCAGCGAAGCGGCCAGATAACAGCTATTAAATATTTTAATAGAAGAAAATACATAGTTTTTTTTTTTAATTTCTATATAAATAACGCACTTGCATACTTACATATTTTCCTTTGTATGTAAAGATATGGACGCACTTTTTCATTCAAGACACGCTCAAAAGACCTTGGTCAGTTGCACATCTCATAGAAAATTCTTTGTTTAGCTATAATCCTAATTATACAAATATCATATGAAAAATTGTTTGTTTGAACAAAAATGCTTCCTAAAAAACATTAAAAATCTTCATTCAATAACTTTTTGGTTACGATTTTATCGAAGGAATTTTAGAAAGTTTAGAATTATACTAAATAAAGTATTTCGATTTGTAGCATAATGAATTTTGGGTGATTTTTCTTGTAATTTATCCCAAATCTTTTGTGTTCGTTCGGTAATCGTTATATAGAAAATAATTAGGCGAGAAATTAGAATTTTGGTCATTCGTGTTCTCTATATAGAGATAGAGAGATTTAGGTAGAATAGAATTGAATTTTACTTTTACTTTAACTAAGAATTTTTTTCTATTTTATTTTTGGGTGTAGAAGCGAGCAATTTTTGTGCAAAGAAAGAGAGAATACTTTCAAACCATTATTGTCATGAGATTAGAGTTTAATTTGAGGCCGATGAAATTAAATAAGTGGGCTAAATCGAGTCGACGAAAACGAGGTTTAAATAAAAATTAGCTCAATTATTTGTAGAAAAGGAGATGAAGAGTTCTAGTTTTGCAATCTTTAATGGTAATTTTTGTTGCACATATTTTAGTTCAACACGTGAGTATTGCCACCTACAAGAATGGTCATATGCGGGTTGTGTGTGATCAGCTTATGACAAACCAAAAGTAGTTATTGTAGGTCACTCCAGTTAAATATAAGAAATAATTGTCTCTTAAAAATATACGAGCAAATTATGGAAGTTACAAAATTTTACGTATCATCAATCTTAATTTCATTGAAATATTATTCAATTTATGTATCTATTATACTCGTTAATATTCCAATAAAACTGAAAATATTTTCTTGGCAAAAAAAATACTTAAACTAGTTTTAGTTTATTAAAAAAACCAATACCGGTTCAGTTCAGTTAAAAATAAAGTAGTTAGTTTTTTTACAAATGGTAAAGCTATTGTTCTTGGTCCAATGGTTCTTAATTCTTAAAAATCGTAAAAAAATTGATTTAAATTTTACAAATAATAGTGTAGATACCTACAATTTAATATGATTTATGAAGAAATTGGGGGCGAGAAATTTTCTGAAACTATCAAACATTCAGTTATCGAATATGTTTCTTAATAACTTGGTTCTAAATAATTCCGTTAAAATTTGGAGTATCAAAGCACAGTATGTGGGTCGATGATAATCAATCAAAGAGTCAAAAGTTTAAAAAAAATACTACAAGGGAATTACATAAACGACAGCTTACCACTTAAAAATTTATAATTCTTAACCTAAAACGTAATATAATAATTTTAATTTTTTGTAGCTTAGCATGAAAACTTTTTGGAATGATTAGGTTTATCTTTTTCAATCATTTTAATAAGAGTAACATAATGATTAAAATTTTTTTTTACAAAGTTATAAAATGGGTTGAATTTGTTACAAGTTCTAGAATAATAACCTGTAATACCTAAATAACCTGTAGAGAAACGTTCAGAATCGCATTTTTCTACTATTTTGAGAAGCTTCTATTTTTACGAGTATGTTATCAGTGGTGGATTTAGGTTTGATGCCACCCTAAGCCCTATCTGACGCCCTTTTTCCATATAAAAGTGATTTTAAAAATTTTAAATGAAAAAAAAAAATTGGGATCGTAACTAACTTTTTGTGGGTCCTAGGTTTTGAATTGAACCCTAAGTTAAATTAAATGAATCAATATTTACATTAGTAAAAATAAAATAACCGCTAATGTTTATGATTATTATGAATTATAGGACAAGTATGTAAAAAATAAACAAACTGAACACATAAGCACAACTTATAGGTTATATATAAAAATAAGCAAAGAAAATAATTAAGAGGATTTTATTGGGAGGCTCCTCTAGGCTTTCGTTTGATCTGGGCTCTGGGCATGTGCCTCTCTTGCCTCTGCCTACTTACGGCCCCGACCAAAATACTTCTAACGCGAAACAAAACTTCAAATCTTTTTTTGTGAAAAAAGATTAAAACGCAATTAAAAGAATAAAAATAAAAAACTTATCAAAACGAGTGACTTATTGCTAATTTATACTAGGTACCTTATAGCTTAAATATTATAATGAAAGCATAAAAAAGGTTATCTGCTCGGACTAAATAAGTAACAAATAATGACTCATAAATAAAAATTTTAAAGAATGTAACAAAAATTGCTCATTGACACTTTGTTTGATCTCAGAACCATTTGACGAATGCCAATGTCAAGTTTTTGCGTTTTCTCAAAAAATCGTAGATACAGAGTTGTTTCGTAAATTACCTAATTGAAAAATGCAACAATCAAAAACGAATTTTTAATTAATTGTTATGAATAACTATTAAAAAATTAATTTTATTGAGATCATAAATAATTCATTTGACCCATGATAAAGTATCATTCTTTTGAAAATTATTCGAATTACAATATGTAGAAGCTTAGAATTGTTGTTTCCGTATACTCATCTTTATTTAATTATGTTTGAAATTGTTTCGGAATAAGTAAGCAGGAATGATTCATTTAATTGAGTTTAATATCGGAGCAAGTAGAAGTTATCAGAGACATTTTACATTGTATCACAATTGATAGGTTAATTATTTATTTATTATCACACAGTTCTCCTGCTCATGCTAACTCTGCCATCACAAGCACTAATGTTTGTGATATCGCGGCCACATCGAATGTCTCACTTTCATAAAATTCCATTTAGAAAATAAAATAAAATAAATAAATTGAAACAAAGCTGAACTAAAAAAATATGTAAAATGTAAAGTAGGTCGCAACGATTAGTTAATTACAAATGGTGTTACCACATTGATTTGGTCAATGTGTTGAAGTGAGAACTCCAATATCAGCTCTATCTGCACTTGGAAATATGAGAGAAAAAGAGAAAGTGAAAGTTTTCTTCTATAATCAAGTGCATAGACAATGTGTGTGAGAGAAGATTGTATTTTTTGCTTAATGAAGCAACAAATTAATATAAGAACGATCTTCCTCATTTCGATTTAAGTATTTGAAAAGATTTTTTTTTTTTTTTGAGAATTGTTATCGTTTCCTACTTCTACCTTTTAATTTGAGTCCCCACTTTCCCGCGAGTCGTCAAGGTTTTTATATCATATTTGGTTTTATAAGAATCGAATTAAAATAACGTAAAATATGGGAGTGTAGGAACTTGTCGTGAGCAATGTGAGGAAATGTGGCATTGAATATACTTTAAGCAGAGTTTCTAAAACTTTACTTGTAACGTTTCATTATATAAAAGTATTTAGTACTCGTATAACTTGTACTTAGGGATGCATTAAGGCAAGTATCTACTATCTAGGCATTTTTGTAATGAATTGTGTTCAATATTTATATTTTGAAATGAAATAATTTTTTAATTCAACGTTCGCCTTGATTTAATATTTAACTATTTACTTTTGACTTGAGTTCAACTTGATTTTAAGGCAAATTTAAGTCAAATAACCTAAAAATCAAGTCAAATAGCTTAAAAAAAGTCAAATAGAGAATTTACCATGTACCAAGAAACGATGATAAAAAAAAGATTTTCTTCTTTCACATAAACATTTTTAGAACTAGAAGAAGAAAAATTTTAAGTATTAAGATTTTCCTAAATCAACAGTTGTTAAAAAACAAATAAAAAAACAAGAACTACCGTGGGAGTGTGGGACACTTGGTTGGAACAAAGTTTCTTTCGCTATTTATCGAGAGTCTCATGCCAATAGGACGTATCGACCATTTTTCTGATTTTAAGGTATTTTGCCGCATTGATTTTTTAAAAAAAATTTTTTCTGGTAAATTGATACAAGAAAACTTCTATCGTTCGGTTTGGAAAGTTGTATTTTGGTGAAAACACCCTTAAGGCATCAATATTCTATTTATTAAAATTATGTAAAATATTCTCCAGAATAAAATATCCAAGAATAAATTATAGCTAATTTCTAGATATGAGAAATAAATTCAAACATAAAACAAAACTGCAAAGAGACCACCTATTGGCGCAGTGGTTAGAGCAGTAGTTCTCTCCACTTCGTGCGTCAAGTGGTACGGGTTCGATCCCCGTTGAATCCTAGACCTAAGATTAAAATTGGCCACCAGAAATTTCCTGTGTTTAGACAGTCGTGATATGACATTAGATGTTAAAGCGACTTAAAACACCAAAAAAAAACTGCAAAAGATTCATTACGAAACCATTTCAAATCTTGTTATACGACTAATTTAGTTTAAGTTATTAGAGACGTATACATTCATTGTTGAAACAACATCACAATATATTATTATTCCATGTTTAAATTTAAATCGAAAGTCAGTTCTTATCTCGTGCATATTACAGAAAAAGTCCTCTTGACATCCTCACTCATATAAAGCGTATTTCGAGCCCGTTGACTTATTTAAAATGTGTCAAAAGCATGTGAGTGTGTGACTTATGCTCTCTTACACCGCTGATTCATATTTCCATTTTTTCATATTTTGTCGGGCTACTCTTCGTTCACCATGTCTTTTGCAACATACCAGAAGGAACTTCGCTCCAATAATCTTTCCTTCATTGAAACCTTATTTTAGTCATGAAGTTCTACGTTTTAAGTTTTTATTTATTTAACTCATTAGCATAGCTATTAACATACAAACTTCCCAATCAAATCTAATTAAAGCATCGTGTTTGAGTTTGAACAATACCATATATAAACTTGACTCATTATACACTTGCATAAAATAAACTTATCATTTTATTGATAGTAGCTATCGGTAATTTATGATTATAACAATATAAAAAAAGTTTTCAAGTAAAAAGTCATAGTTTGCTTTTATAATAATTTCATATTTTCAAGGAATATTGAACATTCTGTCATGTCGTGCAAAGAATAAAATACATATTCTGTAGTTTGTGATTTTTTTCTAATTCATTACGTGGTTGAATTTGTGTGTATACGTAACTAATCGAAAGACTGAAACTTTGCAAATTTGATCTTTTTTCTTATGAAATTTTGCTCTATTTTGATCTGATTTAAGTCTTTTTAATAAGGGTATCAATTTAAAATTTGTTAAGAAAAATACCAAGAAACTGATTTAATCTCTTTTAAATCTTATTTAACATAATTAAATAGATATTTTAGATTTGGATCGCTTTGAATTAACTAAAGATTTTCTTTTTATAGGACAGCTAATTTGAATGAAACACAACGCAAAAATAAATTTATATACCTACGCAATCATTTTTTACGCACTTCTCACTTTTCATTAAATATTTTATTATCTTGTGTCAACCCAATTAATTGAATACGAAGGAGCTTAAAATTTTATAATATTGTTGCATGTTTTCTTCTGCAATGATTTTTTGATTTTCATTTTTAAATTCGTTTCCCTTTCTCTTTTCACTTGATCGAGAGAAAAGATCTGGCCACAGCGAAAGTTATCTACGTTTTTTTTTTTGTTCAATTTGACTAATGACATTTCTATCTACCTTTGAAAAGCTTTCAAGTCAATTACAATTTCGTAAGAAATTCTTTTTTCTTCACTCGTGAAAAGTAATAATTTTGGTTGTGGCCTCACAATGTGAGCCGGATTTGACCAAGAAAAATAACGACCTAAACCTTCGAGGCAAGGCAAAAGACGCGCACGATAGGAAATTTAAGTTTATAGCTGAAATCAATGCGTCTTATTTTATTATATATTTTTAATATTTATTACAAAACGCTTTGTCACCTAAACAATAGCACTATTGTCATTCTGGGTCATAATTAAATGTAAATTTACGTTTCTTTTTTCATTCGTTTCCCGTTGAATTTTTTTCGACTATGCAATTTGCGATTTAAAAATATAATATCAAAAAAATGGCTACTCAACATTAAAATTTATACTGTTGGAATCAAAGACTCGTTGACCTAAAAGTCACTGAAAAAATATCGGTGTTTTTTTTTTATTTTGTAGAAAACAAAGGAAAATTTTGATAAGTGAAAGATAAGAGGTGGAAATGTATATAAACTAGCTGAGATTGTGGGGAAGTGGATTGGTAACACTTTTTGTTCATATAAATTTATAATTTTTTTTTTATTTAAAACTTCATAAATATAACTACTTAACAACAAGATTTTTAACGAGGTTTAACGTTGTGGTTTTTGATTTTTTTAAAATTTGTTTAATTTTTTCCAAAGGAACTATGAATATTCATGAGCGGAAGTTTTTTTATTTAAAGGTAAAATTGATCGTTAAAATTTGGTTTTTGTATCTTTTATAATGCCTTAAAATGCAGGTAATACATTCGAAGCTTTCTAGTGTTTTTTTTTTAAATAAAACAAGAAATTAAATTCTTTCAACCATAATTCGTACCGTATACCTTTAAGTGTATTGCAATTTTAGATAATGTCTATTATTTATAACCATGATACGATCCCTTGGTATGTATGTATACCGAAATAAATCACCTCATTGCGTCTGAAGTTACCTTTTATAGAACCAATTATTAAATTAACATTGACTTGAAAACGTCTGATTTACTCTTAATTAATGCGTTTTGCAGTACCTACGTAAATGAGTTTACGATTATTTTCAATTAAATTAATCGATAATTATCGGTTATTACGTCTTATGTTATCTTTATTAGCTTATTCTTATCAAATATTAAATTAACAAAGTCTGATCATGTTTTTTTTATTATACTGTGAAAACTAAAGAGGAAGTCAATAAACAGGATAGAATAATAATTAATCATTCGTTCATTTATAGACTGATTTATCCCTGCTGGCTTTGTATTACTTTAAAATTAATAGGCATCCTGAAGGTTCTAGCGTACAAAGAACTACCTTATGTGACACACAGTTTATTGGGTAATTTTGTAACTCTCCCATAACGATGAGTAAAATTAGTCTTGATCTTGTAAAAAATAGACCGAGACGAAAACTGATATTAAAACTAATGTAAGATTAAGACAGGCTTGATCTTAAACTTAGTCTTCCTTTGCCCATCATTTTTACTACTCTTTATTTTGCCTACCATTCAGTAAAAAAATTGAAAATAAATTCGGTAGATATTGACTTAAAATTATACTATAACGCTACTGATCAAAATTGTTTTTTTTCCATACCTACATTTTTTCTAATACGAGTTAGAGCCTTGTAGCTAGGGATTCACTACTTGGCTTAAACCTGGCCTCAAGTCAAATCAAACTGAAGGCAAATGCCAATATTTAAATATCAAGTTATGCATTGAATTTACAAGTTATTTTATTTTGAAGATAACATGTTCAAGTAAATTCATTGCACAAAATGTCCAGTTTGTTGATTTGATGAATCTCTACTTATTGCATTAAAAACTATTTATAAGAGTATCTGCATTAAATTATTAATTATACAACAAATATTCTACACATTTTCTTTTTAAAACAGAATCCATTTGTAGGTTTACATTGTTTATCAAAAAAAAAAAAAAAAAAATGCAAATATTTAATATCTTTAGCATATGTACATAAATCCTGTTAAGTTGACTCCCATAATATTTAATCAGGAAAAATACATACAATTATAATTTCTTCAACTTTACTTTTTTGCAATGCTTATCAGTTTTTATTCTTATTTCTTATAGTACTAAGACTTAGTCATAATATTCACACTGGGTTCACTATAATTAGATTATTCGTTTCGTACAGCTTTTCAATTCGTTTAAAAGCTTACTTATTTTCTTTTAATGCATCGCAACCTTAATACGATAAATGTGTTATTTCCTGATCCACAATATTCTCTATAGTAAAGTATTTATTTTTCCTAGTTTTAATTAAATAATAAAATATTTTTATTGTATCTTGAAAAGCTCTAATTTACATTTTTCTTTCTAGAATTTGGACATCAATGAGCTTGAAGCTGCGTTTTTTCCGCAAAGGTTTGTTTAACTCTCATTTATATCTATATTATAATGCTAAGTTAGCTTGTATATCTACAATGTAGATAAATTGATATAAACCCGCTGCATCTCATAAAATTACATCATCCGTTGCATCATTCGGCACCATCTACAACTTTTATATTCAAGAAAATGTTTGTTGTTTCTAGTGAAATTTGTGAAATAATGAAATTTTATTTAAACAAGAAACCTACACATTGAACAATATATTATGTTAGGTACAAAAAAACATTCTGATTTCGAGCATATGTTTGTACATAATTCACATGAAAATCTTAAAAGTTGTGCTGATAAATTGTTGCAATTTTTGCATTTGTATGTCATTATGAATTTTTCACCATTTGAAGAGTGTAACATTTTTTTCATTGTCGGTCAAATAATTTGTTTATTTTATGGTAACATGCATATATGTAAGTAGTGTTAAATGCACTTGATGCACTTTTATTGTAGGCATATGTGTATGGGTGTTTGTTATATTGTGTGTGTTATGACGGTCGGCCTATGCAGTGTGCAATGCTTGTTACGAGAGTGTCAAGTGTGAACCAGGAAAAGCTTCTTCCTCAATTCTGCCCTACTTTTCTTTATATAATTTTTATTTTCTTTTCATTCCTCTGTTTCGTTTTCTACTCACCAGAGCACAAGCAATCTATCAGAGTGGCATGTGAACCATGTTGTATATTTTGCATACAGAAATCTAGCATAGAGTGATTAAAAAATAGCTGGACTATAATATACATGATGCACTCTTGACTTAACACATGTATTATCTTTAATACTTACCAATTTTTTTTTGATCTAGATTACGTAACATTTGCTTAAATTTTATCGCTTTATTTTAAGAAATATTTTTATATTTCATCTAGAAAGTACTTATCAGGAATTTAATATATCTCCCATTTGTAATATTATTTCTTTTTTGAAATTTTCTAAAACAAAAGTTTTTTAAGGTTTAAAAATTTTTCTTCTCGAGCTTGACCTTATATCAAGCCAAATTTAGGACAAGTAACTTGAAATTCAAGTCAAGTAGTGAATCTCTAAGTATAGGAGCAGCACCATGACACAAAAAAAGATTTGATTCAGCCAGTTGTATAAACTTGAGCCACTATCTCCGAAACTTATGCCAGTGACTTGGTTTTCGGTACCAGGACATTACTTAAGAACTTAGTGTTGAAAGGAGATTGTATAAATAAACTAGTGGCTACCCGTAACTTCATGGATTTTTTTTTGGATTTGAAAAGAAATAATTTATACCAACTTAATCTAACTGTAACGTTAATTTCGAATTAAAGATTTGAATTTGTTTAGTAATCAATGTAATAATTAAAATTTTTGAACGTTACCCTCCTCCTCGCCACTATATGAACTTTAAATAAAGTTTTTTTTTAAAGAGTCCCTTAGAGACCATCCATAAATTACGGCACACGATTTTGATTCCCCTTCCGTCCTTGTCGAAGATTGTCATATATGTGAGACTCCCCCTCACTGTCCTGACGTCACATGTTTTACAGTTTCCATATAGAGTTGGTAATATTTTTAAGTAGTTTGTTTACATACACGTTTCGCATGTGACGTCATAAAACCATAATAACCTCTCCTGCCCCTTGTCACCCAATGTCACACTTAATTGGCCTCTTCTCTTAATGTGTGACGTAATTTATGGATCGTCCCTAATAATGGGGGAAAAAATAGTTTTTTTTCTTTAAATACTGATAATTGAATCAGTGAGAGCATTTCTTTGGGGATTTTCTCGATATTTAAGAAAAAAATCAATGCTTGAATGAAAGAATTAACAAAAATAGAAGCTCTTTATATAATAGCATATATACATTCATAATTTCAGAATTAATATTTAAGAATTTTGTTGGAGCTATTTAAAGGTAGAATTTTGAAAAAATCGTTCGTTCTTAGTAAAAGACAAACTCAGGATCAAAATCACACTTTCGAATATATTTTCATCTTTATAATGTCTTACCCTCTTGCGTGTCTGTCTGTCAATCACGATAGTACATATAAATAATATGAGTTAATTTTTTGATGTTTTGTAATTCAAGTAATAGAAATAATTATCGAAAAATTCTTTTTTGGATAATTTCTAGATGAGCTTAAGTATCGGTATATTACACATACTTGGAACCGTTTAGTAATATTAAAGTTTATTTTCTTAACCTGCACATATCATTTTTCATGTTTTTTACTTTCTTGAAGTTTGGTTGTGGCTAACATTACTTTGATAAAATGTATATAATCAATTCCGAGTCGGATTGTATACGGCATATGATCTATAGATCACACATTTCTATTTTTGGGTCCAAGATGCACTCCACTAAAGTATGTGTGCTCGCGTGACGTCACTCGACAGGCGAATTTCTCGTTTAAAAACCACATTTCAAGCTGACTTTTCATTTTTTTTTTCTTAGTCCAAATTTTCAAGTGATCAACTCAACTGAATATAGATTGCAAAATTTGAAAGGCTAATTAAAAAAGCGCGAGGGAGGGGGAAGTGAGAAAAGAATCTGCCTAGAAACAACGATTATGCTAAATTCGTTTTTTTTTTTACTCTTTTCGTAACTTTCTTTTTGAATAATGAAAGGTTTGAATTATTTAACAGTAAAATTTTTATCGAAGCAGTTTCAGTACAAGTTTTATAATAGCTCTCTGCTCGTCCACGTTTCCGCGGCCCCTCGCGCTCCTCTCATAAACCCCGAAGCGCCCTACTTGCTTCTCATGGCCCGGTTGTGTTGTCATACTTAAAATTTTATAAATTGGCCATCGTATATATTGGTTCCGTTAGTCTTGTCACTTTCTTTCAGGAAAGAAGTTCCAATTAATGTTACGATTAAATGAAAAGGAAGATTTATTAATGTTTTGGCGTTGAAATGGAACCATTTTCTTATCTATATGAATATTTAATTAATAGTTCTCGTTGTACTTAACATTGTGTTTGATAACATTTTTGTTACATATGAATTATTATTGTATTTTGATTATTCAAATTATCTATTTGACTTAAAAAAAAAAATAAATTGAGCGGAAAAGAGGCAGTAGAGGCATGTTGTTTGGGGTATTTATAAAACGCGTTGCGGGGCATAAAATATGCCTCTATTATCTCTTGAATTAGGAAACACATACACATATTTATTTTGTGTTTGAGTTGAACTTTTGAGCTATGTTTTTAACGTAAAACTAACGGAAGAAATAAATATTAAAAAAAATATATTTAATGTTTGTATTTCATTAAAATTTCTATTAACTTTGAAAAACTGCAACATCGAAAGGTTGCGACCCTTGTAGGGTGCACTATTTTTTTATGCAGTAGCATGTATGTTAAAATATCTATTATAATAAATTAACATACTTCTATTCTATCTAATAAAAATTTTATATTTATTCAAAAAAATGTTTTTTTTATCTTTAGTTGAATCAGAATTAAAAAGCTTAATGTTTTTATGAAATTTAATTACAAAAATATTTTCTTCATTTTTTGTTGGATTAAAGACCAGATAAAGTTGTATTTGCTACGCATTAGGGATGAGATAAATAATAGGGATTCATCAAGTCAAGTAATTGAACAATTTTTAAAATTTATCGTGTTTGATATTGATTTGTAAATAAAATGACTTAGGTACTCTACTGACTAATAATGCTTTACTTGATTTTACATTTAAATATTAATATTTGACTCGAGTTAGTCTGGATTTCAAGTCAAATTGAGAGCAAGTAGCTTGAAAATCTAGTGAAATAGTGAATTATAACTTATAAGTAACTGAGCCTTCTGTGCCATGAATTTGCTTGACATTTTAACTTTGAAATGAAATATGTAGCTTGCAAATTCATTGCTTGACTTGATTTGGTAACATTTGATCTGAGTTTGATTTAATTTTAAGCCAATTTTACGTCAAGTGTCTTGAAAATCAAGTCAAGTAGCTTAGAAATCAAATCAAATAGTGAATCTTTACAAATCAAGTATGGGCGTTTCAAAAATTGCTGTCTGAAATGAATTATTGTACGACCATAGACGAAAAAATGATTAGAGTAAAATAAAAAATTATATTTATTTTCCCTAGAGTCGCCTTGATTTTATAACTCATTGACTCTTCCTTCATGTCTAGATGTCCTAAGACTTCCATTTCACAGTCACTTTCATATTTTATTTTATTAAACTTAACTAAAAAAAATTTTTTTTACTCTATAATTAAAAGCACAAAAAATCGCAAAAATGTATTCAATAAGTCGTTGTCATTTTATTTTTTCAATTATGCTTCACCGGTTCAAAAACCTCTAAATTTGAACTTATCCGTCTACTCGTCTTATTATCAATTCTACTGTATGAATCACTTTTGTTTTTTTTTTTTAATGATATTTATATGAATTAATTATAAAGTACATGTTTCAATAACTTATCCATAAATACATATACATACAAATAAATTGTTTATTATAGTATAGTTAATTAAAGAAATTCTGTACCATAGATCCGACTCACACGATTTTTGTAAGTAAGACGACAATTAAAAAAAAAACTAAATTGCAAATTATTGATATCTTCCTGTAAACTCTTTCTAATTTAATTAATAACTTACAATAATTACAAGTTACTAATGAAAAAATAATTTTCTTTCACTTTCACATAGGTATATGTATACATTACATACTTTTTTTGTTAATATTATTTAGAAAATAATCCGTGATTAATTTTCCTGTTAAATAAGAGAAATCGTGTGGAAGTGCTGATAAAAATAAAGAAAAACGCATAATGGAATGATAATAATGTTTAAACGTATCACATGGAAAGTGTATGAAAATATAATTTTAAATCAGTTATGCAATGATATATTTTTTGCAAACCGTTTATGAAATAGCTATAAAATTATTTAAAGAAGCATTTTGTCGAGGGTTTTGATTGAAGCTGTAACGAGCATGTACAAAGGTATTATAATATATTGAAAATAGAGTTATTAGTGTCTAGACAATTTAGCGCCCGAGGGGCGTTCAGCTTATTTTTTATGCCCTAATTCAAATAGGTATAACTATATATATTTATATATTTCATGTTAGAAAATGTAAGTTATACTATATGTATTCAAATCAACAATTTTTAAATGCTAAAAAATGTAGTTGTAATAGGAAAATTAAAGAAAAATTAAAAACCATAAACTCGGTAATTTGATTTTTTTCACATAACTTTTGAGGTTATGTGAAAAAAGTGTTAGCACAAAAGTTGTAGATCTACTTATTATCTACAACTTTTCCATTTAACTTTTTCCCATAGGATTTGTAGTTTTGTCGGAAATCGAGATAAACCGTTTCTACCCTTAAAAACACCCCCATTTTCCACTTCCCCACCTCAGATCGACCGTAATTTGGTTTTCCTTTTATTTCTGTTATATTCTCTTCCTTTTCCAATGGGTTTCATCCTACTATAATTTATTTCACTTTTTACTATTATCAAAGGCTAAAAGCACTGGTCTATAATGCTTTTAAGGTTTAATATTGAGCCTCACTAGGTAACCACTAGTTAAACATAGCCTTGTTGTTTTATATGAAACCACAACTCATACAAGTTTTTCTTTGATTCTTTACCCATAGTGTTTGGAAAAAAAAATGTGATCCATAATAAAGTCCAAAAAAAAGATTCTATCATTTTCGATGGTTTACACCAAGACCCTCAATAAAAGTTTTACTTACAGAGATAATTAATGTATGTCGGTTTTCTTTTTATGGTAATAATTATAAAAAAACAAATAAAGACTTTTGGATATTTATCTTTATAACTAAGATTATGGGTTGCTAACATATCGGGATTTGAAAATGTGTATATAACATACATACAGGTAGTGTAAGATATTACATAGGTACTGGTCCTACCTTTATTTAGCAATCTACGTGCTTCATAATAATTCCTAGCAGTTCAGTATAATTCTATACTAGTAATAAAGTATGATTTAAACTTTATAGTGCGCTTTAATATGCAGTCGCTACTGAACTGAAGAATGATTGAAAATTTTAGTCAAACCTGCCCTTTTTCGTTGAGAAAAAATCAATTTATTCACCTAACTGATTGTTTTTCGAAGAACGGTGATTTTTATTGTTTTACGTCTTCTTTTTCACCGATTTCTTCCTAATCGGGATGGCATACAAAAAAGCGACTTCAACGAAAGCCAACAACGTGGTCTTGTCTCATTGTCGTCGCACTTCTGTGTCTAAAAGAAAACGGAGTTTTAACGATTGAAAAGAATGAAGAGCGACGTGAGCTCGTCTTCTCGGCTTATATTACGTCTTTGTGTTATGCTTATTCGACTCTACGTATTGTCGTGGAAGACGACCAAGAATTGTTAAGTAAAAAGTATATCTTGCAGTTTCAAGTAATCGTGGGTGAAAAACCGTATCTGTATCAATTTGTAGTTGAGTTCTCAGATGGGTGAACCTAGTTGTCATCATTAAGAATAGAGGGTAACGGTAGTTCTGGTCACAGATCGTTATAATTTCAAGTCACAGATCAAGTTGATAACAAAAAGCTGGGTGTTTTATGGAGAAAAACGTAGGTTTCCACTGTAGCAAATCAATGGGTCGTATAATGTAATATAATGCAAAAATGAAAACTAGTTTCTTGTTAATAAGAGATGCCAATGAAGGTATTGACAAGGATGATGATAAAGTTGATCTTTTTTGGGTCGCTATATGTTACAACAACCTGACAAAGATTTCTAAAAAGTTCGTTTCCTCCATTTTAACGAGTACTTGTATCATCGCTTCAATTATTTAATAACAAAAATATTTGTCTTACAATTAGTAATTATATTGTGCTTAATTAAAATGTTGTGTCATCAAAAAAGATTTTATATTTACTCTCGTTTCAGATTTCAAAATATTTTCTTTTATTTCCTGCTGATTTCATGTTGATAGATGTTCCTATTTCTTTCGAAAAAATCCCTTGGATCTTCGAAAGTATCATTTTCTTCGTAGTAAATTGGAAATTTTTAACGGCATTAAAACAACAAGTTTTGTATTTATTTTTTTTTCATCTGGCACATTTTTTCTATGCCTTTTGCCGTCTTTATCGTTCATCTAAATTACAAACTCTATTTCAATCTCTCTCTAATACAGCTATCGTAACGGTCTCGTGACTTTTTCTCTTGTGTGTATGTGTATGTATGTTCCCACCGCTCCTCTTCGATTCCCTCATCCATGTTTCCACCGTATCATTTTGAATGACTCATAAATTGATCTTAACTCGATCCACTGATTATTATTTAGAGAGGAGAAAAAAAGTTTAATCAAAAGCAATTTTGTTGACAATCCCATGTTCTAGCTGCTGCGTAAACGTGAATGAACTGAACGAGAGTTGTATGAAATACTGAGAAAGGGATTTTTGGCTGTAAACGGCTATAAATTGAATTTGTTTAAAAAGGATCAAAAGACTTTCTCTCGAGCGTCTAAGGTTAACGTCCAGACGCCTCGCCGTTATCGACCCGCGTAAGGTTCACAACCTAAAATTGTTTCGACGAAATTATCAGTTAACATAGGGGATGACAGTTTGATCAAGGGAGGTTTATGAAACGATTGAGAACAAAGGAAATCGCTTTATTGTGCGCAAATTTCGATTTTTCTAAAACTCTCATAAGTTCTTTACTTTTTCAGTACTTGGCCTACTCCAAAAATAAATTAAAACTTTTTTATGGTGTTTAATAAAGAAATTAAGATATTTCAGTAATTTTTTAAAAGGGATTTGAAGTTATTTTTCTCCATATTGTTGTTTGTTTAGTAATTTACGTAATTGGTTTTTCTTTACGAACCGAGAAATATCACCATGTTGTCTGTTCCGTTTGTAATATTTGATTTCCTCCCTCTTTGAAATCCCGCTCCGTATAAAACCCTCCTAGTAACTGCACACATGCAAAGTTCATTCACCATTTAACGTCGAGCTCCTCTCACTCATTCCCTGTTCCATCCCGATCTATTCCAGACTCTTAAATTTTCGACTTGTCAGTGTTCGAAAAAGACAAAAAAAAACGACCCAACGACAGCAAAAAGCTTTCGAATTTTTACGACTCAAGTCACATTCGTTTTTGAATCTTTTTCTTGATTCGAACAAAGAATTTTACTCTGGCAGCGATGTTATGATGGTGTTTTTTACGTTTTGTTATTGTTCTAAAGCGTCATGAGAGTTTGTGGTTTGGGCTTGACGGCTGTGTGTTTGTTGGTGTGAGGGGGAGGATTAAGGAATGGTGGGGCCCCATGAAAGCAGGGAATGCGGGGGAGCGGGTTTAGTGGTCTCTCGGGTTTGGTTCGTTTTGGGTTCGTCATGGTTCGTTTTGCGTCAGGTTCAATAGACTTAACCGTGAGCTAACGTTGCGTTGGTCCTTTTTTGTTTGAGAGAGTTTAGTTACCTTTTCGGTTAGGTTTCATCTGCTTTTATTGCTAGCGTTAAACATGAGTCAACCAGGGATCAGACAAGGGATGTGAAATGGAATAACAAAAAGCCGGGAACAAACGTTGAGCTGGC
The DNA here is from genome assembly GCA_958496155.1 of Sisyra nigra. Taxonomy (NCBI): domain Eukaryota; kingdom Metazoa; phylum Arthropoda; class Insecta; order Neuroptera; family Sisyridae; genus Sisyra; species Sisyra nigra. The sequence continues at coordinate 29,828,835 of OY292316.1, read as the reverse complement.
AACGCTTTTTCAAGCTTGAGAAACGGGGAAATTTGATGAATCAATTGGTACTTGCTAGACTAAATCAAGGGTTCTTAATTCATAGATAAAAGGTTTTTATTCAGATTTTTTATCAAAAGCTTTTTAATAAAAAATGTAAAAGATTTTTATTTGAATTCAAGATTAAAATGATACTAATATTAATTAATAATTTATATTAATTATTAAGTAACAGTGATATTTTCTTCAGACATTGTCAGATATTACGAAATTCATTAAAGTTATTATCATTAATTTCTCAATCTTAATTTGACGCTACTATAGAAAATTGAGACTAGAAATTTGTTAACCATAGGTTTATATAAAAGCTTTAGCTGTATGGATAAGATTCAAAGAAAACGAAAAGTTTTTGTACTATCTCTTCGTTTCATTTATAATAATCAGAGCCCTTAATTTTCCACTTTTACTTTTCATGTTTATTATTTGAGCATGAAATTGTTGTAAATTATGGTAGAAAGAAGAGTTTATAGTAGGAACAGTTCCTTGAAAGTTTTTGAAACTTAGAAATAACTTTGTTTAAATCATTACATAAGGATTTAATTTATTTCGAGTTTTTTAAGAAACCTTTTTTTACAATACTAATGGCGAAAACGGTGTAGATTTCCTTTTCTGTGAAATATAAGATTTTGTAAACTTACTATCAGTTTTTTGTTCGGTGTTCACAATATTAGATGTTTTTTTAAAAATTCATTTTTTAATTTACCGTGGTCTCGGTATGTTTTTTTTAAATGTCTTGGGAGAAAAAATGTAATTTTGTGCATATACCTCTACCTATAGAAATAAAAAGCATAGCTATGAAGATATGGCCAAGGAATATATTCAGTAAAAATGCATAGTTGGAATTATGGATATTAACGAAAATCGATTTTTATCTTACTTAATGATACATTTATAAGTATTTTCTTTAAGAGATTCATTGATTTACCTCCTTTTTCTATTGTATACATTCGAGGTTTCTCTATATGGCTTGAATTTCAAGCTACTTGACTTAAATTAAGCTCAAAATTAGGTCCAAATTCAAGTCAAATGTTACTATTAAAATATCAAATTAAGTCAAGCATTGAATTTACAAGTTTTTTTTAAATGTCCAGATAGTTGACTTGACAAATCTTTATATACATGCCCAAAATATCGTTCATAAGGAGTAAATCTCAGTTACGCATAGAGCTACGTATCAGATAATGCCGCGTTCACACGAGTCAACTTTAGTTGATCGATTTTAGTTGAATGAAAAACCTCGTGAGAAACTCTGTTTCAATTTAGATGATCAACTTATTAGTGGAGCAACTTAATTGAAACAGAGGTTCACACGAGGTTTTTCATTCAACTAAAATCGATCAACTAAAGTTGACTCGTGTGAACGCGGCATAAGTCATACTTTCTGTGAAACATTTTTCGAAATTAATTTAATCTAACTATTAGCAATATTTGGATACGTGATACTTTTGTTAAAAAAATTAAATAGTCAGTATTCATAACTACATCAAGATGTCGTTTACGTAAAAATATACTTTTTAACTTTTTTTTACTATTCCAAAAGATTGACTTTAATTGGGTGTAGTTCTCCCATTTATTTTCCATTGTTTTTAATCGACTTAGTCAAAGCACGTTCGCAACAAGAGGTTGATTTAAAAAGAAGCCTGTCCTGGTCCCGCGAAAAGCATAAATACAAGGCGATACCCATTTTCGTCCTAAAGTAGTGTTCAATTCCTCACTTATCCCATTTCCATTCAGGCGACCAGGAAGAGGAATATGTAGTTGTGTCCTTTATTATTTATCAACTACTTAACCTTTTTGAGTCAAATTTTTAAAATTCAGGGAATAGATAATGTAATAATGAGTAGGTACATACATACATATACTTAGTATGAAACCCTTTTGAGCACAATCCCGATTCGCTCCTGAAAGGATTTTCATAATTTTTTTTTGATCATATCTCTTTTTTATTTTGTAAGTCATAAGTAAATTTTAAAAATAAATTTACCTGCTTAAATACTTAATCTTACAAATTTAGATTTTCATATTTGTTAACATTTTTTTTATTAATTATTTTAAGTTTTTACTTATTTGCAAGAAATTGAATCTTTAGAAAGTTCTTAACTTAGGAACTACCCCGAATTTGTTACGAAATTTAAACCGATTCCTTTAAAATTAAGCTCTTATTTATATGGCACTAGAAAAATGCATGTAAATTTAGTTTAACTTTAAAAAAATTCACACAAAGAAATTTTTTTTTTCAATTTTTATGGGACGATAAATTCTTTGCAGCAATCTAATTTCTAAATTTTAACTCAACGAATATACTTGGTAGAACAAGGATTTTATGACTCAGTGTGTCGGTCTTAATTTAATCTTTTTCATTGTTCTAGTAGTGTTATTTTTATTTTCCATTTTCTTTTGCGATTGAAAGGTGTTTGTATTGGAATGGAATTGAATTTACCAAGAACTCATTATGAATTAATAATTGCTAGGTGTATAAATGAATTGGCCTTGATTTTCATTGCCATTGCATCAAAAAGTGCAACAAAAAATGCACTATTGATTTTTTTTTTCAATTTTCTTCAATTACTCTATCCACTGCAATTACAACCACTTATTTTAAAGGTGTTTTCTTCGGTAGGTTTCATGAAATGTTTACCTTTGTTTTAGTTTTCTGTTGTCTATGCATTGAGAATTAAGACCTGGTCTATGAAATTATAATACATGAATGATGCAAGTTGTGAAACCATCGGTGTAATGATGATCAAGGTCTCACTGATATTTTATTAAATTAAATATCTCTAAACTTGGAACAATAGACGAAAATGGTTGCAATCGTTCGGTCGGATTGGTTTTTTATTGGTCGTGTTTTTTGGACGTTTAGAATCTTGTAAATGGATATGTGAAGGACTCTTGGCTTTCAGACGTTTTTGTCTGGCTGGCAATTAATCGTTAGGTGGGTCAGTTTTCTGATAGTTTCTATTTTGAATAGCCACTTTTTTAACATTGCAGTTTCTTTTTTTAGAAATGCAAGACAGGGTTTTTTCGTTTGAAATTCTACTTGTATTTAAATTACATTTGTCGTTTATATTAACTTGATATTATTATCGACTGTTTCATTCGGTTGATAGAAAAAGTTTTAACATTTTGTCATTTGAAATTTGTCTCGGTTCTTAAGTCAAAAGTTTTTTTTATATCGTTATTTATTAGACTTTTATTAGTATTTGTTTGAACTAGTTGAACTGCATCTAGAGTTTATTCTGCATTGCAGGGTGCAAAAGTTGAATGTATTGGGATTAGCTCTTATCAGTTCTTATTTGGCGTAAGGTTCGGTCAATGCTATCAGAAAAAAATATAGTTAGTATTTCAAAAGCCACAACGATATCACTTAACAAAAATATATTATGTATTTGTATGTAGTCATTAGAAATATTAAATTATCTAATTTAAATTTAAAAATTTTACCTCTGGACAAAATCTTATGACATAACTATTTAAGACAATCTTCTTATAAAATTAAACTTATTGGAATGTAAAAATAAGTAGCTTATTTCAAAGATCCCATGGCGTCGTTCAAATACCTTTCATTCGTTCGGGTCAGATAAAAATGTGTCAAAACGTTTCCTAGAAGAGTTACACAAATACAAACTTTTGGAAGACTTTTTAAAGCTAATGTCGTTAATACAAGCTATAGATAAACTAGAAGAAAGAACAGCAGTTTGCCAAAAAGTTGAAGGAAAATCATCGTATTTTTAGATTTAAAAACTATTTATTTGATTGATGTTTCTTTTAAGAGTTAATTAATTTTTTTCATCGTTCACGACGTATATAATTACTCAGTAATTTTCCTCTTTAAATTTTGGCTCAGATGTGAAAACTGTGTTAAGTATTTAAAGGAAACCTTAAGTTCTAATCAATACAAAACTATTTTCGATAAATCTATCAACTGTAAGATTGTTAAACTTTTGGTGTTTTTCTAAACTTATTTAAATTTAAGGTACTAAAGAATCGATAGAGAAAATTCATGAAAGTACCTACTCTATTCTCGTACCAACTCGTATATTACTTTATAATACCTTCTCAACTCATGAAGGGAAATGATTCGTTATAATAACTGATAGTAAGCGTTAAGAATAGACCAGATTTTCTTTGAGATTGTTTAATTAAACCAACTTCTAACAAATAAATATAAAATAGGGCACTTAGTGCCGTAGTTGACTATATAGTTGCCCTATATACGCCAGTGGTCCTGGGTTCAAACCCTAATGAAAGCCCAAGATTTTTTTCATGGGTTTTCGGATTAGACGGTCGGTAATGATCATAGTAGTTGATGCGACCGTAAATAAACCAAAAAAAAAAAAAAAATATAAAAAGGTTAAGGCACCAACTCTTAAAACTTTTGATGAAGGGTCATGTCTAGCCATTACTTATTAACCCCCGAATTACCAATTATGGAGGGATCATCACAAAAAGTATTCTCTCACTTTAAGACAAGTCTTCATTTTGTTTACTAACTGAGTAAATAATATCGTTTTTATAGTTTTTTTTTTTTTTTTTTTTTTTTTTTTAAATTTGTCTTGGCTTTTGTTTGTACTAAATGGGTATCGATATGTCAAATTAAGTGAAATTTAAAATGCTGGCTGACAGTTACGAATATTTTAATAAATATTTTGTAATGACCTTAAGCTATGTTTTTATGTATGATAGTTTATAGAAAAAAAATTTTTTTATGTATATAATTTTCCATGCACCCTTGTAGTATGAATATGTAAGACTGATACTATTTCCAGTCAAAGTAGCGTGGGTGGTAGGAGCGGTGCCCCAGAATTAGGTGTCGTATAATAAATATGCCGTTTGGTAACGGCATCGAGAATCGAAAGATGTCATTTTAACTTTGAAAATTTTGATCCTTTCGCACCGGGCACTGTATTGTCCCACTACGGCTCTGTTTCGAGCAATAATAAATAGTAAATTTACTGTTCCTTAATTAACTCCTCCTAGTTAACTGTTCCTTGTGGTAAAGTTCACTACGCTTACATCTCTGCACCTAGATAAACATATGAAAAAGGTTTTAACATTTAAAGTTACAATTTAATCACAATGTAGTTGCCTTGGTAAAAACGTTGACATTCTTTGGACTGCTTCCAAACTTAGTTATATAGGTACATCTCAAGACTAGAAAAGTTTCCTTCTTTGTTTTCTTCAAATCTGATGAAGTTCGTATACAAATCATATCAGGTTAGTCTTAAAAGATAAATATTATTTTTGATCAAACTTTCCTAATCGAGTTCATTTGAGATTCTTGACAGGATGATCTTATTTAAAATATAAGTATCTTCTATCACGTACTTCTGATCAAGTCCGAGATTAGAGACTTTTCTAAGGATGACCTTATTGACCTTAAAACATAAGGTCTGTAAGGTTTTTCTGATCGGGTTCACCTAAGGTTCTTCTTAGAACAGTCTCTTACGATTGATTTTTGTAACATTCCTTTCGCTTAGAGCGACCGTTTGTTAGAAACAACCTTTTGCCCATTGATTTTACTTATTTTCATTGAAAATCAAAACCTTAACATTTAGCCAAAATAAATCATCGGAAATCCAAGTTTACACAAAGATATCCAAAATTTTATGTAACTACCTATGCCCACTTAAAGTAAAAAGTAATCGATAGCTGTTGTATAACGTCACTTACACTCATATTTAATTATTTAAATTATGCTTTCTAAATCCGGCAAACAATCTCCATAAAATATCAATATTTACCAAGAAAATTGTCAACATTGAAATCATTATCGGCTAAATTGGACTTAGGTCAACTAGCATAGTTCTCGTCAGACCTTTCCAATCTTTCCGCACTTTTGCTTAATCGAATTTTTTATGCAAAGCTTAAATACTCGTACATTTTAGCAGCATAATATCTATTTTTCAATTATTTTCGTTCGTATCGATAACTGAACACTGACAATATTTGCCAGACTAAAAGTTTTGTTTATTTATCAAATACTTTTTATTAATTTGAACATAAAATAAATCAAATGTTATCATTGCGATAGTGAATAATTAATTATAAAGACAATTTACGAAGACGAACATTGGTTCATGTCGTCTTGCTGAGACGAGTAATTTTTCAGACCACTTTAAATCAGCTTTTGAAAAGAAAAAAAATTTCGTTTTTCAGTATTTTTCTTATCCTTATCAATCTCGTGATTTATTGAGTAACATAGTTAGAACTGAGATAAATTTAATATTTTTTTTCCAATTTCGATAAAATTGAACATTTTATCTTTAGACCACATTTATTTTTATTATCAAGACACGTGAAAATTTGATTTCAAAATACTTAGTGCATATGATGTTATTTTCTTGGACATATATAAAAGACAATTGTTCGGAGAAAGAAAATCTGATTATTTTTAATTAGCGGTGACGTAATATAATAAGTAGAATTTATTTGAGTCATATATTTATAAGAATCCATTTTGCCCTTTTGTTGTTTATTATATGTGTAAGAAATCGTTAAGTCAGACGTAAATTATTAAAGGGCTGCTGTACAATCTACACAAGGGCTGGTTCGACCAGTTTTTTTTGTATATCTCCAACTTTAAAAGATCAAAAGGGCCTTTTTCAACGTTGAAATAGGAATCTTTTCAGTATATAATCGAGAAGTTTAACGATTTTTTTTTACCCTTTTCGAGAGCTAGAAGGTTATACCTAATAAACGAGGCTTTACAGAAAGAAATCAGCGTAGAGGCTCATAACGCGTGAGACAAAGACGAGCGAAGAATGTTGATAATGGGTTTCGACTTCCACAAATGTTTGCTTTGGCTTTTTGCTATCGAAATAGATATTCGGTGGGACGCGAGACGAGCAACTCGTTGCCGAATAAAATTTTCGTAGATAGAAATGGTCCATCTGGTGTTTGAAAAAAGAAATCAATGTACAGGTTTGGGTATTTGATAAATGATTTCTTTGGTTTTTCAAACAAAACTCATTTAAAGTTAACTTATTACGAAATTGATACTTGATTAATGATGATTTTATCAAAAGAAAGTTTTTTTACGGTTTCAGGTTTTGAAATTTTTCCAAATCATTGAAGTCACTTATGTTGTTTACAAGGAAATGATTGAATAGGGCTTTGCCCTTTTTTATTTGTTGTCAGTCGTGTGCTATCTGAAAATAATTGATTGAAATCTGATAAGGTGTTTCTATTTGGTCACAAACTTCTTTTTCAAATATATGCTCTTTAACCAATTCCAAAAAAGAAAAAACTTATAATTATTCACTTCTATGGTATTCAGTCTGAACTAAAGCGTAAGATCATCTTAAGAATGTTCCCAATATAACTACACCTATTTACAGATTTAAATGAAAATAAATATAAACATAATCCTAAATTTTTGAGAGTTGAGGATAATTTTGAACCGAGAAATAACTAAAAGAAATCATACCCCAAAAGTTGAGTTTTAGCATTGGTTCTTATTGAAAAATGGAAAAAATCATTATAAAAAAACTTTACAGCAATCGACGAAGCTGTTTGGAAATAAGACAAAATTATTATAAAATATAAATGTTGTGTTTTCCCCCTAAGGATTTTACGATGTATATGTATTAATAAATATTCTTTAAATGCTTGAAAGCTCACATACGACGAGAAAGAAAAAAGGAAAAAACGAGCGGAAGAGAGAAGATACGGACTCTAATCTAGTATGAAAGCGACAACAAAATGAAAATGTGTATGGGAGTATATGTCAAAAACTGATTAGGGAAAATTCTTAAGATTTGCTTATATCAATTTATAAATACTTAGAGCGGTATTCAAAGGCGTCGTTCCAATTTTAGAAAATACTCAAGTGTGGTAATCAGTGTCGGTCACTTGCACTTACATTTCATAGAACTTTATTACAAAATAAAGCATACCCATACGCAGTAAACACTTACCTCAAATATTTTGAGTTTTAATATACCAAATTCATGACATGAGTTGATCATAGGTTAAACTTCTAACGCTTGAAACTATGAAAACTTAGGAAAAACTGGAGCTCCCTTAAGTAAATGCTTATTGGATATTGGCAGTATAATTTGCAGATATATACAGATGAATTTGGTCTATGAAAATTATCTAAGATTTTTACTTAAGTGTATGCTTTACTTAGTAATGAAAGAGTTCTATTAAATAAATATTTAAATGGCCAACAATGATCAACAAAGTTGAGAGTTTCCTCAAATTTGAGTGCTGAATATGACTACCGTATGAAACCATCTATTAGAACAAATCTAAAAGTTTGATCTTACCAAAAAACGCGCGCTGGAATGTGTATTCATAGTCAAAGCTTACAAACAAGCTAATCGTAAAAAATACTTTTTACAGAATCTTAAGCCTTTTAAGCTTCACATCTGTGCATCATCAATAAATAGAAGTCTATTGAAATCTATAGAATCTATGGAAGGCTATGAAATTTGTGGCGACGACATTGCACATTACACATAGCGATTAGTAAGTGTAGAAAAGGCTTAAGAATAAGACAATATTTTAACAAACCGTAACCATAGTATTTATTATAAGGATTTTTAAGGCTGCTTTTGTTCGATTTGAGATTATCTTGCATTTTTTTTATTTACATAATATCAATGTTGATATCGATTTTGGTTTTAAAGATGCAGACAAAGTAATACAAATTCCTTAGTCCTACATTCGGAATATACGAGATCCTTTTGATTTTTTTGCATTCGAAGATTACTATTCGACAAAATCAGCGTTATTTTAGTATTTTACCGCTAATATAACTAACCAAAATCAATCGTTGCAGGTTACTTATTTCACAAATGTTCCTGTTATTGTTATTATATCTTTGCGATTATTTGCAATCGCTAGTTTTCTGGTAATTATAAACTTTTTATTAGTAATTCATTGTCTTACCTACTAAGATTATCTTAAGTTATATCTATATAAATTCATTATGCCTTAAATCGATAAGCCAATCTTCATGAGGGTATGCTTAAGTACTTAAGACCTGAATTTGAATAAAGGCCTCAGTGTAAGTATAGGTAATGTGAAAAGAAATATTCATATTAAACAAACATTAATAATATTCATACTTATGAATAAACACCAAATAATGGTTTAAGAATAATTAGGAAGGTACTTAATTTGTTAAAATTTCTGAAAGTACCACTCAAGGTTATAGTGGATTAATGCCCAGAGCGAATAGTTTTTGTTTCCCTAACGATTTTAAAAATCGGCAATTTTTTTGTTCTTTTAAATTTTTGAAGAAGAGAAAGTCAAATTAAGCATTTATATGAATAAATACAATGATACATTTTTCGTTTAATAGTTATTAAACGAATTAATCTTAGGCAAAATATTTAATTTATTAATAAATGAAATAAAACGTATTTATATTTATGAACATTGATCATTAAATGAAAAAATACATGTTAAATAATGAAGTGGCTCTTAAGTGAATTTGATTTCTGTCGAAGTTTATAAACGAAAGACGCAACCGTTTACAAATTACGCCTCTTCTAAATGTATATTAAGAGACCCTCGCCCTTGAGTTTGATAAAATGATAAATATCGCATATTACAAATATATAATATGTATATCTAGTCGAATGTAGACATACGGTTGCTCAATCGACATATATATTAATAAAATGTATTGGAAAACAAAAATGAAAAGTTCATGAACCTGAAAATTTTTGTGCTTCAAGGCCTCGCGACTTTGAACGAATGTATTACGACGTAATACATTCGAGCATATAATACAATGACCTACCAATCTTGATTATTCTCGTGAAAGGACGAAAAGCTTTCACTCCAAGGTGCTTCATCTATATATATAAACTTTTAAAAATCATTTCAAATATTTTTTTTCACGCCTTTAGCTTTAAAAAAGTTTAGTTACTAAGGAAGTTTTTTGTGCATATTATGCAGTGTGGTCGTGTGATGTATTCTTTAAATAAATTGCTTTCTTAAAAAGGTCATTATTTTTTCATGGCCAGTATACTGAATATCGATAATATTTTTAATGTATGAACACGTCTTATAAATTGTACTTTATTTTAACACAAACAAATGTAATAAATACAAAATTTTAATGTTAGATTGGAAATAAAATAGAAAAACGTCATAAGGGATGGTTACCACGACAATAACAGAGATAGAATAATAGAAGTTATTTCAAAGGTTTTGGCATCCCTCTGAATTATGTCATATCAAAAATTATAATTATTTTGAAATCGGTGGCACTCCAAATTCTTACAGCCATAATCTCCCTGAAAGTCGAAAGTCCTGATAATTCAAAGCCCTGATAACCCTCAATATCCTGACAACGTTTCTATTGATTTTGATGTAAAAAAACTTTACGATATCATAAAAATGGTTTGTTAGACAGTATAATCTAAACAATAACAGTAGAACAGCTAGATTTTGAGAGACCCGAGGACCCAAATCCTGAAAATAAAATGATTTTATTCCGATAAGTTCGGACTATAGATTATATTCCATTTTCCATTTTGTCCTTTAACATACAAGAATTTAAATATGAATACTAGGAATTTCCATATTTTTGACGTGATAACGTCTTATAAATTGATGAACATGGGCAGCATGTACGAAAAAGTGTCACGTTCCGTTTGAGCCTGTGCGTGCAAGCGAGAACGCGATACAAGCGTTAGTGAGGCTTAATAGAGTTCTGTTATTGGAACGCCGCCACGCGAGCTTCTTCGAGAACTTCTACAATAAGCTACGCCTCATATTCAATAATTGTTGAATCCTAGACAACGTGTTTTATGTTTTTTTTACAATTTAATAAGATTTAATTGATTTTCTTAAGAATTTTCAATTAACTCCTTCTTTTTATTATACAAAATATTGATAATTCAGTGATATATCAATTATATCAACATATATCAATATATCAATTCAATTCATAAAAGTATGCAATTTTTTATCAATGTTTTTTTATGACGTAATCACGTAAAACTATCGTCCGTAAACCGACTTTACAGACAACCATTTTTTTATAAAATTTAACTGGTCAACTATGTTTTCCTTTTTATTTTAAAATAAACTATTATCTCAAGAAATCGCAAAACGTTTTTGTCCCCAAAGTTCAATACCACTAAAATATCACGCTTTCAGAAGTTTGGGCTTTGGGAATATGGCTGTTAGGATCTTGGGGTAGACCCTTTTGAACCATTCTTTTTAAACATGAAAATAATCAATACAAAGCTCTTGTGGAATATTTTAAAAGGTATCTGCATGTATAGTTATTCATTCTAAAAGCGCTACAAAATGCAATAGTACTTAATTATTAAATAATTTATATTATATGCTATTTCATAAAAGCCTGATAAAAACGTTAGTAACTATTATCGATAGTTTCAATGTTAGTAATTAAGGTTTTAAATAAAATATTTAAATGTTAATTGTTTTAGCCCATAAGAAATGGAAAATTTTATTAAGGTTATTAATTTAAAATGATATATGAGTTCGATATGAATTACTTTAGGTCTCAAAATTTTTGAAGATATCGCTATTGGGATGGTTACTTTATGATCATTTGTATACATTCCATGACGTCATTAGAAGGAATTGGCGTCGGAACGCGACGACGGGGCACGGGGCCATACGAACAGCTGAGCGAGCGATGATTAGAAACAGCTGATTTTCAAGGACCCTTGTGTTATTATTATTGTGGTGTTGTCTTCTGTCATATCATGTAAAACTATGTATACGTATCTCTATCCATATGTATTTGTTCAAAATAATTATTTTACATATGAAATACATACACGAAAGAACGACAGAGAAATACAATAATCTTACATCATTCATTATCAACACAGAAAAGAACGAAAATAAAATTATTTTAAAGAAATTTGATATTCAGAAATGTATATGGCTTTGTAAACATCACTGTCTCTGTCTAACCTATTGATAAGTGGATCAGTTACACTTATTCTTGATTACGGAGTTGTTTTCAGCACTGGTTTTGATATAGTGGCTATGATTCTTATGTAATAGATAGATGGTGGTTTTCATCTTTCATTTGAACCATATAAAAGCGATAACGTTGTTTCTTTTCACGCGTCTATAAAAATTGATTTATAAATAAGAATCCTTATCTTTGTTTTGTATGCTGATTGATCGGTTTGAACAATGTAAGATTTTTTTTCGATTTGTTAGTCTGGATATTTATTTTTTTAAAATAAGTTTTGCCCTTTTGCTTTATTTTCTGTGTAGAGGTTTTTTACGACTTGAAATTTTAGCTGTTCTTAATATTTAATAAAAATTTAAAAATATTATGAAACTTTGTTTATTGCGAACTGTGTTATTATAATCAGCTACTTGAATATTTTATTTAAATTTTAAATCGTTTATTCTATAATTTTATTCTATGAATCCAAACAAGCGTATTACAATCCAATCAACGAAAATTAAGCCTTGATTTTCTACGTAATAACTTGGGCTTGTATCTACGCTTGAATTGAAGTTAAATCAATTGCTTAAATATCGTAGTTTTACGTTGGAAATATATCACACGCAAACTTCAAACTCTTGAGATGTTTTTATAATGCCAAAGAAGTTATAGTTTTTTTTTTTTTGGTTTATTTATTTTGAGTCGCACTAACATTAACTGTCCTTAGCGACTGTCTATTTAGAGAGTTATTTAGGTTCTTTAAAATGTTCTTAATGTGTTCCATGCGATTAGTTATGGATTATTTAAAATAGAATCAAATTAAACTTTCTCTTAAATATTATAGTTATTCTTTAATAACAGATTACCTTACAGATTTTTATGACGCTTAAACATCTACCACTACTGTTTAGACATTGAAATTTTCTGTAACATGCTATACTACGTAATGGCCAACAGAAATTGTCTGTGTAAAGACGACGGTAGTGATAAGACCTTAGATGTTAAGTGACTTAAAAACCAAAAACAAAGATTTTGTTTAGTTATTGGTAATTGTGAGTTGCAACCACATTATCTATTATTAGAAAACGGGCACTAAAGCTCAATTGCAGAAGTATCATTTATAAGAATATTTAAAGAAACTTTTAATCATTATTACGGCTTTTTAATTTTAATCGGTACAAACCTGTACAAAGTTTAAAAATTTTGTATCGAAACTCTTAAATCTCATCAAGGAAAACACTGCTTGAATTGATTTTCAAGCAACTCGATTTAAATTTGACTTGAGATCAAATCAAAAATAAGACAATTACTTATGTTGTAACTTATATATTACGGCAAGAGAAGCATTAGCTTAGCAAATTATTAATTTCATAACATTATACCAATTACTTGAGTCTATTCCATAATCTTATCTCTAGAAAAGTTAGTTATTTGTATAAGGTAGATAATTAAAAGTAAAGCTTAAAATAACTTCCTTCTTTATACAAGCCACGTATTTGCTTCAGGATATGTGTATGAAACCACATTCTAATTTGAGTCACTAACAGTGATTACTGCAAATGTGTTAAAAGTTTAACACACACCCTTATAGGTCACCAACATTATAAAAACTATTGAATTACAAAGGTTGTAAAAAATCTTTTAGCAAGCAAGTTATTTATTAGCTTAAATGTTATCAATTATTGAATATCTAATAATTCCGAGAACTGGTCATAATAATAAATCATTCGAAAAAATTAAATTTAAATCAACTACATTTATATTATCTAAACAAATTAAAAGGTTTCACTTTCTCGATATATTAACAATTTAAATGAAATAACCACTTTTTAGTTGTTATAGCTCACAAAATCTATGAAAATTTAAATGAAATTAGCAAGGGAAAAGTCAAAACGGTTCAAATGGTTCGCCACGCATTTACTTTTTATTTTATAGATACCCAGACAATTTCGTTCCTTTCTCTTTCAAACGTTCAAATCGATTTGATAGACAAATTTATTTCAATGCATATTATATAAATGTCGACATGCTCTATTTTTTTTGCTTCCGAAAAAAACAGCCAAACCCCGTATTTTCAGTGCTTGAACGACCAACTTTTTGTGATCGCATAGCTACGATAAAATCTTCAATAGAAATTTTTCTGCCTTACATCATTAGTCTTATTTTGACTATGACACTAAGACGGTGAAAATTGCAAAAATGACATTTTAAAAAATTGTATAGGTATCTCATTAAATGAGATAATTTATGTATAAATAGCTTTACGATAATTCAATTTTTTGTGAATAGGCCCTGAATTTGCAAAGGAAAAAATGTTGACTTTTGACCTTCTGATCCCATATGTAAAGTAATTAAATAAAATTGCTGTTGTAGATGACATTTTTTTTATTACAGTAATTAAAACGATGGGGAAAATTTCATTTAAAAATTATAGCTTTTATCAATCTTTCATTGAAAAAAAAAAATTGTGATCGTTTTCTTTCCAGACAAACTCTCCATTTAAATACGGTGTGGCAATATTACAATAGCTTAGAGATTTTGGAAATTCAAATCCTAATTTCAAAACTTATACTCGTTTATGACGTCACGTTTGCTAGATGTGTAGTTATTATTATTATTGGCTATAATTAAAATGATTATAGTTTACAATTGGAGAAAATGGTTTTTTTGCTTTGTCTTTGGTTGCAACTCTTTCACCTTACACGTTTTATACGTCGGGGCCGTCTATATTCTAACTGCCCGATTTCACCCCCTCCCCATTCCCCCTCTTTTTCAGCTGTTCTAAACGTCACGGCAACCGACGTCTAAATCTTGTGTCACATTGCTAGACGAACTGTCGCCAATTGTTTGCTCTCGGCCAAAGTCATTTTTTTTATTTTCATTATGAGTTTGTAATGTCAACATGTGCTTAAAGAAAATCAGTGTTGAATGTATTTTCGAAAATTTTCACGTGTCGCTTGATGAAAATATAATCATTGACAGTGGCGTAATGTAATGTGTACACGTGTTGTTTGCATTGTTATAAAAATTTATTGTCGCTCGATTACTTAAAGGTTGTTTTAGTGCTGTGGTGACTTATAAAAATGAGAAAATATTTTTTATATTTCTTTGGTTACAGATGCATAGTTCGGTTTATGAAACAGGGGTGGAACCACCCCTCGCTAATTCAGATGTGCTGATCGCGATCGCTACCTTGGTGACGGAGGGTCGAATTCCCGACAAAGTGAATTTGACGCTTCGCGGATACTCCGAAGGCCCTCACTGCCATAAGTCGAAAAGTTCTGTGGACCATTGTTGTAATGCGGACCAAAGTCTCGTAAGTTTCTAACAAACATTTCAATTTTTACATTTACGATTTCTTAAAACAAATGCATTCAGTTAATTTTTGAAACAAACTTTATAACCATTAAATTTTTAAGCATTGTTACAAACAGCTTCACTGACACTTTATCTTCTGTAGCAGGTAACCTAGGACGTTAACTCCTAGAATTAAAAAAAAAGCATAGATTATTTATATCTTATCATAGAGATATAACGCCCATGGTAATACACTATTTGTATTATACTCGAAGAGCGAGAATAAAGGTTGACATATTGGTGATATTATTCTAACAAAAAGTATTTGAAAACTAAAAGCAATTAATCTATTTGATCCGAGGCTACAAGACACATTTAGTTCATTTTTTCCGTAAATAATATTGTTTAATAAATGCCTCGTATCATATGAATCGAATTGGCATCTGGGGTTTAAGGATCAGTTTTCAGGGAACATTTTGTTTTCGACGAGGGTAAAACTGTCTCTGAAAGAGAACGATTGATCTTAGCCTAATCTTAGAATAAATAAAAATGTAAATTTCTAATAGATTATCTATTTTTTGAAATCATATATTTATTTGTTTTAACTTTCCAAATTTGACGTAATTGAATTGAGAAATAAACTTAATTATGTTACACTTTGGTCTAGTTTTCTAATGATATTTTTAAACCTAATACCACGGGAGGGACACTCCGTGTTAAACTGCGGTGCTTTTTTTTGCTATTAGTAAGGCGGTTCATTCATAGGGGCGCTAGTGTCGGCAATTTTTAACCACGCGCACGTAATTTGAATTTTTTTTAATTTATTCATTTTTATTACCTATATTTAAATTTAAAATAATTAATTCTTTTATTACACGTTAAATATTTTATTTAAAAAAAATAAATACACCTAATACATAAGAAATAATAACAATTAAATTGCTACAACAAAATTAATATTATAAACTGATTAATTTAGTTAGAGGGGCAATGGATCGGGATTTTACAATGAATGCATGAATGTAAATATTATAAAAAAATGATTACTACTTTTCTCCAGTTTTGCAGCAGTTGTTATTCGTTGTTATCAAGTATTGAGTTTGGTGATGAAAATGACTTCTGTATTCCATTAATAATCTTGGTTATCACGAACTCTGGGAATATGAAATTACTTAACCAACTTAGAAAAATAATTTAGTAAGATAAAATATTTTTTACTTAACTTATGATGAGTCGATCATCCTTTTTTTCGTGATTATGCTCCTTGAAATAAATTTAAACAAATACATAATTTGTTTCCGATGACTTTAATTCACACAATCAACATTTTTTTCTTAAAATGACATACCAACGCGTGCACTTTATGGAAGGACTTGACAGAAGTGTAAAATAAAAACGAATTTTTTTGATCATCGCCAATCCTCGGTATCAATCGGGAAGTTCGGAACAATTCCTTTGAAGAAATTTTATCTACCTAACCGACTGAATATTGTTTCGCCATCTGTGTTTGACCCGCCTTACTAAAATTCAGGGGCACCTCACGTCTCGTAAGAGTGTCCCTCCCATGCCTAATACTGTTGGCACACTGTAACTACTTCCTATATGTTAATTTGTACTGTCCGTTTTATGTCGTTCCCTTTTTGAATAAATCTACAAAATCAAATTTTGTGAAAAATTATTAATACCTACTGTTAATAATTATCATCTAATATAATTAATGTAGATCCGAAGAATAAAAATATACTAAAGAAATTCTATTTTCATTCTAAATATCTAAAGTTGTTTTACCCTAAATTGAAATACTCGACAATGTTTCCTATAAAAATTTCAATATTTCAAAAAAAATAGTTTCGAGGGTTATTCAGAAGGGAACGATTTGTGTAGGTACTTATATGGTACGTTTAGTTTCTGGCAAAACGCTCGTACTTAAAAACTCCTTCATAAAAATATTTATTATGGGTAAAAAATAATTTTGATCTAACTGTAAAATCTTTAAACAATCACTTACTAGCAGAAAATAGGGGACAAATGAGAATATTAATGTGAAAACTTGATTTATTGTAGTAACTCACGATTCTTCAACTCAAGGAGCTGAACATTGCTTGAAATAGATTGCGTTTGATATTTTGGCTTGGAAATGACATTTCTCGTTTATGCTTGACTTGATGTGAATTTTATATAGTTATATGTTTTTACTCGAGTTTGATTTGATTTCAAGTAAAATCCTATGAGCCCCATACACGTTGAGACCGGTATCGATACGTGTATCGCGTCAGGTATCGGTATCGAGGTTGCAGTACAGTGATACAGGGAGCGATACCACCTGATACCGATTCAGCGATACTGAGAAAGACAAATACACTGTGAGATTTGTATCAAGATACTGATACTTGCGAAATGTATCGATATCGATCTCAACGTGTATGGGGCCTATTACACGCAAGTCAAGTATAGCACGTATCGTTAGTGGCTACCAAATATTTTCTCCTACTCAATCCAAGCTCTCATTTAGAAAGTTGTAAATGATAGTATCCAAAAACTAGTTTATTTTCTTTAAAATTTCACATATCATGAGCTTGGACATCTCAAGAAATCAAATACGGCATTTAACACTTAAAAGTTTTTTAACCAATTTTAGAATAGCAATCCTAAACATCGGAGAATAGTTCCAACCTAACTTCTTCCTATATACTTACCTCAGTTATTGAAAAGCAAATTTCCCTTAAATATTAAAACTATGCTTTATTTGGTACAAACTTGATTTAGAATCTTGGAGAACGTATAAAAAATAATAGTGATCCAATAGCCACCAAGTGTAATCCTGATATTAATTCTTTATCTGATGGGTACGAGTTTTGAGTAACATTTTGAGTGTTATGGGAATTTAGTGTCAAAAAATGTTAAATTTTTAAAGAGTGTGCCGTAATTAGAAGAAGGTTAAGATTCACTTCTATAGACCCAAACTGTTTAATAACAAAACGTTACCAGATATAGAGCATCAACTTCTGGAACTGCTACATCTTGAATCATCAGAGAAAAACCTTTTATGAGTTGATCATCCTTAATGATCGAATCATAACTATTTTCACTTTATTTGGTTTTTCACGTTTTTCGCGAAAACATGAAATTTTTGGGTCATGGAAACGTGGATTTTAAAGTGTTTTCAACATTTCCCATTAGAATCCTTATGTTTTGCAAGAAATTGTAAAGACTTACACATTAAAACGAATTACACGCTTTTAATTTAGTCTTCATTTTCTAGTCATATTGTTCGGCTTTTTTTTAATTTTTTGTTAAATTTAATCTTGTGTACCTAAATATTTCCCCTGTTTTGTTCCCACATCTTATAATTTAACCAAAATAAATGACCAATAATTTTGGAAGAAGTTAGATTTTTATATTTTCAATAGATGACTTTAAAATTTCACCAACTTCCTCGATCAAGACCTTTTGCACGACAATTACTACCTTAAGCAACTGTGATTTTTGTTTGAATCGTTATATTTGTTTTTTTTATTTTTATTTTGTGTTTGTTATTTGCCTATTGCCTTTGCAGTTTATTTAAAATAAAGTAGTGCAAAAGTGTAGTAGTTGCCAAACAAAACTAATTTAACTCTTTAATAAATATTTTCATATACGAATATATATATGAAAAGCACCCCTAGTAGTAGAGGGAGTCATTCTATAACTGTCATATTCTATTTTAAAATTAATAATAATTCTAGTAGAAAACTATACTTAGGTACTTCAGATATAATTAGTTTCGCACAAAAACTTTTGTTGTCACTCTAATGCAATAAAAAAGGTAATTTCTTATACATTTTTAATGAAGTATCATACTTATAGATATACCTAAGCAATTGCACATTCTAATGTCTATCTTAAACTAATTAATAAATAATTGATTTATCTGTAAGCAAAAAGAGAAACTTTTTAAAATGCTTTGACATTAACGTATCATTCAAATTTTCGCTTGAACCCCGCCTATTAACCAATCTAATAAATTTTGATTTGTTCATTGTCTTATAATTATTACACCTGCATTAATACCTGTTTTATACTCGAAATGTCGCAACGAAATGTACC
This sequence comes from Sisyra nigra, assembly GCA_958496155.1. Lineage (NCBI taxonomy): Eukaryota > Metazoa > Arthropoda > Insecta > Neuroptera > Sisyridae > Sisyra > Sisyra nigra. The sequence goes on along the minus strand of OY292316.1, from coordinate 29,809,508 downwards.
AAGTTGCCAATTCTTTTCCCTCTCTGTTTTCTACAGAAAAAGTTTGCGTACCACTCTCTTTTTAAGTTATACTCGGTACACCATAGTCGTATATGTTACACGTTTAGTTTGATGTAACGCTAGTTTGTGCAGTTGAAATTGTATTTTCCTTTCACTTGTAATTGAAAATTTTCGTAACACTATTCTCTTTATCATTATTGTATTGACCTAAATACGGATAGATCTTACCTAATTGTCGTCAGAGCTGAAATAGAAGCGCATAGTAACGAAATGAAACGACGAGTGGAATGGAAAACTATCTGTTAGTTAATATCTTTGCCTATTGACAGAGAGAAAAGCGATATGACGTCAAATCGCGTTGGGTTTAGTTCAAACCTTGGCCCTAATTCTTTGTGGCATTGGACAAGTTTTTCTCTTTTTTCAAAGCATTTTCTTTTTGTTTCGATATAATACTATGTGGAAAATGGAGAGACAAAGATGGTAACCTTCGTTGCTTTGGTTCGCTAATTCGTTGTTTTCCTCTATAAAATGGAACAAATGCTCAATTTGACTACTGGTTAAGCTTATTTGGATTTATAAAAATTGTTTCAAGGGATTTTTTTAGGGCCATAAAAAATCTATAAAATTTGAGAGATGTAAAATGGCGCAGTGTTAAATAATTTACATAATGCGATGAAGACAGAGAGACTTGACTTAACTTATGGGCGTTGATTAAATTTAGTTCGTCAAATATACTAAAAACACTTTAATAAAAATCACTGATTTATGCATCTTTAAACTTAATAATGATTTTTAATTCTAATTATTACGTTAGATTTGTAGGTAAATAGTTTTTTTATTCTCGAGGAAATTATTTTATCTCTAAAATTTCATATCAGTTTTTTATGACTGGTTCGTTATAATACTTTTTCTTCCATAAATGTCTTTGTTAATAAAAATTTAAAGCTTGTATTACCTTGGGTTATTAAGGGCGCTTGAAGTATCTCTCAAGGTTTTTTTCAACGACCTTTACCAATGGATGTAGCGAGAAACATCACAATATGACCATTTTAATCAAATTTTCAATCGATCCAGCTTTATTTATAATAAATTATTCTAAAAAGTTGTACAGGTTTAGTTCTTGAAAATCATAAGAAATGTATTTTAATAGAAACTATCCTTCCTGAAAAAACATCACTTTGGTTTATCCCTACTTAAAAAATTCAAACGGTTTTTAGCTATTTAAAAATTATCAACTTTTCCAGGTTATTTTACTTTTAATGTTCAAAGAATTTGATTTTAAATAGAGGAAAAATATGAAAAAAAAAAAAAAAGGTTTTGTGTCCTCGGATTTTTTCATAATTTCATTCATAATTTTGGTCGTTTTTGAAGTTATAAAGACAGTGGTGGCTCGTACCAAAAGGAAGTGAATGTTTCGGAAGTCAACCTTTTCGTTTCGTAATTTTGCAGTCAAATCAAAACTGAATTTTTTATATAATTGATTACTAAGAATTTTCTGTAATTAAACCTTTTCTGATTAAAAATAATCTTCTGAAACCAAAATTTCTTAAAAGAATAGTCTAGAATCTATAGATCACAGCAGTTTAAACAGGAATAAAAACGGATCAAAACTGCATTATTTGGGAGCTACGATGCCATAGTCAGACAGACATGTCCACATGTCAAACTTATAACACCCGTTATTTTAATTAAGGAGGCTTAAAAAATGGAAACCGTCATAACTCATGAGACGCTTAATAGATGTAAAACACCTAAATTTTACTCTTCGAGTATAGACACCTATTGTCTATTCTATTTCTCCTTGAGGTTCCCATTTTTGAAATTGGTTTTTCTTACTCTATTGGTTAAAGAATTTAATCGAGATAACTAAACACATGTTTTATCTTGCATATTTAATTTTATTTTCTCTCGATGTTAAATTTAGTAAATTGATCCTAATTGATACACTTTTTTAAAATATTTCTTTGAATAGAACTAAAAAAATTATAATAGAAAGCGTTATTAAGCTCTAAAGATTACGATTTAAGTATTAAATTATTTATATTATTTATTTAAGTTTTAAGTAAGAGTTCATGCTAGTTCTGCAAGATTTAAAGTAACAATTGGCCGATGAAAGTTGAAATATGTCATTCTTCAGTCTCATACCACTTCGTATACCACCGAACTGTCACGAAAACTTACAATTAATCACATTTCCCATACTTATTTCCTACCCTAATACGCAAAAAGTTGTTTTCCATCAAAGTATTCAAATTGCATCTAAGTATACTATCTATAGTTGTTGTTTGAGAACACATTTCTCAAACAGTCTATCATATAGACGAGCCATAACGAGATAAAGAATTAAAGTTGAAAATTAAATATGATGACTCGTCAGACCATTAACGATATTATTTATATAGATTTTTTGAATTGAAAATCCATTGATGAATTAACAAAGTAAAGAACAAAATTAAAAATATCGGTCACACATAAAGCATTTAAATTTTTTCATAATAATATTTTTCCCAAAATGATGCTTCATAAAACTTTTATAGTTTTAACTGTTTTAAGCTGACAATCAGACCACAATTCTTGTCTATAATATAGATATTTGATTGATTGAAACGATTTAAAAAATTGATAATTTTCACGATGATCAACTTTCAAAATCAATCATATGTTGAAATGATAGATTCCTCATTTCAGAATCTATATGAATCATATTGATTTATGAATACCTTAATTTATTAGTTTTAACATTTGGGAACGAAAATAAGTTATAAGTATTTTTGAAATTTCACAATAAGATAATTACTAATTTTTTATCGTCTTGAAAAGATAAAAGTGATGGTAGATCTTTAATTTATATCGATAGTAAATAGGTCAACTTTTAAGATATGATAAACACATATGATCTATATTTGGTTAGCCGTAATAAGATCGAATTTTTAAACTCCTTTTATATTTTAATCGAGAAGGTGTTTTTAAACTATCATCAAAATTATGTTTTACTTAAAAGTCGAATAAAAATTGCTTTTCATTACTGACTCAATTGAGTGAAAAACCGACAATTTTCACGATGATTAACTTTCAAATCCAATCGGATCAGATGACTTCCGTGTTTGGAAATCTCATGTAATCTCTCGGAGTCTGCTTTACTTTCTAATCGGGCGAGTTTTGCATGTGCTTCTTTAGCTGATAAATTATTGATTAAGTATTGATTAAAAAATGCAATTTATTGATAATATTTTTCTTTTTGTCATAGTGTTCCAGATATGATATATTGCGCTCACACGTGCTGGCCCTGTGGCAGAAGTCGATCCCGCTGTGTATCGAGGTGTTCCTAACAGCTGATTGCGATTGTGGAAAGTCTCTAGCAAACAACCTTGACATATCCAGCAGCAGTCAACATTTGAATGGGGCCGCATCACCGACGGTTTTGGACACTTCTGTAAGCACCGCAACCACCGATATGCTACTTCTGGAACAATGGTTTCTTACCGTCGAACAACGAAGGTAAAACTAAATTCTCTCATATTCACCGTTTCAATCGACGTTTCATAATCTGCTGACACACATTTATTTTCGATTAAAGGTTTTTGATTTTCTTTTGGTGTTAAGGTCAAAATTAAGACAAGATTCAATAAATAACCTAATGAAAAAATAGAACCGTTGAGATTTGAACTAACGCACATTAATAGATTTAAACTTCAAAGGTACAATTTGAAATTGGCATCTAACAGTCACTTATAGTCTCGTTTACTCGCCACAGCGATAATTTAATATTTAAATAGGCAGTAGTTTTTGCAAATGAAAATCAAATTAATTTTGTTGACTTCACCCCTCCGTCTTAATGAAGTTTCCGACTGTAGAGCATCCAAGAAATACATGAAGGGCTCCGAGGTAAAAGAGTAGCTCCATTTTTATAGATTTTTCGGTTTTGATGTCAGCCTTTAAAGCTTAAAAATCAGAAACGAATGACGTTAATGTTTCGAAAGAGAAGCACTTCGAACACGTTCTTCTAAAGTTATAAAAAATAGATACTCAGAGAAAACATTGTGTGTGAGGAAAATGGTCAAATTTAATTTGATTTGAACATATAGAAGTACAAACCTCTTTTATTTTTCTGTCTTTTGCTGCATTTTATTAGGAACATGGTATAAAAGGAAATTGTGTTTAAGGTATATTATATTACTAGCTGACCCACGCAACTCCGTCTGCGTCACATAAGGGTGAGAGAAGGTTAAGAGTGGGGAACCTATGGCACAATTCTAAAGGAGTTAAAACTTGCTTTGTTTTATCCACAAATCACTTAAGAACCATTGAAGAGATAAAATTTGGTACCTATAATGCTAATTTAAAACCACGCGGACGAAACCAAGAAAAACATTGTATGTCTGTAATGGGCAATATTTATTGATTAATTTGAAGATTTTTTTTCTACTTTAACAGTATAACATGAGCTATCTTAGGTACACCGTACATCACACTATGATCAGTAAGAGTGGAACTATAGTAGAAAATATCACGGGAACGGGAATAATAAAGGAACGCTGCATAACACTACTGGGGTGTTTTATTGATAAAATTTACGTATGTAAACTTAAAATATAATGAAGAAAAAAGAATATATGAAACTTAAACAAAGAGTAACGTAAAAAAAATTTAAATGTTATTTGATTATTGCAACGCCTGTAACCGTTGTAACAAATAATATATTTTAAACTTGTACTTCTATTATAAAATATTGCAAGGAGCTGAATGCCTGAATGTCTAATGATCTATAAATCAGCTCAGTACTGACTCCTGAAAAAAAATTAGATGAACACAAATATTGAGAAGGAAAAGCGCAAGCGCTCACTTAGAAGGCCTAACATATTTTAAAGAGTGAGGAGTTTTGAAAAGAAAAGTTGAAATTTTAATTGTTGATTTTTTAAATGTAATTTAACACGCTAAATTCTAAATATGTATTCAAAAATTAACAATGAAAGAAATTTCAACGTTTCAAAATTTTTTATTATTTTTCGGATGTTAAATAAAAAATCATATTTTCAAGTGAAAATAGTAATTTTTATTTTAATCCTAAAGAGAAAATGTGTTAAAACGCTATTTCACGAACTTTAAAGATCTATTTCACGACCTTTTTTTTAACACACGGTTTCCGCAGGAGACAATTATCATGCTATCCTTTGAGCACCGTGCATTATTCTGGCATAAGAAATAATCTATATTATTATCTGATCCCTCAACTATCATATTGCAAAAAATTATGTCTCTGTCTTTTACTATCTTTTACTCTGTGAAAAACAAAAACACATCTATCCCACGGGAGTAGAACATTTTTCCTGGATAAAAAAGAGATCAAGCTTTCCTGAGGAAAATTCGTTAAAACTCTTATTCATGAACTTTTAGAAAACTCCTTTGAAATACTCAGTTCCTGAAGGATTCTATTTTTAGCCTATCCTACGGGAACCGTACAATATTCTAACATAAAAAGTAGCCCATATCATTCACTGTCTCTTAAACCACCATATTGCAAGAAATTATGGTATTCTTTTGTTCTGTGAAAAACAAAAGCGTATCTACCCTACGGGAACATACATTTTTCCTGGATAAAAATTGGACTGTATGAAAAGAAAAATTATGATTTTGCCTTGAGGACCTTATGAGTTATTACTATAAATATATTTACTCAGATAAAAATGTTTAGTTTCAGCATGATTTTTCTTTAAACCAGTTTTTCTATTTTCCCGATGAGATGAGAAATTTTTCCGAAATAAAACGTGTTCTAGATAATGATTTGCATATTTATCATACTTAAATATCACCAAAATCCATTTTCAACTAAAAATAGAGTTTTTACGCATAATTTTTTTCTCCAAACCGTTTTTCAATTTCCCGGGTAAATTAGACATTTTCCCGTTATAAAAAGTATTCTTTTTTATGACTCAGATTGTCATTTATCATCATACCAAATTTTATTAAGAACCATATGTATTTGGGTAAGAGTTAATAATATCTTTCTAAAAACAATTTCGCAAATAATGAATTATTTTTGAAACAACCTTAACAACCATTAAAAAGGTTATAGCGGGCTAACCGTAAAAGATAGACATATGCCGTCGCAGACTTTTTTGTAGAACTTTTTAAGAGGAACACTTTGCTGCACATAATTTTTGCGTAACTTTAACCGTTTACGCAGGGCAGGCCACGAACGCTCTCAAAAGGAAAAAATTTCCCTGATTTTTGCAACATTTTCCATCAATACTCTGCTCCTATTGGTCGTAGCGTGATGTTATATAGCCTAAAGCCTTCCCCAATAATTAGGCTATCCAACATTAAAAGAATTTTTCAATTCGAACCAGTAGTTCCTGAGATTAGCCCGTTCAACCAATCAAACAAACAAACAAACAAACAAACAAACAAACAAACAAACAAACTCTTCAATTTTATATATTAGTATAGATGTAAAAAAATTGCTCCTCTGGAAATCATTGCAAAACGGAATTTTGCGGGTTTTTCTATTATTTCTTCATATGTTAAAAATATGTTTTCCTGTGGGTAAAAGGGAAAATGTTTTCTTCAAGCTCAAAGTAGGATATCGTCCAAGCTGCGCACTGTTTTTGTATGTATCCAGCTTTTGGTGCGAGAGAGTTAACCTTGGGAAATGCACTTTGTATATGTAAAATTTAAGACTGAGACCTTTTTTCTTGTTGGGTAGTTAGAGAACCTAACGGATACAGTATCGGAATACACCCAATGATTGACTTTTTATCATTTTAAAATTGGAACATATTAATATTAACTAAAGGATTATATACAGCCATAAGATCCAAAAAAAAAAACGAATTGTCAACAATTTTTCCTGAGAAGACTTTTGAATTTATTAATATTAAAATTTGTACCATATTATGATAACCTTAAACTACATTTTCATATTTTTGTATTTCGTAAAAATAGTCATTTTGAAAGCTGCGTTAGCTGATATCCAAATAGTCCTCAAAAATGCATCTTGCGGTAAATAAGGTAGCTCTGGACTTGAGCATTTAAAATGAAAAAAAAAACAAACGGATTTTGTTTAATTAATGTATACTTTTGTAACTAATGGAAGAAATCAGCAAAATAATTGGTTTTAACAAAATGGCGGCTTCTCAAAAAAAGTTGATTGGGATCAAAACCTAAATTGTTTACAAAACGAAAATTGTTTAACGGTGAGAAGAATCCTTCAATTAATTACTAAAAAATATACTTAAGAGGCGTTTTAAAATTTGAGAATGATCGGTTCAGCCATTTCTGAGACATTTTGATCGCAGACTTTAAAATCACATTTTTGAGAAAAACGAGCTTAAAGCTTCAAAAGCACTTTACATGAAGTAAAATCTGTCGTCAAATTAACGTGTTACTTTGAAAATAATCGCAGGATTGACTTGAAATTTTCTGGATATATATTTAAATATATATAGGTAGGTACTGTATTACCAAAACGATCTAACCATCTAACGATCTTACCAAACGATTTAAAAAAAATCGATTTTTAGAAAATTGGGAATCACATCTTAAGAAACTACAAAAGCAGAGATTCTTAACATTAATATGTTGATTGATTATACAAGAATAGAATTTCAAAAATTGATATTATAGGAGTAAGAATAAATAAATGGAAAACTCCTTTTTGATTAACTTAGGGGTGGAAAGTCAAAAAACTCTTTATACTGTAACCCCAAGCCCTTCAAGAATGTATGCTATCTTCAATGAATAACCTCTAGCGTTAATTAATCAACCAACTATTTTAGATGTAGAAATAGAAGAAAAATAATTTTAACAATGAATCAGTTTCCTGTGCATTATCAGAATATTTTTCTAAGTTACTTAATTATTTTACAATATTGATAAACTTTAGTTTCATAACATATATTGAAAATCCAGGAAATGAAACAAACTATTTCATGTTGTGAATTCTTTAGTTACAAATAGTTTTACTTTTTGGGCATTTTAACATGATTGATTTTTATTTTCTTGTTTGTTGGTGTAGATTAAAAGATCCTGGATTCTTGACGACTCAGCAGCTTTTGAGTGCTGTACGCTCTCAGCTTCATTTCTCGCAATTGGCCGCCTGGTTTTCGCTCAAGCCTGACAATAATACGTCGACTCCATCAATCGTAACTGTACCACCAAAAAATGTCATCTATCGCATTACAATCCCGGGTGAAACATTCAAACTATCCAAATTCGATATGAATCGTAACGAGCACAATTTCCCGTTGGCCGATATCGGTAATAACAACTATTTGAAAGTGACGCTTAAGTCTTTAACGCGTCTTGATAAGATACCAACGTTGCATTGCATGCAATGTGACGGTGGTGCTTGCAACGAGAACACCAATTGCCTGAAATGTGACGTTGCCGTAGCTACGGCTATTTCGACCGAGCAACTATTTGACGATCGCATGCATTTCACGTGTACCCAACATGGAAAGCACAAGTGCACGTACGATGAGGACGATTCCGATAACGACTTTCCTGACAATAATCGCGTTAAAGAGACGGAATTGAAGCACAAACCGAAAGTTAGATGTCTAACATCGGAACGTGGTAACGAAGACCACGGATCATCTTCTAGTTATTCGATATCTGAAAGTACACCATTAAATAACAACTTGCCAATCTTTTTCAATTTCGAACCATTGTCTCTGGCTAATATTGAGTCGGACTATTGGTGTCGACGCGACTACGAAAATTTCATCCAAAATCAACCGCGCACGACCACGTTGAACTATTTCACAGTGCCATCGACATCCACATGTGTTCCAAACTTAGTGAAGCCGTTTCCCATGGGATGCTCATCCGATCCAAAACCAGCTCAAACCAAACTTAATTGTAATAGTTGCATCAATAACAATGCTAGCCACGAAAATTTCGACAAATTCACAAAACCAAAATTTCATGAGATCCAACCGAATTTGGATGGGAAAGTAGCCGTCGACGATGACATCGAGGAGGAAGTTAAAAATAAATTACAAATCAAATATCGAGATCTGAATTGCACGGAAACGTCTTCAGCGACTTCAATGTCCAAATGTAGCGTCGACAATGTCAATGATCTCAAAACCCAAAGCCAAAGTGATATTTTACTGAGTGCTATTATGCGTTCGTCCCGTCAATTAGACCAGGATACGAACGATGAAAGCAGTCGTAGCAGCAGCAGTAACGACGGAACCGACGACGAGTTTCACCTCAATGGGAAAAGCTGTTTCAACGAGAATCAAACAAGCCATTCCTGTTGTGTCAAGTCATTAAATAGTAACATTGTCAAAAATAATATAACAACTGACCATATGACGTCTAGACCTGGATCAACGACATCGACGTCAACAGACACTGGCGGTTATTCCGAACGTCTTCTAAATGCTGCGTGTGATATATCAGATAGTTGCAAATGTGATATTTTGAATGAAAAAATGAGTGATAAAAATAATAAAAAAGAAAAAATATATTCTTATACTAATGTTAAGTCGTCACATAATCTAAATAGTTGTAAAAAGGACGTAGTTATATATATAGACAAGAATAATTGTGATAGTTTAGAAACAAAATCAAATACCCCTACGAAAAACCGACTCGAATTTGACGTAGGGCAAACGCTTCAACCAAATAATTGCCACAATGTCGCCATGGGATTCCAGAACAATGAGAACACGGGAGCAACTCCGAAGAAGTTCAACCACGAAAATAAACCATCGTTTGGAACACGTGGACAGTTACGGGATCGAACAAATAATCTAATTCGTATCATTAGTGAAAACCGAAAAGAGCTCTATAAAAATCCTCTTATGTTGGATACAAAGCGGCGAATTGATTTTGACGAACCAAATGGTGTTAGTCGGGCTAACCAGAAGAAAAGTAGTCATAATAACAACGATAGTATGCGAAAAAGAATTTTGTTGAATTTGAATTGCGCCACCAGCCAGGAAAATGCTCCAGAATTGGATAAAGAATGCGAAAAATATACGAAGAGTACGAATAGTGAGGTTCCATCGTCGCTTGAACAGAAAAAGTTTAGGAAATCGTTGGACAGTGCTGCATCAATGGTGTTTCATTCAAGAACAGGGTTACCGTTGACCTCCAGCCCAGCTCCCATTCGAAAAGGAGCCACTTGTTTTGATTATGATTCGGAAATCAACTCAGTTTCAGCTATAAGAAGGTAGATTTCTATCAGTTTTATAATATTATGTTTTAATTGATTATTTTTGTTGGTTTTAGTGCATTATTTGAACTTCCTCCTGAAATCACAGTCGATGAGGATAGTGGGTCGGATTGTAGTGTAGTATCACCATGTAGCCCAGATGTCAATTTGAATTTCCCGCGCCATTCCAAATGTTTGGTCAAACCTTCGTATCCACAATCTCGTTCTGGATTATTAGGTAAGTTATAGTTAAAGTTAAACTTTAATTACATGATAAACTTAAACAGGAAGGCGATTGGCCTAGAAAACCTGGAACTGTAAGCAAATTAAAAATTTTTGGAATACTCAGGGAAAAGTAATGGAATTTTAATCTCTTTTATCTCCATAGCATTCTAAAATTTTTAACTTAAAAAATAAGAAAATATTTCAAAAATTCGTTTTGTCATTGTAGACCAGAGCTAAAGCCTATGAAAATGGTAAAAAAGTGAAAAAAATTATAGCAGGATGAAAACCATTAGAAAAGGAAGAGAATATAACAAAAATCAAGGGAAAAATAAATTACGGTCGATCTGAGGTGGGGAAGTGGAAAAGGGGGTGGTTTTTAAGAGTAGAAACGGTTTATCTCGATTTCCGACAAAACTACAAGTTCTATGAAAAAAAGATAAATTGCAAAGTTGTGAGTAATAAGAAGATCTACATCTTTTGTGCTAACACTTTTTTCACATAACCTCAAAATTTATATGAAAAATTTCAATACCCAAGTTTTTGGATTTTTATTTTTATCTTACATATAAAAAAAAATTTCATGAAATTTGCTAAAAACTTACCTCTTAATGTCCCAAACACACTGTGATTTTTTTGAATTAAAATATTTATTTTTCATTTTCATTGACTTAATATTGAAAAAGCACCCTTATTTTCTATTGAAAATTCTCACGTTAAAATATCTATTTTTTTAAAAAAGTTGGTAGGCATTTCGTTCATTGAAATCTTTACTTTCTGATGGTACAAAAAATATACATTCGAATGTTAAATGTTCCCAGAAAATGCAATAATAAAAATGTAAATATTAATAAATTTTTCAAAGTTGTATTTGTACAATTGTATTATGTACAATTTCGAGGAATTTATTAAAATTTACACTTTAATTATTGCATTTTCTGGGAACATTTAACATTGTCACATTTAACTTTGCCATTTTACTTTGTTCCATAGTACTTGCAGTTTTTTCAGAAATCGAGATAAACCGTTTCTACCCTAAAAAATACACCTCCTCCCTGTTCCATTTCCCCACCTCAGATCGACCGTAATTTATTTTTCCTTTCATTTTTGTTATATTCTCGTCCTTTTCTAATGGGTTTTATCCTACCATAATTTTTTTTGTGTTCAAAAATTATCAGCACTGGTCTATTAAGTGCCTATAAATATTTGATCGCAAAAATTGATCTTTTTGATTAGTTAGATATCTGAGAAAGCTTCACAGAAAAGCATAGTGGATAGTCGAAATTAAAATCATAGTTAAAATTATTGCCAGGAATAACTATGAATTTTAATGTATAATATATTCAAATAATTTTGTTCTTGTAAGTGTCTTGGAATTTTAAATTAGTTTTCAATCGCCATACGGTGAATAGCTTTGTTCGCGGGTTTTGGCATGAGCAGGATAAGAGCATGAGATTGCTTTTGTGGAAATTTTTAAACAAATTTTTAGCAAAAAGAATTTTTTTAATAAATTATTTTTTTAGGTAATTTCGAAGAATCAGTTTTAAATGGGCGCCTAGAACCTGTGTCCACCGTTCAAGGATTCACAGCTGAAATTGGCGCCAGTGGTCAATTTTGTCCTAGCCATAAAAAACTGCCCGTTACTGTGTTCTTTTATTCTTTGGGTGATATGGATCGAATGTCCGTCCCTTATTTGGTAAGCTGAAAAAGTTTCTTGACAAAATTTTTGGGATTTTTCATTAATTTATTTTTACAGGGTCACATTAATTTGGGACGTAAGGGATATAATGTGCCCAAAAGTGGTTTGGTCCAGATCACACTGTTTAATCCGATGGGAACTGTAGTTAAAATGTTCATTATCACTTACGACTTATCAGACATGCCACCAAACTCTCAGACGTTCATGCGCCAAAGAACGTTGTACGTGCCTCAAGATTGCCCTGAACTTCAGGACCCCAACATTGAATACAGTCATAAGTGGGGACAGGAATACTTACGATTCTCAATTCATTTGAGGTACGTTAATTAACATATATTAACTCCTTTTTATATTTTTGATCAGTTAAATAATAACAATAAATATATTAAAATTAATTTCTTTTAGATTTATGAGTTCAAAATCGGGTCGTATCTATCTTCACACGGACGTAAGAATGATCATTTTCAACAAAGCTGACGTTGACACTGCAACAGGACTTCTGAAAAATCCAGGATATGAAATGCGCAGCTTTCTTCAATTTCCAACAAATCCCAAATATTCACCTCGCTTGTAAATGTTTAATTTTGACGCAATTGATATGTTGAGTATACAAGAAGATGCAAAGTTTAGTTTTGTTGGTAAAATCGAATTTGAATAATGAACTTTATGAACTTTTTGAGTCCTTTTAATCTTTAGTCTCTGCGGACTAATAACTAAAGTTGTAAAGGGAAAAACGATATGATGTAAACTATAATATCAATACTTTAAAAATGATAATAATATTAATGAAATATATAAAATATATTTTTTAAAAGATTCAGAACTCATTGGATAAAAAGAATGTATAAATATTTTTGTCTTAGATTGTATTTTTTGAAAGCTTTTGTGAGAGGGAACGAGGAAAATGTTTTATAAAAAAAGATTTTTATTTCGGCCAGGGATTGGATGTTGTTTATATGTAAGTTGGTTAGTCGTAAAATATAGATTTAGTCAGTGGAAGCCGAAATATAAATCTTACAAATATTGTGATTGTACAATGCGTTAATGCATTAAAAACGTTTCATTTTTCAAAGAATTCATATCAATATTGGAGATTTTCTTTCTTGTTATTTGCCATAGATATTTTCAAAGAAGAAGTCATGTTCATAATGTTCACATTTTCTTCTTGAAAACATTTTTTTTTTCAACCGAAAAGAAAAAATACCGTGAAAGTAGAAATTCAGTATATTTAAAAATAAGAGCTTGGGTAGAGGATAATACAACTTTGTACATATATAGGAGTTTGCACATTTCAAGTAATATTTATAATAACCATATAAAAATAGATATTAAATATTTACATTATTATAAAGAAAACTGGAATTTCTACTTAAGCTACAATGAAAATTTGTTGTTCCCTTTTTTCTTATATAATCGTATAGCTTGTGAAAAATTATTGAATTTAGTATTTTCGTTTATATTTGGATTTTTTATACATATTCTCCTATTTTTTTTTTATGATTTAACGCTTAGATAAGATTTTTGATTAAAGATTTTGTTTCTTTTGTTTTCGATTTACGGTTGAAAAAATTTTTATTTTAATATTAGAACTATTATTATTTTGGAACTATATTTATTATGGATTTGTATATATTGAGCGGAAACCAAGAGGAAATTGGAAGGTTTTCAATTATTTTTCCCAAGCTATATTAACAAATAGGAATTGTCTTTGTTTCCATTGACGAAATCTGGTATTTTGTGAATTGTATCTAGAAATCACATTTTTAATATTAACCTCATTTTGTTTATAATGGTATAATACTCTGTAGTATAGTACTCTTATAATGGTACAGCTGTAACAAAACACATTGATAAGCTTAAAAACTTTGAAATTACTGAAAATAAATGCTACAAAGAAAAGAGCAAATGGCAAATACATTGTTTGTATGAAAATTGTTATAAATGTAGAAAACGATTCATAAAATATTAGATTATTGTTCACGGCAACGAAGACAGTTCCTAACAAATATAATAACCATGAGGTGTGTGTTACTTTGCGTTAAAAAATTTATCTTATGTTTGTTCTTAAAAAAATATTGTTCATTCATATATTAAATATTATAATTATCCAATCGCCATCCCTTACTTGTTTCTATAGTTCATAAAAATCAGTTGGATGTAAATTTGTTTAATTTTGTGTTAGTTCTTAAAAGTTTAAAGTGTTGTGATGAAGATATTGATTGATTATTATCAAATAAAAATAACAACTAATAATCATTCAAGGACAATCAAGAGACAGAAAAAGTTTGAGAAGTGTTCTGTGTAAATTAAAAAAAAAAAAAACTTTTTAGAAAATTTTTGAAGTTGCAGCAAAAATAAAATTATAAAATATGATATTTGAAAGCTATCGTCCATAAGACACGATTTTGAACGGATTTAGAAAGAAAATAAATGCAATACCGCCATTTTGTATTCAAATCTGTGATAGGGATTATGTTTTTTTCTTGAAAAAAAGAAAATGTTATTTTTTATATATTGAAATTTCGTGTTTGATTTTTACTTTTCATTAAAGAAATGATTTGACAAAAATTTTAATTACTATCTGAAATTTAGTATTTCTTGTAACATTGAAAATATTTTGTAAAATTTTCGTAACAAATTAGTTTCGTATTTTTATCGTTTTGGTAGCTTGTCATTTAATCGTTCATTCACAAAAACGTTTCACGGTTGTTTGAGCTTTTAAGTCTGTATACTTGTTAGCTCGAAAATTCTAGAAAAACGTCCTGTTTTCCGATGTAGATCAACTGCCGTTTTAGTGTTTCAAATCATTAACAGGTTTTTCTTTTGTTAGTTTCTTGAATGTATCTTAAAAATATTAATAAAGCGAAAAAATAATTTGAAAATATATTTATACGCATATTATATTACATATTACATATTATATATATTATTACATATTATGAATATTATATTGTAAATCTATTATATTTAGAAAACAAGATTTTATAGAAAAATAAATTCATGAAAAATTTTAAATGTTTTCCTTTACTAATCCCGATTAGTGTACTCGAAGAAAATTTTTATATATGCGTGGGACACAATTAATGTGAACTTATGTCAGTTTTTTTTTTGTATAGTTTGTTTTATGTCGCTCTAACTGCTTTTTTATTTGATATTTTGCGACATTATGACAACTTCTTTATAGGTAGTTGTAGCAAGTGCTCTCCTTAATGGTCCTCCAATAGTCACTAAAGTCAGGCCCCTCCGGGTCCAGTATGTTCTTCAGTTGTGCTGTCTCAAGATTTAGTATTTTGGATAGTAAATGATCAACCGTCAGCGGTGCACCACATGAGTGACAAAGGGGTCGGAGTTTTTAATTAGATATTTGAGAAACAGACTAACATTATTATGAAAAATTAAAGAAAAATTGAAATTCACTCTAATTCTGAACCACTCATATGTTTCAGGTTGAGTAATGTAAGTCACATTGTAATAAAATCACAAGGGTATAATTTTAAAGTCAAAAATATCGTGGATTTACCATCGTTGGTTTTATTAGCTAAAGTATTTTTTTCTTCAAATTTCATTTTTAATGTAATATCTTTGATGAAGAAAGGTTATAGAACATAAATATCAACTTGTTGTTCTCGTTAATACGAAATAATTACAACTTTGTATCGCACTGCGAGAATACAAGAGGCATAACTAATAAACTCGTTAGGCGTTTATCACTTTGTAATTTGCCTTAAAACCAATATAAAACCGACCTTATGAGTTTGCCTCTTGTATTTTCGCAGTGCGATATATGATTATACCTACTGTGATTATGCTATTCCATGATTTTTCTTTAAAATAAAATTTGCTGCAAACTTATATATATATATATATATATATATATATATATATATATATATATATATATAATATATTAATTATATATATATATATATAAAATATATATTATATTATTTTAATTATATATTATATATATATGTTACTGTGAAAGACCGAAATTGGAGAATGTCGACTTTCACCGGTGAATGTCAACATACGCCAAAAACGTTGGTGAAAGATCAAATATTTCATTTGAAGGAAGCGACTGGCTTACTCCCGCCAAATCCTTTGTTTTGCTGGAAGTCAATCAGCTTTATCAGTCTTATGTAAGTTTTGCTGATACGAGCGACGTTTGCATATTTTTTGTCGATACCCTAATTTATACCCAATGGATACTACAGTAAACCGTGATCTTTTTCTTGAAAAGTTAAATACATTAATTAAGAGTAAACGAGAGGACAACTGTTTTTATTTTTCTAAAAAAAAATACTCTAAAATACTTTCTGAAGTGATTTCTGCTAAAACTAAGCGCAACATACCTTTGGATTACAGACTATTAAAAAGTTTTAACGTTTTGAAAATAAATTATGAAGTGAAGTTAATTGTGCCAATAAACCAAGGGAAACGAATATACAGTTTTATGTTACCAATGAAGAGTTGTTCAATATACTATATGAAACTCACATCAAAACAAGCCACGGAGGAAGAACACGTATGCTTAAAGAGTTGCAAATTAAATACAAAAATATTACATATGAACTTGTAATGTTGTATTTAAATTTATGCAAACAGTGTCAAATGAAACACAGTGCACGTAGAAAAGGTATTGTTGTGAAACCATTGATCAGTTCTGAATTAAACTCAAGATGTCAAGTTGATCTGATACACCTAGAGTCAAACAGAGATGGCGAATATAAGTTCATGGTGTATCAAGATCATTTAACTAAGTTTGTCCAGCTACGACCTTTGAAAACTAAAACAGCTGAAAAAGTAACATATCACGTTCTTTCAATATTTTTAACATTTGGTACTCCAGCAATATTGCAATCAGATAATGGCAGTGAATTCAGCAATCAAGTCATATCCGAAATATGCGCTATGTGGAAAGATGTTAAGATAGTTCGTGGAAAGTCTCGTCACAGTCAAACACAAGCTCAGCTGAAAGAGCCAACCAGGATGTACAGAATATGCTAACTGCATGGATGGACGATAACGATACAAATAAATGGTCAGATGGTTTACCCTTTGTTCAATTTGCCAAGAACACTACATATCACGAAGGAATACGCCAAAGTCCTTATGAAGCCATGTTTGGCATTAAAGCAAAAAGAGGCATATTGAAACCGAAAAACAACTCGAAGAAATAGCCAATACTTTTGAAACCAAAGAACAGCTTAAAGAAACCATTACTACTTCTGAAAAAAAATTGAGCGGTAGTCATACTGAAAACTATAATCCGAAGAAAAATATTGAAGAGGACCTGCAATCTACAACGACTTCACATCAAGTTCTGACTGAAAAAAAATTTCCTCCTGCTCAAATTGGTGATACTGTACGAATACAAGTCCCTGATGTCGACCGTGGTCGTACAGATAGCCGAAATGTGTTAGCGGTTGTTATTGGAATAGAAAACTCCAACTTCTATAAACTGGCAAATAAAAATGGTACCCTCAAACAGCTTTACACACGTAATCAGTTCGTAATTTGTAAAGAAAAGTTACTTTCCATAGATGAGATTTCTTTGCAAGAAATGTCGCTGAGAGAAGCAGCTGCAGCTAACTCAAGAAGCGGGGGGCAAAGATATGCACGTTGTCCTTGCAAAAGGAAGTGTTCTACAAATAAATGCAGTTGTAAAAGCAAAGGACTCTTGTGCAATTCAAAGTGTCATAATAGTTTAAGTTGTTGCAATAAATAAGATTAGAATAACATAATTAAGTTTTTTTTTACAACTACATATTTGTTTTCTCATTTAGAATGTGCTGTGGGTAGCAAACTCTTGGTCACTCCTCTTAGAAAGGAGGCAAAAAAGTTACGTTATCCTGGTGACGTTTTATAACGACTTAATTACGGAGAAAAAATTATAAATGTACGACATGTTCAACATTCACCAAGAGGGCATAGTGAATGTCGACATTTACCGGTGTAAGTCAGAAATATTGTTATTTAGCAAATCTTTCGGACATACACCAAGCGACTATGTGAATGTTAACATTCACCGGTGTATCTCGACATTCACCGGATTTCGGTCTTTCACAGTAACATATATAATATGTTGTTTGGACCCATTGGAGCTATGTATTCTCAAGTTTGCAACTCCCAAAAAGTTGTGGAAAAATTTTTATAGAGGAAAAACCGTGAAAATTTTGGACTTGTTTCAGATACTGCTCGGTATCTTCTAATCTATGCATTTTTCTTCAAAAACTGTTCTGTACGTTTATTAAGAACATCTTTATGACAAATTAAGCATAATCGGAGCTTTGCACGTTAATAGGCCACTGAGTTACGGCACTTTGAAAATAGGCCAGTTTTTTCAAAAATTGAAAATTTTAGTTTTAGACCTTTTCGGATCGAAGTTGCGTTGAAACCGTTGATCCTACGAGAAGAACTTATTGAATATAATTTGGAGACAATTTATTTAGCGTTAAATTAAGTACAAAGCGGGACCTGTAAGCCTCGTAGTTCTCTCAAAATTTTAGAGAACCCATATAAGGAAAAACCGCATTTTGGTGGGTACTCCAGTATTTGAGGTATTTGTATTTGAGGTTTGTCATCGTCGTCCTCTTCATTGCAGTTTTGCACATTTCCCCAGAGCAAATAGCACACATCGCAGAACATCTAGGCTCTGCTTTCAGGCAAGTGTAGCCACCACTCAGCATCTCTTCTTGCATTTACAAGAGGGGTGTTTTAGTAGCTCTCCGGGGGCAGGATCTTGCCGACTGGCAATGTTGATGAGTCCAGCTGGGGTCATACGTTCTAAAAAATCACTCTATGCAACAAAAAAGTGTTAAGGTACATTTCTGGGAAAATACAATTTTAACTTGAATGTTTTTTTATAAGATTTTGAAAGAATTACGAGGCTTACAGACCCCGCTTTGCACGTAAGTTGAAGCTAATAAAATTACCTACAAACAGACATACAAATTTTTCTCGTAGGCAGGGCCGTGCCTGGGTATATGGCCGCCTGCGTGCCAGTCTGTATGGCCGCCCCCAGGATAACATTAAAAAAAACTACTTTAATTTTTAATGTTTATTATTATACACAGGGCATCAAACCGGGAAAAAAATCAGTTTTTGGTTAACCGAAATCGAGAACGAAAAAAAATATTGGTTTTGTTCCCAAAACCGGTTTCTGAAAAGAAAAACCGGCTAAAAACCGGTTTTATGAGATTTATATGTTTGGATGAAATTTAAGAAAAAGAAATGCACAAAATAAACATTTTTTTATTTAAAATTTAAACAAAAATAATAACATGAAAAAAATTATGGTATTGGTTTTATAATCACAGACAAAATTATCAAACATAAAGAACAAGGAATAACCCTTAAATCTATACTAACATATTAGGATAACAAAGCTCAGTGGCCAATGGCAGATCTGGGCTGACTTGCAACTTGGGAGGTATACAAAATAGAATTAATTTACTTACTTTAATAATAACATGAAAAAAAGTAATTATGGTATTGGTATTATAATCACAGACAAAATTATCAAACATAAAGAACATAGGAATACGATAATTTAAAATCCTAGGTGTCGCTCAGTGACAATTTAAAATTATTTGATTTTAAAAAATCAAATCTTACGTATTATTTATTGATATTGAAAATAGTAAAGGTTTTTGGTTAATTAACCGGTTTCATAAAACTATTTCGGCTCGTCGCTCGTGCAATGTTCGGATTCGCTGCATGACTAGGTATATAAATACTACAACGACCTAATCAGTTTTTATACATTTCTTATTTCTGAGAAACTCTTTTTAGATAGATTAGATTAGAGAAACTGTTTTTACTTCGTATCTTAATGAAAACAAACCGATTGTATTTTTGCCCAGTAAACAACTTGTAACGATTTGGCCGCCTCTTAATTTCGGCCGCCTGCGTGCGGTGCACGCAATGAACGCCCGTCAGGCACGGCCCTGCTCGTAGGATTAATGGTTTCGACGCTACTACGTTCCAAAAAAGGTGTAAAAGAAAATTTTAAATTTTTGAAAAAACTGGCCTATTTTCAAAGTGCCGTAACTCGGTAACTCATTGACGTACAGAGCTTCGATTGGGCTTAATTTTAAACAAATTTTAAACAAACGTACATAATAGCTTTTGAAGAAAAATGGATGGATTAGGAGTTATAGTACATATGTATATTTGTAAAGTTAATATAGTTTATATAGCAGTTTATTTGTTGTCGCTCTTATTGCTAAATGGATTGCTAATCATTACTCCTACGAGAAAAACTTGTATGTATGTTTGTAGGTAATTTAATTAGCCGTAAATTAAGTGAAGAGCAGGGTCTGTAAGCCTCGTAGTTCTCTCAAAATCTTAAAACAAAAACCCTAAAAGGTAAAATTGCATTTTCCCAGAAATGTACCTAAACACTTTTTTGTAGCATAGAGAGATTTTTAAGCATGTATGACCCCGGCTGGGCTCATCCACAGTGCCAGTCGGCAAGATCCTGCCCCCGAAGAGCTACTAAAACACCTCTCTTGTAAATGCAAGAAGGGGTGCTTTGTGGTGGCTGCACTTTTCTTGAAAGCAGGGCCTAGATGTTCTGCGATGTGTGCTATTTGCTCTGGGAGAAATGTGCAAAGCTGCAATGAAGAGGACGACGGTGACTAGCCTCAAATAAACCTTGACGTTCCACCAATACTGGAGTACCCATCAAAATGCGATTTTTCATTATATGGGTTCTCTAAAATTGTGAAAGATCTACGAGCCTTACAGGTCTCGCTTTGTACTTAATTTAACGCTCATTAAATTGTCTACAAATTATATTCAATAAGTTCTTCTCGTAAGATCAACGATTTCGACGCAACTTCGATCCAAAAAAGGTCTAAAACTAAAATTTTCAATTTTTGAAAAAACTGGCCTATTTTCAAAGTGCCGTAACTCAGTGGCCTATTAACGTGCAAAGCTCCGATTATGCTTAATTTGTCATAAAGATGTTCTTAATAAACGTACAGAACAGCTTTTGAAGAAAAATGCATAGATTAGAAGATACCGAGCAGAATCTGAAACAAGTCCAACATTTTCACGGTTTATCCCCAGTAAAAATTTTTCCACAACTTTTTGGGAGTTGCAAACTTGAGAATATATATCCCTAATGGGTCCAAACAACATATTAAAAATTTAAAGATACGTCTTGTTTTGCGAATTTATTGTTGATTTTGACTGGGCTATATATATTATATGCATTTTGAAAGCAGTTTGAATAACTTAAATACAAGCAACTGAATGAGTTTAAAAGGAAATTTTCGAAGCTCTGTCAACGATAGATATCCCTTATGCAATTGCTATTGAAAAATAGCACAGCTTTATAAAAAAGAAATTTTTTTTGTTGCTCTAGATATCTCTGCGAATTTCTATGTTTTCAAGTGCACAGTTTACGAATATATTTATTAAAGTAACGAATGTGCTCTTAGTTTTTATGATTTCAGCGTATCTGATAAATTAGTTTTAGAAAAAATTAATTACTCGGAGCGTTATGTAGATTTGAAAATGGATAAATTTTTACTGGGTCAACAAAGCGGATGAACCAAATACCCTTGCTTTATTTGTCTGAAGGATCGTAGAGCAAAACAACTTCATTGGAAACAAGATTTGTGACGTACGTTAAGCTAGGCTTGGCAATCCAGCCCAAACAAATAAAACTATGCTAACGATTTAGTGCTATTTTTGTGATAATTAGTTGCCGTAGTTTAAATTTTGTTGCTCGTGCCGTTTACGAAATTTTTGAATACATTTTTGTCCTCTAAAAAATTATTGAAGAAAATCTTATAAAAGGCGTTTCACTGAAGCATAACATGGGTTTTCATTTTTTTTCTGTCTCTTTACTTCGGTGCATAATAATTTAAAAAAAAAAATTCACATAATAAATACAACTGTTTAATTAATTTTTTTTTCATATTTTTTTATTCTTTTTGTGTAAAATTAAAATAAAGATTTAAAAAAGAACTAGAGCAAACCTTTGAAAATCATTGATAGTTTCATGATTTGTGAGCGTAAATATATCAGAAATCAATCTTATATCAAGGGTAACAAAACTACCTACTGTTGACCAGTGTAGTATATTTAAATTTTTGTTTTTCCACCAAAATGCATATAATATAAAATTGTTTGAACTTTATAAAATCTTACATTTTTGCTAACTTTGTAAGTCGTAATATAGACTCTAAGGAAGCCTCTACAGTGTGCATAAGATAGAAATTTTTCCACATACCTACTCAATTGTTATTGTTTGACGCATCAACATTTTTGCTACAATTATTCCATTCATTAAATTTTCTATAAAATAAAATTCGCTTAATACGAAAAAAAAGATTTTCCCTGTCGAGAACAGATTAAACGTAATAATCAAGAATTTTTTCAAACTTTTCTGAAATTTCTGAGAGGACTAAGCAACATTGTATTCCCTACTAAATATGTAAATATTATTATAACTTCTTAAATGTGTCTATAAAATAATAATAAATTAATTTAATAAAATCTTAAAAGAACAAAAATAGTTTAATACGAAACAATATTTCGAATATTTCAGTTTCGTTTTAACAATTGTTCACTATAATATCATCCATTTACTGAACTTGTATTAAACTAAAAAATTATTAAAGTTTCGGGAAAAGCCATTATATTAATAAATTAATTTAAAGACGTACTGAATTTCTCTTTACTGAATTGTTCTCAGCTTATACTTAGCAAGTGATGTTAGAATTATTGTATTTTTATGATTGTTTTCGAGTATTTATATATTCGAGTATTTATAAGACAAAAAATAAAGAAAGAACTTTTTTTAAAATTTATTTTTTTTTACATTTAAATACTTATCCTTTTTAGCCTCAAATTAGATAAAAAGTGAAAAACATCACTAAAAAAATGACAAAAGGTTTTGTATAGGCAATCTATTTTATTGATGCAGTGTGCTGGTTGCATAGATTAAATTTTTTAAAACGTTTAAAATTCCATTAAAAATTGTTTATTTGCGAATCACTAAAGATTTATCAAAATCTTGAAGATGTTACAAGAACTTACAGCTTGTGATGTCCTCACGTTTCTTAATCAAATGATTGTGAAATTAGGTAACATCATAATTGTAAGATTCGCCATAAGCTGTATCTGATTGACGCTGTATTTGGAAAATTCAACTTATCGTTAATAAAAATTAAATTTGAATTAATTGTATTTTAACATTTCCATATTACACCATTGACGATTTATAAATCAATTTTTAAATCCGTATGCGTCAAAATTTAATATTAGAAATTTCCCTTAATCTTTTTTATAAGGACAATATTTTGTATTAGATTGACAAAATTTTTCGTCGTTTGCAAGATATTTGTAATTTTCGATATCCCTAAAGTCTATTTATTCGTATGTATTTAGCTTTGTTAGTTACTTTATCTTATAATATTTATTTACAGTATATATCTATTCAAGTATTTAAATTTACATTTATCGGTACAACTAATTAAAAATGAATTAAGTATATTAGAAAATACATTAAAAATGTATTAAATATGTATAAATATTAAAAATATATTTAAAAAAAACTAAAATAAATCTTGGGCAGAATATTTTTAATTATTTTTTTAAAAAATGATTTTTAATTAAATATTGTAACATGAAGATAATAGAAAAAATTTTATATCATCATAAGCGCTGTTTTATTGCGAACATGTTGATATAGGTTTGTCTGCAAAAAATTTGGTCCTATTAGGGGTTAGCGAATTTTAAAGATTTTTAATTTTAATTCGCGTGGAAATGTGTGACAGAGAGATCCGAGGTAAGTATAGGTACTGTGTAATAATAAAGGACCGAACATTGCAGTTGCCTGTAATGTGTAAAATTTTTTCTATTTGTTGCAATATTTTATTAAAAATCATTTTTTATTAAATAATTAAAAATACTTTTTAATTATATATAATAAGGATTTTTTTTAGCCAACCCAATTTTAATATATTTTCTAGTTTACCAAATTCATGATAAAATATGTTTCATTTTACTATCAACTCGGTGAAGATCGATGTAGGTTAAGATCTTCTACTATATAGATTTATTCACGGCTTATTTGTCATAAGTTTTCCATTTAATTGAATTTTATCCCGTAACCTGAGTATCCACACATATTTTCTTAGGTCGCTACAAGTACAAAAATTTAAATATATAGTTAAATTTAAAGTTAATCATAAATGCTTTTGAAATTGCAAGGTAGGTATTTGGGGGTATTATATCTTAAGATTTAATTTCAAGATACTTATCGTTAGTTATTTTTTACATACCTACCATTACGAGGAAAGAACAGCGATATGTTTTTTGCTAAATTGATTTTGTATAGGTACGCATAATTGAAAAAAAAAGAAAATTTTCCTATAGATATTAGAATTAAAACAAATGAACCTATTTCGATTAGTAATAAGTTACAATTTTTCCTAAATAATTTTAATTCCATTCACATAAAATTTCTATTTACAGATTGAATGACCTTTTTTATATACAATTAAAACCCGCATATCAATACAACATTGATGAACTGATTAAATAAAAACATACCAACTTTTACAAATACAAGAGGGGACTAAAACAAAAAAAAATGTATGAACTAAAATCAAGAGTATAAATACAAGCGTTAATCAAACGATTAGCATTGATTTCACTTCAAGTTTTATCTAGGTAAGTTTGATTTCAAACGTTTCTTAATAAAGCTCTTTATATCTATAATTATACACTTTGTTTACAAGCTGAAGGATTGATTTTCGAAAATATGCGTTCCAAGTTGAGTCGATTTCTATTTTGCTTATTGATAACAGTAAATTTGTGCTCTGGAGATGAATTGACTAATTTCTTTTTGAAAGCTTCAAAAAGCGTGCCGAGAATTGGACGTAGTGGCAACACAGAGGTTGTCACTCCTTTTATTCTGAAAGCTTCAAAATCTATTCCTCGCATTGGACGAAAAGTTTCAAATGAATTCGTAAGTAAAATTACTTTTTTTGCAATGTTAAATTTGCTCCAGTCAATGCAATCAATTAAGTATTAAAATTCATATCCTTTAGTTTAGACAATAAAAATAGCACTGATATTAATAAATTGGTCTACTATTTAAAAAGAAACTGAAATTTTATTTTAGTTTGACCAAACTTTGTTATTAACTTACATCAACCAATTAGGATACCTTTGCTTATCTCTTTGATAATTACTTTTTACTTCTGAATGTCTACCGAATGAAAGGTTCAGGGAAAATCCTTTTGTCAAAGGTTTATATAGGAGAGAATTACTTAAATATAAATAGCTATAGGAAAATTTAACTATTTATATAAAGTGTCTAATAACAGTTAACAGTAAACTAAAGGCCGTTTGTTTACGTTCAAATCAAGTGGAACTCGATAAGATTTTCTTCGCATTTTCTTCACACATTTTTCCTCTTAGAGCCTATACATTTATTTTTAAATCGGCATTTAGACGGCTTTTTTGTAAACATTTATTTGCCTCGATTCGGTTTTTCTTCTGTGCCTTTCATAATAATATATATTAAAAGTATTTTTATTTATAAAACGTAATTTTTTTCAGGATGATATGTATTTCAAATGGTTAAAACAAAACGGTCTTCTCCCTCGTTACGTTAAACGTTTCGATTCAAATGATCTTGGTAAGAGTAAATCTGAAAATTTTAAGACTAAAATATAAACAATTTAAGCTGTGTTTACATTTTATTTTAATTTTATAGGTGGTAATGAAAATTCATCTGCTGAATATGCCTTCGATCCTGATTTGTTTGTTGTACCACAACTCTGTTCGGAATATTTTCAAAGTTTAATTCGAAGCAACAATGCTGAGGCTTCCTCGAAATGGGCAGGAACGCGTTCTAAACGCACCATGATCCAGGAAGGCTTGCAGTCAAATAAGGAAATTTTAGAAGACCAAATGCAGCATTAAAATCAAGTCTGATCGTTGAAATCGGGGCTTATTCTCTTTAAAAAAATTATAAATTATTTTGTGTCGTTTATCAAAAAAATAAAACCAAAATATTGAAATTTTTTTCGAAAATATATTGAATTTACAATCCAAGTTGAAATGATTAAAATCTTATATTTATATCCAAACAGTCTAATAAATATTTATAGTATTTAGAATTATGCAATTATACTATTTTTTGCATCAAAGTCGATCACTTCAACAGCCAGGGTCATAATATCTCGACTAGGGTATTCGTTTAAGTTTGGTTTTTAGTAGATTGTATAATCATATTTTATTTAATAAGTCGGTATTTGTTAAACATTTTGTTATTATTGTTAGAATGGTTTAGTCGCGTTCGAAAATCTCGGTGAGGGTTTGCGGTAGTCGTAGTTTATTTCTGGTTGCCGTTTATGATTTGCAACCCAGAAGCATGTGTCTAATAGGCTCCACACACGTTGAGATCTGCATCGCCACTTGCATCGCGTAAAATGGCGATGCATGCATCTGAGATTTGTAACCATATTGTTTCAACTGGTTCCTACACGTTCTACATATATCAGTTTATTCACAATTTTTATGCTTTAGTAGCGTGATACATCATAGTGAGACCACACACGTTGCAACATGTATCAGTTGCATGAGACCTGCATCGAGGTTACAGTACAGCGATGTAAAGAGCGATACCCGCTGATACCGATGCAGTGATACTGAGACCGGCCCATACACGGTGAGATTTGTATCATGATAGTGATACTTGAGATATGTGGCGATGCAGATCTCAACGTGTGTGGAGCCTATTATTGGTCTTATTGTTAGACGGTCACCGTAGAACTGGCATTGTGTTGGTGGGCTGCCTGATATGAGGTTGGAGTGTGTGAGTTGTGTGTGCCCCATCCTGGGCCGTGCGAATACCACCTCAAATCTCCTGTCTCCCGTTGAAATCGATTCAGTCTTTGTCAGTAGTCCCATCGTATGTTTGAGGTGTTCTGTTACATTCTCTCGTGTGACCCTTGGGTATATAGATCCTGTTATTGTGGCTTGTTTTGCTACATCATCTGTGTACATGTATACATCATTCATTTCCTTGTACCTATACCTGAGTGACTGGGAACCCAGAGAAAGGTTATGATTTTTGTGATTTTCCTCAGCGTCTATGTAGTTGTTTCTAATTTCCTGTATCTATTACTGCTGTTTTATTTTGTCTGTTGGCGATCACTGTTAGAGTCCTGAGGAATTTCGTCAGAATAACGTACCGGTCCCATCGATATTCTCGTAGATGCGCCTAGATGTCATTAACAAAGCCAAGGCTTTTGCCTCAAAACTTGAAGCAACGGGGCCCAGCTTCAGTATGTGCGATACATTTTCTATCCAAAATGCCGCTGCTGTTCCATTGCCTGCTCTGGATCCATCTGTGTACCTATATGAGTTGGGATTTTCGTATATAAGATTTTTTTTCTAGGAATCGTTGTTATTTATAAGTGGTGTTGTTGTGTTGTTTTGAGTGTTTTCTGAGGGTTATATCTATTTTCGTTTTTTGTTCGTACCAGGGAGGATTCACTTAGTGTTAGTGTTTGATAAACTGACCATACGTCCTGTTTTTAACGGGATCGTCTCATTTTTAGGTAGCCTGTCCCGTTGTCCCCGCAAGCACAGCCTCGGGACGTCGAAATGTCCCGTTTTCAAAAAGAATGCAAAAAATCAACTAGCTTGTTTCTCATCTGCATAGTGTGTATCGGTATATGGCTATAGCACAGAACTAGACTATAGTAACACTTTCTAGGTGGCACTTATACCAGCTATTGAAAGAGTGAGTTTTGAGAAAAATTGAATTTTGAAACTGTACAGGCCATTAAAAAACTACTTTTTGAGTACTTAGTGATAAATGTCCAAACATATTGAAAACTTTTTTTGAAAAACTTAATTCTGACTTATGCACGGAAAGAAATAGTGGTGTAAAAACTAAACTAGTAATAATTTTACTGCACTTTGTGTTCACTATAACCACAAAGGTAACAGCAGATAACACACTTTGATGTATTCAACTCTAACGTATAGTATTTTTTACTACCATAGTGTAGTAAATATATGTAGCTGTTACAACTGCTGAGTGTTGTACAATTAACAAACTTTAGCGTTTCTGTTACGCCACAAATTTTAACAAATCTGTAATCATTACCATTTTTGGTGTATACAATACTAGATACAATGTACAATTTACTCCAATATGTTGTAAAACGGCTGAGAAAAAAAAACATCAGAGCCATCTTTACTTTTTTCTATAATTATATTTTTAAGATTTTTAATGGTGCGCATGCACGTACAACATAATCTATAGTTTTGACAAATAAATTCAAGTGTCAAAAATTCAACTACATTATATTATCATGGAGTCATTTTTACTAGTTCGTGTTGTAAATAATACTACAGTTTATTTAACTACACTTAACTGGTAAACCATGGTAAACGTTACCACACGTGGTGTCATTCTATATATTACTAGTGTATGTTGTAACTTTAACAAGGATTGTAGTTAAATCTACAACAGATTTTTTTCCGTGTGGCTTTTTTATGCATGCACAGTCAGTAACGTTCCATCAAGCTATATTAACGATCGAGGGTCAGAGTATTTCTGCAATTGAAGCCACGAAGGAAATAAATCAACTAAAAATAATTTGGCCATGAAACAAAGCAGGTACTCTGTTTCTTCCCCACTCTGTTCGTATATTAATGGCAAAATTGCAAGAAAGTGATTGCAGTAGTATTGGCGAAGAACAAATAAAAACTACAGCTACTGAGTTCTAAAAAATAAGCAAAGAATATTTGGACCAGTGAATTTTGTTCTTTGAAGAATTGAAAATATTTGAATGGGCGGATTTAACCAAAATACCCACGTGGGAAGAAATTCAAAGATTTCAAAGATTTATTAATTTTAAAGAAGATACAGAAGTATATTTTGATGAATATCCACTTATTACTAACTATATTACACCACAAAAAGTAACAGAATGGAACATTGGGAATGTTGCAATCGAAAGTCGTTGGGTAGAATTATGCCAATACTTTTGAAGCAATAATTTAAACCATAAAAACTTTTGTATTATTATTTAATACATTTTATGCCAGCTCGGAACTAATGCACCCACAGAAAGAGTCTTTTCACAGATGAACAAGTTGTGGACGACAGAAAAAACACAATTGAAAATCGCAGTTCTTAAAGGAATGTTGTTAGTTAATATCAATTTTCAGAAATCCTGCCAAAAAATCCTTCATTCTTATTTAAAAGCAAACCTAGTAATATTTAAGAAAATTTGTTCACCAGAAAAATATAAAACAACACCATTTTTTTATATTTATAATATTATTTATTGCTGTTCATTTCTTTTCTTCATCAACATTCCTGTTCTTTTTATTAATAATTAAAAACTATGAAAAAATACGCGTTTTCTTGAATACACATACCTACTTACTTACTATAGTACGTATAAATAAATATTATAAAAAAATTAAAAACCGACTTCAAAATATATAAAAATTCTAAAACAAAAAATGCACTAAAAAGTAACAAAATAATGGCGTATTCTTGAAGTATCTACAAATTACAAATTATTAGGATGCTACAATGTACAGCTATTGTTATTTTTGGAGTTGGTGTCAGCCAAAGAAATACGACTATATTGGTACTTAGCAAAAAACGAGAATACCTTATGAAAATTATTTTTCAAATGAACTTTTAAACAATATACTGGAACTGTAACAATCTCTAGCGACCTTTAAACTACAAAATACCAACTAAACCTTTTTAGAATTTTTAAAATTGCCATTAATATTTATTTTCTTGACTGACACCAACTCCAAAAGTAACAATAGTTGTACATTGTATCATCCTAATAATTTGTAAGTTGTAGATACTTCAAGAATACGCCATTATTTTGTTACTTTTTAGTGCATTTTTTGTTTTAGAATTTTTATATATTTTGAAGTCGGTTTTTAATTTTTTTATAATATTTATTTATTTCTCGCGTTTTAGTGATCTGAAGTTTGATAACTGATTTTATTTTCTTGAAAATGGTTAGCCTTCCAAACGCGCTGCTCATATGAGGCCGTTTAATATTAAAAGTTACTACATCATCTCTTTTTGCCCTTAAGGGTTGAAAATTTTTGCTTTTAAATGTAATAACAAAACTAAGTGAATTATTCTTTCCAACAGAAAAAAATTATCAAAATTCGGTTAAATGTCACTATTTCATCCCCTATTTTCATCCTTAAGGGGTGGATTTTTTTCTTCAAATTGAAATGTGAACAATTTAAAGGTACGTTGTACGTAATAGAAACAAAATTATCAAAATTGGGATAGTCAGGAAAAATTTATAATATTATTTCATCTCTAATTTTAACCCCTTATGAGTGGAGTTTTTTTTTATAAAAAATGGATAGGAGATTAATTTATAATTGTGTTTTACAAATAAAAAAAGAATTATCAAAATCAAGCTATCCAATAAGAAGTTAATTTCATCCCTTAGTTTTCAACCTTTTAGAAGTGAAAGATGTTCCTCAAATTAAAATGGGAACACACGAGAAGCACTGACTTTCAAATAAAAATATAGTTTTTAAAATCGAGCTATCCAATAAGAAGTTAGTATTTCATCCCTTAGTTTTTAACCCTTTAGAAGAACGATTTCCTTCAAATTAAAATGGGACCATTCGGGAAGCACCAGCTTTCAAATAAAAAAAGAATCATCAAAATCACTTCACCCAGTCGGAAATGCTGAGGTAACAAGCATAAAAAAAAAACATACAGTCGAGTTGAGAACCTCCTCCTTTTTTTGAATTTGGTTAAAAAACTGGTATAGATGTCTCGTTTTGAGGACAAAAATTTGATGATGTTGGAGATGTTGATATCGTTCGTTTGGAGGAGACGATTTAGCATGAATTGAAGAGATTTTGGATAGGTATATGCTTTCTTTTTTGAATTTAGCGAAAACATTAAGTACTTCGATTAGCAGTGAAAAGATCATTTTTGAGGTTTGAATTGAAACCTATCTACACTTTTAATAAATAATAAATAATAAATAAAAGTTTGATTTTTTCTGGTCATTTTTGCACAATTTTACTACAGATTCAGTACATTCAAAATATTTTATTGTATTATACTCGACTTGATTAATACATATGTTTTGCTTATATTTCAAAAAGTGATCATTTTATTCCTTATAAAACATATTTTCCGCAAAAAAGCCCACAACTTGTAGATGTAACTCCTATTATTATTTGTTTCAATATTCCCTCTGGCATTTTCACTCGTAACTCAACCATTAATTATTCAAACAAACTGATAAATGAAAATTATGATGCCCCCCCGTTTTCTACAGCTTAAATAAAAAATTCATCAAATAGCCTAAGGCGATCAACAATACACTCGCAACAATATTGAATTGAATTGAAGCAAATTGCAAAGTTTTGCGGTTTTTTATCAAAAAGAAAAAAATACGCTTTATGACATTATTACAATTACTTTTATAAAGAGACAAAAACGGTGCTCTGACATTTACTTTACCAAACCAATATATGGGTAGGTATATACATTTTTCATTCAAAAGTGCATAATAAAATGCATGTCGCATGTGCCGTTGATTGTGTCAATTGTAAAACAGTAATTCTATTCTTTATCCTGTTCACATATACTTATTGCAAAACCCAATTAAATTTCATTTATTAATACCTATACTGGAAATGGTAAATGAAAAGATGGAATTGAATAAGCAATGACTATTATTAGCATCATTTTTTAATGATCTTTTCTTTGATTTTATAAGCTTTTATAGCTTTTATAAAAATGCAAGAAAAATGCATCTATATTATAGCGATATATGTACTTTATTTTTTTTAATAAAGCTGTTTCTATCTGTATAGTTACCAAACAGCACTATCTACCTATATCCCTAAATTTCCAATTCTATAGATATAGTTCTAAATTAAATTTCTTTATAGGTAGATTTTCAAATTTAAGTTTAACTTTTATAATTTTAACACCAAACATCATTATGATTTTTAGGATATTGATACTAATCAGCGCTTGATTTAGACTTACCTACTTAGTATAGACTAGGGGTTGTGAACCTTTTTTTGAAGTGGGTCAAATTTTTGTTATTTTTTTGTTATATATTATTTGTAATACTAGTCTAAAGGATCTTAAAAAATTCGAAGCAGGGTGTCCCCAGGAAGCGTGATTGGAACGCTTCTATATTGAATATACTTGTTTACATATACCTATAGGTACTGCAGACATGTCCATATCTGATGGCACGCTAGTAGCCACGTTTGCAGACGACACAATCATAGTAACAACAGAAAACGAGCCAAAACAAGCTTCACATAAACTCCAAAACCACCTTAACCATGTGTACGAATGAGCCAAGTCATGGAAAATTAAAATAAATAAAACCAAATGTATCCAAGTCGCATTAACACTAAGAAAAAAAAACGTGCCCTCCTGTTACAATAAAAGGGCTTGAAATACCTGAAAAAATTAACACCACAAAATATCTATAGGAATATGACTTATAAGGTTTGTTGGCGGATCTAATACTGAACCGATAACGAATCAATCCAAGTGTATTTAGGATAATCGCCAAACGCATACACGCTTATGAACTGATTAAGGGTTATTCTCCCGTGAATGAGTTTGAAAATGTTCGGAAGTAAGACGAGGATTAACGAGTACCCACGAAAATTGTTTATTGAATTTAACGTTGAGAACGAAGGAAAGAAAATCTAGCCACATTTTATCAAACTGCGCATGAGTAAGAGAATCGAATTTTTCGTCTAAAAAATAACTCCGAGAATCGCTAGATCCAAAGTCCCGTTTCTCTTTCCTTTTCTTTCAACTTTAAATTCAATTAACAATTTTCGTGGGTACTCGTTAATCCTCGTCTTACTTCCGAACATTTTCAAACTCGTTCACGGGAAAATAACCTTTAATCAGTTTATATGCGTGTATGCGTTTGGCAATTATCCTAAATCCACTCGGATTGATTCGTTATCGGTTCAGTATCAGATCCGCGAACAAACCTATAGATAGACGACTTACATATGGTCTCAACACATTAAAAAAATAAGAGAACAAATAAATAAAACAGTTAAAGTGAACTGGCTTTTGGGAAAAATCTCGCCACTACCAATAGAAAATATGCTACTTCTATACAAAGTGATTCTTAAACATATTCGGACTTACGGAATTCAATTGTGGGGCACATGCTACAAACTCTAACATCGAAATTAAAAGAAGAAATGAATAGGTTCAGTGAAAATTACTTTAAAAGACTAAGCATAAGAAGACCACGCCAATGTCCTTATCTATAGCTATAGACCTGTTGTAATAATAGTGAAAGTACAAATCGACTAGAAAGATAGGGTTAATTGGATCTTCCTCAGAGATAGTCTTTTTCTTTCATACATGGAATAGCCTAATGGGACTATTTCATCCAACGCAATTTTGCATCCAATAGCATGAAACAGCACTTATTTCACCCTAGTGCAGATTGTGCTTTATAAATTAGAATAAAGTCTAGTCACTAGTCAGTGGGGTACTAATTAGCAGTGTTGTCATTTAGATAGTTAGGAGAGTGAGGTAAAAAGGATTCCCATACAATTTGGAAAAAAATTATTAAGATAAAGAGGGGTAAGTTTGAACCGGTTTTTGATAAATTCGACTTTACCATTTATTTTTAAAATTATGTCTCAAATATTAAACATTATGTTGGTATCATCGTAAAGTGCAACTAACACTCTTACAATTTGCATTGACATAACCACAAACTTGTACTGGAAATTACAACTTTTATGAAAAATCAAAAAAATTTAAAAGCTACTCCGGATTTGCTCCATGACGGGGCAAGTTCGTAAGCAGCCGTTTTGAGCTCATTGAAATCAATGTTCATACGTTATATGACAAAATCGGAATTCTTCTTTCACCATTTATAAAATGCTTTTTACTATATTAAAATCGGTTGTTTAATTTCAAAGCTATAGATTTATAAAGAAGTTTTAAGAAGAATTTGTTTGCTCCTTATATATTTCCAGAGCAAGACCGGAGTAGTGATCTTCTCAAAACATTTGAAACAATCAATAGAATATATTCATTTAAAGTAAATTTTAAGAATTTTTCTTAATAACTACTAAATATAGGGGAAAGTTGGGTATTTGAGAACAGCGGCTAATTAAAAACAGTTAACTTTTAATTATTTCTGTATTTAAAAAAATGTTTATTAGTGTTTGAATTGACAAGTGTGTGCTTTATCGTTCCTGACAGAAAAAAATATTTAAATTGGCGTTCGCATACTGTCACGGTAAGTAAATAATTAAAATTTGATCTTTTGTTACAATTTTTGCCGTATGTAAAAATCTTTGAAAAAATTATTTCTTGACCTTTAGTGCGTATTTTTTTGTTATTATCTTTCATTTACAATTCATTTATTAGTTTTATGTGGCTATTTAAGTTAAATGAAGAAAATATTTTAAGTATCGAGCATTTTAATATGAATTGCCTAAATCGGGTAATTTGGAACGATTTTTGCGGGGTAAATGTGGACGTTTCTTATTAATATGTAAGAAATTAATTATTTTACAATTTTTTCGAAGAACTTTCTTATTTTAAACTCTGATGCAACGTTTCGTTTTGTTGACTTGTTATTGTTGTTGTTTTGTTTGATCAATTTGTTTGGATCAATTTTATTTTGTGCTGTTGTTTCCAATAATTATGATTGTTCTACGGAAAAAAAAAATTCTCTCTTTAGATGCCCAGAAATTACACAAGAAAAACAACACCGCGGTACACAATTGAAAATCTCCAACGCGCGAGACATGATGTGAGATGTCGACGACTTTCTTTAAGCAAAGCAGCAACCAAATACGGAGTACCAACATCAACATTATTTCGACAAGTGCATCTAGAAGAATTTAAGAAACCGAAAAAAGGACGACACCCTGTCTTCAATCATAGTCACGAAAATCAATTGGAAAAATACATCCTCGATTGTTGCGAGTCTTTTTACGGCATCACACCTAGATCACTACGAAAGATTGCCTTTACATTTGCTGAAGCCAACAAATTGAGCCATAAATTTAACCAAGAATCTCAGATGGCTGGTAAAGACTGGTACTATTCATTCATGTCTCGACATCCCTCCATCAGTCTACGAACTCCAGAAGCAACGTCACTTAACCGAATTCAAGCGTTCAATGCCACCGAAATTAAATTGTTTTTCGATCAACTAGAAGCCCTCCAACGCAAATACAATTTTCCTAGTCACCGTATATTCAACATTGATGAAACCGGTATCAACACTGTTCAACGTAATTCAAAAATATTGGCGCCGAACGGTTTGAAGCAAGTTGGAAAAGCGACAAGTGCTGAGCGCGGTATCACCACTACCGTTGTTTGTGCGATAAGTGCAAACGGTATATATGTACCTCCAATGTTTATCTTCAAAAGAAGGCGTATGTGTGACCTGTTGCTGAATGGCGTTAATAACAATATGATTGGCACGGTTTCTGATTCTGGTTGGATAAATGAGTCCATATTCGTTGAATACCTACAGCACTTCATTAATTTTGTTAAACCTACCGAGGACGAGCCAGTCTTGATAATACTAGATAATCATGAAAGTCACATTAGCTTGGGGGCATACACGCTTTTTCGAGAACACAACCTTCATGTTCTTTCCTTACCGCCTCATGTATCACATAAAATGCAACCGCTGGACTTAACTTTTATCAGTGCACTGAAATGTGCATACAATCGACAGTGTGAGCTCTACATGGTTAACAATCCTGGCAAACGGATCACCCAATACAAAGTGGCCGAGCTGTTTACTAATGCGTACAACAAGACAGCCAACATAAGCAAAGCGATCAATGGTTATAGAGTGGCTGGAATTCATCCCATCGATACGGACAAGTTTAACGAATGCTTCGCAAATATGCCTTTTATTGATAAATTCAACACTGCTAACAGTCATGCCAGTCCACATACTACTTCCGTTCGTGATACTACTACTACTACTACTACTACTACTACTACAGCTGAGAAAACAATTCCTGTGGACGATCAACCGACAACATCACACAACCATAATCATGAACATCAAACCGATTTAACCATACACACTTTTCTTGCTCCGTTAACTCCTGTGCTCCTCTCTGACATAGCCAACGTGCCGATCATTCCTAAAATAGAAACTTCACAACGAAGAAAAAGAAAACATTCTCAAATTTTATCCAGCACTCCCATAAGACATCAATTAGAGGAAAAACAAAAACGGCAAACTGCAAAGAAAAGTAAAAATATTCAACAATGAAGAAGTACAACGAACCCACCATCAGTCAACAATACAGCGGTCGTTAGAAATTTGAAAACGGTGTTCGAGGAAAGTGACGGCGTGGGCTATTATTGCATATTCTGCACGGAAAAATATGAATCGCCCTCTAAAGAAGACTGGCTTATGTGTACCAAATGTAAGAAATGGGCCCATGATGCATGTACGAACGGTCAAAACATGTGTAATAATTACGTCTGTGATTTGTGTGAAACATAGTTAATCATTAAATTTTATATTATATATATTATCATTACCCAATGCAGTTTCTATTTCCCCCATGGATTGATTTCAATTACCCCACACACTACCGGGGAAATAGGAATGACAATAGTTTTTATATTCTATATTTTTGTTATTCTAATGTTAATTTAAAAAAGTTTTGTGATCAAATTATTAAAGTAGATAAGTTAAAGTTTATGTTATAGCAAAAGTTTACTAAAATTGTTATTTTATATTATTAATTAGGATAATTTAAAGTTTATTGTTCTCAAATACCCCACTTTCCCCTAATCACTCAGAATAAAAGATTTGTTGCAATATCACGGCACTTACCGTGTCAGTTCTACCTTGCAAGTGAACTTCAAAATGAGTCAGAATTTATAATGGTTATAAAAACAGAAAACTTACTTCTGAACGAGCGAAATTTAGTTTGATGGCTGCATAATAATCAAATACAGGGTTCTATTCCTAAGTTTATATAATTTAATGGATATTAGAATAGATTTAAGGCGTTAACGATCTTACCCCACTCCACCTTTACAAAAACTCGAAATTTGACCTTTTTTTGGTTTTTATTTTAATTCGACGAAGAATATCTATCTATTGTATCTTTTTTGTATCCTCTTATCCCTTTATTTTATGATACAAAAAGTTAGTTTATAAAACTCAACGTGTGGGTCATTTAAAAAGCCTTCGGAGGTCAGTATCTGACACGTGGGTCATAGGTTTGCCACCACTGCTATAATATGCATTTCAGACATTGCAAGAACAGCAACGTTTAACTAATAGATAATAATTGACCACGGTTCACGGTGGTGCAATCAATAAAAAATTTCTTGACTGTAACTTAAGAATTTTGACTCTTGATATTTTGCAATCACGCCGTAAGGTGATACTAACTTTAACTTCGGATTTCACTCCAAGAAAATTGAATGTTAAAGAACGGTTGCTATACGTAGGTAGGTACCTATGAAGCTTTTAAGATTCAAATTTCTATCTATAATGTAAAAATTTCAACGCATAACTATTTTGGATCGTATACCTATATACCGTACCTATATTAATTTCTGATCCAAATT
Organism: Sisyra nigra; assembly: GCA_958496155.1. NCBI lineage: Eukaryota > Metazoa > Arthropoda > Insecta > Neuroptera > Sisyridae > Sisyra > Sisyra nigra. The sequence goes on along the minus strand of OY292316.1, from coordinate 29,771,774 downwards.
ACCTAGGTAAGTATTTCTACAAAAAACCAATAGAACGACGACAAAACATAAGATTTTCTAAATTAAAAGTGGATTAAATAAAAATGTATCCACCTTTTATCTCCGATGATTAATTAAGACAAAATTATTTCTAAGCTTTAGATCACGGGTTCCCAACCGGTGGTTCATAGACCCTATAGCGGTACGTGGGGGTTGGAGAAGCGCGGCCGGTATAAAAATTTTATAAAAATATAAGGTGGATACTTAATTGTTTTTTCTTTATATTATTTTGTTTTTTTTTTTGCTTATATATAAATAACAATTAAAGTTGGGGGTACCTACGTAAGATTCCAAATTGTTATCAAAAGGTACGATTACCCCAAAAGGTTGGAAACCATTGCTTTAGATACTTAAAAAATCATGGTCTGTAAACCTTTGCTCTGACTAATGTAGCATATGGATCGCATTTTTGAAGTGCTGTAAAGTTATATAGATAATGTTAAGTTCAATCTGAAACGACTAATACAAATATTAGGAGCTTTTCTTGGAGTAAAAACAGTTTTGTATCTATAAATAACTATAAATATCTATATATATATGCATATGAATGAACATGTATATGAATCTATAAATATATATAAATTGTATCTATAATAAATATAATATAGGTATATATTTGGTATAGGTACATTCTTATGATGTGAAATCAACAATTCATGATTACGCGGAAGAAAATTGTAACCATACCATTTGGCATTGTAAGAAAATGGACAAATTCAAAGACAAGCTTTCCTGAAAAAATAATTAAAAAACATCCACTAACCCGAGTCGAAATTTTAGACCTATTTTAGACCTCCAAATCAAACATGACCATTTGCATTTGAATTTTAGACCTCTTTTGTACCTACAAGTGGTATTTTTTCGGACAAAATATCATGTTTAGGCTCAAAAGAGGTCTACAGCAAAAAATTCAAATGAGCCTCTCTCTCTCTTTTCTCCGCTCTTTCTTTGTCACTCTCTTTTATTGTTTTATTGGTAGGGTATTTTTCAAAAAGAATAACATTTTTATTTTAATATTTTAATATTTTGTTTTTTTTATTCATTAAATATACAAGTTTCATTAATATAAGCAATAAATTTAAAAGTAATAAGAATATTACATATATATTAATTATCGGTTCTTAATTCTTAATTTTCTTGTCCTTGTTTACCAGCTCATTTATTGTCGCCATTGCCATTATTTTTTTCCAGGATTTCCTTTTACTATAATCCACAATATACCCGACCATATGCATTTCTTTAGAAGTTTTATTTAATTGTATAACATCTCTCTGATTATTTTTAAGATAAAAAATTAAAGCAAATTTCTTCACACTTTTTTCTAAACTCGGTTTTTTCACTTTCAAATTTTTTACATTTACACTTTTAGGCCTTTTGATATAGACAATATTGAAAAATAATAAAATAGTGAAATAAGTTTATTCAATTGCTGTATAATAACTCGTGTAGCACTCGAACGGTTAACAAGAGACTAAAGCTGAGTAAAAATGAACCAGAGTGAACAGGATTAAGGATCAAACCAGTAATGGATACCAGAATACCCAATATTATACTAAGCATCTAAGTATAGGAAAGAGAGAGATCAAAAATTTGGGTTATTAGTAAATAATATTTGCAATAAGTACCTATTGTAAAATAAAGGAAATTTACAACCATGTTTTATGTTTTATGATCATAAACCTTTTTTTAGAACGAGACGATATGTTCACAAAAAATAATAAAAATTTCATGTAAGTTAAAATGAAGACGTTGGAATATCGATTAGGTCTATATGAGGCTCATTTTACCCTTTGGAGGTCCAAAAGAGGGTAGAAGATCCATTTTAAGGCCAAAAGAGGTCTTAAATTTCGACTTGGGAAATCCTATTTAAAAATATCTTTTATCGGGCCTTATGTCAAGTATACTTGACTACTATAGGTATGTAATAACTATATATAAAGATCTTCAAGTTTCTAAAAGATTGTAAAATCTACTTGTACTGTATCACTTGCATGATTTATTTTAATAATTACTAACCGAAGATAATACCTATAGTTTCAATGAAGATAAAAAGCCGTTTTTAATACCTGGCTCATTCAAATTATAGAAGCAAGTATATATTCAGAAATTTAAAAAATGTGCCTGTAATTGTATAAATATACGACAACTTAATTAAATTGAGTTATTTTCTTATAAGAAATCCACATTCATTATTATTAATAGATAAGCAAGTATATAATTACAAATATTTTTAATTAATGAGAACACAATAAAGACATTCTTTGTTTTTATTAATATGACGTTTAAATGGAACTCCTTTGCTTGTCAAACTGAATTTTCAAATCAAACTTTTAACATTTATGTCATATATTAGCAATTTACTTAGATTATCATTTCGCAAAATTACTATAAATGATCATATAGAGTAATAACAATCTTTCATTTAATTATATTTTTCATTTCCTTTGAAAAAACATGATTTTTGTGTTCATTTTCCTGTATTTTCGTTACATAAAAGTGAGCTTTGTCAGAGGCAGCCATGTTTCAAATCTAACCAAACCGGTTGTTTGTTGGGAGGAGCTAAATTGAACCAATCACAAACCTATTATTATTCGGATAGTAGTTATGGTAACTTGTATCTTCAAGTATGTATCACTCGGTGTAAATCGTAAGAGGTCGTTTTTGTTCGTGTTTAGTATTACTTTGTGGAAAGTGGCGGAAAGCTCGGATAAGTAGCATAGCGCTGAACCTCAAGTAATAAAAATCGTTAGCAAAATGTAACACAGATGGCTCTAGAGTGCTTAAAACTAAACTAACTTACCTATATATATATTTATTACTTTTAAATTAAGTAAGTACTTCAAAAGTTCTATATATTATATTATTTGATTTAATTGAATCAAAACTATTTTTAGTATGGCAACAGGTATTTTTTGACATAGATATGCAATTGCTGTAATTTTTTTGCATTTACAAAGTTATAGTTTTAACTACTTTTTTATTACATTTTAAACTATTCTTTTCAATTACAATTAACGTTTGTGTTTTGTAATTATATGTAATTAATATCTACGCGTTTCCTACAATTTGCACTTACTATTGTAGTTGAAGGAACTTTTAAAAATCTTCTTGCTGCAATAAATTATGTTATTTAAAAAAAATTTCGGAAAAATTTCATCAAATTTGGTTTTGAATGTAATATGGTTGAAAATTAATATACCAGTTGTAATCATATCAGTATTTGTCTACAAGGCTAGCTTTATTTTTTTTAGCTAAGTATTGTAATTGGAAAATAGTTAACACATAATCAGTGCTGACCCCTGAAAACAAATTCATTCATCCAGTTGGAAACATTTTTTTTACACTAAAAGGTGTTATTTTATCTCACAATACACGAGAAAACTAGTTTAAACATTAATTTTTTGGAAGATGATTTTTAAGCACCTTAATCGCCAAATATTAATATTTGAATAAAAAGTGGAGTTAAGTGTTGAATTTGTATGTTATTTAATTTTAAAGTTAAACTGCTTAAAGTCAATTAACCCTTATGTCAATACCCAGTCGTTACAACGTTGTTCAATAGCCGGGGTACCTGGGTACCCACATGGATTATTCTTTCCATATAAGAATTTAAATTCCTGAAAACTTTGATATTTCAATTCATCTCATTAGGGATTTTCCAAAGAATTATCGATCATCTGAAAAACTCTATTTCTAAAGAAATAATAACCTTGGGAAGGATGAAAAGGTAGAAAATTAGCAATAACAATTAGAAATAATGGTTATTTTCAAACTGGACTTGATTTAAAGTAAAAATGAATATTTGTGAATATTTTGTAAGCATAGTGTTTTTTTTTCTGCCTGAAATTTGTGAGAAAATTGTTATAAATACCTAATGGAAAATTTATCACCAACTGAGTTTTCAAAGTACGTTCAAGTTTTTCATATAAATAGTAGTTATTTGAATGGATCAACTTTATACAATTAAATGCTTATTACACTATATAATTAAAAAATTTCTAATTTAACAAACTGACGGTTGACGAAAAACATAAATATTTGAATGAATTATTGGGAGAAGATTCCGCTGTCGAGGATAATGTCGCAGATAGTGACGACGAGGACTACTACCTAACAGAGAGCATTCAGAAGCCTCAGACTGCGAAGAATCTGGTACTTAATTACTATTATTTTTTCTAGCATTACAATTTCTATATTCAAATATAATGTAGATAATCTTTTAATATTTCTGTAATTTATATAATATGTCTGTGTTTAATGGAAAATCGTGAGAGTGAGGCTGAGTTAGACACAACAGTTACAATTAGTGGCGAATCGACACAGTCGACAACAGTCTGGTTGAAATGGTCGACATAATTATTCGTACCACCAACAAAAAGGCAATTGCTGTATGCAATTTGTACAGTAAAGAAAAGCCTAGGAAAAAAAATGTCGTGGAAAAATATAACTATTCAAAAGTTTTACGCATTCTTGGGAGTTTTAATTATGACAGGTGCGAATAATTCCAATACTGGACCATACATTAGATATGTCTAAATCAACTTCAAATCCATTATACCGAGCGGCTATGGGTATCAATAGATTTTGGGGCATTCTAAGATTAATTCGGTTTTGTACTGTAATGGTTTGATACTGCCAATACGACGTTCGAATAAAAGAAGATAAGGCAGCGCCGTTCCGCGATATCTGGACAATGGTGAATACCAATTTATCAGCACTTTATAAGCCGACAGAGTGTTTGACAGTCGATGAGCAAGTCTACCCTTACAAAGGGAGAATGAAATGCACCCAGTATATGCCATTGAAGCCAGCAAAGTATGGAATCAAAGTATGGTGGATATGCGACGCAGACAATTTATACCCATTGAAAGGTCAAATTTAAACCGGCAAATCATCAACTTTTTAATAATAAAATTAAATAAAATCGTTTGTTTATATATTGAGTATTATTTTTTATCCCTTGAGACAAGTTTAATTATTTATTACTCCGCAATTTTGTAGACACACTAAATTTTTACATATGGGTACCCGGGTACCCCGGGTATTGGGCAATGGGGGGTTAAACTTTAAATCTTAAATTTATATATTTTTTTGCATATTTAAATGTTTTAACATGTACGAATCGATGTTGTTAGATTCAAATAACGAGGATCTAAAAGGATTTGGTCATTTTCCGTTAGAAACAAAAGATATGTGAGTAAGAAAATGCAAAAGGGTACCCGGGTACCCGGGTATTGACATAAGGGTTAATTGAAAAAATTTTCAGCTACTTGGCTTCATCATCCCTGTAAGTACTTAAATAAAGGCTCAGAACAGTAGAATAAAAGAGCAGCAAAGATTAAACTATAGAAAATTAAATTTAAAACTTTTAAGATAAGTACAGCTTTTGTAAATGGCCGCGATTATTTTGAAAATAATTCAGTTGGTGGATCCTAATAAAATCACCCAAATTAGTTTTTTTCTTGCTCTCTTAAATCGAAATAGTGACGAAATTTTGACCAAATTCAAATACTTGTAGTGGTATACTTTTCACTACAAAATAGTGAATAGTCACTATATTTGTGGTCGAAAGTCACTATTTCGATTTAAGAGAGTAGAAAGAAGATTTTGAATCTTCATTCAACCCTCCATCAACTCATAATTCCTGGTTTAGCCGAATTTGTCAAAAATCATAATATGAAAAACCAGTCTAACCCCATTTTCCGGATAAAATTACTAAAAACATAATAAAAAATTCTTAGAATTTTTCTATGCGCAAAAGTCTGTTGAACTTAAAATCACGATATCTTGAAAAACGTCAAAATGGACTTAGGTGATTTATACCTACTAAGGAACCACCAAACTTTAAATAATAGTTTGGTGTGATAATTAAAATAAGTAAAAATTTAACAATCGTACAATCAATTACTTACTCTCTTAAATCAAAATAGTGACTTTTGTGACTATTCACTATTTATTTCACGATTTAAGTATTTTATATAAGTTTATATCTATGTTTAACAAGCAGAACAGCGTTGTATTTTTATAGTAGCGATGGGCCGCATTTAGAGTAAATCTGGGCAGCTACATAAAGACACTTTAAGCAACTATCCTGTACAATTCACTATTTGCTATTCATATCTACATACATTAATGGGTATATTCAATACCTACGTGACTTGGTTTTCAAGCTGTATTTGTCTGAATTTGACTTGTAATCAAGTCAAACTCATTTAAAATACATTAATGTTCAAATGCCAAATCAAGTCAAGCATTGAATTTAGTTTATTTGGAAGAGACAATATCAATTTTTTTCGTAGGTATAAAGAGATTTTTATATCCCCTTAAGAATATATTTGTACCTCCCTATATATAATAGAGTGTTTAATTTTTTTTTCTTACGGAGTCCGAATATTGATAGTATATACAGTGGTATCTTGAGATACGAATTTAATTCGTTCTGTGAACATCGTCGTATGTCAAAAAAATCGTATCTCAAAGCAATTTTTCCCATTTAAAATAATGTAATAAATATTAATGCGTTCTAGCGATATGAAACTAACCCAAAACACAGTAAAAGTACATATAATATACACAATTTGTGTATAAATGAACGCGAAAATAACACACATAATGTTTATTAGTTTATTTATTTTGTATTTTCGGTAACTTGGAAGCAACGCTTGAAAAGATGTTCGCAAAAATTGGAGATACATAACTTATTGATCCATGGGCTGGTAGACGTTGTATTGGCTGGCAGATCAACAGTTTTAATAAATTTATATTCATCTAAAAGTTCATCCTTAAGGCCAGGAGGGTGAGCGGGAGCATTATCCAACAGGACACACTTAAGCGGTAAACCGTTATCGATTAAGTATTTTTTCACTGAAGGCCCAAATACTATGTTCATCTACTGAATAAAATCGCACATCGCAAATTCGTATCTAAAATTTTTCGTTGTATGTCGAGGTATACATTTTAGAATATTTCATGTCGTATCTCAAAACATTCGTATGTTAGGACATTCGTATCTCAAGGCGTATTTAAGTTAACAAAGTTTTGGCGTCAAAACGAGCTCTTAATGTCAATATTAAGATTTTCCTCAATCCATTTTTTTAATTTTTCAATTTACCTATATTATAAAACACAGTACTTACCTAAATTTTTATTTAAAATTTTCATAATTTTGGACCATTTATCTTAACAACAATTTGAAATAAGGAATTGAAAGAAAATTACACACTCTACAAAAAATGTTCTTATATAGAGACAAAATGGAAACTATCAAACGTTTTTTAAGTATTATTTTAGTAAGTACCTACCTATTTTATTATTTATTTTGTATTATTTTTGAACTCTGATGTCTTTGAAACGGTTGATTTGAAGAACTTTGTTCTCAGGACCTCTTTGTAGAGTGTAAAATTTCCTTTCATTTCCTTTAACTGAGTGAATGAGTGAATGGCTGACTCTGTTTCAAAGTTATAAAAATTCAAAAATAAAAAAATAAAACTCAACTATTTAAATAGAAAATGAAAAAAATGATTTGGGGTAAACTTTAATATTGATGTTAAGAACTTGTTTTGGCACACAATTTTATGTTTCCCAAATGTTATACTTTTCTATATTTCAAGTTATGTATCTTTTTCGTAAAATGATTTTGACACGCCAACATTTAATTTTTTTTATTTTTATCCCCAAAAGCTAACATAGTGTAGGCCGTAAAGTAATGACTTGAAATTAGATCTTCCGTTGACCGTTTCTCATTTAGGCGTTTAACTATTTCCAAACAAATAAATAAACCACCTACAGAGTTTCACTTGCTCCATTCACATCAATCACAACCTTCATATATCCAATTACATACTCTTTATACAAGAATGAAAAAACCAACAATAACAAACACAAAATGACTATAATACGAGCAATCATTAAGATAATAGCCATAATCAAAAAATTGATATGTTTGCACATTTAAATCATCGCGCGCGCGGTTTGTTTGATTTTTGATTTACTTTAATAAATCCTTTGATGAAACCAACAACAATAAACCCTCTCTATTTCTGTCTATTAACATTTTAACAATAATATCCTTTTCATGGAATGAAGGGTTTGTATTTTCATCACGCATTTCAGTCTCTTAAAAATGAAAAGAGCAAGAAGTAATTATAGTAATTTGATTATGAATATACCTAATGAAATTTTTAAAAATGTCTCGTAAAATTGTTTGTTACGTAATAACAATAAGAATGATAGTTGCAGCATACAGTTCCGTATGAATATATGTGCCTCCTCTTTTTAACCCGTTCAGGTATCTGGTTAATACTCTATTTGTCATCCTTGCGCGAGTTCATGTACTAGCGAGTTTTTCTATTGCTTGATGATTTTAATAAATTCGGTTACGATCATCATACACGATATAATAATCGGGCAATTTTTTTTAAATATTTTACTTTTAATCTGTGACAACATGCGATCGTTGGAGGACTCATCATAACGTTGTATGGCGAAATAAGGGAACTCATGCTGTTCGTAGATAAGTTTTTTTTTTTTTTTTTCGAAATGTAAACAAATGGATTTCGTTCTACAAGGCTTCTTCGCTCTCTCAATCGTAATTTTCCATCATTATGCCAATAAATTGTTGAAATAAATTCCATATAATGACAAAATTGCGCGATCATCATCAAATATGGTCGAGAATGGTTGGTTGGGCATTCCGGTAGGATCGAATGGAGAGTGTGGAGAGATGAGACGGGAATTCCAAAACGAATCACGAATGCTAAATTAGTCGATTGCAATAAAAGAATCGCTAGCAAAAATTCGGATTTGTTCGGATTTAAAAGTAATAATGTATGTTAAAGTAATTAAGAAATAATAGGTCATGAATGAAGATGAATTGCATAATGCACATTTTATAATAAAGCTGTGTAGCTTTGTGCTAAAAGAAAGGCAACAACTTTCAAATCTCCATAACTTTTCCATTTGTGCTTGTCAAATTGAATCTTTTCTAAGAGAAACAGAGTTTTATAATAGAACTCTAAGCTAAAATAACGTCTACACAATTGCTTGGCTATTGATGTAAAATTTCTTCGTTGAGATTTAAAAGTATCGTATTTGCCGGACGATAAGACGCACTTTTTTACTCTCTTTTTTACTTACTAAATCAGGGGGCGTCTTATAGTCCGATAATATAATAATAATAATAATAAATAATATTATTATTACAATTAATAATTATAATAATAAATAATAGTAAACTTACCTACAAATAAATACCTTGGTATTACAATAATGAAGTGAATTAAAATAAATAAAGGAATTAAAATATTTGAATTGTTTGTTTTTTGTAAAAATTGTGCCAGTGCGTTTTATCGTCCAAACCATACTTTTTTTCTAAAAACTTATAGATCTATTTTGAGGTGCGTCTTATGGTCCGGTGCGTCTCATCGTCCGGCGAATACGGTAATTTCATTTCAAATGTAACAAAATTTTTCGGATTCATTTTTACATTTTCTTGAAATTAGGATTCTAAGGATCTTAGGATCTAAGGATTCGCAAAAAATATATTGTAATTCATTTTTATTTATCATATCTCTCGATCAGATACTTTTTACTTTCTTTTACTACTATATAGTAAAGGAACTATTGCAATCGGGTCATGTTTTGAGGTCCCCTGAGTCCAAAAAAGTGCTTTTTAGAGACATGTCTGTGTGTGACAGCCATATCGTATCGAAAGCTTTATTCGAATTTCCCCAAACGCCGCGAAGCTTTTGGTTGAAATCGGTGAACCGAAAGCTCCACTTTATTCTAGGGGTTTTTGAGCTTTTTCAATTTTTTTCGAAAACGGCTTTAACGATTTTCTTTAAACTTACTATAGTTCTTAGACTCATAAATGGTCACAAATTTTATTTGAAATTTTTTCCCGGGAAAATTTGGGTGAAGGTTGGGAATTCGTATATGTTATATGTTATATGTTATATGTTATATGTTATATGTACAACGTACATATAGGTTGTATGTACATAGTTCTGTTTATATGCATAGTTATAAAGTGCTTATATTTCATCTATTTTATACTAACAGCGAGATTCATAAATGAAAGTAAAAGAAAATACTGTGACGCCTCGCAGCAAATATTTTTGTATGGCAATGTTATGATTTTTATTAAAGCAAAACTTTGTATAAGCTAAGGTTCTTAAAAAAGCGTTAGACAATAATTATCTATTCTAGTCAAGCATCTTGAAGTTTTGTATCAAAAATTTGAACTAAGTATGTTTCCTTTTTCTGAAAATATCTATTTTGTTTTTCAGTGAAATTTATCTCTAAGCTGACGATATGTGATCTAAAGAAAATGTGGTCATTAACATATGTTAAAAATGAACCATTGAGTCATACCAATAGCGCTTTTAAAAGCTATACGACTGAATATTATTGATGTAGATAGTAACTTATAAGCTATAAAAAGCTAAACAAAAAATTTAAACATTTTATCTACCATTAAATCAATGTAAAGCTACCAGCAAGATTATATCTTTTAAGTTTTCTTGAATTGCTTTATCTATTCAAAAGATAACGATGAAGGTATATGGTACATGAAGTACCTTTTGCATGTGTATTGGTAAGTAACTATTTGTATTGTGCTTATGAAAATTGACAAGTTTTTATTGCTCAACCTTTTTTTTTTGAAACGCGTTATAATTTCAACAAAAAATAAATAATGTAATGATATAAAAAATAATAAAAATCGACATGCGATCAAAATACAAACGTTTTGTATCGTCATCAACATGGCGTATCTAAGCAATTGAATACGGTCGGTTGCATTGTAATTGTCACCGACTGCCATTATGTGATTCTTTATAGTTTTGGTCACATAACACGAGAAAAGAGCCTTTGGGGTCGTAACAAGTCATGGAAAAGTAAGAACAAATGAATTGTTTTATATACAAATAAAACGTTTTTCAATTGTCGTTGGTATTTATTTTTACCTCACATTTGTTCCTTCTACCCTTATAGATATTTATATTATGCTCTGTGTTTTTGTGTGTAGAGTTCAATGTGCACATGGAAATAAATAGAATTTTTATGGCTAGATGACCATGTACCATGGTGGACATTGATTCCATCCATTGCGTGATGCCCATTTTTAAAACGTATGCGTAGCAATTTGAAAAAAATTCACTCTCGAAAAACACGAAACACATCACATCACGAACATAATTTGCCACAGTCATAAAATGCATGTGAGTGTTGCACTTATCATTCAAATAACGAAACAAATAAAATAAAATAAAATAAATAAAAATATTAAATTTCACATTTGTGTAAAACATATAACTGAAAGAGGCCACTCACGCTACCGATTCTGAGTTTCCTCCACCTCTTTTTACAACTTTAGGCGATTTATGTTGAACTACTAAAGTTATTCATATTTATTTTTATCTCCAATAGGTACATATATGTTTTATTATGTGCACAGTATAAATCTACATTGCTCTAAACGTTTCCTTATTAAGAGCAACAAAAATAAAACTTTTACCAATAGAAAGTTTTACATGTTATTTTTGTGTCTGGCGACTAAATATTATTACCTACTGTAACACTTTTCATTTAATATACGCAAGGCCCTTTTTCTTAGAAATATATTTATGTACCAAGTACATAACAGTTGAAAATAATAAGAGATAATAAGAACACCGATTTCTTGGAGAACTAAGAAGTACCTACAAGCTTTGAAATCAAATTAGGTAAGTATAGATATCATATCATATTAACGTCTCTGCCTCACCTGGAGGTGACTAAATTGTATATAGTTTTATTAGTTTAACTATAAATAAAAGAAATAAAAACAAAAAATTCAAAACGATTGAATGTCTTTAATGGTATATTGAGATTTGTTTCGATGTTTGTTGCTTTATTTTTTATATTTTATTTTATATGATTTTTTTTGTTTTGGGTATTTTAAGTCGCTTTAACATCAAAGGTCGTCTAACAACTATCTAAGCACAGACAATGTCTGTAATCTAAAAATATATCTAGCACTCAATAGGAATCAAACCGAGCACCACCAATGCATGGAATGGAGATAAAAGCGCCAATAATAATAAGGTTTTTTTATAGATTATTACTAACCATCAAAATACGATGTGTAGTTTATCAAAAAATGATTTGTCATATCAATCTTGAAAAACGTCTTTAAATAAAATATCATTAACATCGATTGATGTTAATCGATGTCCTTTTGGTATCAATAAATAATAGCTTTAACTTAGGAACCATGACTTTTTCAGACATAAAAAGAAACCTTTAGTTGAATCATTAACTAATGCTGTAGATCAGGGGTCGGTAATTATTTTTGACTGTGGGTCAAAATCAACTAATACTTGAGTATTAAACACACGTTTGGGTCAGTGGTATTTGCATTTAAAATAGTTTTTCAGTGAATAAGAGGGTATCAGGCGTTTTTATCCCCGGACAAAATACCCCCATGACAAAATATCCTCAGACAAAATATCCCCATGACAAAAATATTTGCGATAAAATATTCCATGCAATTTTTTGAGCTCAAAAACTAAGATTTTATATTTATTAAGTTTTGGTAAAACGAGTTAAATTGACACCCAATTATTTATTGAAAAAAATTAAAAAGATCCCCATGTGTTCGTGTAAAATCCGCAAAAACTGTGTTAATTAATGCCAAAGGGATCCAGGGGTACCCCTGGCGGCGGTTGGGGGGACAATTTAAGAAATTATAGTCATTGTTCGTTTACCCGATTTTCATTCATTGACTGAATGTGCACTTCTTGACACCGCGAAGTTTTACAAAACAGTAAGTAAATGTTTTAACATCAAAATTATGCTGCAAATACGATTTGCAGTTATTCTATGAGGACTTTTTTTCGTGGCGATATTTTGTCATGTTGATATTTTGTCGGGGATATTTTGTCCGGGGATCAAAATGTATGGAACCAATAAAAGATACATTATAAATTATATCAAGAAAATAATAACAAAACACTTAAAAATTTTTATTATATTTATTTATTTATTTATTTTATATTTACCTATACCTACCTATTATTATACTTTAGCGGAACTAAATTGAGTCACTTATAATTATCAAACGGGTCACTTGGTGATCCGCGGGTCATAGGTTGCCGACTACTGCTGTAGATAACAACACGTCAAAAAAAAGTTTTTTCTAAAAGTAATGTTAATATATGTATTAGATAGATACTTTATTTTTAAAGAGAAACAATTATAAACACGTTCTTGAATTTATACTACTTAAAGCTTTTTTGTAAGGTACAAGCATTTTTCCAGAATAAAGTCTAGTAGATACAATTTTACCCGAGAAACTATTACTATTCAAAAATAAACACATTAATTTATTATTTGATTTCTTTATGAGGATCAACAAACATACATATATTTCTTTTATTAGTTTTCATGTAGAAACCATAAATAGTATTTTTTCAAGATAAATATATTTTTATACCTACCTATGCGTTCTACGTTAAAACTAGCTTTATTAAAAATGTATTTGTTTCGTCCCTTCGTTTTTGTGTGAGAAGCAATAAACACTTTATTTTTTAAAAGCTTTCCTACAGGAATCATACATTTTCCAGTGTAAAAATTACCCTTTATTTAAAGTAATGAAACATTCAAGTTACCTTTGTACTAAATTTAATGGAAATTAGATCATTAAATATCGCGATCTTCCTGGAAAATGAGTCTGTCCAAAGTAAAATAGTTTATGTTTGTTACTCAGAAATAACAATTTTTTTATTTACTGTAAGCGAGTGTTACAATCATTCTATAAGTTCCAGTGTTTACATCCTGTATAAAAACAAAATATTCATCTGTATACGTATATACCAAAATATGATAATAGGTGTACATGCAAAGTAGATATAAGTTTTAATTACATTTGCACTTATTAAAATCTATAAAATATAGGATACTTAATGGATACTCGTTCACCTAAAATCATGAAAGGCAAGAAAAAATAGTTAAGGATCTGGTAGTTGAAGTGATGTACCCATAGTGGCTCAGCGTGAAGAATGATCAAAATTTTGAGTTTTGATTACACTGGTCAAAATTTTTTTTTTCTTTTTATTGTTTTCATGCATGGAAACATAATTTTTGGTGCTTCTATATAAGTAAACTCGGAATTTAACATAAAAATAGATAGTTTTTATAAATATTTTTAAATAGTAGTTTTGTACCAATTCATTGTTTCAATCGAAATTTTTCGGTGAATCGACCAACAAAAATTAGCAAGCATTGCTGCTGACCATTTTCCATTGTATACGAGTCTTTCAATGTGCAATACATCCTCGTGAAACCTTTCACCATGCTCATCGGATGCGACACAAGATTTTCACAAAAAAAAATCTAAGTGCAAGTCTAAAAAATGAATTTTGAGTGATCGTATTGCATTATATTTATGATAAAATTTTTTGAAGTAGGATTTCGTTGCAGACTAGTGAATAATTGCTAATAGTAGGTATAAAAAGGTGAAAAGTGAGGATTTTTGGGAAAAGAATTTAATGATTTATCCGTAATAAATTTTACCGAACCCTCTTCCAATAATTGAAAATTATCCCCTTTCTTGGTAAATTTCATAAACACATAGTTGTAATTTTTGAGAAAAAAATTAGTAAAATTTTTTATTATTATCTAAATACGTAAATAATTATACGGCGTTTTTGAATGACTGATACCCGAGTCGAAATTTAAGACCTCTTTTGGCCCTAAAATGGATCTTCTACCCTCTTTTGGACCTCTAAAGAGTAAATGAGCCTCATATATAGACCTAATCGATATTCCATCGTCTTCATTTTAACCTACATGAAATTTTTATTATATTTTGTGAACATATCGTCTTGTCCTAAAAAAAGGTTTATGATCATAAAACATAAAATATGGTTGTAAATTTCCTTTTTTTTACAATACCTATTGCAAATATTATTTACTAATAACCCAAATTTTTGATCACTCTCTTTCCTATACTTAAATGCTTAGTATAATATTGTGTATTCTGGTATCCATTACTGGTTTAATCCTTAATCCTGTTCACTCTTGTTAATTTTTACTCAGTCTCTTGTTAACCGTTCGAGTGCTACACGATTTATTATACAACAATTGAATAAACTTATTTCACTATTTGATTATTTTTCAATATTGTCTATATCAAAAGGCCTAAAAGTTTAAATTCAAAAAATTTAAAGTGAAAAAACCGAGTTTAATAAAAAAAGTGTGAAGAAATTTGCTTTAATTTATTATCTTGAAAGTAATTAGAGAGAAGTTATACAATTAAATAAAATTTCTAAAGAAATGCACATGGTTGGGTATATTGTGGATTATAATAAAAAGAAATCCTAGAAAAAAATGATGGCAATGGCGACAATAAAAGAGCTGGTAAACAAGGAAAAGAAAATTAAGAATTAAGAACTGATATTTGTAATATTCTTCTTACTTTTAAATTTATCGCTAATGAAAAAAAAAAACAACAAAATAGGTATTAAAATAAAAATGTTATTTTTTTTGAAAAAAACCCTACCAATAAAATATAGTGACAAAGAAAGAGTGGAGAAAAGAGAGAGAGGGAGAGGTTCATTTGAAGATTTTGCTGTAGACCTCATTTGAGCCTAAACATGGTATTTTGTCCGATAAATGCCACTTGTAGGTTCAAAAAGGGTCTTAAATTCAAATGAAAATGGTCATGTTTCAATCTACTTGAACCTCTCAATAGCCCAGATTTTGAGGTCGAAAATAATATAAAAATTTCAATTTTGAAAAACTGTATAGTTACGAAGTTTCCCAGAAAGGAGACGATATGTTACCTATTCGTTCCTGACTGGTGCTTAGTTATTAGTTATTACTATATGTGACGATGGATGAATGGATTTTGACACATTAAGAACAACGAGACTTAGTTTTATAGGTATATAATAGCTTTAACATTAACATTTTCAAGATCAGTCATAAAAAACTTTAAGTTTTGGAAACCTATAGTTAATATGAAACCGCGAGTCTCATTTGCACTTATCCATTTTTTTAACTACTATATTTCAATAATCAACACATTATTTCTTTTCAATCAATAATTTTCTCAGCAACTTGGACCAGAGCAAAGAAATTCTAATGTAAATTTTTTCAAAATTTGCATGCAACTTTTCGTAGGTAAATTTATTTTTCCAACTTATCAAGTTAAATATATGCCAACGAATCGCTGAAAAGATTTACTTCTGAGTTTCGTTTCTCCGGTCCAAGTTCTCGAGACAATTATTGATTGTATTGAGTGTACATGGATGAGATACATATCATTGATTATTTCTTTTGTTACGTAAGTGCCAGAGATTCATTGCTCTACTTGATTTTCCAGTTACTTGTCATAAAATTTGAAAAAAAAATCAAGTTTTAAATTTTTTTAAAACACTAAGTTAAGTACAGTAAGTAAGTAAGTATATATCATTTTCAAGTCAAAATGCTAATCGTAAGCTCAAATTATTGCATAAGATGTTTCACTACTTAACTAGATGAATAGTTAGGACTATTAAAACTGAATGCTATTTGACCTATTGAAACGAAGTTCGTATTTTGCAAGAATGAATTATTATTAAAACATCAAAATTATTTTTCCTTCTTTAAAGGGAAATAAACATTGTAATGTCAAGTATTTTTCACTTTATCTTTTTAGTCATAAAGCCTTGGTTCATTTCCTTAATACCTAAATTTCTCAATAAATCTGGATAATTTTTTGTTATGTACCTATATAATGATCTATTTATAATATATCACCTATACTTATATTATAGTAAGATTTATTTTAAGTAACCAGAAAAATATATCATGCATAAAATATTTCAAGAAGCCAAATAAACACTAAGAGTTCCAATCACCAACTTAACATTTGAAGTATTATTCATTTTATTATATCTACGCACCTTTGCATTTTACATCTAATATTCTTTGGTGTACTTAATTTTTTTAAATTTTATCGATTTTCCTCATAGATCAATATGAGAGTTGCTCGACATGACATTTACGATTCACATAAAATATATCTACTATTAAAATAACGCTGTGTAATAAATACTACCATAACGCCTTCAACCATAAATCGTGTCGGTAATAACAATATTATTATTATTATTATTATTGGAATTTCAAATATAATTTTATTATTATTATTTATTGTAAGAACAATTGAAAAGCTAGTCTTATGGTAAGTACCAATATTGGATGAAGTTGGTATATATTTTTAAGTGTCGAACGGACGGAGTAATCAAATATGAAGAAGAAATGCAGCACAAATGGGCTTAAAGACGAAGCTTCTTTATTAGAGACCCAGAATGAGGTAAGTGGCGCCAAAAGGTGACACACCTCCTCTGATGGAGATGCCGCTTTTGACTTTGGCTACGTTTGACGTCCGCCGAACAATATTTTCTTCCATACGACTCATCAAATACGAAATGAATTTTACAATTAAAAAAAACATCTTAAGAACAAAGACTAGAAAAACTAATCAAAATGTAAACCACTCAAAACATAGAAATAGAAAAATACTAAAAATACGTTCAGTTGGATGACAATATTAACTGAAGGTCTTAAATAAGAAACAATACAATGTCAGTATATATATCTACCATCCTGTAAGTACTAAGTAGGTAAAATAAGGTTTTGAAGTTACATTTTTCAAATTAGAGGTTCCGTCAGAACAGTTTGTTTGACAACCACAGTCTGGTTCTGTTAATAAAGAATAAAGATTCACTACTTGATTAAATCTTTAAGTTACTTGACTTTATTTTTAAGCTAATTGAATAATTAATTTAAATTTAGCTTAAATTAAGTCAAACTAAAGTCAACTGCTAATATTCAAATATCAAGTTAAGTCATCAGGTAATTAATTTATAAGTTTCATCTCAAAGATTAAATATTATGCTCAATTCATTACAAAAATGTCCTGATACTTGACTTGATTTCTTACATTAGTTTATGATATTACAGCCAATTAAAAGAAATATTTTTACATCTCATCCTTATTATAATACTACTTAAGCATAACCAAACTTAAATAAAAACAAAAGGTAATAAAATCGAAAATTTCGATATCGAAAAATTCCTTACCGCATAAAGGAAGCAAAATTATAGAAGATAAAATTTCAATTAAATATTGCGGACTTGAAATACTTTTCGATTTGATTTAAACGATTTGAGACAAAAAAAAAATGTGAACCGTTTAAAATAAATATATGCAATTTAATATATAAACGTAGCTTTTATAAAAGTAGCCAGATCTAAACGAAGTGGAACGAAGTTTCTTTATTGAGCTTAGAGTAAAACGGTGAAGACTATAACGTAACGAAAAAGTGAATAGGTGTTATTTTATCTCTTTCTCTTTAATTGTAATTTCCCTCTCTGTCTCTTTCTATTTCCTTATGATCACTGCTTAGTAACAGTGATTGGTAAATGAAGTGTACTGAATGAGAATTAAGGGAAATAGAAACATAGATAGATAGAGAGGGAGACTTGATTTCATTGACTGTTAGGTAGTGCCTCTATTGACTTGACTAAATTATAAAAGTTCTAAAAGCCTAAATGCTATAAATGAAATTTTGAAATTGAAATCCAAATACGAAATTAATTCAATTGATAAAATTTATTTTTACTAAGACTCCAATTTTAATTTTTATTAAGTAATAAGAAAATTATTAATTTTCTAGTTTTCTCTTGAAACTAGAAAGCGTTTAAAGTAGAGAAAATAAAGTAAAGAGCTTTGTTCCTTATGAGAGTACTCCTAGCCGCACAATTTTTTTTTAATGACCGAAAACTTAATTTTTTAGATAACCTTAAGCCTGATCAAAATCAGTAGCGATAATAATAAATGGTAACTATCTAAAATTATACCTAAAATATTAGTACCTATTTGAGATGAGTGCTTTTACAAAATTAACTTTTCAGCTTTATATATTAGTTAAGATATCTTAGTAAATACGTATTAGACTTTTCTAATATATAGAATTTAAACTAAATAGAAAAAGTTCATGGAAATTATAATGTGTGTGGGCCATTTCAAATTAAATGCCCAATTGGGCGTTAAGTTTTTTACAAATCATCGAGATTTAAATTTCCGGTAACTAATGCCTCGTTCTGTTAATCGTCAAACCTATTTGACGCCGAAAGAATTATACATAAAAAACTAGCGATGCCGAAGAATAAAGAAGACGATGCTGATGTAAACGAATGCCGCAAGAGAGTCTTCATAATTTGCACAAGTCATAATTTTTTTCATCTCATTCTCTTCTCAGTCCTCTTTGAAGATGATGCCATATCTTTCAACAATAAATGCAGCCCCTCTTTTTTATTGTTTTCTGTTCTTAAATTATCGACTTTTTCGACTGCTTTTCTCGCGCGGTTAACACTCCCATTTCGGCTATGGATGAGTTTTGAAGATGAGACATTCATAAAATTTAATAAAATTTAAAAACGTTTATTAATTACTTAACTAGGAATACTATTTGTAAGTGTTTATCATTACGTCAAACAGACTGAATTGCAGCGAGTTACGGCTTAATTAAATAAATTCATATCATTTCTAGGTTGCCCTCATGAGGTTATAAACTTAGTGCCAGGTCGACAGCCAGCTAAACAACAATACACTAATAAGTCAATAACGATTTGAAAATTAAAATAAGTTGTTTTTTTATTTATTTATTTAAAACTAGATTCTTTATTAGCTAAGTCTGGCCAAGAGCTGTTTATGTTTGTTCGTACTAAGTATTGATTGATAAGACAGTTAATTATATTACTAGTGATTACCCGTCACTTTGTTCACTTACAAAACTATGTTTAATAGTTAGAAAAAAGGCTAAGGTTTGAGCTAAGAAAAAGAAACTCTGCTTACGAAGAGGGAAACTACAAAATCACCTTACTACAAGCTGCAGGACAATTTCATAGAATTTCATTGAAAATATTGAACACACTAAATAAAAATGAACTAAAGATTACGTTAATAAAATATAATGGACTTAAAGTAATATTATTGTCAACGCTTAAATGAATAAATTTAGAAATGTTAGATTCCTTATAAATTTCTACGTAGAGTCATAATTTCAAAAAGCTGACGATATAGAAGTATGATTCAAAACATACAAAACATTTGGTCACAGCTACTTAGCGGTAATTTCGAGAAAAATTATATAACAATATTACTATTATCATGTTTTTATCTTCAATGATTTTAGCCTAATATCCTGGCCTAAGGATCTTAGCCTATTAGTCTCCAGAGTGCCTGTCTGTTAATCACGATTTTTTGCTTTGTTTCTAGGTGTGAAACATAAACATAATATATTTCTTTATACACTTATCCTGCAAGAAAAACGTATTTTTTCAGGATGAAAGATAAGATGTGCAATTTTTGAGACAGGTAATCCTTTACTGAAGATCAGATTATTATTATGTTTGTATATAATCTTTGTTTTGTAGCTTTTTGAGAAAAACTAAATCCTATATTCGATTCATACCTATATAGTCTATAGCAGTGCTTCTTAGGGTACAAACAAAACAAGTAGGTCGCGGTCGAGGTGGCGGTCGCGATCGCTGCTACTAGTTAAGTCGCGGTCGATGTCGACAGCACATAACAATGACGTCACCAGGGATGCTCGATGTCAAGCTAGGCCTACTGTCAAGTGAACAAGTTCTGTCAATTTCCGTCATTTAGGACTTGAAAACGAACTAAATAATCAAATACAAAAACAATAACAATAAATTGAAACAATTTGGCTTTGAATGCACCAATCACAGGAAAGCATCCTTGTAGACCGCGCAGTAGGCATCCATGTAAGTCAAACACATTTGATTTTCAAAAGCATCGATGTAAGCCTCCTGGATGTCATCGCTCTAAACCTCCACCGCGGCTTACTTGTTCTGTTCTCTTCCATTCATTTCAATGTGTTTGATTTACGTGGATGTCGGCATCGGCCGCGATCGCGACCGCCACCTCGACCGCGACTTACTTGTTCTGTTCGTACCCTAAAGCTTTTTGAAGTCACCGACTTCCTATATTTTTTAATTTTGTACATGCATATACTTACTAGTCAATAGCATGTATTTGCTAATTAATTATTTGTTACATTTGCGACTCTTTGCGGCTTCCCTGTAAGTAGTCCACGGCCCCACAGAGGGCCGCAGACCACCACTATGGATCTATAGGAACCATGCATTTTTTCAATGTAAAAATTACCTTTTATATTTTCTATAGATACTTGTATAGTATTTTCAACTAAAATTCGTTCATGTTTAGAAAAATCCATCGCAATCCTATAGGACAGGATCTAGGATAGTCACCTTTAAATAACTAATATTCAACTAATTAACCATCTAATTAATACAAATTGCAACAAAAAAAATTTAACTGCACATTTATTATTACCATTATTAATAGTATAATAATTGTTCATGGGACTTTGGATATTAAATAAAATCTTATTCTTGTTTTTAATGATTTTTATTGATTCTCGTACAACGTTTCGTCTCTTTCGACGCCTTTTCAGGTGCTCAATCACAAATCATTAATTGTCTACGAGATATATGAATTTAATATTAAAACAAAAATTAAAAACTGTGTAGGTATCCTATAATATTTGTTATTAAAATAAATAAATATATAATTTAATAAGAGCTTATTTGAACGGAAAGGGACCAGAATAAAATCTAGTACATAGTTATATTTTGACTTGCTAAAATTATAAAAAGTGTATCCTGCAAAAATTTTACCTTTTTAACGTAATATTTTTGAGATATACCTAAGTGAAAAATTAGGAAATTATACGAATTGTGTTTGAAAATCACATTTTTTATCAAAACAAAACCTAAATGGCATGTTTAAAATTTAATCAATTTTCTACTATACCTATTGAAAACAAAAATGACAAGCATGTAACTTCTCTTCACACATTCATTTATTTTATGGATCACTTGATCAATAGTCATTGTATCTAAATCTCTTCAACACCTCCTTAACACTCGTAAAATAATTCAATTGAAAAAATGCCTGCGTCATTCGAAAATCATTAATAACCAATTTCACAAAAAAGCAATATTTTGACATTAAACGGTGTTTGCCTACTGAATAATTTGACCAAATTGTTTTACCTGCAAAATGTTGAACCGTTTATGATTTGAAACCTTTGGGAATATTAGCGATTAAGAATCGATCAGTCTTACTCAAATATGAATTTCATTTTGCTGATGCTTGTAGTCTTTTCAAAAGACACATAAAGAAGAACTTGTCTAAAGGATCTATGAATGATGATGATCGTGATGATGTTCAAGTTGAAAATCATTGTTAAAAGCGCGCTCGAACTTGGTGTAACCTTGTCGTCGTCATCAGGGACGCGGTTTGCGATTGTGATCATCATCGAAGTCGTCAGCTCATCGCTTTTTTAAGTCTTTTTCGTCCGTCTTTAATTAATTAATGGATCGAACGGAGTCAAGAAAAGGAGATGGCGAGCGATCGTTTTTGACATAATCATCGTCGATAATGATTCATGATGGTTGGATGACGCGACAGAATTTTTTCAAAAAGCCTCTAAGAAAAGAGAGACTGAAGAATAAATCCTCCTGGCAGCCGAACCCCACGACTCATACACCTATATCGACACCCTAAACACCAGTAGCCCTTGTTGTATAATTTTATTATAATGGAACTGACGCCATCTCTCATAATTTGATTTATATTTTTATTATTATTATTATTTTGATTGAAAGTCACTCTAGCAGTTCGTTTCGGTTCTTTAAACCTACTCTTTTAATATCTTTCAACGTCGACATCTTCATCAGATGATTAAGAATAAATGTTTCGTTTTTTCTTATTTTATGTGTGGAGCCAAAATATCAGAAAAGAAATAGAGAAGTACATTGTTGTGTCATTTAAGTTAGTAAATTTTAACATCAATTTGTTAAGAAACAAAAGATACTACTTACGAAAAATGAAACCTATTTTATATAATCAATAGCAAAGTCCTACATGAAAAATTAAATCATCTTCTTACTTTACTCATAAAATCTATTCATGATCTACCTATATCATAGAATTTTGAAAGTATGTACAATAGATAGGTACCTACTGCATTATATAAGTGAGCAATTCATGCTAAGTAGTTAAATTTTTTATAATTTGAATAAAGGCAGTTCAAATTGTAGTTACATAGTTTAAAGTTAATTTCTTACTTATTTTTCAGGTAAAGTATCTTATTTTTTTAGATAAGTAGTGTAAAAACTTTAAATCTTATAAACATTAACTTATATCTATAGTATATATTAATATAACTAGAGCCCAGATGGTTTTGTTATATATGTATAACTGAAATAGTTAAATCTCATTCAATACTATAAAAGTACCTAGTATATAGCTATATACTTTTCCAACTTCAATTAACTTTCAATTAATTCTATTTTCAAACTAAAAATTCAATTAAGTAAATAAATTCAATTTTAAGGATTGAATTACAAAAATTACAATTTGTTCTTGATACTTATACTGAAAATAAAATCTAACCTGCGACAGTTTGGAGATTTCATCACACTAATTTACTCAAACAAATCCTTTTGTGGCTTCCAAATTTTTTTGAAAATATAGATATAGTCTTTTACTATTTCATATTACAATTAGTTCAATTAAAAATTAAATCAACAAAAATCAATAACTGAATTGAAGAATATCGATAATAAATGTACTTGACGCAAAAGTACTCCATTAAATGAAAACCGAAAATGAGAAACATATTGCTAACAAAATTTTTTAGTAAATAAAACTAAACTTATAAACAAAATAGCCACCTATTGGCGCAGTGGCTAGAGCAGTAGTTCTCTCCACTTCATGCGTCAAGTGATGCGGGTTCGATTCCCGTTGAATCCTAGACTTAAGATCTTAGAACTAAGATTAAAATTGACCAACAGAAATGATCTGTGTTTAGACAGTCGTGATATGGCCTAAGCTGCTAAAGCGACTTAAAACACCAAAAAAAAAGAAAACAAAAAAAAAAACAAAAAAAAACATAAATTATTAGAACGGAATTCTTAAATTTCAGAAATTTAGTTTAGAACTTATCAAAAGTACCTATTCGGCGAAGCTTTAAAATGTGGGTATAAGAATTTAAGAGTTACCACTTTAAGACGATTTCATCAAAATCCATTTGCCTGGTGGAAATTTTAATCTTAACTAAAAGTTCAAAGCAGTGGCGTACCGTATATTTATGAAACCCGGGGCGCAAATGATGAATTTATTATCTCTAACATACCAATATACTATAGTTTTGCAGATAATACGTAACCTTATTCTAAAAGGTCTGCAACCTCTTTAGGTTTCCTTCGGAAGTGTTGATCCTAGTGGGCAACAGCACCTATTATTTTTCAAATTCCTTACACTCTGAAGAGAATTAATTATCAATTAACATTATTTAAAAAAGTATTTGGGAGTACGTTTTGATCGGCACCTTGACAAAAGTATGTAAAGTGTATTCTCCTATTCATAAATTTATGTACAAATTATATTTTGATTAACCACTCTCTTAAATCGAAATAGTGACTTTCGACTATCAAATAGTGACTATTCACTATTTAGTAGTGAAAAGTATACCAATATTTGAATTTAGTGGTATACTCTGCACTGCAAAAATAGTGAATAGTCACTATAGTCACTATTTCGATTTAAGAGAGCACGTGATGAATTTACTAATCTTTCAGTCGGAACTTAGACTACTATAAGGAGCTTTTAAGTTTGTAACACATTGTGCATATTAATGTATGAATTGAACTGAAATATGCAGCATCTATGTGGTATGTGTGAGTGTGTGTGTATGTTTTGTGTATGAGCTGGGTACGTTTTACTATGTAGTACGGTTTTTTTTCCGTGAACGACTTTAGAATTTCTCCGAATTAGACGAGGATTAACGAGAACCCATAAAAATAGTTAATTTAATTGAACGAAGACAGTGGTTGACAACGAAACGATTTATCAAATAGCGCATGAGTAAGAGAGTCGAATTTTTCGTCCTTATACAAAAATTCGAGAATCGCTAGAGCCAATTCTAAATCAGTAATGAACGCATTTCGTGTGAACTGCGAACATCGGGCCGTTACCCGGTTCATAAGCGTGCATGCGCTTGGCGATAAGCCTTAATCTGTCTTGAACTGATTCGTAATCGGTTCAGAATGAGAACCGCGAACAAAGTTAATATCATATCAACGTGTAGCGCAGTTTTTATTAAATTATTATTTATTATTTTTACTTTTTAACTTAATTTTACAAATTATAATATCTATTAGATTAACCATTTTTATATAAATTTTTAACAACACAACCAACCAAATGAACTATATAAAGTTTCTAAAATCACCACGAAATGTTCTTAACAAATAACCACAGATGTAATATAAATAATTTTCACAATAAATAACAATAATAAAGACAATAAATTATAACTATAAATAAACTACGAATATTTTAACCATTAATAAATTACTATATTTTTAAATAAATAATTAAACAACCCGAGAAAGGATCCGACCTTTCTCGTTACGTGATGGGCCCGGACTCTTTGTTTATCAAAAACCTCTTTAACTTAAAAACAAAAATCATGCAAAATCAAACTGCCCGAATTGTGGCTGAAAATTGCATTTTCTACGCCACAAACGCAAAATTGCATTTTCTACGCATGTAGTTGGGCATCATGGTTTATAAGGTATATTGAATAGTCAGATATTTCTTAACGAGTTGTGCTTACAATTTAATTTGTAAATAAAAAAACAATCGGGGCGATACTTGACTTGATTTCAAGTCAAATTTAAGCCAAGTAGCTTGAAATTTAAGTCAAATAATGAATCTCTATATGCGCTTTACAATTAGTTTATTAACATATGTTTTAAATATATTAATTGCTATATTAGCCATGGTTTACACTTATGCTGGTTATAAGCTAAACTAAAAACAGTGATTCTGAAATGAGGTGGTTGATGCCTCATTTTCATAGGTTATATCCAGAGCTTTTATAAGATGTTGAACTTTGGAGGTACACATTTGAAACTAAAACTGTTTTTTTTTTTTAAATTTAACTAACCGTTGTTTTTTTTTTAATTGTATTGCTTTCTTTTACGTTTTCATTATTATATAATGATACCTTTTTACATGTATGTATAAAACAATTTTAAGTTAACTAGCTGTTATTTGCTTTAAGCGTAAGTACGAAACTTATTTGCATTGGTCGAATATTTTTCATAATGTACATACGTAGATACTAAAAAGAGCTGTTTCAAAAGCGTTACAAATTAATAAAATAATTTTGAGTTGATAAAAAATAATTTATTAAATGTTCAAGTAAAATTTAAACACGAGTCGATGGTGTAAAATGAGCCTTTAATGTATTTTTAAGTAGTTTCTTGTTTGAATTTATATTCCCAAAGGCTTCCTATTTGATCGGTGGTGGTCTCTTCATATTGCATCAGACGAAAAAAAATGTACGTAAAACCGTAAAAATAAATCTAACGTGATAAGAAAGACTGATGTTAAGTATACTATAGCAAGTTGTGTAACCTCTATATCGATATCCCTTAGCAAATATATTTATTCGCCACGGTCCCACCCCGTCCACTAACTCACAAGAACAAAAGGCTAATGCCGTCTTTTTACGGTTGAAAATAACAATGATTTGTTTTTGGTTCAGTATTCTTTCACTTTAAATGGTACACAATAATTTTTGACAATTATGGATACTCGTAAATAAACGCCGAACAAATCAAAGGGAACGAACAAAACTTTTTATGGAGTGTTAATTTTTATTTTTCTCTTTTTCATCTCATGCAACAAGAAAAGAACTAGGGAATGGGGTGCTTGTCTCGTGATTGACACGTGTCAAAAAATACTGGCTCGTTTTTTGTTCAAAAGGAAGTCAAGTGGATGTTAAAAGTCCTGAAATTAGAAAGCCCGAATAGAAACGCTCGAGGGGCTGTGGAGCAAGGAAGAAAAGGAGAAAGGACTTAAACCGATCCATTAATTAAAAATAATACTATAGCTTCGTAATAAAAGGAGAATATCGCCTTAAATCCTATAGTTTTGACCTAAATTATAGATAGTTCTTAGGTAATTTATTCGAATATTAAAAAGGCGCCAATTTATCTTGAATAAGTAAATGATTTCATGTTTTCTTTTTTCTTAAGTGTTTTTAGTTTTTTTTATATAAACTGGAAGGATTATTCCTGCGGGCATTGGATAGAAAAAAATGGTTTGGTTAATTTTCAAGTTTATTGTATTGTATTCTTGTTCAGTTTATATTTTTGTTTGATTTGAATTGCTTTTCTGATCCTTTTTAGCCCAATTAAAGAGGAAAGAGCGAATCACTTTTTTGTAAAACAAAGCGCAGATTTTTACCTTTTAAGTCCATTTGCGTTAATGAAGTCCGCGTGAATTTGCTCAATTTCGTGTATCGAAGCAGTAAAAATTTTTGAAGCAAATACCACGAAATTTCTGATTTGCGTGTGAGATGAAATAATATCCATTTACCTTGTTCCCCGGCTTTAATTAGCTTGTTACTAAGTATAAATTTTTTTTTGCTTTATTTAAGGTCGCATCAACTACTATGGTCATTAGCGACATAGCCGTATAAAATTTAGTAGAGATAAAATTAACCTTGTTTGAATTTTTAGATTTTTTTGAAAACAAAGTTTTTGAAAGAAAATTAATATTTTTCTTTCATATCGAAAATGAAGATGTATTTTGGAAAATCCTTGTATCTGTAAATTCTTGTATCTTGTTAGAAAACGTTATGTATACATTTTTTATGAGTAACACATTTTTTGCAAATTAGAGTTTAGCGGTTATAATTTTTTGTTTGGTTTTGAAATGGTAAGCATCGGAGAGTAAGGTGAGGTTCTTTGAAGGGATGAAGAAGGTCCATTTCGCCCAGGTTGGTGTCTGTCGGTCTGTCTGCCTGCGGCGATACTGGCGCCACTGGGCGTGTGTGGCGGTATCACAAAGCCCAAAACGAATAATTTTTCGCTCGCCAAAAAAAAAACTCCTTTCAATAATCTCTATACGTATGAACAATTTCCGATACACTCACTGAATAATAAATTCCAACAAGAACAAAAAATAAAAGTTCCACATATTTTTATACTTCTCAATTCTTCAATGAAACTTTCCGTTTTTGAATATTTTAAATTATGTTTCCGCTATTAGTAGCAGTTAGTATAATATAGCCATAAATCACACAGTCACCTGATGATCTTCGCTCGTTTCTTTTTTTTTGTGTCCCGCTTGATTGGATTGCAGGATTCCATATGGTTCATTCGGCTATACAAATAGACACTGTTTTGAGCCTTTGTTTATTAATGAACCCAAAACAGGAATAATTACGACGACATTTACGATCGTTACCGTTGTCACCAATGCCATAAAATGTTTCGTTTCGTTCTCAGTTTTGAATGACCAACAAAAAAAAAACAACAGAAACGGTAGCTCTCCCATTAAACAGGCTATAAAAATTAAAATAGTTTACAAGAAAAAAAGTTGTAAGCCCAATTTATTCGATAAAGATTCGAGTATTTTAGATATTGAAATTTAAAAATATAACTTCATTCAGAAAAAAAAAATATCAAGAGGCTAATTTTAAAAACCTAAAAAAATTTTCTTGGTATAAATAAAAAATGCATATTTCATCAAATTCGAGACAAAACGTTAATAAATTCGAGATCATTCAGAATAACCGAAATCATTAAAGATGTTCGGACTGTATGAGTATCTGTAGTAAAATGTTCCTGTATAAAGACAATTTGTGACGCATAATACATATATTTTAAATTAATAAGTACTACTATGTTATATGCTACTATGAACTTTTTAACATGATTGGTTAAGCTCATTAAAAATAACTATACTATTTATTGTATCTAACTCCCTTCATATTTAGATATAATAATAATTCCAAGACAACAAAAGAAATCTTAAACATTTTTTCAGTTTAAGTAAATATGTTTCAATTTTCAAATAAGTTTTCTGTACGCATAATACAAAACAAAATTAATCCAATAGGTTCTAAAGTATTTAATTAAGTATGTATTCCTAAGTTCACATTGCAATTTGATTTTCATGTCTTATTAGGTATGCTTTACTTGTTTTGACCGCTACTTGACTGACGGTTTCAGTGCTTATGTCCCTCAGTATAATGGTATTCCACACATAGTTGGGTACGCCAATCATTGCTCTGATTATTTTTATTTCACGATCAATAATTTGTAAGTTGGAGTTTTTGGCAGAACACCATAATTGCACTCCTTGTATCCAAAGGGGTTTAGTATCGCATTGTACAGGGTTAGTTTTGTATCCAGTTTAAGTTGGATTTTTTACTTAAAAGTCAGTTTTACCTACTTTTTATAGGTTATATTATTTGATTTTTTTTCATTTAAGTGTGTTCTCTTAGTGTTAACACACTAAATTAACCTTCGATCGAGGTAGACACCAAGGTATCCTGCAAAATTACTTTGTGAAATTTCCTTGTTATATGTATCCTGATAGCTAGGCATGTGAATTTTCTGAGGGTAAAATTTATTTGCATAGATTTTTCATTTTATAATTTAATTCCCCATTTATTGCACCACTCAACTATTACGTACATATGCTCCTGGAGTCGACGGTGTACAACCCCTGTATATTTGCTGGTAGAAAGTAAAGGTGTATCGTCTGCAAACGTTGTCGTTGTAATATTGTCATTTGTTAGAAGATCACTTTTAAAAATTAAATATAGACCAACACGCTTCTCTGGGGTGCCTACCTATTCCTGCTTTGATAGGTTGACAATAACTGCATTCTTTGCCGATTTGAACTTGGAACATTCTATCGGTTATATACTTAGCTAGTTAATATTTTGTGGTATTGGATTGACAATAGTGAGTAAATTTTGTGTAGTAGGCCATTGTGGTTGACTTTGTGGAAAGCTTGGGATACGTCAAGAAATATTTCTGTACAGAGCGCTTTATTTTCTAAATAAAGCGAAAATAGAACGTTCTAGAAGAGCGTTCTTGATTTCGTTTACGACTCTGTGTACTTTTTCTATTGTGCTGTGATTCAATCGGAACCCATATTGGTGTTGACAGATAAGTTTTTATTCAGTTATTACCACACTTAGGTGTTCTAGTAAAGGTGTCCTAAGTTTTCGAAAATTTTTGAAAGGATTGGTATAATAGACTGATGGGTCTATAGTAGTTGAGTTTGGATTTATCTTTCCCTGGTTTGAGAATAAGGATAATTTTTGCTTGTTTTCAGGAAACAGGGTAGTAGTTTAAACGGATTATTGCGTTGAAAATATGTACTTAGTATAGTAACTATTTTCTTTAAACTTTTTATAGCTATTAGGCTTGCCTACAACTTTTATTTGAAACTTTTGCCTGGAAAAGTTCAAATAAGGACAGTTCTGGGGTTAAGCGTAGGAGTTCGTGTATATATACATATATAGGCTGTATACAAATTACTTTCTTTTAGTAGTGTTATCAGGTCGAATTTTCAATTTCGAGTTTTCGATGGAAATATACGTTTTGAGGTCCTCTGAATCCATAAAAGTGGTTTTTAGAGACATTTATGTGTGTATTGATAATTTAGCCTGCATAAAACATATCTAGTAATAACAACAAGAGAAGTTTTAGTGATGTCGATTGACCGGAAGCTTCACTTTACTTTAGAAGTTTTTGAGCTTTTTAATTTTTTTTTTTGAAAATGTTTCCAACGATTTTTTTTTGAGCTTGCTACAGTTCTTAGACTCATCAGTGTCTACAACTTTTGTTTGAAACTTTTTCCCGGGAAAATTGAAATAAGGACAGTTCTATGGTTAAGGATGGGCGTTTGTATATAGGTGTGCATATAGAGGCTGTATACCTACATATATAATAGTTCTGTTTATAAAGTTTTAAAGTGTTTATAATTCTTTTAACCAACAGCGAGTTTCATAAAAGAAAGTACTGTGACGCCTTGCAGCAGATATTTATAATTTAATTAAAATATGTATTTATATAACATAGGTATAGGTATCTTGTAATTAAAATTAATTAAAATATGTATTTGTTTTACATAGACGTCTTGTCGCTAAAATTTGCTACATGTTATTCAAATAAAAATAAGTACAGGAAGGGGTCACTTTTAGTGGCGTAGCTGCCTTATACGCCAGTGACCCTGGGTTCGAATCCCAATGAAAGCCCAAGATTTTTTTCATGAGTTTTCGAATTCAATGGTCACAAATGACCATATTAGTTTATGCGACCTTAAACAAACCTAAAAAAAATACATGTATTGGCAACAATCTTTTTTAACTCCATATATTATACAAAAGTTAATTTTACCATCAGTTTAGTAGCTACAGGTTAATTATTTAAATCAAATAGCAGTAGGTCGTCGATAATTACTTCTATTTTCATTAAATGTAATTTTTTAGTTTACATTTTTTTTGAAATTCTAGACTGGTATTACACTTAAACCTCGTTGTTAAACTTTACAGCTGTAGATATGTAGTTGATAATATCTTGTAAACTTCATTATCCTTTCTAAAAATAAATTTCATATCTATAATGTATATTACGTTTGCATCAAAGAATATGATAAAATTAAGAAACCAACATAGCTATCATATCAACAACCAAAGTTTGTAAAATAATCATTTATTATAACATCTAAATTAGCTCATTTTCTGCCAAGACAGATATTACGCAATATATTTCGATTATTGTGCGGTGATTCTTTTTACGTGTTGTTGCCTTTAATAAATTACATGTAAAACCGAAGAATCGGAGACACAAACAAAAAAATAACAAATCGACCCATCGACATCACTCCACACAAATAGGGTAGCTCTGTAAAACCGACGGGGCGCCTCATAATAGGGTTGTTCTTGACACTTAAACCCTAGGCCGCACTATGGTCCATACAACCTGTGCTCATATTCACTTCGCTTTGCTGTTGCTTTTTCAATTCGACTCACCTTGTATTTATCTAAGCATATCTACACAAGTTGAAATGCATTTTGCTAAAAAGGCATAAATGTCCGTATCTAGAACTAGAGGCGGACCCGCCAAGTCGTGTCAAGGTGGATTTTTGGGCCAAACGAAACGTCTACAAGATCCCTCGTCGTCAGAGACATGAGAATCGACCAAACACGAAGAGCTTAAGCCGCTTATTAAACAAATAAAACAAGGATCAACCAAATTAGCCTTAGCTTCAAAAAAATCCTTTGTCTTTCAAAAAGCAAAAAGAAAAAACCGACTCGCCCAAACACTAATTTGACATGTAAGAAATTAACCCAGAAACAAGATTTTCGCTTAGATAATAACAAGTTGCGATTAAATGGATAGATAGTTAGATACATTTTAAAATAACAGAATAGAAAAATGATCTGAGTGATACGATTTTGTAAATAAATTGATATTAATGATTCTAGAGCAAAAAAGTATAAAACTATGAATGATTTTTGGAAAGAACTTACCTATACACCTAAATAAATATAGCAAACGGAGAAGTCAGTGTAAATGAATGAAAATAAAAAGAGTTGGTTTTAAATTAATGATTGATGGTCTTAGATAAGTCTTGATTGTTTTTCTAAGATCTTTTGGTGTCCGAGGTATTCTAGAAAAGAAGAAAAAATCGGGAGCAAATCAATTTTTTATGGGACCATGACTAAAGTTTTTCGTTTTTCGTCATACTTTTATTACTCTGGAGTGATTAATTATATGGTTCTTTTTATGATTCGGTTATAGTCGCTTCAACAACTAATCAGCTTCGGATATTAGCAAGTGATATTTAAGTGTGATATGGGATGCTATGGTATCATAAAAAGATAATTTTACCTAAAAAACGTATACTACTCAAATACGGTAGATATATCTAAGCCACTGTAGTTGCGAAAATTAATACTAAGTAATATTTACAAAATTATTAGATACTAAGTAATATCTGTTAATTTTATATAGTTGAACATTCAGAATGAAAGGGTGACAACGCAAAAAAGATTAAATAAAATCGAGCTTAAAATGTATGTACATCGGTATGTTAAAAATTTACATTATGATCGGTAGTGATGCTTTCTTGGGGGTTCGCAGGGGTTCGCGAGAATTCTTTGATGTGAATGCTATGGTTCACATTTATTGAATATGAATATTTGAAATATTATCTTGTATTTTTAAATTTGACATTTTTAGAATGCTAGGAAATAAAAAATGAAATACAAATTTCCCTGACTAAGATTAAAATTTCATATCTTTTCCCTAACTATTCCATAATTTTTTTTTTTTGATTTATTTAAGGTCGCATCAACTACTATGGTCATTAGCGACCACAGGACCACTGGCGTATAGAGCAACTATCTAGTCAACCACGCCACTAAGTGACATTCATAAATTCTTAATTTTCTGAATTTTTCAGGTTTTCCAGGGCAATCGCAACCCTCTTAAATTTATGTAAATAATTTTGTGTTTTTTTCCAATAACAAAGCAAAATAAAAGGGAATATATGTATGAACGAATAATTTCCGCTCTTCTAGTTTAATATTCAGCAGTTAGTGAGCTACTCTCAGTCTCATATTTCAATAGGAATATTATTATTTAAAAAAAATGTAAGAAAAATATTTACTGCGAATGCGAACACTCTGGTAAAATTTTGAGAAAGCATCACTGAGTGGGTAGTTAGGTATAGCTATAAACATCAAAATATTAAAACGACTTAGGTAATTATATTTTGAGGTTTACAAATTAGCTACATAAGTACCTACCTATAATGTACTTCTATATTCTCCGGTTTACACGAAAGATATCCGAGTCGAAATTTTAGACCTCTTTTGGCCCTAAAATGGATCTTTTACTCCCTTTTGAACCTACAAAGGGTAAAATGAACCTCTTTTGAACCTACAAAGAATAAAATAGACCTCTTCTGAGCCTACAAACAGAAAAATGAACCTCATCTCGACCAAAACGATATTCCATCGTCTTCATTTTAACCTACATAAAATTTTTATTATATTTTGTGAACATATCGTCTCGTCCTAAAAACAGGTTTATGATCATAAAACATAAAATATGGTTGTAAATTTCCTTTTTTTTACAATACCTATTGCAAATATTATTTACTAATAACCCAAATTTTTGATCTCTCTCTTTCCTATACTTAGATGCTTAGTATAATATTATGTATTCTGGTATCCATTACTGGGTTGATCCTTAATCCTGTTCACTCTGGTTCATTTTTACTCAGCTTTAGTCTCTTGTTAACCGTTCGAGTGCTACACGAGTTATAATACAACAATTGAATAAACTTATTTCACTATTTGATTATTTTTAATATTGTCTATATCAAAAGACCTAAAAGTGTAAATGTAAAAAATTTTAAAGTGAAAAAACCGAGTTTAAAAAAAAGTGTGAAGAAATTTGCTTTAATGTATTATCTTGAAAGTAATCAGAGAGATGTTATACAATTAAATAAAATTTCTAAAGAAATGCTTATGTACGGGTATATTGTGGATATAGTAAAAGGAAATCCTGGAAAAAAATAATGGCAATGGCGACCATAAAGGAGCTGGTAAACAAGGACAAGGAAATTAAAAATTAAGAACTGATATTTGTAAAACTCTTATTACTTTTAAATTAATCACTAATATTAATGAAACTTGTATATTTAATGAATAAAAAAAAACAAAATAGGTATTAAAATAAAAATGTTATTCTTTTTGAAAAAAAAAAACCATCAGTAAAACAATACAAGAGAGTGACAAAGAAAGTGGAGAAAAGAGAGAGAGAGAGAGAGGTTTATTTGAAAATTTTTCTGTAGACCTCTTTTGAGCCTAAACATGGTATTTTGTCCGATAAATGCTACTTGTAGGTTCAAAAGAGTTCTAAAATTTCGACTCGGGTAGGTTCCTTTGAAAATCATGTAAATTGAAATCCTAACTTTTTATATATGTAAAACCGTTTAAATAGAAAATATGCAAAAATTAATAATGTTTCAAAACTTTTTATAATATTTTTACAAAAAGATCTACCTATAGGTAGATTTATATAAATATACACATTACTTTACAAATTAATTAAGTATTAATTTTAAACAATTTTTTGTCTAACGTTTTGGATAAAGAAATATTTTTTTTTTAAATTTGTACTTATTTGAAACTGTATGGTTTTATGTTATTTTACATATATTTTAAATTTATATTGGCAACCAATTAAATGTAGATAACTTTATCTAGGTAAGTAGGTACTATAGGTATTCCAATTGTACTTTTATGCTATGCACAGTCGCTAATGGTCCTTTGGTTGATACAACTTTATGACAACTAAAAGAAAAAATAAATTTTTCTATATCTACAATATCCAGAAAAAAAAAAGAAATTAAAAAAGTGGTGGGGAAAAACAAAATTCAAAATTTTTGTTATATCAATTTTTTGATTTAGATATAGCTATCTATAAGCTATCACCTACTTATTGTTTGTTATGGCCTAAAAATAAATGAAAAATTTCCGAAAAATATTTCCCAAAAGTTTCCCATAACTCATAAGTAGGTATACAATGAATGATTAATTAAAATAACATAAATTGTAAATGATTGTAATTACGTTATTAAATAAATCTTGTAAACTATTATTAAATTTCCTTAATTATATTTCATGAATACGATAATAATAAATAATACACTTAATTGATTCGTATACTATATAATATGTGTACGATATGTAAGCAATATTTTCTTGATAGTACAGCAAGATTTATTTGAACCAAATAAAAGCACAAGTTCTGATTTTTTTTCAACAAGGGATGCAAAAGCTTGTTGCACAGACACATTTGCACTGAATGTTGTGGAACTACATATAAGCTTAGTGAGACACTATAGCTGGAGGTTTTCCGGAAAAGTCTGAGACATCGGTCGATCGGTCGTTTATTCGACGTCAATACCTTGAGCTAGACGCGGTATCCATCCCGGAACGGACACACACACAGTGGAGTCTTTAAAACTTCCAACGAAAACAGCGTCTCAAAGTCTGGATGGGCGTGTAAAGTACCCATACACTCAGAAAATGTGGTTCTCAGTGTATCGTTTTTACTCTAACTTTCACCGAGTATATAAACGCATAAGCGAGAGCGAAATATAGCTCGTGATCTGAGAGAAGCAAGCCCTACCACGAACCTCAGAACTACGATGGTAGCTCACACCAAAAGCCATCCCTGAAGCTCCCCGTCGACCAATCGGAGTTGAGCAAAGCTCCACCTCAACCCATCGCCCCAGCGTCAAGTGGGGATATCTGCCGGTCGCCGTTTGAAACATGTTGGCCAAAGCCGCCTATTATCTGAATTATACTTCATTATAGCAGTTACACTCGATGGGAGAACATCGCGCATTTCTACCCATTCGAAGTGCCACTTATCTATTTAAGAAGCACTAAAAAAAGGAAAAAAAATAGAGACACAGCCATAATAATATTCGTACAATCGTATCGTAATTTTCGTGTAATTTAGACGGAATTTAAAAAAAAGTTTAATATACGATTCGGTCGGTTTTCTTTCTTCAATCTTCATCAAATCGGTTCGGTTCGGATCGGTGAAATTTTTTTCTTCTCTAAGAGTGTAATTATTGAAATTGTGATTCATTGTAATTACTTAAATCATAACACATCATTCATAAATATTACATAGGTACGCACCATATGTAGTATACTATACAAATTTTTTTTGGATTTTAAAATTG
Organism: Sisyra nigra; assembly: GCA_958496155.1. Taxonomy (NCBI): domain Eukaryota; kingdom Metazoa; phylum Arthropoda; class Insecta; order Neuroptera; family Sisyridae; genus Sisyra; species Sisyra nigra. The sequence continues at coordinate 29,734,993 of OY292316.1, read as the reverse complement.
TTTTTTTCGGCGGGAAAATTGGCATCGTTTTCCACCCGTTTCAAATGTGTTCGTTTAAAGTTTTCAGTGCGACGTGATAACTATCATTTTTTAATTTTTCAAAAAAAATTTTTATGAAATTATTAATTGCGAATTATTTGATTCATCTTAAGGTTGAAAAGCAACATTTTTCAACGTGACAATGACAGCGTCCTCATGTGCGCATTATGACAACACTCGGACTCTATGAAAATGTTTAAAAATTGGTGACTGTGATTTGACCTTTTTTAATTAAGAAAAGGTTTTAATAAACAAAAGGTTTATATTGAAAATTAGTGTTTATTAAAGTGATTTTTATAGTGTTAATTCTACGTGAAACATGGAAATTTTATTATGGATGAATGAGTCATAGCTGAAAATTTCTAGATAAGAAATTTTTTTTTGTGGGTTTAAAGATTAGACGTAAGAGTCTACGTTGATATTGATACGGAAAAGTGGACGGGATTTTTATTTTTAAATTCCAACGGATTTTAAACTACCCTTACAACGCTGGAACAAAAACCGTTCACGACGTTAAACTTCACGGATTTGGGTTCCCCGTTTGGGGATACAAGTGAAGATCCGCCGTCGACACCACAAATGTCGGGCGATCCGCCGGATCACGGCGGCCACCACATAGGGCCGCCGACGCCGCATGATTCGAGCACAAACACGCCGGTGTCGAAAAGTGCTTTCATCGAACTGCAGCATCACGGCTACGGACCGCTTCGTACCAGCTATCAACACCACTTCAATCCACCGAACGGCGGCAACGGCAACATTCCGGGCGGCCACGATGCGTTCTCCGGTGCCCGGAGCGCCTTAGGCGCGTACAGTTTCCCCGGAATGCATCAAAATTCGTACTCGAGTTACCATTTAGGTGGATATGCGAACTGTCCACCGTCACCGAAAGAAGATGGTGAGTTATTGGTTTCAGTTACCCTAAAATCAAATTAATCTAATCGTAAAATGGTTTTTCAAGTTGTACCTACATTCAAAGCTTATAACAACCAAAATTACTGTACTGTAGGATACCTATAGATATCTAATTAAGTGTAACTCTATAGTAGTTAAAATAATTTAAAACATTTCCACCTCAGAAAGTAAAGATTAATGAAACAGTAGATACTATAATCCTTGTTAGATTTGTTTGGTAAAACTAACAACATTCATTGACTTCCATTAAGAACAATTAGATACTTAATTTTCTTAAAGTAATCTAATCTATATGATTAGATCAGTCACTGGATATACAATATCTTTAATACTTCGTTAGATTTTATTAAATTTTTCGGAGTTTTATTTAAAATGTTTGTACACTTTTAATTTTTTTATAGTTTATTTTTGGGGTAGATATGGAAAATTGTTATCATTAAGATTCTAAACGCTATAATAACATGAAAAAGAAACCCAAAATTTTTGAATTTTAAGGTACCTTTATAGGTAATTAAGTGTAACAACATAGTAATCAACTTTATTTTAATACGTATATCCACTTAACAAAGTTTAGATTTGTGGAACAGTACTTATCTTTGCAAGCTTTATGTAGTAGGTAGACATTGAATACGTTTTCTTTGGTAAACCTAATAACGTTCATTGATTTCCATTAGGAATAATTAGATACTCCATTTTCTTAAATTTTTTCTAATCTATGATTTTTGTAGATAGATACCTACCTACTGGACAAATATCTTTGAATTCTGATACTTCAGTAGTTTTTCTTAAGCTTTTCGGTATTCAATTAAAGTTGTTGAACATAGTTTTATTATTTAATTTATATTCGATTTTTAGCTTATTGTTAGATATTTGTTATAATTAAAATTATTAAAATTCCGAACACTACAGGAAGAACATTTTTTTCCCAAAATTGATCCATTTTGTTAGGGTATATTTTTTATATAACATACCTAAATATCTGTTTATACAAACTGTCCTATTGATTCAGTTCATATTAAGTTCACAAGAATTTTTTTTTCTATAGCTTTAGATCTAACAATTTTTAGTTACCTATTATGGAATCTACCTGGCATAACAGTTCTGTATTGATTTTTTAAAGAAAAAATTATATTTTACGGTAAAAATAAAAAAAACTCATTTTTCCCATTTAGTATTGAGTATTGTACGTCGGAAAAAGTACATTTCACTTAAAAGATAAAGAATATACTTAATAACACATATTCTCCGATTTACACGGTATTTGTTTTACACGTTTTCACTTTTACACGATTTTGAAAATATGTTAGAAAATTTTTTCTATAGTCATTTCTTATCTCTATTTACTTGATGACATTAACGTTTTTAAAAAATGGTACCCACTAAAAATTAAATTAAATTTAAAATTGGATAAGACAATAATTAATTTTAAAACAATTTTTTATTAGAAAAATTGTTTTTACTCACAAAATTAAACGCAAAATTGTTTAAAAGTAATAATAAAAGAGTACAGGTAGGTACACGAAAAGTAGTGGACCTATAGATATTTTGCAAAAATATTATAAAAACTAATGAAAAATTTAATGAATTTTGCCTATTTTCGAATTACACTATTTTCAAAGGAGCCTATCGTACTTGTTCTGGGTAAACCTCGTAACTGAAATTTTTTGAAGAGCCAACAAAAACATACGGAATGTATAATATTAAATATAATTAACAATTCCCATGACATGTACTGTATGAATACGAGGAAAATCCTTTTTGTTATTGTGATTATTTAACTTTTTTTTTGTTTACCTATAAATTAAAGTACTTAACGATGTTTTCTGCTGAAAATCCAAAATTATACAAAAAAATGTAGTTCGAGATTTTCTCAGAAAAGGGACGTTATATTCTGTGTAAATCGGGATACCTAAAGGTGCTCACAGGTAGCTATAATCTCTAACAGCAATTTTTTATTGATCTAATAAGTGGGAAAAATTATTTGTTATTTAAATCTTCCATTCGGAATTTGTTCAAATTTTAAAATTCATTAAATTGATTAATTTTTTTTTATTATCTAAACGATGAGCTTTTCTAGTACGTTTAATAGAAAAAACTGATTTTTAATAAACACATCGAACACGTTTTAAAATTGAGTCACCAAAAACAATTTGCCTCAACCTATTTGTACCTAGCCATAAAATTAAAAGATAACATTTTTAATAGTTAAAACTATTTTTAATTTTGATTTTATCCAAATTTTCAAAGATAATAAGTGATTACTACAGATAATTCATTACAAAAAAATTACTCAATTTTTTTAACGGCAGCCATAAAACGGAAGTATTTGATAAAAGAAAAAAACAAAATTAGATGTAATATGAAGTTCAACTAACAATATCGCATAATTGTTAACAATAATAGAAGCAATAAACAATATGCATTTAAAATAAATAGATAAACAGTAGATTGTATTGAGATTGTATAACCTTAGCTATATATTCAAAAAAAATATAATAATAAATTTTTATCAAGCTATTGCACTTTTTATTGAATGAACGTGGGCTTTGAATAAAATTATAAAAATAAAAATGCAATCGGAAGAAAATATTCCGACGTTCAAAGTTTAAGTTTATTTTTGATGCAATATAAGTATTATAATATATATATAGGTATATAGTCAAATACATAGGTACTATTTGTATGCTTATCGTTGAATTTTATCTAAATTTAATTTTCCAAAAAAAAAAGTTACGACCACTAAATGAAGTTTGAAATAATGTGTAGGTACAGTTTTTCTTGATAATTTTGTCATGCTATACAGTATAGACGAATATCTAAAATATGTAAGAATTCACTTAAAACTTCTGTTTTATTATTTATGATTTTTTTATCAAATGCCATTTCAATATCGTAGGTACCTATAAAATCTAACAAGTCAATAAATTTAAATTTTACGATATTGTATTTTACACGTAATAAAAAAAATACCTACCTAAGCACAATGTTTGAGAGTATAACTAAAAAATTTTCACATCGAATATGTAAGTAATTTCATGTAAAAAATCAACAGTTTTACAAGGCCCTCAATATACTCAACTAGACAAAATAAAATTTGCATTGCTCCATGTAAATAATAAACGTTCTGGCAATTAATTCAATTCGCCCAAAAAACCGGCAAAGTCAAAACGAAGCCAAATGGGAATTTGACAAGAAACCAACAAAAAAAGAAACGAATTTCCGTAGATCGTAAAAGAAATAAACTTTTTTTTTTCAAAAAAAGATTCTCTACAAAATGACCCCACCAATTGTCCAAAGCGTTCTCGTCGTTATCGTGTCTCTCATTGTGATGATTATCATTTTCCTTTTTTATTTTTGGTGCGGTGTGATCGAAGAACCTTTTTGACTAATAAGAACGAAACCAACAACAACTGGGATGATATCGTGTTGTAAAAATGTGCAATAAAACCAATTTTTTGTGTAATAAAAGTTTAAAACCATCATAAAAGCAGCTACACTCATACGTACGTTTATAAATATATATAAACAAAATTTATAAAACATTCCGCGTTTCCCTTCGATCTCTCTGGCTCGAGAATTTCGAAAAAAAACGTTACGTAAGGGATCGTTAACAACTACTAAAACTAACGACTCAATACTAGATAAAAATAACGTTCCATTTTGATTTTTCAAATAAATTAAAATTTGTAAAAAAATCCTTCTAAGGCGAGTACACTCGTTTAATTTTTGTTTTGTTAAGCAAAAATTTATGTTAAACTTTAAGAAGTACCTATAGATAAGGTATAGAGACTTTTTACACTTTTACAATGTTTATACCTTAGTGTATACTTTTTACTAAAACGACTTTTGTACTATATCACGGATTATTATTAACGAAAATTGTACTTCATCCATGGGGATAAGATTTCATAAAACAATGCGATGAATGTGATATGAATGTCGTTGATCGACAGAAATGAGTTCAGATGTAATAGTTTTTTGTACCAATGGTTAATTTATATTCAAAAGATGTCCTTATCATTAAACATAAAGCTAATAAGAGTAATAATCAACAACAAAAAATCGGTAATCTTACACAACATAACAACCAAGTTACTAACTTTTTCGACTTTTTAATTTCAGATTCTACAGTAATATTCCTTTCAATTTATATTAGTTAGGTAATATTAAAATTAAATCTATCCATGAATAGTTTTGAAAAATGTTTCTTTTCTATGTTCTTGCGATTTTATATTTTGAGTTAGTATTATTACAATTTTAGAAATTGGAATTCTTATGTGACGTGTTGTAAAGCGACATTCAGGTTATAATATTTGGTTACTAAAATGCTAAATAGGATAAATTACTTGTATATTAAAAATGTAACTAACGCAAGTTTTATAAGGGTATTTCAATAGTTTACTGTTATATATATTATATTATACATATTACTATTATATATACATAGGTAGTTTATGTCATTTTTTGAATTGCCTAATTTGTGGTATTCATACCGATAGGTAGGTACTGGTATTTGACACGGTATGAAATATTTTACAAGTGTTTACTTCTTGAAGATATATTTACAATTCCTTAATTCTTACTGATATAGATACTTATGAGAAAGAGCCCCTTTAAGTTCTTATAATTGAAAATGGTTAGCATGATGTAGGTAGTATAATATAGAAAAAAATAATGAAGTCGATATTAAAATATTATTGCATTTTGTTTAAAAAACATTTATTAAAAAACGAGCATTATAAAAAGGAGGTCATCAAATATTTAGGGCATTTTTAGGACTCGTATTGTAAAAATATTACAGAATGATACGCCGCAATATCGTCTACTAATTTTCGTATTGGTAGATATGTTATACCTCTTTAGAAGATAAAATAAATTTTCTGTATTAGATAATGTATTTTTTTGGAAAATACGCACAACCATGTTTATTGATAAACTATTTGTTGGATTTATGCAGTGGCAGATTTACCAGCAGGCTGAGTATTATTTTTTATATATTATTTATTATATGCTATTTTATACTTGTGATATAAGTAGGTACTATTTATTATTTTATTTCCAAAGTAAAACCATTTTTAAAAACTTAGGAGCGATCAAACGTTAGATATTTTCATCTTTAATATGCCATGATGCTATAGCCAATATTGTAGCTATATAGATAGCTTGCTTAACCTAAAAAGGACTATATGATATTTTCCAAATTTTACAAGAAAAAAAAGTTATTTGGTTTTAGTACCAATTACCTATAAGGTTGAAATGGATTGTGCTTAATTTTTTGACTTGAAAATGAAATAATTTGTAATGTCAATGCTTGACTTGGTTTGACATTTAAATAGTAATATTTGACTCGATTTTGACTTGGTTTGGAGTCAAATTTAAGTCATGTAGCTTGAAAATCGAGCTAAGTTCTGAAGCTCTAGAACCTACCGTTTTTCTCTTCATTTTAGCAATTATTTTGAATCTCTTCTATGTTCCTAAGATAGCCTTTTCACATGAACGGGGTTTCTTTATAATTAATTATCTATTATCTTATTGAATTTAGTTTGTAACAAGGTTTGTAACCAAATTAACGATTCGACAAAAGCATTAGTGCTGCTTACCATTTTTAATTTGCACTAATATTTTACATTATCTGACTTTAGAATACCAATTTAGCATCGTAACATTTTTTATACTTATTGCTAATTTATCTTTGCATATTTTAAAAATGAAGATATACCCACTAGAAATTTTTTAAATAGTTCTGCAAAATGCATTACCTAACTAAAATTATGTGACTATAAAGAAATTTTAATAATCGAAAACGTCATAACGGTATTCTAGTATCTAGTTTCTTAAGAGGATTATTCAATGTGAGATAATGGAAGTATACCTATATTAGATATAAGAACTGAAAATATTAAACTGTAGGCAAGATGAAACTTACACTAATCTTATATTCTCTACTTCTATGAAGTTCCTCTTAAGTGATCCTTTCACATTTAATTTTGATGTCTTTTAATTATGCATATTATTGTAATAATATAAGGCTTACTTCACTCTCCCAATAAAGAGGAAATGCATTATATTTTATAAAAATTAATTTTGTTGTTTCTTTTTTTTATAACATTAGATAGAAATAAGAAATTGTATCGAAAATTTCTAGTTAAAAACTCGTTTGAAGAATTTTCATTCCCGATTAAGAAACTATGAATCATCTTATGTTCACTATATATAGCTGGATAACGTTTTATTTGGAAAGTCGATATCTTATTGCTGCTTCCTGTCAAAGAATTATAACACTATAATTTTTTTTTAATTTAATACTTATTTTGATTTTTTAACAAAACTAGAAATTCTACAACTTTACTATATTAAAGTAAGGTATCAATTATGCAAGTTTTCCTTGTGTTAGTTTTTAAATCATTATAAAATTTTGGATTTGCAAATAAAAATTTTGTTAAATTTCCAAGACAAATATTGATTCAAACAAAGTTTACTCTAAAAAAAAGTTTTTGAGTATTTTTATATATATAGGAAGAAAAAAAAATCAAGTGACACTTGAACTAAATCATCTTGATCTCATTGAAAATAGAAAGGTGTCGGGTTTTATCACCAAAACGGTTTGCTTTATACATCAAAGTAAGGTTAAAGATCTCCACTTAAGAAAACTCAAGAGACTCCTGAATAAAAGAAGCTGTAAACATCCAGTATTACCTAAGTCTACATCTTGCCAGAAAAAGTTAAACATAGGATTTTCTTTTTGGTCTTAAGTCTGAAAAAATAATATATAAGAGAAATATATATGAGGTATATATAATACGAGTATGTAAGGTACCAGTATTGCACGTTTCGCCCCTTCGGTAACATATAAATTGTTATTGGCATTTTCAAGTCGATTATAGAAGGTTTGAGGGTGCGTTTATGTCAGATTCAATCGAGAATTATTGTAGAAAAGTGTGTTTGATCCCATATATTTCAATTACCGATACCTTCTGTGCTAAATAAATTAATTAAACAGAACCTATCAGATCCTCACGTGAAGAAAATTTATTGCTTTTTAAACTATCGAACACAAACGCAAATATAATTGCATAAAATTGCGTATCAACGACAAAAAATTCCCTTTTGGCGACGAAACAAAATTTCCAATAATTTGAATATCTTAAAAAACTTTCGAAATTTTTGAATTATTGAATATTTATTTTAATTAGGCTTTTTTTAAAATGTCGATTGTATGATTTGCATTTGAAATTGGTCGTCAAGTTTCGAAATGAAATTTTTTTTTGAGAAAAAGAAGAGTATATGGATGGGCGGAAAAAGAACATGAATAAGAAATAGACTGATTAAGATGCTTATTGAATTAAGGTAGTAAAATGTTAATTATTTTGAGCGATCCGAATCGTTAACTAGCCGAATTATTAATGCTTGGAAAATATTCAAATAAGGAAGCAAAACGGCGCCATTAAATTTATGAATTTTCAAAAACTAAACAAAAAACCGCCACTAGTAAAATTTCAGCCATACTTTATTTCCATTTTTTTAGATTCAATTTTCGTTTCTTTAAAATTTTTCACACATTTTTAGCACAGCTATTTTCAAAACAAAAATTTAATTTTAAAAATTATAGATAATATTTTTACTTTCATCATAGAAGATTTAATACAATATGAAATATTTTCTAAACATAAAAAAAAAACTCCTTAAGTCATTCTATAACCATAAAAACTGCGACAAAAAAAATTGACCTCCCGAAATTTTTTTTTCAACATGAATCGCAAGTAGCTTACTCTAAAGCTACAACTAGGTACTGTACCTACAATTGAAAATTTTTGAAAATAATTTAAATGTTTTGTGTAGTTTTTTTTTATATTAAAGACGTCTTCTTTCCTTTTTTGAACTATTAAAAAAAATCAGAGAAATCTCCATTTTTAGTTAAGCATTCCAAAAACTATAACTAATTTACTAAAAACCCCCTAATGTATTTCTTATGATAATTGGAAAAAAATTGATTTTTCTAAAATCAAAATCCATTTCCTTATTTTTTTAACATCTAATGTCATAATCACCAACATAATTTATAAAGTATGATACTTTTTTGTGGTAGAAAAATGTAATTTTAATTTGCAATCAAATATTGCACATAAACATTTTTGCTAATGATGATATTATTGCCCGTTTGTGAACTTTGACGTCTACTTAGTCGTTCATTAGTCGGTTTAAAACCTTTTTTTTTGACGATTAACATTTTTATGACAAAATGCTCTTTAATCTTAATGCGGCTCTTGGATTTTTCAAAGAAAAAAACTAAAGCGAAAAGTTACCTTTTCATTGGGAGTGTGGACGTAAACCGTGAAAAAAATAATAAGTCATAAATAGACCGGTTCTCGTGTATTAAAATATTTTTATTTTTGATAAAATTCGCATACTTAAGTAAATCTAAAATGTATTACCTACAAGTAAATTTGAATTTTCGCACCATTTACTAAGAAAAATTTGCTTATTAATTTCGAGCCAATTAAATTTGCATATTAGACATAAATTAAGTTTATTTGTGGAATAGAAGAATGGTTGGAACACACGCAAATGATTGGGTTTGATTGCTTGTACTTACATATTGTAGACGTAAAGGCATCAAAGAGAAACAGACCGGGCCAACTTTTTCCTTACCATCAATTTTTATTACTTATATATATTTTTTCACTATACTGTTTTTCTAAAATTAAAAGGTGGAGCGTCAAAATTAGAATAATTTCAATTATTAAATTAGCCTTTTCAATTTTGAGAGTTTCACTTCCAAAAATGTTCTCATAGATGCTATAATAAGAATCATCAATAGCTAGGTATGAATTAAGGTTTTGCTTCTGGTTTTAAATTCTACACAAATGCTGGTTTACTTGAAAACATTGTAAAATTGTGTAAGTCTAATTAAATGATAACTTTTTTTTCTGCACGTATTTTACCGCTTAATGGTTATCCCAGTTGAAAATTTTATTAATTAATTATAAAATTATATGCCGATGTTCAGTGTGTGCTTTTAAGTAAAGAGAGTGAGGTTATGTGAAAAGTTATATCTATTTATTAGTAATTTTTGCTGATTTCGGTAACTAGTTTTATTTATGTTTCGATAAAAGGCTAATTTAATCACTTACCTATATGTGTCTACGGGGTTATTTGATAATACGACACAGAAAGACAAAAAGCTTACTTGTATAATAACAGATATCAATAATACTTTATTTTAAAAAATAATTACGAATTCTTCGATTTTCGAAAGGTTTCAAAAGCTTCATAGCCACGTATTTTAACATTCGAACATGTAGGTTTTAGAATCTAATCTATTGTATATAAAGAAGGTTGTGTATCAAACTCAACACAAAATATAAAATTTTACTTATTGGAAGGATTTTTATTTTGGATGTTTATTTGAAACAGTGAGATGTTTAAGGATTTCCTACTTGACTTGATTTTCAAGCTACTTGTTTTAAATTTAACTTAAAATAGAGTCAGACGCGACTCGCATATTATTAATATTGATATGTGAAATCAAGTCAAGCATTGTTTTTTCTGTAACTTCTTCCCTCGTTGACACTCGTGGATGAGCGAATACGTTATTTCATCAAGTATCAAAATAAAATTAGCAAATATCAAGCTCAATTCGTTTCAAAAATGACCAACTATATATACTCCAGATTATTTACATGTAATTACTAATTTTGTTTAGTTGCGAAAATTAGGGGCGGCAATTCATCGTTCGCCCCGGGTGACATAAATCCACGCTACACCACTGTTTAGAGCCATATAGTGGTTTTAAGAATTAGGTACTTTCAAATATTTACTGTACAATGACACTTATATAATTTCTTTACCAGAAATAAGAGCCCACGTCCCTATACAGAGACTTTCTTGAAGCGCATAGAGGCCTAAATCTAACACTGATTTAATAATTAATCATAACTTTTGTAAACATTTTTAGCATTAATACAATCAAATTTGTAATAGACAAACCATTATACCAGTTACTTTGATCGATAAAATTTTTACCTCTTCGTTATTTTGTCTTGAGGGTTTAAAATACCAATAGCTAGTACAATATATTTTAATTTCTTCACACAAGTTTTGAGCGTATTTTAAAGTTTTATCTATGGATTTTTAATCGCATCGCCTGATTTTCTCATAAAATTAGTAAACTTAATAGTTGTGCCGCCCCCTCGTCCCCGCGATGCGGCACTGATTCAAAGAAAATTATCTGTAATTTTGTTTTAAAAAACGATATTTATGCCAAAATTTGCCGTCCCTCAAAAAACTACAACTCTTAGACACTTGCATATTTCTCATGTTGCACTTAGTCATGTACCTAATAGTTATATCTTACAAATATTTATAGGCATCAATTAAAAAAGCACTACATCACGTTTTTAAGTTGCCAAATAATCATAGAATTTTGTCACAAAAACCCATCAATAACTCTTTCATTGCCATCGCCATTTTTAATACATTAATAATAATGATGACGATAATAATAATTTTATTAACACAATAATAATACTGTAGTGACTCTGAACGATGTATTTTACACAAATAATTACTTTATTTAATTTAATTATATAAAATTAATGTTGACCATACACGAGCATCAATGCTCGGGCCGTACCGAGGGGTTGCAGGGCAAGAGGAATTGTTTTACTACGAGATTTATGACTCGATCATGTGAGGAAATTATTGAAATTCCACCTAAGTCTCATTGATTACATCGCTTTTCCTTCAATGAATTGAATCGATTAAAAAAATCTAATTGGACCCTGTCTCATTCATTGACTTCAAGTTTGAAATTCGACACTTTCCAAGTCATAGTTCTTTTATGGAGTAATTTTTTGTCAATGATAACCACGGTGGATGACACAACAACATGTTAGAGGCGCAAATGATTAATAAGGTGTTAATTGATTGTAATCTCTTGTTTTGTAATTAGTGAATATTATGATTATGAACTTGTTAGGTTAAATGGGCCATATAGAAACGGCAGAGATATATTATGTAACAGACACTTTTGTATTTTATTTTTAGATGTAGGTAGAGAGAGAGTTAATGGTTATATAGACGAAAAAAAGGTAGATGCGATCCTTTCTTCCATTTATAATTCTGTTAATTTGTGTAGACAGACAGACAAGGTTTACTATAGCGCCACCTACACCTCCAACGAAGCATCTTTTGTCTTCAGCTCTTCCAATTAACTAATGATTATTATTGCTTTTAGTCGAGCGAGAAAAAATGGGCCATGATTTTTTTAAATATTTAATTTTTATATGCAAATGATGAGCGCTGAAATAAATGAAATTCTCAGAGCAATTCAAGAATATAATTAACTTTTTTGATTGATACCAATCCACTTGTCATTTTTTTTGAGCTTCTGTTGTTGTTAATTATAAAACTCAATAATTAAAAGTTTTGAAAAAAGACCAATGAATATTTGTATCTTAATCATGCTTTTGGGGTTAAACATTTTTTGAATGCTTCCGAATTTATTTTTAACTGTTAATGGAACGCATGCTGGATGCATTTTTAAACGCTTTCTTGTTGCACCCATTACTGTTGTATTAAGCAAATGGATAGGTGCCTGTGTATATACGTGGATAGGATATATGTCTGTCTATCTGTCCGTCTGTCTGTCTTATGTCCGTGTTTGTGTTAATCTAAAACATGCAATAAAATAAATTTGCATAAAATTATTATTGTACTTCATCACATCATAACAAGTGTAAATGTAAATGTCTCATAAAATATGAGGGAAATGCCGGTTTTATTAAAATATGATAGAGAAGCCGAAAGTGGCACGAAGAAACGCAAATATTTTTGAAAATAAAGGGCCGGATGGGCTAAATAACGGTTGCAATAACTAATTGAGATGTTTCGATATTTTTATTTAAAAATTTTAATTACTACCTTCGCTCATCAATGACTTTGAAATGAAAATATGATACATCAATATAATAGGATGTAAATGATTGAACGTTTGGGTGCTTACACTATGTGGCGTGTTGTAATTAGATGGTGTTTGGATAAAATAGATTTCAGAGCTTCTAACTTCAACTTCACAATTTTTTTACGTCTTTTGTACGGATTCCCCGATATTTTCTTATTGTAAAAAAAATCAAAAATTAAAAAAAAAAAAAACGGTATTTACGTGGTCAAGAATATTTTGATAATTTTATTTCCTTTAAAAAAGAAACTCCGTAAACCCTCCTTTTAACTTAGAAGATTCAAGAATAAAATTACTAAGCAGAAAAATAAAACTTATTTAATTTTAAGCTAGGGATTCGTTACTTGATTTAATTTTAAAGCTACTTAACTTGAATTCCAAGCTATTTGGCTTACGGAAAATCAAAACAAACTAAAGTAAAATATTAATATTTATTTATATTTCAATTCAAATGAAGCATCAATTTTAAAAAATGTGCAACTTTACTTAATTAAATGAATCCCATTCCTTAACTGTACAAATATGAGACGAAAGCAATAATATACTTTAATTACTTAGGAAATAATTATTAAATTTTATTTTTGAGTTTTTAAATTTTGGTCGTGTGATATTAATTGTCAATCAGTTAATGTTTCATTTTAAAATGTTCGTGTTTAATTTCAATGAATATTACAATGAAATAAAGCTCAACTTTTGTTTCATCAAACAACCTATTGGCGCAGTGGCTAGAGCAGTAGTTCTCTCCACTTCATGCGTCAAGTGATACGGGTTCGATTCCCGTTGAATCTTAGACTTAAAGATCATAGACCTAAGATTAAAATTGACCAACAGAAATTTTCTGTGTTTAGACAGTCGCGATATGACTTAAGCTGTTACAGCGACTTAAAACACTAAAAAAAAGAATCCCGTTCTGTTGATAAACTGTTTTTTTTATCTGACACGTGTAGTCTTTAATGTTATTTAATTTTTAACGAAATAATGATACCACCGCCGTTTTAATTTAGAATTAATTTTTTATTATTTATGGATTATGTACGAACCCTTTCCTAAAAATGTCAACATTTTTTGATAAATATTAAGTAGGATATAATAAGTAATATTGACAAGTTTTTCTATATTAAAACCAACAAAAACCAATTTTGTTAGTTTTAATAATTTCGAAGATTAGTCATGTACCATAATAGGTAATGAATTATATTAGTTTTCATTGGGTTTGCATTTATTATTTATCTTGTTACTATCAATTATGCAACTCCGAAATGGTTATTATTATTTATTTATTTATTTATTATTAATTTATTTATTTGGTTCTCTTTTATAAAAGCTTTGTGGCCAATTAAAATGCTTAACAACTAAGCCAAATTGCAGTGTTATTCTGAAACAAAAGACGGAATATACCCTATACAACCAAAACTGCATATACCACCATTGATCTACCACCATGTTTTCTATGATTTAAAGATTGTTATCCTCATCCTACACCAAAAACTGCTGCAACCCCAGATCCCTTGAGATGATTTTTGAGACTAACGAATCTTCACAGTCTACATCTTCCATCAACATCCAAACTAATAAGATGCTATTTTGGATCAGCAAATCCATAATGATTTTGAACAGAAACCATAACTGCACCCATTCCAAGTTGCTTCTTGCAATTTTAGGATTCTCATTTTCTTTGTTTTCCATCTACTAGTACATCCCAAGCTGCTGTGAAATATCAATGGATCCTATTTGCAGGTTATTGTTTTTATATAAAAAAAAATTATAACTTTAAAAAAACCTATAGTGTCATTCGATCAATGTTTCAAAAAATTAGGGGTTTATTTCTTGACTTGATTTTTATGTAAGTAACTTGACTTGATTTTCAAGCCACTTGAATTAAATTTCCCTTCAAATCAAATCCAAGTTAAGTCAAGTGTCAATTATTAAATTCCAAGACAAGCCAAGCACTGACTTCACAAATTATTTAACTTTAAAGTTATAATACCCAAGTTTATTTTATCTCATATTTCAACAATTACTTGGTGATCAGCTTTTATTAAAGATTTAATATAGGTAGAATTTATTTTAAATAATCGTTTAATTGAGTATAATAAGAGGAGAAAAATACAATAAACCTGTTCAATGCTTACTGAGGGAAAGAAAGTATAAATTTTTTTTTTGAAATTTTTGATTTGAAACTAGTGTTACTTTTATTTTTGCAGAATTTGCAAAAATAAAAATTACATTTTTTGCGTGGGAGCTCTATCAAATCTTGAATTGTTTGACATAAAAACTGGTTAACACCTGAAAAAAACTTGATCAGTTGATTGTTATTTATTGCTGCGGGTTTTGATCGCTAATTAATGGATTTCAATTAATAATTTTCCACGAAAAGCATAAAAAAACTGCGAACGAAAGAAGCAGAGCAGGTGTTTTTTTTTTTTTTTGATTCAACAATTTATTAACGATAAGTTTGATTAATTTGAATTACTTACCTGTTTTCATTATTTCTTCTAACGATATAATAATTGTACTTTTTCTGATTGTTTCGTTACATAGTGAATTATTAAAAGTTAGGTCTACGAATTTTGATAACATATTTTCGATTTTTGTAAATCGTTGTATATTTTCGTAGTTATGTAATTCAAGTCATTGTTTCGGAAACGTTGGTTTTACAACTTAAACAAGCTGTTAATCGGTTGGACTTTTACGGTGTTATACCGTCATTATGTCTTTTAAAGCCTACGCTTGGAAAAACTTTCGTCCCAAATTTAGAAAATCTAAACAAAAAAAAAACTGAAACAATCTATATCTAATTGTCATTAATGGAAGGTAATTTCGGCCCCACACATATTAAGCATGCATTTATCCCGATACCGCGCCCTCTTTAGTCACGTTTTCCTCGATAATTTCTGTATTCCACTTTTCGATATTTCAATTCAGTGTCGCCGTAACGATGCCTTAAATACTAACATATTTCTCTCTATCGAACCTGGAAAAATGCACACGCAACTGTATTTTTCTTTAAGAAAAGTCTATGTTGTTAACCCGTAATATTTATCTGTTTTCCTTTCAGAGCCCCCCTACAACCATTTGAACAATATCTATATACATTTTCTATTTAATAATACGTTAAGTGTTTGCTTTCAATAGAAAAATATAATTAACTATTAATAAATTCCTTGATTCCTTTTCTATTTCTTGTTTTGAGACAGAACGCGTTCAAATTGGAAATGAAAGGGATGATCTGAATAGTATATTAATAAAATTATAATAGGAAAATGTATGAGGTGGAGGGGGTGAGAGAAACATTGAACGTTGCATGTTGTCATGACCTATGGCATAAAACGATTGTCTCTCACATTAGTTAAGGCTAAATTGTGTTTTTCATGTAGCCAAGAATTGATTTTTAATTTTTTTTGTATTTTTTTTTCAGATAAGTGTGCGCTAGGTTTGGACAGGGTTGGAAGCGGTGTGGGCGGACTAGGCAGTGGTAGTGGATTGGGGGGTGGTGGCGGCGGTGGCAAAGGCAAAAAAATGCGAAAACCTCGCACGATTTATTCGAGTCTTCAGTTACAACAATTGAATCGGCGGTTTCAGCGAACGCAGTATTTGGCGTTGCCCGAAAGAGCAGAATTAGCAGCGAGTCTTGGCCTTACGCAGACGCAGGTAAATCAATTTTTTCCGTCATGAAAAATTGACAAAAATATAAATTCTCCTCGAGTCAACCAAATAGAAAATATTCAATAGCATTGCCGTGTGTGTATCAAGTACACTATACAAATATTTTTGTAATGTAACGTTCCCTATGTTATCTGTATGGTACAAAATAACCCCCCCCCCTATGAAAATTTATATTTTTACGTCTCAAGAGATGTAGAATTTGATACTGCAAAAAATTTTGTCTGACCTTCCAAGATTTAATAATTTCCTGTCCACCTTTTTGGGACTTTCGCGTTTTCGGGACCAATATTCATAAAAATTTTCCCAAGTTTTAATGGCTGCTATAAGAATAACAATACTATAGTAGATAATATTTGTTTTTCGATTGAAGCTCCTATATTAATGGTACTGTAATGTACGTGAACATATAAGAAAATTTATAGACTGAAAAATAAGTTCTGATTGCACATTGACTGCAACAAACCTTTTTCAATACATATATGATATGAGTACTCTGTAATATACATGAATAAGTGATTTTTCACTAATTACAACTGCATATACAGTAGCCATTCATTTATTAAACTATTTAATCTATTAAAACTATTGAAAACTGAAGAAAAAATGCAATCTATGTAATAATTTCCAATTAAAATTTAGGAATCAAAAAATAATCCTACTTATGTGCGAAATTTGCAATGTTTTTTCTCATTATAACCGTTAATAAATTTATGGAGATTTCTTCCGTCTATTTAAACGATTTTGCGATACAATCAGATTGAGTAGGCTTATTGAAATTCCAAAAGAATCTAGATAAAACTAAATACACTATAAGAGTAATTCAAGTATAGTAAGTCTTAAATTTATTATGGTAAAACGAATAAGTCGTATACAAGACATTTGCATATCAGAGAAAGGTAGATGATGATAACCTAATATGTTTGTAGATTGTGAATATATATAGCTTTAATATATATACTCCTATATTTTATTATGACCATTATTGTAATAATAAATTAATAAATAATTATTAATGTTCATAGTTGGTTTTTAACGGGTTATATGCATATGTACACATATGGCGTGGTCACAACTTGTCACGGTTACAGATTGCATGAACTAATTACCTACTCGTACCAGATAAGAGAGCGAGAATTTTTTTCTTCCTCTTTTGTGTACGATGCTTCCTTTTCGAGAAATAATGAGAACACTAAAACCTACCACTTTTTCAAAATTAATCCATATTATTTATGGAATTTGAATATACACATTTTATGTAGATATAAGTAGACGTATGCATTTGAATAGGACGTAAAAACGAGAGTTGTTTTCTCCATGAGTTCCCCAAGCTTGATGTAACTTTTAACAACCAATAAAATTTACTTATAAAAATGAGTGAAATATTTTCAATATTTCTTCCGAATGTCATCTGAAAAAGAACGAAATACTAGTATAAATATAAAAAAGAAACGGTTTTCTAAGACTAATTATTTTGAATTCTTTATATAAAGATGAAAACGTTATTTACTCATCATTGACGATCTTGCATTGCAAATTTTATTTAATAAACTTCATACACCAACATATATGAATGAGTAAACTTTAAATTGTTTAAACTTGAAACAATTTCTCACATGTAATGATTTTTGAATTTCACACGTGTATATGAACTATTTGCATGCAATAATTTTGTGTAGGTACTTACGTATATGTACCATATATAAAAAATATCAAATGGTCGTTTAGTTCTTTCATGCTCACTTAAAAATAATCAAACTATTTTCAAACCATTTCTATAGAAGTTCGAAAAGACGATGAAAATAAGCCTTCAACAATGTTTAATGAAAAATCAAATTAATTTATTCCAATGTATGTCCAACTACTTGACTTAATGAATTCTTATTCTAACGAATTTCGTTTAAAACGAAGTAATTTTATTAGGTTATTGATAAATGGTACTCTTACTGTATTGGTAATTGTATCTCTTTCCATAATCTCACTGCATTCTAAGATTAGTATTTACAATATGTTATTAACATTTTTATGACTTCAACTGTAACAGTACAAACCAGACCTTAATCATTTCTATACTTTCATTTATTTTTCGTCTCATTTGTATACTTATTGTATACTATTTAGTGTGGACATTAATTCGTTTAGTTTTTGACACACATTGATTACCTCATATACCTAAGTGTGAAAGACGGTATTTTAATAATTTAATAATTATTATCATGCTTATTCATGAGAATTTGAAACAGTTTAAAGTACTTTATACAATATACAAATAACAAAATTTGAATATCAAATGAAGCTAACATTTTAGGTACAGTTTTTATCTTCGTGTTGTGTAATTAGTTCACTATACAACTACCTTTAGCATTAACACTCTAAAAGTTTGCTCTCTTATTAAGGGCGCTTGAAAGGTATGTAAGTGAAATGATGACAAACCGACGAAGATCACTTGGATATTTTTTAGGTAATCTTAAATTTACTTTTTGAAATTTAAAATGATTTATTAAACCGTTTAAAAGTTATAAAAATTTAAAAACTACATTTCAAGATGTATTTTTACGAAGATCTGTTCAAATATTTAAATTTTCTAAATAATATATTATTTGAAGTTTACTCGTATAAGACAATGTTCCAAAATATGATTAACATTCACATAACGATTGATGAGAAAAATAATTGAAAACAAATCAAAAATCTGATTTTACTGATTAATACATAATGTAAATTAAGGTTTATTACTATCGAAATATTTGTGTCAAAATTTATGTAAATATTTCAGTATTTAAACATTTATTAACTTCGTGAAAAGCTAAAAACAGTCGATATTCGTGAATCATTAGTGTTCAATACTTTTGCTCCTGATTGTATCTCTTATACATTCTTTAAACCATTACTTTTTAACTCTAAGCTAATTAGCTAATACTTTAAACCTCTATATAATTTTTAACTCAAACTTAAAGGGTTAGACTAAAACTGTAACAATTGATAAAAACTACAACATTATATAATGGCTACAAAATATACATAGTTATGGTATTTACATTTTTTTTTTTTTTTTGATATTTATAACTGTAGCATAGGGATCCTAAAATTGTACTGTAAATCAATTTGTCTAAAAACTTTACATTATGCAAACAGTAATAATTTTTATCACACAAATCTACAATTAATAAAAAATTGGTATTTTCGTTTCAAAGTAACAAAATTGATTTAAGTTAAGAAGCAAAAAAATGTTTTTTCTCTAAAATACTTTTACAAGTTCAATAGGTTATCTTTTTACCGGATTACACATCATAGGGGAATTTGTAATGGGTGTCGCTAGTTCAAGACAGTTAAAATACTCTAATGTATATTCATTTTGTAAAATGATTGATTTATAAAATATTTCTGGACATTAAGATTACTTTTTCAGTGTGTGAATCAATACTTTATAAATAAATGAAATATTAAAAAAAAAAACATTCTCTTAAGTGATTAATTTGACTATGAAACTTATGCATTAAATCAAACAATTAGAGACGCATACATTTTAATTAGATCAACTTTTCATTACCTCATAAATAAAGACTAATTAAACGTAGATCATTAGTGAGGCCTATTATTTTTGAAGAAGCATTTTTTTTCTCATTTCCATACCCCTATTTTCAAATGACTTAATGACAATTTGTCAACTTTTCCGGATTATTGAAGAGGAAAAACTAAAAAAAAACCTGTATATATATTTCACCTGTCGATTTTTTGCATTTTTAGAAAAATGTTCTGGCAAAAAGCTTAACTGACGCATTTCTTGTATAAAAATTAATTAATTATTTAAATAGAATGAATACATAGAACAACATACACACGTATTCATACATGCTTATAGCTTACATCCGTTCAAGATGGACACATTTTTTCCCTTTTAATTACTTCTAATTAATACTTACAAAGACAGAAATGCACGTTGCACATTACTTACATATAGGTGCATAAAACATATACATTCACAGATAAGCTGCAATAAGGGACAAACGGTCAGCCGTTCCATTGAAAATTTTAATTTCCTCTTATTTCATAGATTGAAATGACGATAAAGACAACAACAAAGTCAGTGAGAAAATAAATCAAATAACACCGGGAAGAAGTTGCTTTAATTTTAATTATCACATTATTAAACACTAATATTGATATATTGAAAATTTATTATTGAAAAAATTGTTTGAATCGACCGACAAAGGTAAGATGGACATACGGACTGAATATAACAGGAAGACAGACAGCCTACATACATACACATAAGACGTCAAAGTAAATGACAAATGATGGCTAATGATAACGTCATTAATTCCTTCGTTTATATAAAGACGTTGAAATCAACTGGCAAGGAAAAGAAAACTAAAAACGTTGATGGAAGTTGACGATGAAGGGAAAAGGAATTGATAGGAAAAGGAAGTGGAGAATATTCCTAGGTCGTACATTTTTCTTTTTCGAGTTTCACTAGATATTTATTTGTCAAGTTTAAGCAAATAATCCATGTTAAATTGACATTGAATATACATTTTAATTAGTTTTATTTTAATTTTATTGTAAGTTATGTTGGTTAATTATTTGCTTTACATTTATTATAGCTACCACAGATTTTCGATCCAGATATACTGGAAAACCTTTTAACTCAAACAGTTGGGCATTTTTGAAATGCATTGTAATTCACATTTTAACTTTTAAATGGCAAAGTCAATGCTTGATTTGATTTAATATCCAAATAGTTCCATATTGTGTCTATATTGTTTTTCTTTTAATACGAAACGAAAATCACTTAGCATAAAAAAGTAGCATTGCTGAAAAATTACTCCAAAAAATTTGATTTTTCCAATAATATCCTTATTTTTTGTGCATTGTGTAGTATGTAGGTACCTACTTTCCATGACTAATTAACGAGTACAGTATAATAATATTGTATAAGTAGTATAATAAACAGTGTTTATGATGTGACATACAACAATAATAAAATTTAATTTAATAAAGGTTAATCTTAGAAAATACTGTTCATTTAATACGAAAAAATACTAAGTGGTTATTTCAGTTTCATGTAACCCAAAGTTTCACTTTAAATATTTTTAGTAACTACTATGTATGGAACGTTTTTTTTTTCGAATTGTCTGAATCTACATGCATAGATATGAGTGTAATTTGTTACCTTAAGCTTTTTAAGTTTTGTACGGGAGCCTTTAGGCCTTAACACCTATATACTGTACTTTTTTAAGTGAAACATGGCAAAGCGTAAAACCCTAATAAGTAAGATAGGGATTAACTATACTTGACATGATTTTCAAGCTACTTGATATAAATTTTACGTAAAACCAAGTTAAACTTGATTCAAATTATAATATTTAAATATCGAACCAAGTCAAGCATTATCTTTAAAAATTATTTCTTTCACAAGCCAAAATATAAAAATTATTTCAAAAAATCTTCAACTACTTGAGTTGAGGAATCTAGAAAAAAATCCTGCTTTTTGAGTTCTCACTTCTCGAAGTTCAACTTCATATGTAAATAAGTGGTTTATTTTAAAACTACAGAAATGGTCGTTTGTTCAGGTTGTGGTGGTTTAAAATTCAAAGTAAATTTTCACTATTACAAAGCCGCTTTGGTTGAAATATTTTGTCTGAATTAATTTTATTGTTATATTTTACAAATCGAACAACTGTTCTTAATTGAACAAATAAAAAAAAAGTTAATCAAAACCAAACAATGGGACTGACAGATTTTTTTTCTGAAAAATTGTTGAATCATTAGCCACAAACAAACGTAGGAAAATATGAAATTTTAAATATAAAGCATCAATGCGAGAGATAATGAAATTAAACATATTTTTGAAGAAAATCCAATTTGACGCTCGATAATTTTAAATTGAACGTAGGTAATTTTATTCAAAATAATTTCGATATGAAATTTCCAAATTTATTGGAAATCGGTAAGAGATAGATTTATATAGTTGAGATAGATTTTGCAAAAAAAACAAGTATGTAGATTTAAGTATTAACTGGGTGTCGATTGGTGAGATGTTTGTAAAATAAATAAGTTCAATAGAAAAACCACCAGTTCGTTACTTTTTTCGTTTCGTCGAGCGATATTCGAAATGTTACGCCACACCATCAGGCATGAAATCGTAAATTGCTGCAGAATATATTGTAACGATTGACGTGAAGCGCATTTTCCATTCATTTGGTCATAGAAGACACGACACGACGTGGAGGAGCAGCAAATGGAAACTTACTCCAAACAAAAAGTCAAATATCGAAAACCTAACCCGAAGAACCAAGAAAAAATTCCATTATTACAATTTTTTCATAACATTTTTCTTTAATGAAACGTAAAGACAAAATGTCAAAACTAATTTTAAATTAGTATTAGATGAATGGTTTTTTATTTTCATCTTTTTTTTTCAACTTTATTATTTTCAAAATTCAGGGATTGTCGTGTTAAAAACAAGAGATAAAAAATCTTATTTTACTTCTTATTCGATTTTTTTTACTTTGATTTTTCTTCTTTTCAATTGGTTTTTGATTTTTTGAATCAATGAAAAGTGTTATGCTTCAGTGGCGACCACGATGTCAGTTATGATAAATTCGATCAAGATTAATTGACCCATAATGATAAATTGATTATTAATATGGATTTATTCTGGAAATAAACATTATTTATTCACATTTTTTTCTTAGGTTGCAATCGTTTTATGCTATTCACATCATAAAATTGTATTACTTACTAATTAAGAAATAAGTGTACTTTGCTAATTGTTCTGAAAGAATTTTCAGTGGCAGAATATAACTCGTAACTCATTTTATACATGCGTATTTTATCAGATATATAAAATCGATCATAGAGTAAAATAGCTATTTAACCCAATATAGGTACATAACAAACTTTCTACCTTTAATTTTTTTAAGGTTAATTGAAACCTGATTTTATATCAAATCTTTTACCAAACACTGTCCCTTAATATTCGTCGTTCTAAAAATTGAAATGAGAGATTTAATTGAAGCGATGACCAACCAGTTTATGAAAGGGTCACTATGAAGAAAGGGCGGTCAAATTAGGGTTCAAACTATCCACAACTAACGTTACTACAGGGAATTAATTAGTGGAACCATCTTTCAAGTAATTTTATACCCCCCGAAAACATAAATACTTTTAATTAGGCTTTCAAAAAAAGTTTTATAATACTAGTAAATTTTTTTGGTTTTCATGTTCGATCGATTATGAAAATTTTGTTCTGACGAGACAGAGCATGCGGCTATTATTTTCTCCAGCGGAGCTTAATTAATAATTAAAAATGACACATAGCCCATCGTGACCGCTATCATGAATACACTGGGAAAATCGAACTGCGATGGAACATGTAAAAAGAGAAGCTAACCACCCAAACAACAAGATTCTCAATGTTCCAGTAGTCTATTTTTCGTCATTACATTTTTAAATTCTTAATTCCTGTCTTTTAATTGGACTAAATTTAAAAAGAAAATTGTACAAATGTTCTGTTCGATATGAAACGATTGACGTTTTGAATATAAAAAAATCGTTCAACTTCCAGGGACAATTTCCCGAACAAAACATTCATAAATTATGAGGAAAATAATCGATACGGAGGCCGCAATGGTTTGAAGGAGCTTATCCAGGGTGTGGAGTCGCTACTACTGTGAAAAGTCGCCAAAGTAAACAAAACTTAATATAAATGTCAATTTTGTTTGGTTTTCCCTTTGAGAGTCTATCAATAAAAAAAAACCCTTAGAGAATAGGCATGACAATAACTAGGAACGAAAAGAAAAACAACGATTTGCTCTAGTTTTTCTCTTGAAAAGCTTGAAGCTTGTTAATATTTGTTATGTTATGATGAAATTTATTTTTTCTTTAAATTTTTTTACTGTCTTAACTAAATGATAATCACGTGCAACTAATATAATCCTGTTATTATAAATTGTCGTTTCAAAAAAAAAAAAAAAAAAAAAACATTTGAAGGAATTGAAATATAGTAGTACCTACCTACTGATGTTTCTAAAATTATTTTTTGATATCTAAAAATAAAAAAAATCATACCAATTAGTTACTATTTTTTTTTCAAATAAAGTAACGAAAACACCATGTGTGAAATTAGAATACATAGGGAGTACCTATGCTTGCATCAATTTGAATTGTACCCTTTTGCAGTGTACCTACATAACTGTCGCACGGCTTAAACGTTCAAATAAATCCATCACGCAAAAATTAACATTGCTGTATAAAGTAGTCATAAATATATCGTATTTTATCGCATTTTCGACTTAATTTGCGACAATCAGTTGATTGAATAATAATAAATTGAACATTAATGATAAATAATATTCTAGTTAAATATTTGTATTCTTATACAAGGTGTTCCATATAAATAAAGAAAGTATGTACGGTAACAACACTTTACATCAGATTTTTAACTTAAAAAGTTGCTGCAAGAACGTTTTATCTACATTTCGTTTAAATGGAACTGTTGTAACTTTTTGACTACTTGTTAATTCTCCTAAAAAATGTAGTGTATGGAAGAAACAAAGTAGAAGTTTTTGTTTTTGTTTTTACTATCCGAAAGATCAGTATATGCATTAAAACTGACTATTTGCTTGGTAAAAAAGCTCTTCTAAGTAGTTAATAACGTTAAAATAAATTTCATTTTTTTTAATTTTTAGATACTTAACTATAGTAAAAATTTCATGCAATTATAAGTTGTTAATTCACTTGTGGAACACTCGGTATATGGTTGTGCGGTTTTATTAATAAGTATATACGTTTGTATTTTATATACTTATACCTACCGTGTTTTGCTACACCGTACTTTCTTATAAAGTAACAACCTCGAATCGACTTTTTCAAATTTTCTTTTAAGAATCTGATTGATTTTACAAAAGATAATGAATACATAACATCTCAACTTCTTTCCAATAGTAGAAAAAATTAGTACAATATACATATTTTAAAATATTACGTTATGTTATGGCTTACATCTATGGCGCCCCACTGCATTATTGATATATTATGCTTACATAAATAAATTATCAACAAAACCAAACAATCATGAAACTAAATATTTACCAATTTTTTTTCTATATAGAAGTATCTTTTCTTAAACTCAAAAAAATACAGGCATGATGAGTATATAAAAAAAAGTTTTGCGTGTACACTTTGTGTAAGCATCAATAATATTATTATTTTTTCAAATATAACAAAAGTGTTTTCTTAATTTTTAAATTTTCAGTTTAATCAATTATCTTATAAAATATACCATATGTATGTATAATGTATATTGTATATACACCTATGTTATAGAAGATAATACATAGTTTATATTCCTAGCTGTTATTTTTCATGATAAAATAATGTTCTCAATAAAATCCATTTATCCATTTTTATTTTGAAGTGTCACAAAGAAAATTAATCACGTAGATATTCTCACTATTTTTAATGTGACGTTGATTTATGTAGGTATATACACCCAATCCGAACTATCGAAAATGAAATGTTTTTCTTTTCTATTTTCAAACAAGTCTGACTCTTGATTTACAAGGGGGTATTTTCATATTCTATATGTTATGAAATTATCTATGCAAATATTAGTCAATCTCAATAATTATTCATTTTGTGTCAATTCGATTCAATGAACTTTATTGTCTTAGATGTTAACGAAAGAAATCTTGGAATTAATTGGGAACGGCCACTACGGCAGATGTGAACATCTGAAATCTGCATAAAAATCGCAATGATAAAAAAATGCCTATCCATTAAAGCATGCAGCATAATATGTCCCTTCGTCCATAACGAGCTACGGTTCTTCCCTTCATTTGGGTGAAAGTTTCGCAAAAATTTGGCTTTGGCACATACAAAAACGAAGGAAGCGAAAGAAGAAAGAACGATCAAAAATCTCAAGCAAAAAAGACGAGAATATGAAAACAATGGATTTCAATTTTTTTTTTTCGTTTTAAAAACCTGACTTTTCAATAAGCCATCAAATAAAAAAGAGCCTCGTTCAAAGGGACTCTCTCATTTATCCGTCACATTCGTCGAGAGAAGAGTCACTTGTCTTTCTCGTGTCTTTTTTTTTCTTCTGTTTGAATTGAAACATTTCTTCTCACGAAACTACAGAAGAATAGATAAAGACATTGAAAGAGTTTAAATAACACGACAAATCGAAACAAGTCAAAGACAAAAAGATACAAAACAGTGAACGAAATCAAAAAGTATTTTTTTTTTCTAGTCACGCATTGAAATCGCCCAGAAGTCTCCAATTTTAATATATTTTAAATAGTCATATTTACAATGAGCAAAAAATGATATGTCTAAGGTACAGTTTCTGTTTTGTATGCGGATTCAGTAGTGCTGAAACTGACACCTCATTTGTCAATCTGACGAATCACTAATCCGAAAGAAGGAAAAAATAAAAGCAAGCGACCAACTGCGAAATCTTTTGTGTTGCGCGGCAAATTCAAAAAACTTAAGACAATCAAAGGTGAAGAACAGAAAAAAAGGAAGACTGACAGAATACAAAAGACGAAGGACAAAAAACCATTGACTATATGTAAACATTTCATACACACATACACGAAGAGAGGTATAAATATATCAACATCAGAATGTATTATCATAAATAAATCGAATCGATTGCATTCGCGATTTACGACGATTGCAACTTCCACTTGAGAACTCTCTTTAATCGAGATGTTGCGATAAAATCTCGCGATAAAAAGAAATAAAAAAGTCGTCCAAATCGAAACTTTGTGTATAAAATGTCTTTATTACGTGTGCAAATAGTGTTATTTTTTTTCTTCTTTTCCTTCTTCGTTTCGCCTGTCTTATTTTTCCTGCCTATCTGGAAATTTCTATGTTTGGTTACTTCTTATGATAGTTGGGTGACTTGGTCTCTTGGTCAACGAGATTTTTTGCTCTGAAATTCAATTTATGGATATAATTTAATTAGATAGTTTTGTTCATTATAGCTTTAATTAGATTTTTCATTTGGTTTAGATTGATTAATTAAGGGGTTAATTAGCTTTCAAAATTGGACGATCGAAGGGGCTCTGAGAAAAATTAGTTAATAGGAATAGAGATCCTAGTGAGAGGTTACAATGTGAACCGAAAAGGGGACGGGTTTTTGTTCAAAATCGGAAAGGTCCAAATTGAAGTTTTGATGATTTTGTGTGACTAAACTTCGAGGAACTAAATGTAAAGAACGAAGGTTTTATATTGAAAGGTTGAAACTATAACTCATATATTGATGATATTTTACTATATTTAAACTATTTAAACTAATATTTAATTGGCAAAAATAAAAGAAATAAAATTATGTTTCCGTATAACGGACATCTTTTTGAAATCCTATAAAATGCATTTCGGCGTTAAACTTGATAAAAGATTTTATCAAAGCTTTTTATTTATTGATAAAACAAGTACCTAGATTATTTACTTTACAAAGCAAAAAACTGTTTCAATAGTAGGTATAATAACAATATAGGTAATTGATAAGAAAATACAAGAAAACAATTCAAATGCATTATTATGCATGTAGTTCAAGTGTAAACTACTTTTACGTTCTTGGTCTTACTTTAGTATTTGCATGATACAAGATTTTAACATACAAGATTGTTAACGAATATTATTTTTTTGTGCAAAGTGCAAATATTTTGAAGGATTTGAAGGTTTGTCAGAATCTACATATATCGAAGTTAAACTAATTTTTGAAGAGATACTTCACATTTCGATATCAATTTGTGTTTGAAATCAGAAAAATAAAAGATGCTAACGGCATATTAAAAGCTTTAAGCTTTTTGTAAAAAATTTAATCTGCAGCTTAAATCGAATGCCTATATAATTGTATACCTAAAATCCTAGGGTTTTATTCTTTTTATTTTTGATAAATTCGCTTAAGTTGTAAGCTGATATTGTAATTATTCTAATTGAATTATTGTTTATTTGTTCTGTTAAGTAGTTAATGAAGTGAAAATTATAAGACTTATGTAAAACAACTTTTTAACGATACCGATTTGTATTGATTTCAATCGTTTTTTACGCGGTAACCTGCCTCAAAAAGAGATTTATACCCATGTACATATATGTATGTATATATTGTATTGTGTATGTATTTTATAAATGAAGTATCGAAAAGACGACCGCCCCAAATCATTCATCTTATTCACAATATTTTCTTAATTTTTGATCCGTTATTTCTTTTCTTTTTTCTCCCATTATGTTGTTTTTTTTCGTGTGTATTATTATTTATTATAAGCGTAAGGTTTATGGTTCATTTTTTATGGTTTCCGTCAGGTTTGAGGTAATTAGATTTACTTATAAAGATCGGTATCATGACTGAAAGGTGTGAGGAAAGATTATTTAGAAGAAAAAAATTCCTCATCTTATATGTTTTTTTAATAATTTCACGTTCAATAGATATTTTTTCCTTAAAAATTTAGAAAGTTTTTTTACGTTGTAAATTATAAAAAATATTGAAAAAGAAAAATTTTTTCAAGCTGCCTTTGTATAGTTTGTGTTTGATGTTTGCTATTTATGACGTGAATTTTGTGCGTGGGAGAGGAGATGAGGCTCGAAGAGAGATAAAAGGGGGTTTTATATAATAATGAAGGGGTCAAATGACGCTGAGTCTTTGGTTGCACTTTAATTATAGATTGAACGGAAAATGCATGCGTGTTTCGTTGCAGTAGACACTAACGAGACAACTCGATCAAATTGAATTAAATTTGAAGTGAAAACAACAAAATAATAATGAATTTTGCAATATTTTCTAAAGTTATTAAACGCATATTATCGCAGAAAATACAAATCTAAGTTTAATTTGTTATTGATACTACAAACTATAAAGACGATTGTAACTAAAATTCAAACCCTCTAAATTATTACTGTTTATAGGTTAACAGTTTCTTTATTTTAACGTTTATTCATTACCGTAAATTTGACCTTAATTTTGAAGTTTATCTCCTGGCAATTTAAGGGTTCGATTGGACAGATTTAGTTTCAATACAAGAATATATTATAAAAAGCGCATAAAGGAACTTATCCATTATTTGGATGTCTTACTAATGTTCTGGAAACTTACAATAACTGACCATTTCTCATTTTGAATGAAGTTTATCATTTACTTTTCTCCCACTAAATCTATATTATACTATATATTACACATACCTACATAATACATATACATATATATTACACATTATGCTACAAAACAAACAAAAATTTAGTTGGATATTCCTTAGTTTATACTAAAGCTGCTGGTTAAGTTTTAAAACGATGCATATAACTATTTAAAAATGGTTACAATGTCCAAAACTGTAATTATTTATTTTATTTTATTTATTTGTAATAGGCGGTATTAAAAGGACTTCTATATAATTGATTTGATCTGCTATAAACATGTTATCAAACATTTCAAATTTTATTACTAACTTATACATATACCTACTAAAAATAATAAAAATCCATGAATCCACTAGTTTTCAGTACTTTCGTCTCCGATTGTATCTCCCAAATACCCTTAAGTACCTAATTGTTCCATCCAATCAAATAATGATAATTTGACTTTCCAAAAAAATTATGTATTTGAAAAATAATCAATGTTTTCGATATAGATTAATTATTTTTTTAAAAATTTATTTATCTAGTGTAGAATATTATGCAATATGTGGTTTAATACTAAGACAAGACAAAAGACATTATGTTGATACTTGTATTCATATACTTTGTATTTACCTAATCTGAAACCTTTGATATAATTTTTATTATTTGTCATCTTATTCCTCTTAATAGATTCCAAGTTCATAATTAAGTTCGTAATTTCAACTCATTAATACCAAAATTAGTATTAGCAATGAAGATGAAAGTCGTAATAATTAATTTCTATATACCTACGACAAATTAAGTGGTGTTATGTTCATTAATCTATAATTAATAAGATAAATCTATTTCTAAAGAAATGAAAATCAATTAAAAAGCAAATTGATATTTAAAAGTAAGAGTAATTTTTTCGTCTTCCTTTACTCAAAATTCAAACATTTGACTTATATTCTTTAGAGTTCAGTGTGGCAAAATTATCTGCATCAAATTAAAAAAAGGCTGAACTCATCGTATAAAACGCCTTAAATAAAAGTTAATTTATGTTTGATATTATGGGTATTCATTTAGATTGTTTAATGTATTAGATTTATTCTTTCAATTTCATAACTGAAATTGAGTACGAATTGATTTTGTTATTGAAAATATACTTTTTCAATTTGTAGACTGAGATTGATTTGATGTATTTAAATAAACAATGCAAAACTACTAAATTACTTTTATTTGTATTTTTGTTAGTTTGTGAAATTGAGACGAAAAAGTATCTATACTTTATGAAGGTACTTATTAAGGGCTCAAAGTCAAGTATCTGGACATTTTGTACAATTAATTGGCTTTAATATTTAAACTATGAAATGAAACAACCAATGCATATTCAATACTTGACTTGATCTGATATTTGAATACTGACATTTGACTTTGGTTTGACTTGATTTTAAGCCAAATTTAAGTCAAGATATTTGGAAAACTAGTCAAGTTGTGAATCCCTAGTAATTATAATATTTAAAGGCTGGTGTAAGGGAAGGCAATACATTGCTTTTATTTTGAGCAAAATAGATTTTTTCCAGAGAAGCAAAAATTAACAGTTCTGAGGATACGTTTTTTTTGGGATGCATTACATACTTAGCCTGCTTTTCAAAGTACTTGATCTTAATTTGTTTTGAAATCATTCTCAAGTGAAATGTAAATATTTTACCGCCAAATCAAGTCGAGCGTTGACTGCAAAAGTTATTTCATTTACAAGTCAAACTTTCAAACTTAAAAAAAAATCCCAACTACTTGAATCCAAAATTTCTAGTTCTTTTTAAACTTCATCTAGGACAACTAAGAACCAAGACAGAACTAGGTACCTATACCAAAAACAGATTAAATGCATTGTGGAACTCTTAATATAGTAGTTCTGAATGCAAAACTATATGAGTCTTTATTTTAAATTAATATTTTTCTTATAAAATTGCGAATGATTATTATTAAATATTCAGATAAATCAATTCAGTTGTACGTTTTGTTGTGATGTAAGTATATTTTAAATGTATAAGTTCATAAAAATTCGATAATTATAGTTTCATTTAGTACTAGCCAGTACTGGCTCAAGATTTGATTGAAATAACGCTAGACAAATTTTTTGATGAAGCGATAAACGAATAGTTTTTCAGAACTTAATATAATTTTTTTTTTTAGTGTTTTTAAGTCGCTTTAACAGCTTAGGTCATATCACGACTGTCTAAACACAGAAAATTTCTGTTGGTCAATTTTAATCTTAGGTCTATGATCTTTAAGTCTAGAATTCAACGGGAATCGAACCCGTACCACTTGACGCATGAAGTGGAGAGAACTACTGCTCTAGCCACTGCGTCAATAGGTGACACTTATAATAATTTGATTGTTGTACTTGAACACTATTTTACAACCGTTCTAAATAGCACTCTAAAATAAACATTGCATGGAAGTATAGTGTGGGTGTAGTATTTATGGGTGAGTAGATGAAAATATATTTACTGTAAATATGTCAACATCAGTGTATTAATAAAATGCATAATTACTTAATTTTCCGATTAAATCTCTTAAGAGATCAAGAAATTATAATCGTACATTGTACGGTTTTATTTTCATCTGGAACCAACCAATATAATATAAATAGTGGAATGTTGGAGTAATGAATCAGTTTAATAGTTTCATTAAAAATATGAAAAATAGAAATTGATTTTTTAGGAAAGAGAAAAAATTCATGATGGTCATTTATTCTACTTATAGTTTATCAGTTACTACTTTTGATTTGTTGACAGTCACAGTGAGATTATATTCTTGTATCGACTGATTTTGAGGACGAATAAGATGAGAATTTTAATTTTTTCAGCGGTCCGAGCGCGGTTCGGCTCGAGAAAGGAAATTAGTGAATATTTAAATGGAAACGAAAAAAAGGGCGGTAAACAAGGGGGCTGTACCCCGAAAACTGGTTTCGAATAAACATCGTACCGATATACAATATCTTACACACACTGTGCTATCATAACATTATTCCGTAACTCAAAAAAAGTCCTCAAGTCTTTTCGAATGTTAAGCATAATAATATGAGAAAACGTCGAAAATTAAATATAAATCGTGTTGAAGAAAAACGAGGGAAAATTAATTCCAATGCCAATTTGTGCAAATCTGTCACAGGTCTTTCTATATTTTTTTTTTAATATTGAATGAACTTATTGCATTTTCAATGAGTTGGAGTGAAATATGAAAAAAAAAAAAAACGTATGTATATCGTTCGTCTCTTGAGCTCGAGCTTGTCAAGGTTATCAACATTTCAATCAGTTTTTCACAGAAATAATACCAACGATACGTCTTCCCTTCTCCCTCTGACAGTAATGCCAAAACATTCCCTCCCCGCAACCGATGTAAAAACAATTAAAACTAATAAATTGTTGCATTTTAAAATTTAGTTATCTTTTTGAAAAATATTTTTCGAAGTTAGTTTATGGCTGTTGTGTGCACTTAACATAGTACCTATTGCACGGAGCCCATTTAGATTTTTCGAGAATTTCGAGGAAATCATTGATTGACCGGTGAGGCCTTATGAACTCTACCGATAGCCTTTTCGAAAACGTTTCACACGCAAACTTTTATTTCGTTTTACACTCGATCGAAGTGGTGCGTTTTCGGGGTAGTCAAGCAGCGACGTTGTCAAACTTCAAATCGGAAAATCCCCGAAATGACACCAACAAAGAAAAGTGTGGAATTTTTCATTAGTATTGTAGGTTTTTTTCAGTTAGTTTTTCTTTAGATTTTCAAGGTTGTTGGACTTTGATCTTGTCAAGGATTTTTATTGTTTTTTTCTTCGTCTTCTTCGTTTTCTGGTTTATGAAGGGGGCGTTTTTGCATTTGTACATCATGTTTCGTGGAAATATATGCACTTATTAATGTAAAATGCATTTAGTTGTTTTTTTCTGTTGAAAAATTAGAAAATTCTAAGAAAATGGCAAAAATTTAATACTTAAGTAATTATTTGGGAAGTAAATTGAATTCTTTCAGAATGGGTCATACTTAAACTACAAAAAAAAATTAATTGAAAGTTTTTGGTTACATATTAGTAACTGTTTTTGGATTTTACTATATAATTTATTTCAAGAAAATTTTATAGAAACCTATAAAAGCAGCGAATCTCAACACTTAAAATGTTCTGTTAATTTTTATAGTGGATAATATAGGTAAATAACCAAATTGGTTAGTTTTTGTTTAAATTTATTTATAACCTTTTGTTCTTCGAATCAAAATCTTATTAATTTTTACATTTATATAATCAGCTAGTGTCTCTTAAATCGTTTGCGTGTGTGTGGTTTATGGCTTTTCGTTTAAACACAAGTTCTTTGTTTCAAACAATTTATTTTTCAATCATAAATACCCAATTAAATCTATTTAATTCAAGAAAAGGGAAATTTTTGAGTCGTAAAAAAATTCGTGCTTGCACGAACCCAAAAAGCGAGGCAAACCGAACCACGCGGTTTTTGGGATAACAAAACAAAAACAGAAAAAAACAGCCCCAGCAAAGGGGGTTTTTCAACGCCCTCTGATCGTTACAATATTTCAAGCATGAAACCGACATTAATCTTTTGGTACGGAAAAAAACAATCCTCCGCCCCTTCAAAAAAGAACAAGAAATCGTTTCAAAACTCTCGAACAGACTCAAAATTAAAAAATCAAATGTGAGACGACAAAAATCGCCTAGATAAGAAAAAGAAAACGATTCAACCGAATGTAAATAAAAATATCAACTTGACTATTTAATTTAAGTCAGCAGTTAATAAACTGTTTTGAACCTGTTAATAATTAATTACCATACAATTAACAAGTCGGAAAATATTACATTAATAAATCAAAACGTGAGTAGTTCCGGAATGATTTTTTGGAAGTGATTTTCAATCTTTTATCTTTGTTTTGAGAATATGTGATGAGTTACAAAAGTCTAACGATGATAATTATGGAAAATCAATTACCTATTGAGTTTCGCTCATTTGTTGTCTATAATTTTAGAAATTATAGTTTTTGCAATTATTTTCAATGAATGGATTTATTCGAGTAGTATGTTGTAATACAAAAAAAAAATGTTATACTTGTGAAGGAAGGGCAAAACATGTCCAACAATGTCCATTGATACATCTAGATATTTTTTCTATCAAGTCTTCTACAACACCAATATTTTCTATTCTAGCATTTGCTAAAGTAAAAAAATATTAAAATTTACGTTCTAATATCAAAATTTTCGTTTAATTTTTAATTCAGAAACAGAGATATTGTCCAAATGTATTGCTGAAGTCAATTGCCACCTATTCTTTATTAGTAGTATTATTTTATTTTCTTTTTGATCTTTTGAATTGCTTTAACATCTACGGTTATACCATGACTGTTTAAATATAGAAAAATTCTGAGATATACAAATCTTGAAATATCTATAGTCTTCAACGGGAATCGACCCGAGTACCACTGACGCATGGAGCGGAGATCTAGCACATCTAACCTCTACGCCATTAAGTGGGCACGTTGTTATTGTTTTTTATATACCTACTTTGGGTTTTACCATATTTGAAAATTTACCACAAAAGGCTTTAGTCTAACTTGTCTTATTGTTTGCATTGTGGAGAAAAACAAAATAGTATTCAGCAGCCGTTCAAGGGCGTTAAGGGGTGTCAATTCTCCTAATTTTTTAAGGAATCTCATTCTTGAAGATGCAATTAAAGCAATTTACAATAATATTTGAAAGAAAAAATAAGATGG
Source organism: Sisyra nigra (assembly GCA_958496155.1). Classification (NCBI taxonomy): domain Eukaryota; kingdom Metazoa; phylum Arthropoda; class Insecta; order Neuroptera; family Sisyridae; genus Sisyra; species Sisyra nigra. Next base: position 29,699,535 of record OY292316.1, on the reverse strand, counting down.
TATCTGTGCAAATTAGAAAGAATATTTTTGATACATATTTCTGAAGTGCTATTACAATTTGATCATAGGAACTCATCAAATCCAAGTACCTACTTAGTCATTTTTTTAAATGAATTGTACTTGGAATTTGAGTTGCAAATGAATTAACTTTTCTTGATTTACCACCCAAATAGTATCATTGGACTCCAGTGTAACTAGAATTTTAGGCAATTTTAAAACAAGTATACCTTGAATATTAAACCAAGTAACTTGAAATTTAAGTGAAATAGTGAATCTCTATATGATCATATCTTAATCATAAGTCTTGGGTCACTAAATAGACATCTTTTCATCGTACTTAAAATAAGAAAATAAGAGTTTTAGTCGATACTAATTTAATCTGTTTGAAGATCAAATTTATTTATTTTAGATGCATTTTTCTTAAAATTATTACCACAATAAAAGTCTCTAAAATGTCCATGTCCATGCAAATATTCTAACGATGTCAACTATGCTAATTGCATGATGAAACTTCGAAACAATCGTGAAAAAAATAGTCCAGTCGATTTTTAATTATTTCCTTTTAGTCAAATACCTAAGTGACAGTGACAAATTTAATAGCGATATCCTCAGAATTTCATTTAATATGCGTTTTTTATGCCTGCAGTGTGGGTGATTATGAGGGCTACTGGGTAAGGAAATGACATTTGTAGTTTTTACAAGTGGTGTAACCAAGACATTAATCAGTATGAAAGAACGGTGAATGTTCGTTTCATTTCTGCTAAGGCACTAGAATTCTGATTTCAAAGTAATATTATCAATAAAACATTATGTATATTGGGTTGTGATACTTTCAATCTAAGACTTTTGTTTAATTAGATTCATGCAGAATTCTTAGTTTTTCCAAATTATATCGTTTACAACTAAGTAGACGATAGATAAGTAAAAAACTTTAACTGCATACAATTTTCAAAAAGTAATATTTATCTATATTTACTTAAATATATAATATACCTATATAATACTTAAATATATTTTTTAGTTTTTATGTTTCAAAAAATTTTTTTGAATTAAATGTAACTATTTTAGTTTAATTTTGTTAAAACCATTGAAACAGTACCTATCTCAAAGGGTAACTAAATTTCTAAAATTTCCACTTCTTTACAATATAGCTTTTTAGTAACAACGTGTTGTCTATTAAATAGAAATTCACTATTGATTTGAACGCTACTTGACCTGATTTTCAAGCTACTTGTCTAAAATTTGACTTAAAATCAAGTTAAACTCGAGTCAAATATGAATATTAAAATACCGAATCACGTCAAGCAGTGACTTTACTAGTTAATATATTTACAAAACAAAACATCAAGAACAAAAAATATACAGCTACTTGACTTGATGAATCCCTACTATCGAGGCAAGGAAGGTAGTAAATGTATAACTAGCTTAAACATTTTTACCTTTATTAAAAAGATTGAAGTATACAAAAATAACTAACTTATACGAATAAGATTATAGCGGTATGCTGTTGTGCGCTAATCACGCAAAAACTACCAGATAGATTTTGATAAAATTTTTTTTTCTTGTACTTCTTTGATACTTGACCTTTATCAAAAAGAAAAAAAAATCACGATATCTTCATTTAATACAAATTTATTGAGGTTTTAAGAAATCACGGTTTTTACAAGCACTTCCCGTTGATTTGGGTTCCTTTTAAGGAAGATAGAAACACGCAATTTTAAATTTTTATTGTCGGCTTTTTAAATTTACATTAGCTGTGTTGTATTCATTGTTATATTCTTTACCATTAATATGAATTTCGTTAAATTTAGAGTTCTAAAAATATTCTAAAGCTCAGTAAACGAAGTTGTAGGTACAGCTAGTTGATTTATAAAATTAGGTTTTGATATGATCGTAAAATTGTAATGCAAAATTTTGTTTCTAGTCAGTACATATCTAATAATAAGGGTAGCTAAAGCCATGCAAGTTTTTATTATCCTTAAATTAATTATGTTAAGTCTAACTCGAACTTAGGCATTTCTTGGGCTAAACCAAAACTATGAATTGTGTTGGTAAAAAATATTTATGTAGGTATGTTTTGAGAGGAAAAATAGTTATTACACGAACGGATGGTTCCAGTCTAATGATTTAAGAAAGAAACAAGTACTAATTAATAGATTGGTAATATATATATTGTATAAATATAACAAACATTTTTCTCGATAATTACGATATTTGAAAAATTCTAATGTTCAAAAAAAAGCAAATTTGGGTCATGGGGATTCAAACCCCTGGACCTCGGGCTCTAAACAAAAACTAAAGCATTGAACTTGGTTGTGAAATCAACGATTATCTTGAGTTTTCTCAAATAAATTTTGTGTAACCCAATTTTTTTCCGTTAATGAACATGTTTTCAAATTAAAAATAAATTATACTTGTTCGTAACCTTGACTTGTGATTTAGAAAAACTGAAATTTATTATTTTTGTTGCAGGTATGTGAACGTCGTGTGATTTTCCATTTCGATAAGAGACAATATGTGGTACGAAAAGCCACCGTTTGGGAATCATTCAATTGATTGTTCGATATTTCTGTGTGTGTGTGTGTGCATTAGTATATTCATGCATGTTAGTCCGTCGATCTTCCGTTTGTCTGTCTTTGGTCAGGTAAATATCGTATATATTCATATAGATATGTACATATTCATACAATATGGTTATAGGTTAGACAGCATGGGCGGTGTAGAATTGTCGTTTCTCTTTCATATCGTGAGGTTATGCAAGACCTTTGGGCGTTATTTGTACACTACGAGTCAAAAATACATCGGGCTCGGGCTCGACCTTATCACTGCATATTTTAAAATATATTATGACGTCGACATATAAAACATTACATTTTCTTTAAAAAAAAAAAACCATAAACACACTCACACACATAACAAATATTTTTAATAGAATAGGAAAAATTTTAAATATCGTTAAGTAATAGCTTTTTTATGTCTTTATCAGAGTTCTACTTGTAAAAATATTTTCTTTTAAAACAAAAATAACTCAAATATTTCTATTTGAAAAATACCAAATATTTATGACTAATTATTTATCGCTAATTGTTAATAATTAGGCTTTATATTAATAATATCAATCGACAAAATTAAATAGTAACATTTAAATGTTACATTCGAAAATGATAAAAAACAATTAGCTTTCAATTTTAATTTGTTCCTAATTTCACCTGTTTTTAATAGCCATATCACATCGTACGACAAATAAACCCTATCAACTAGCCTTGACGTTTTTTCTTGATGATAAGAAACATAGAAAATTCATTTTTATCGATAAAATTCATCTAAGGAATGACAACAGTAACATTATCGATTCCACGAAATATTGTTAAGGTTCTCAAGTAAATATAAACTTATTAGTATTTTAAGTTAGGTATCTAAATGTTGTTCTTTGAGAACTAATTTTAAACATATGCAATAAATTGCGATATAATGATATAGGTTATAGAGAATTGGCAAGAGTTGACTTCGAAGTGATTGATTTTACTAATTGCATAATATCTATGAATGCCAGGAGAAACATCATTTTGTAAAATGTCTTGCAAATGTAATAAATACTTATTAGTAGAGATTCATTGCTTGGCTTGATTTTTAGCTACGTGTTTTAATTTGGATTCAAGTCAAACTAAAGTCTAAAATCAAGTTAAACATTGAAATTTTATAGTTTATATAAAAAGAAAAATTTTAGCCCCAAAACGAGTCCTTAATATCAATGTAAAGGTTTGCTTTAATCGATTTTTTCATTTTCCATAACACAGGAAAATATGTTTTGTTTTATTTTTGAATTTTACTAACTTTTGAACAGTTGATAGCAACAATAATCTAGAGAAAGTAATTTAAAGGAACCAACTCAATCAACCGTTTCAAAGATATCAGAGTTCAAAAACAACACTCATTAAATTTATTTTAGGTCACTTACGTGGTGGACTAGATGGTTGCCTTATACGCCAGTGGTCCTGGGTTCGAATCCCAATGAAAGCATAAGATGTTTTTGCTGGGTTTTCGGATTCAGCGGTTGCTAATGACCATAGTAGTTGATGTGACCTTAAATACAACAAAAAAAAAATGTATTTTATATTTTCCAACTTTGTTAAGGGATCTATTTTGTAGAATGTGAAAAATCATGTTTTAATTAAAAGGAAATGAAAAAAAAATGGGTTGAGGATAACCTTAATATTGATATTAAAAATTCTTTTGGCAATAAATATTTTCTTTTAATATTTACTATCAATGTTTAGACACCATAAGAAACATAGAAAAACCCTAATAGGTATATATCTTTGCTCTAGGTACTATAACATCCATCTATAATCTTTAGTTACTATGTGTAACAAACACTTGATGAGTCAAGTATCCAACTTGATTTGTAAAGCGTCAAATGTTATTTTTAGAAGTCCAGTTTTATTTGAAAAGTGTTCATTGTAAAATGTCCAATTCGGAGTGTAAAACCTGTATACATAGTGGTATTAATGGATATTAAAGGGTGAAAAATTAATATTTGTGCAAATACAAAAATACAAATTGTTCATTTTAATTTGTGTAGGTACTTGTTTTAATTGAATAAATATTTGATTAATACTAGGTCGATAATTTAAACTCCGTTAGATTTAGTTTGAATAATTACAATGACATATTTTCAGTCTCGGTAATAAATTAAACTAAGAAAAAAAATCAATCGCACTAAAGTCAAAGATTAAAATCTCAAACTAAAATAAATTTTGACTTGAAAAAATATCTCTAATGTCGCATCAATGCTACTAGCATTTTAATATCCGTACCCAACGAGTAAAAAAATTGCCCTAAAAAGTCAGATATTTACATATCACATCTACCATCATCCTCACCAGTCCATCCCTTATAGTTTGTAGAAACTTTTTTTTTTTTCAAAATTCAAATTGAAAAGTACAATATTTTTACCAAAAAAATATGCCTTCGGCTGTACTTTTCTCTCGTTCAACTTTTGTTCAGACATACTACGACCCCTCATCTCTCATATTCATATTCAACCTCCTCGTCGATCGCATCTCTCTCATCTTCCATGCACACACACACACATACACATACAACTAGTTAAAAAGTTTATGAAGAAAAAAAAACCGAAACGAGATGAAAAAAATCGAAAACGAAGAGGAGGCACATTTTAAGACGAAACACCTCTCTATCTTTTGTTTATAAAAACATAGATAGTCAATTAAATTTTACACACGTTCACAAATTCAATTTGTATCGATCATTTATATGGCGCGATGGATTTATATGTAAAGGCTCCATCAGGGCCCGGCAGCACCGCAAGTACATCACAAATATTTTTAATATCAGATAATAAAAAATTTCAGGGGGTCCTCTCATATAATATTCTCATGAAGCAAAACGTTGCTTTTTACAATTTGTCTTTCAATAAGAAGCTTCTTCTGTTAGGATATTTTAAAATACCTTAACATATTACAATAAAAAAATAAAGCTATATCTATAGAAAAAAATTTCCTTTATTTAGAAAATATTAATCAATAACATTTTTGAAATATCATGAATATAAATATAATGAATAACATATTCGAAATATCAGAATATCATAAGTACTTACTTGAAAAATGTTTTTCTTATTAAATTAAGAATAATTCAATTAGTAAGAAATACTTTTCTTTAATTTACAAAATATTTATTTTCTTAAATAACTTCATTCATATGAAAATGAAGTAGCATTAAAAAGGCTTACATTTTTGTACGGTTTTTTAACATTTCTTAGATTCTTCGACTTCATAATGTAGTATCAGAAACTATAGGTCTATATAGGATAACTAAGACCAGTGACAACAAACTTATTTTAATGCGGGTTAACGTTACATAGATTTGATAACATAATTTTACTGATGGATGACACTAAATCGGTTTAATAAAGGTCTATTTCAGATGCGAATATAATCAAAATTGCCATACTTGTATCGTAGCCTAAAACTTGTATCGTAACTGTTCGGTCTTATTTTCATCAGGTACAGACCCTACATTTTCGCTGCAATTTTTCGTGGCTTAAATGAATACGAAGCTTAAAAAATGTTTCAATCTTAAACCATAATGTGAGTCAGTATTTGACCTGCTGATCATAAATTTACCCCCAATAACTGCTTATACGGTGATCGCAGCTACGTTAAAAATATTTGTGTTATGTAACGTTAAATCATATTATTTCAATAAAATAACTTAAAAAACTATTCTTTACTCCGTTATGAACTTTCTTAAATCGAAATAGTGACTTTAGTGACTATTCACTATTTTTGCAGTGCAGAGTATATCACTAAATTCAAATAGTGGTATACTTTTCACTACTAAATAGTGAATAGTCACTATTTGATAGTCAAAAGTCACTATTTCGATTTAAGAGAGAAGGACGTACAGCAACCCTAAAGTTAATACGCATGAATCAAATTAGTCTATCTCTCTTAAGCCTTGTAAAAAGCGCTACCAACAAAATAAAAATAGTGTACAAAAAAAAATAGTGTGATTTTACAAATGCATTTTTCTTACTGTTGATTGAATTCATTATTAGTTGTGTTAAGTATGAAAAACTGACATAAAATAGTTCACTTGAGTTCTTTTTGATAGCCTTCAGAGTGTCTTACAGTTAATGCAACTGAGAACGGTATTATGATATAAAAATAGCCACATACCTAGCAACTATAGCTTCATACCAACATTCAATGAATCGTTATCTTCAGAGTGTAGGTTATATATTTCCAATTCCAAATTTTAATGATGATAGTGAAAAGTTGCAAAAGAATGAGTAGAAGTATTTGGTGAATTGAAAGTAATTTTGCACATACTGATTCGAATGAGCCACTTAAATTTAAAACAGAGAAAGAAAATATACATAGGTATACATAAACCCAGTAGGTATTATAATAGATGCGAAATTTTAACGCCTTCTTCTTAGAATATTAAATTAAGGTTTTACAAAGCCTCGAGAAAATAATTTTTATGAGGCTTGTAATATTGAGCACATCATCATCAAATATTAACATATCTATCATCACATTTTCTTAGAATTAAAAATATCCCAAAAACATTGAGCCCTGGGCCAATCCAAGTATTTGAACCGGCTTCGTTTTGTCCTGGCAAGAAAAAAAAATTAAAGAAAAAAAAATGCAAAACTATTTTAAATCCTATTTTGTCACTCATAGACTTATCACGATCCATTGAGAAGTCGCGGTTGCGAAATGTTCAATTTAACAGTAGCGCAATAATAAGTCATGTTAAATTGACTTAAATATACGTTTAGACCATATAATTTATATCACATCATCATCAGCAACAGCAGTATCGTCTTCTTTTCTCTTCATCTTGTTCATCTTACATTTAAAACATAATATTCAGCCGTAAAGATAAAAAGAGATACATATTTCCACATACTGAAAACATCCTTCACATCATCTTAACGTCTCATCTTCATCAATCCATTATTATTATTACGACAATAAATTTATTACACTTGAAAATTTTTTTCTTCTTCTTCAAAGAAAATCCCTACGCATACATCTACGTGTACATATACATATAATGTAACATATTGAACCTTTAGTTTTTACTTGCTACTGAAAATCATAAATTATTCTACCTCTATATAGGTTTTTGAGTAAAAATTTTTAAATATTATAATTAAATTGAAATAATTATTGGTGGGAGAATAATTAATTTAGTTTTAAAAATGTATAAAGATAATAATTATAGTTAAGTAGGCTATGGTTGTGTATCTTTACGTCATAACATGGCGGGTGCGATATTGAAATATTTATACAGTAAATAAAGTTAGGTTATGGTTACTTTTTTCGAGATTGTGCTTGATATCGAATGGCATACGGGCGTTTTTTCATTCGTCCGACATATTTTCTCGTTGGGTGTTAATTTATTATTTGATAAATATAGTTTGTTGCTTGTATGTATTACATACTTGACTGTGCCTAAGGAAATTTGAAGGTTAATGTTTTCCTTCCTTTTTGAGTAAAATGATCATAACCTAAAACTCTTAAAAGTTGTATTTAAATAACGCGCCAAAAGATAATTTAAGGTTAAAATCGATTTTACATATTGTGTGTATTTTAAGTAAAAAATTAAATTTGTTTAATTCAAACATTTTGTGCGAAATTTTTATAGTAGATACTCATATGTTCATTTGTAGATATATACAAATACTTTTTTTATTTAATACTTTTTTTTATTTCTACCTTGCAGAAGTTTTAGATTATGCAAAACTATTCTAAAGTAACAGTTGCTTTTTACAAACTCTCCAAAGTCCTTTAATCCCTTCCGTATGCTCGTCCATTATTCAAATACCATCGATTTTAAGGAATTAATAATTCAGAATTTAATTTTGTCGCTTCTCTGTTACTTAAAAGTCAATTGCATGTCTGGTCTTCTTTTATTATTCTTCGATCAAAAAATTTAGAGCCCCTCATAAAAAGCATTCAATAACACGTCTTGTGGCTTTAAAGTGAAACCGACGTTTTCCAATCGTCCATATGCTGTCCATAGGCTCTCATATACAAATGCTACAATACAATAAATTTGTAGGCACGTTGAGGATAATTCAATCTGTTTTATTTTAATTTTAATCAAATAAAATAGCTGTAGATATCATTTGAGGCATTCGAATATTTCTCTTGGGGTTAAAATAAAAAAAATTGTATTGAACGTGTCTTGAATTAGATTCAGAGGAACACGCTAACGCAGACGTTTGAAATAAACTTGAAGTTTCACTTGAATTTCTTAATATTTTAGATGTGTTTTACCATAGATATTTTATGATTACTACGTTTCAAATTAATGGAATGATAAAGCAAAATTTTCTTTGCGTTTTCGAATATGACATGGACATGAAACTATGATGCGCATACATTGAAAATGATGTAACAACTTCCTTGTTATTTTTTGAATTGAATTCATTTGCTTGTGTGTTTTCCTGGTTTATTTTTACAATAATAGTAATAATAAATAAATAAATACATTTTTTTCATAAAAAAATATTGTTATTACAAATGAACAATTTTGAATTGTTTCTGCGTTCGGTTGACCGAATCGAGAAGAAAGCCCTTTGGCTTGTCTCTTGGTTATGTATCATTTTTTTTTTTTTGAAATATATTTGAATAAGAGACATTGAAAAGTGAGGTTGTGTAGGCATATCCGGTCGTATATTTTCGAAATTTCGTTCCGTCCGGCTGAGAAGCGAGGGAGTGCTGGCAATGCGAGACGGGGAGGAAGACGGCTGTCAGTATTCCCTATCATAACCATTCGTTTGATTATTACTATTTTCGTTTGTCGTATTTAGCTTTCAATATTTCAACTTGCCATGTGGTACTTCGGTGATGCGCCTCAACCCTCAGAAATCTAGCCTCTCTTTTCGTTCGTTTACAGGGCATTTGCAGACTGAGGATGATTCCAAGGGGTACTGTGAGAGTTCGACTGTCCCCGAATTCGCCCGCATTGTTTTCTCATTTTTATTTATTGTTCAAATATATTTCACTCGGTCGCGATCTGCCCATTCGTTCCGACACTCTTTATACAATTGTACGGCTACCCTCTCTACATTAGCCACCTGTTTCGGAATGTGTTCAATAGAATTTGACTTCTTCCTTCGTTTGTCTTGTCAAAAATTTCACAAAAAAAAACGAGGGAATTGAAGTAGCTGTAACCCTCATATATTATTTATTAAAGGCACAATATAAAAAAGCATAAATAAACGGGTCTTATTTTTTGCTTTTTTTCGCCCTCGTCTATCTATTTCCTTGTTGATTTTTTCGGTTATTTCCGTTTTGACGTAATTTGACATGATTTTGAACAATTTTATTATTCAATGATTAATCATATTTTCGAGTCTGAAGATCAATCATCGTTGCTGTGTTGTAATGTGTTGGTTTTTCTCTGTGTTAGCCGTTTTTCGCTGACTCATTCGATTTGAATGGAAGGTTAAGGTATACATAGAGGTACAGATAGAACGGTTGGAGAGATCCATTTTTTCGGTTTGACAAATTATTTAACACATAAAACCTACCTCAAGGCACACGTTGGAAAAAAAAACGAGCAGCAAATAAACAGAAAATTGAAAGTAATTTGAAGTGTTTTACTATTAATTGTCGCTTAATTGATTGATTTATGGAAATAATTATAAATAGAAAAAAACACTTTTGCCCTTTTAAGTGACTTTTGTTAAAAACCATTTAAAATTTTAAACGATTAATTTAAAAAAAAAACTAATGAAATTGTATAACTTAGAAAACTATTAGCTTATTTTAAAACAATGATTGTTTCGTTCAAGAAAGTGTAGAGCTATGTTTCTATTGAACTTGAAATAAATTGGGAAACTCAAAAAAATCTCTTCAAACTATAAGCAAGATGAAGTTTATTTTTTACATAGGTATATATAGGTTTAAACTTACATTCTCATAAGATTAACACTTTTGTTATCCTACTTCCCTAATGCTTAAACAGATAAAATTCTCTTTAAATATGGAACTATATTGATTTAAAATTATTAAAAAATTCAATTCGATCATGCGATTACTTGTTTTGCTTAGAGGTTGTTTTTGAAAACATTTAGGGTAGTTTACAGTGTAAACGACAGACAACTTTTTAAAATAGTTTTAAATTAATATTTTAGATTTAAACAAGATTTTTGCTGTTTCACAAGGTGTCCAAATACTTGACTTGATGAATCCCTAAGAACAAATTCACTTTATACTACTTATACAGTTTATGAGTATTTTTATTTTTCACCAATCATAAAATATTTCTTAATAGCAAAACAGCGATAAACGCTTATTGAGAACATTTAACATCTTTATGTAGAAATAGGCAATTCGAATTAATTTTTTTTCAATTTTTATTTCATTTGGTTCTTATTTAATGATACATCCTTTTATGAAATTTTTTGAAATTTTTTATAATAGTGACAAATCCATATTTTAACCACTAATTATGTTTTGTTAGTTTTTTTTGGAATTTTTGTAGCTAAATGAACCTTTGATGGCTAAAATTAACCAAAGCGATTTAAAACTAACCATAATAACTTATAACTGAAAGTCACATAAAGTAAGATCAGGTGATCATAAAGTTTTCATTATGAGTCCTTCGGAAAGTTTTTTTTTTTTGTGTTCTAAGTCGCTTTAACAGCTAAGGTCATATCACGACTATCTAAACACAGAAACTTTCTTTTGGTCAATTATATCTTAGGTCTAGAATCTTAAGTCTAGGATTCAACGGGAATCGAACCCAGAACCACTTGACGCATGAAATGGAGAGAACTATGTAGAAAATTGGTTGGTAATGGTTTCAGTTATCGTTTACATACTGTATACTTTTACAAACAAATAAAGTTGTTTTGCTATATTTGATGTGTATCTCATCAACGTTGCGTTTTAAAGAAGATCTAAAATCGTACTGTCAACTCAGCAAAGTACATAAAATTCGCTCGGCTCCCTTCTATGATATGCACATTAAAGGTGAATTAAATATTCATTATTATTTTTATATTCGTCTTTCTTAAACCGGAACAATAAATCATTTTCCCTGTTATAAAAAAAAAATGTCGTAATAATAAAACAATAAAATCAGTTGACGTTTTTATTAAGGTAGCCTGGTCTCTTAACTGTACTCGAGAAGAACTTATCCAGACGAATTAATCATAAATGAAGCCCACTTGTTTAAAGAACGAAGAAAATTAACTATTAACCAAAAATAGAAAAATTGTAAAAAGTCAGCGCAAAAATTTATTGTGTTGCATAATAATTATGATGAAACTTCAAAGATAGATTAAAAAAAATCGTGTACGGTTCGATTCAAGGTTTCCATCTAATTTCGGTCACATAGAAAATTCCGAATTGGCGCATCGAAAAAATGCCTTGTTCTCCTCCTCTTGCACCTGTATGTTTCTTTAGTCGCTTGAAGAACTTTCACACATAGAACAAAATCTCATCATGGTCGAATGTGATTTTTTCCTCAATGACAATGAACGGTTTCAGTTTTTCCAAATTCTTTACCCAATATTTTTCAGGTCATTTTTTCCAGCATTATTTGCCAATAAATCGATTCGGCTGCATTCTACGGAGTATATAAAATGATTATTAACTTAAATTGCATAATAATTACTCAAATGCCATTTCTTAGAACCAAATATCCTTGAATTTGTCTCGTTTTTCCAATTTTACACACGACTTTTTTGCAAGTTCAGTACTTTTACAAATTGCTTACCGATTTTCTTAAATTTTCAATTAGTATTTATCTATTCATTTAAACTGGATCTTTCAAAATGCATTATCTTTATGGCAGGTTGGAACCGCCTTTGAAGTTCCAAATATATAATATTTTAATTAATTGTATTTTTTTTTTCAATTCAAAAGAGGTGAAATAATTAATTGCGGCAATAGAAAAAAAATTATTTAAAAAATCATTAAGATTTTTAATGATTTATTATTCTAGTTTAGATAAACGAAAAAAATATTTGTAATAACATTTTGTTTAACTTTTTAATATCAAAGTAAGTTTGTTTAAAACTATAAACTTCCTAAAAACTAACGATTAAAAACATTCTAGGTTACTACAAAGAGTATAATGAAGATGTTTGAAGTAAAAAAAAAATTTTCATGCTTACTGAAATATAAGAATGTAGCTAGTAGTCGGTACTAACTGTTGATCAAAGATAAGTTGCAGTGAAAAAGGTGTAAGTGTTACAGATTTTTAGTTGAGTTTCTTATACCACTTATTATATCGTTAAAATGATCTATATTTTGTCTTCTTTAAAACGCTGTCTACTTCTGAAGGACATCAAGTATCAACACTGCAGGATACGTTTTTCTATCGAAAGAAAACTTGTGCATTCATAATTTCTTCGTATTTAACGTTTGATCGATTTTTTGTTGTTAGTAGTTAGATTCAATTAATGACAGTACTTACCTTTAATTGTTTCTCTATTTAATTTATGATAATAATAATAATAATTTATTTAATTCCAAATTACATTCTATAGAGATGCAGATAACACCTGTACATAGATTGGCCTAAATGCCAAATAACATTTTTAATAATCATTACTCGCCTGAAAACAGATTCATCTTTTGCAAATTTAATCTATTACAAGTCAAATTCATTTGGATTTTTGCCCCACAGGGTGTAAAACCATCATAATAGCCTACCCCCTTAGGGGTGGACTTTAACAGCCTGTCCATATATTAGATATGTCTATTGCCCCGAGACAGATTGCAATTGAGCAGAAAAGTACTACTATAAAGAAAGAGTAACCAATAGACAAAAACTTCAAGAGAATAATTTTAAAGATTATTAGTTTTCTACCCCAGATAAACCCAACGTTATTTCAGTACCTTAGGGGTTTTTACTATGGATTCATAAAGTCAAGATAGATGTACATTTTATGAAATAAATTGTGCCTAAAATTTTCATTGGAAAACTTGCTTAGTTAAAACTTGACTTCAGATTTTAATATTCATTTTGGACTTGATTTCAATTCAAATTTAAATAAATCGTTATATTATTGTATATTAAAAACTAACGAAAATATTAGCGATGTTTTATAACTCAAAATTTTATTATTAGACAGGTTTTTTTCTTAAAATTTAGTCGTAGAAACTTGCCATAAAGACAATTAACATTTTCATTGCATGTAATTAACTGTTTCTAGTTTTTCTAACAGATAAATCTTTTTAAGCTGATTTCCATCCAGTGAACTTTGTCTAAGAACATTTTGATGACTTAATTTTCTAACGTAGAATCTACACTCTCCACGTTTTCATCATAGACTTTTTTTGAATGTACAAATCTGTGACAAATCATTCGACCTTTACGACAAACTCAACTTTATTATTACAACTACACTACTTACATTTAATTAATTTATTTCAAACCACAAACGGACACGGCTGGACAGACGGTCCATAAATTTATAAACTAATTTATTCTATCACACGTAAGCGCAGACAGATTAATGTTAATTTGCATTTTAGACGCGGCTAATTATCAATTTAATCTGATTGTAACATTAAAAACGACACAACTATTTCATGTAATTTGATTATGATGAAAAAAATGTATGAGATGATCAATCTGAAGAGTTTATGCTGAAATTTGATCTTCCTTTTAGCTTTTACATGGTTTTTAACAACAATAAATACTTGTAATTAACCGAATCGTTTATTGTTTTAATAAATGAAAAAAAATAAATTCATTTTTCGGATTTGTGTCCTTTGAGAATTATTGAATTCTATTTTTTAAACACAAAAAAACTTTGGAAAATTTAAACAAAAGAATTATTGAGAAAATTATGAAAGAAGGTTATGGCTATGAGGGAGGTCTTTTATAAATGAATTATGTAATTTTTTACGTTTGTTTAGACTTTAGAACATTTTCACGTGAATTTGATACAATAGAAGTTTGTTGTTGAATGAAAATTAATTAGTTTTTGGTTTGAAAAATCTTAGCGTCGTTTAACTTCTATTGGAATGAGCAGATAAATGAAGTATTAACTGTAACATCTATAAATCTAAGATATTATACTTACATATTAGATTTCTAAAAATTAAATTTAATATGATCAACTGAAAATTCTTATTAAATTCAAAGGTGAAGGTTGGAATTGAAGAATATTTTACAAAAATTATAAAAACAGTTTCCTCACTTTTTACCTACTTTAAATGTTTAGCTTTTCGTATTTAGTTTAAAAAACCGCTCTTACTGTCAACTTGTTAAAACTAGAACTCTTATCGTAAACCTTCAATCAAAATTGTTAGGTATCCATTTATTAAAAAGTGAAGACATCTAAGAAACCAGGTAATGATCTTTTATTGTATATTCACAGTTTTTTACGAGTGTCAATGGAAGTATTATAGATTCAGTCAACTCAAACTTATGAAATACGTATTGAAATAATTGATTTATTGCCATTAATTTTTTGAGTTTTTAATGCAGCTACTTATTGCTGCACTTTGATGCATTTGGCGTTGGGAATTGCAATCGCTTATTTGAGCCGCTCAAACAAAACCGATGGCATACCAAAAGACGACAGTCCAAAGATTTTTTACCTAGAAAAAATCCTTCGTACATATAAACACGTACTAAACATAATAATATCTATCCACGATATTGAAAAACCGAGAAAAGAGGCATAGAAGAGAAATAAAAAGATACTTGAATGATAAAAAAATGCAAAGCGTACATATACTATTGAGAGAGAATATTACGATGATGGTGATGATGATAAAAGAAAAATTGTGAAACATGAAGAATTTGAAGAACATGAAACGGAGCTATGTAAAATTTGAATGTGAGAATGGGAAAACGTACGAGAGATGGCATTCGATTGTGTGTATGTGTGGATATAAAGAAAAATATTAAAGGAATGTAGAGCGGCGGTCTCCTTTTTTCATCATCTGGGATGACTTGGAGCTGAGGATGAGAGGTGGTATTTGTTGTAACTCGTTTTACAAACCATTCAGAATATTTTGCCATATAGTGAAATCATTGTACTTATGCACGTATACAGATGTTTTCTTGTTGGCTTTTTAAGAAAATTTTTCGTTATCTTCACGGATCTTTTGGATCAAGTCGACAGGTGGACAAGTGAAACGCGAGAGGATCAATCTCGAGATCAAGGCCTACTAGATAAAGTCTATATTGTTGCGATTCTGTGATAGGAAATCTCATAATCATGGAAATTTTATTTATTTATTAAAATATTAATGATTTTTATTATTTTAATGTAATAAAATGCATCCTGTCTTTGCTTAGTATATCTAATTTCAATTCAAATTCCACTTCTAGAAGAAAAACCAGCCGGGGAAAAAACGGATAATACAATTGCTGAATCACACCTCATAAATGAATGACGGAACAACTTCATATGTTATATAAGCCAACAACGATGACTTTCAGATAAAAATAAAATTTATGAACAAATATGCGCTCTCTCAAATAGAACCTTTTCATATGTTATTATATCCATAGAAAAAATCATGTTTTTCACATAAAATTTTCAAACTGTTTTAACTACAGTAAATTCTCCGTAAGTTGCACTCATAGATAGGTTAAACATTTTTCTGATTTCAATTAACATATATCTACAATTTTCTTGAAATGTACGTTCCTATAGTAGATATTGTGTCAAACTGCTGCAAAAAGCCATGCGGGAACCTCCATATCTATAAGTCGAACTCGAACTCCTATTTAACATCACCTTTTTGAATCAATCTGTTTATAGTTACTCCTCTAGAGGGTATCGTCTAGAACTTTGATATTTATTTTAATGATTTTGAATAAAATCATCCGATCGCTTTTTTGATAATTTTAGTTTTTTCTCTCAATGGGTTGAACAATATATTCGTTTAACGGGTAAGCCAAACTAAAGTTGAAGTCGAACAGCTTTTTAATGGTCCCTGAGAGTTCCACTTATCGAGAGTTCACTGTAAGTAGTTTTCCTGAATCTTACGGAAAATAAGAATTAGATGCGTAACGGTAATATTGTTAATATAGCTGGTTGAAGAGTGAAGACGTACATATGTTGAATACATGTTATATATGAACATTAATTTCTCACCGTGTGACATTTTACAATGATAAAAAGGCAATGTACATAGGTAGGAACATAAGTGCTGGATGCACGTAACTTCCGTTTCATTCGCCTTCGTCACACCAGAATGCACACAGTCCAAAGGCGCTCTCCACCCTCATCCTTCCCCATTCTACAACGATTTATCTGTTAATCTATAGCTAGTCAAGGTACAGGTTGTTCTTCTGGTTCCGAAAATGAGCAAAAAATAGCGACACTAACAGCCGTTTTACGTTTTTCTGTTTTTCAAATTAAAAAAAAGTGTTCTTTTAAATTTTCTGCTTCATTTAAGACGTGAACAAATTCGCTATTTGTACAATTTAAAATCAAATAAATAACAATGTGATGGTCCTTATTTTCCTTACATTTAAGTTGTGTAAGTTGCATTTTATTCTCAAAAAAAATAATCAATTGAATTTGATAAAGCTGTATTCAAACTGTTAACTATAACCAGCTGTCATTTTTGTAGTATTTCTGATTTAAACTTATAAAGTTTAAATCTAAATTTCATAAAGGTACCTATATTACCCTATATTAGCAATACCTATATTAGCAATAAGTATACAGTAAGTATTTTTTGATCACATACTTGAAATTTAATTCGTCGCTGGTGGTCAATCAAGCGACATTCAGGGTTTCCGTGTGTAATATTTCATTTGAAAAAATTATTATGGATTTATCTTTAATGAATAATAATAAAATAAAATCCCGTTTAAAAGAAAAATCTCGAGGTTTTTTTCTGAAAAGAATAGTGGCGGTTATTTTGTATGAGTAACGATAATATTTCATAATTATGAAATCAAATTTCACACATTACACCAAAAACACAAATACATAGTTCAAATGATATATATGCAATTTTACATTGCTGAAAACAGATTTATAAGTCTTTAATGTAAAATATTTTTGAAAATATTTATTCATTGAAAAACAAATTTTCTATTAGATATAGGTATAAGGAGTAAACTCCATGTGTCTGTCTCTAATATATTTATGTAAATATTGCAATTAGGTTATTGCAATTTGGTTTTCCTTAACCCCTCTCGGCCACTGGAAGCGGAAAGCTGCGAACTGCAAAGCAAAAAATTCGTGCGAATGCCGTTCGTACAAAATCGTGCGATACACATTGTCCGTTGCCTCAGTATTCGTCCGGATTCGTAGTGGGCGAGATAGTTCTTCGGAACGGGTTTTTTGATAATTCTTATGAAGAATTTTTCGCTTTGGAATTATCACTTATACACTTATAGATCAGTGTATATATTTGCAAACGCTCTGCTTTTTAATTTAACACGCATAACAGGATAGCATAGTGCATCAAGGACCTTTAGTAAAAGATATGTTGACTTTTTTAAAAGTCTTTAAAATGTTTGCATTATAACTAAAAATAACAGTTATTTTTATTGTTTGAAATACCTAGTTGTAATAATTTATAAAAGGTGATTTCCATTTTTCAAACTTATGAACTGATTTGGCTGTGGTATGATTGTTTTATAAAGGATGAAAGAATGCTAGCGTATGCTTGCATGAGATAAGGAAACAGTACCTATATCAATTATCAATAGAACGAGGGTTAATACATTTGAAAATATAAATTGAATACTGATGTATAGGGATTTAGTCAAGCAGTTGGCTATGTTATGAAATTAATTAAGCTTGATATTATTACTTTTAAATGAAATCATTTGTAAAATCAATGATTAATTGCTTTGAAATTGAATTGAACTTGAATTTAAGTTTCGTTTGATTTCAAGTCAAATTAATGTCAAAAAGTTTGGTGCATCAACTGAAGTAGCCTAAAAGTCAAGTCAATCTATGATCCCTACTGACGGATAAAGCGTTGTGCTTTTTCTCGCTCTTATTTTCATTGCAAGTAAAAAAATATTATTTGAAGACGATAAACATTAGTTTACTTACATTTCATAATACACGACTATGGTTCAGAAACTCAAAAGCAAAAAATAAAAAATGTTTAAACTGTTCTGACATGGTATTTTTTTATTTAGATAGAAAATCTTTTCTAAAAAAGCACTATTCTAAATAAATAATAAAAAAACGATCCAAAATCAGGATTTAAAACTATCTCAGTTGAGCTTTTTACGAATAGCCGTAATATCAATTTATTTGATTAAATCTGAATTGATTAAGTGACAAGTACTATTTAAACTTAATTGACACTTTTGGAGAATTAAGGTACTACCTTTATCTACTTCACACACTGATTCAAATCGTAAAGAACCTACATGTATATTTTAATTTTTATGTTTTTTCAAGCACTTACTCGTAAGGAAAATAAGCAGTGAAAATTTGGTAAAGCTAAGTAAGTAGGTAAGCTTCCAATAAAGATCGCTTATTTACCTGAGTGTTTTTTGTTGAGTTTTGACAGGAATCATGTATTACTTTTGCTGATTACTTGATTTGGAAACATATTTTTAAATTTCTAAACTCACGTTGCAATTATTTAAACACAGAACATTAAAAAATATATAGTTGATCTATGTACAAGTAACAACGATTGTTGCAATTTATTTTCAAGTTATATAAGCTTTGAAGACCTTCAAGGTGATGCAACTCTATTCCATTTGATTATATCTTCGTGAAGAGTAACTTATGATCTTTTTATTTGAGTAAAGTTTTAAAAACATACTTAGACTACTTTATTATGGAAAGGTGCAAAGATAAAAGGTTTATAATGTACTTATTTTTCATGGGCTATAAATGTTGCATTCTTGCGTCTTGCTTGCAACAAATTGTTGTTAGTTTTATGAAGTTGTATATTTTCAAAATTAGTTTTTATTTTTTGGAAAATGTATTTATCGACCATGATGCAGTTATGTTCGCGTAAGGAAATATTTTGTTTCCGGATTCACACATGACAGCACACAGAACACACGGTCCGTGTCACCTTCGAAAAACATACATATCTATAAACTTCTACATATGTAAAAAATACAAATACTTGCATACTGATACATTCAAATACAGCAAATTATTTTTTTTTTCATAATAGAAATAGCGACTTTTTTCCAATTCTATGCGACTAGTCAATGGTTTGTCAATGAGAAAAAAAAATAAGAATATAGAATTATTTTTCCGTATATATAAAATTAAATTTAAAAAAATATGACCATTATTTCAATTGGGAAAATTATAGATTTTGTATCATTTTTTTAATATTGAATAGATAAAATTATAGTTTTTATCACGATTGTCCCCCCTGTTTAGTTGAGTTTTTCTGTCTGCAAAGCACTTCTTTTATTTTTTGGTAATGAACAATGATAAAAATCACGAGTCCATGACATACATACAATTTTTTATTTGTATTTTTTTTAACGTTTAGATTTATCTCGAGGAAAAATACAACCCACATATGTGCATGTAAAAGCCTAGTAATAAATGAACGAATGTGAAATGAAAAAAAAAAAATTTAAAAAATGAAAAAATGAAAATATGTACAGATTATCATACTAGTTATAATACATTTTAAAACTAGTTCAAAAGCGATTAATTGTATTGTGGAATAAATTAGGTGTCAACGTAAGCCAATCGTAAAATTAATTAAATGCGTATTTAATGGAATAACAGGAATAAGTTTAGTGCTCTGTATGCATGCTGTATTTAAGACTTGCAATATACTTAGTTACTAAACAAAACTCATCTTTATGAGAAATTTGACTTTGAAAGTTAAAATGATCTACTTTTCTTTTAATAAATAGAATTAATTAATAAAAAAATGCTTATGGTAGTTGTAGATAGGGATTCACTATATGGCTTGACTTTTACGTTATTTAAATTAATTTTTAAGTAACTTGACTTAAATTTGGCTTAAAATCAAGTCAACCTCAAGTCGAATGGTAGTATATAAATATCGAGTCATGCTAAGCATTGAATTTGCACGTCAACTTAGTTTAAAGTTCAAATATTTAGCTCATTCATTGCACAAAATGTCCAAAAACTTGACTTGCTGAATCCTTATAGCTGTAAAAGATGAGTAAAACTAAAATTAATACACATAAAGCTAGTTGGTAAAATCTTTCCTAAGTCTTTTGAAACCCCTACCACTAAAAAGTAGTATCGATATTTGGGCCGTTCAGAGCACACATCGATTAACTCCGTAATGCAAAAAGTTGAGTAAATTGGTAAAATACACTTCTGAAATACATTGTCTCTTATGGAAAAGCTAAAAAGCAAATTGTCATTTAGAGCTGTTAGTACTTATTGTTAGAATTTTTTTCGGATATATAAGGTTAGGAGCCAACCAAGTGTTTTGACATGAAAATTTGTAAAAGTTGAAAAAGTGGAGTTAATCGATGTGTGCACTGAGGGGCTCATTTATTAAATTTAAATACCATCTACATGAGCGAAAAACTTTTTAACTTTGTTCCCGATGAGAATAAAACTGTCCATTCTTCGTTACAAGTTATGTACAATAATTATGATTTTTTTATCTTGTGCATAGAGACTCATCAAGTCTCTATTTGGACACTTTTTACAATAAATTGATTTTAACATTAAAAATTTGCTATGAGAAACTTACAAATTCAATGCTTGACTTGACATTTAAATATAACACATTACTTGAATTTAACTTATTATTAAGCCAAATTTAAGTCAAGTGACTTGAAAACAAAGTTAAATACTTACATAGCAAATCAAGTAGTAAGTTTCTAATTGTTCATAACTTGTATCATTCAACGTATGGTGTTATTTTCATTGCAAAAATTCTTTTAACTTTTAATGAATTTACATAAAAACACACATACATTTTTTTTCTTTTTCTTTGAAATTTAAAATAGATTTTACAAGAATTTTTTTGAGTACTTACAAACAAAATCAAATATTAGATATTTGAACATATTTTGTTACTTGGATTGAATAATAAAAACGCAAATCAAATGCAGGAAAAATGACAGTTAAGTAATTCAATAAATCATAATTTAATTAATGTGAAAGGAAAAACTTGGTGTCGGTCGTAGCCCAAGAAAACGATATGTTTTTCTTAGGCAACTTGTGAGTTTCCTTCTTGATTTTTAATTTGTTAATATCACAAGGCTCGATCGAAGTTTCGCCTACCTGATTCTAATCGAAAACTCTTACATTCACAGGCTTGAGTTCGAATTGAAATTGCATAGGATTGAATTTTTCGTTCATTTGCAAATGTATGTGAGCCACGACGCCGACAAGAGATTGATTGTAGCGGCTTTGGTGCATTTGTATAGGTTGTCTGTTGTATCTTGTACGTTGTACGTTGTTTGTAGTATGTCGTTGGTATTAAATGTTACAAGGCCTTCCACACATATTCACTCACACACATCAATAAGATAAACTTCTAAGTAGATACCTTCATACAAAAGTATTACCGGCGGCACAAAAAATTCTCACACACACACACATAAGAGAAAAAAACTCGGGAAAAAATTCAATTTTTCAAATTCGCAACGACGAGGCTGTGAAAAAATAACGACAGGTGGTTGTGGAATTTTCTACGATCGAATCGAATCAGTTATAAAACCAAAGTTCTCATGATTTTTCTTTTATAACTCAACATAAATTCCAAAGCACCTTCTCTCATTTAGCTTCTTCAAAAATCGGAAACTTTAAGCTGCTTTCTAAGATCGGATTTATATTATGTTCAAGATGAATCATCATAGCTATATTATGGTTGTGGAAATGCAAGCA